>JAYRBT010000001.1:28968353-29000224 GCA_036023395.1 Myiotriccus ornatus
CCTTTCACCATCTTCATTGCCCTCCTTTGGATGCTCTCCAGTAGTTTAATATGTTTCTTATACTGTGGTGCCCAAAACTGCACACAGTATTCAAGATGAGGCCACATCAGTGCAGAGCAGAGTGGGACAATCCCCTCCCTCTCTTGGCTGGTGATGCTTTGCCTGATGCACCCCAGGACACAGTTGGCCCTCCTGGCTACCACGGCACTGCTGGCTCATATTCAACTTGCCATCAAAACAGGACCCCCGGGTCCCTTTCCACTGCTCTCCAGCCTCTCTTTCCCCAGTCTATATACATATCCAGGGTTGCCCTGTCCCAGGGGCAGAATCGGGCATTTGCCCCTGTTAAACTTCATAAGGTTGGTGGTTGCTTGTCTCTCTAGTTTGGCAAGGTCTCTCTGCAGTGCAGTGCTGGGATGGGTGGGTGATGGTGGTGGTATGTGGAGGAGAACAGTGTCTCTGCTGCTGTCACTGGTATACTTGTGCTGCTGTAGGTGCAGGTAAAATCAGAGAATTACAGAAACAATTAGGTTGGAAAAGGGCTCTGAGATCACTGAGTCCAACCTTTGCCCAATCAGCACCATGTGAACTAGACCATGGCACTAAGTGTCATGTCCAGTTTTTCCTTAAACACACCTCCTGGCACAGTGACTCCACCACTTCCCTGGGCATTTCATTCCAATGTCTAATCACCCTTTCTGTGAAGAAATTCCTTCTAATGTTCAACCTCAACCTCCCCTGGTGCAGTTTAAGACTGTCCTCTGGTCCTGGAAGCCTTTGAATTTAATTTAGTCACTTGCTCTGCAGGTATGACTGAATTCTTGGTGAAGTGTATCCTCTTCCCACTTACACTGCACTCGGGCTCTCAGGAATGGAGTGTGTTCTATGTCTTACAGCCATTGCCTTCCTGAGGAGTGTGCCACTGTAACCCTTCCAGGTTGCATTAAAAAAAATCAAATCAGCTGTGCTCCAGAGGTTTTAGTCACTGGTGAAGATAATGGAATATTTTGGGTAGTCAGAAGCCCCTCTGTCTCTCATTACCTACAAAAGTGGTTTCTACATAGACTGTCCTGTCTCTGCCATCATCCCACCTCCGCTTTCAAATAGGACCTGCCATAGTGTGAACTCTTCACTGAAATCCTCAGAAGTCCAAGACAGGGACATTGGCTGTGCTTCCAGTACAGAGAGGCTTTGTCAAAAGAAGGAAAGTCCCAGCATTCATTTCTGACTGATGGTTTGGTCTTTGTTTTCTCCAAGCCTGACTCCATGCATGCTCCGTGCCATCACACGTGGCTGTGATAGTCACTTTTCAGGCTACAGCTGCACTTTAATGTGCTTTGAAGCAGGTAGTTCTGTGAATTACAGAACTAACAAAGCCTGGTTCCTTACCAGTTTTGGTCTTGTAATTGGATTCTTTGATGACTGACAAGGCACAAGTTCTAACTGAAGCTTTTTCCCTAATTGGTGCGTTTGTAATGTCTCTTTTCATTCTGGTTCTCTTAAGCCTTTTAAATCTCTGGTTTGTACCATGACCTTTCCCTTTACAAGGACGAAAATAAAGTCTGTCTTCTGTGTTTGGTCCCTTATTTCCATGAACCCTACATGAGTTCTTATTTTTTAAGATCTCTGCAAGGGACCTTCATTCTTGTCATAGCTTTATAGCAGAGGTTTAAACCTGGCTCACCCGCTTTTCCCTTGATCTTATAGACAGGCATAGCAGCACTGGCTGTAGATAAGTACAGGGACAGAGTAAGGCTCATTCCCAAGGATTATGAGCAGAAAAAGAGTGCTCCCTCTGTGTCCTGAGTCAAATGCCCTATTTGAAAGCAAGACATGCCAGCGTATCTTAGGTAAATGCTCTTGTTATTCAGCATCTTTTTATCCACATAATTGGAGGCAGTTGCTTTTCTATGGCTTTTTTTTTTTTTTTCCTTGAACATCTTCCTCTTTGTGTGAACAATTGGTCGAATATTCACAGAGACAAAAATAGGTGGATTATAAACTCCAGCCTTCAGGACATTCAGGCGATATATGGGAGATACCAGGGAGATACAACAGGACAAATACTTAAGGGCAAAATGCTCAACTATGTGTTCCTATTGTTGTATCTCTGACAGAAAGCAGTGCTGGGAGGCAAAAATTTGGATCCAGGTCTCCCACAAATTGGGGAAAATATTTTAACCACAATGTGCTTGCTCTGCCCAGCCCTTCGTATGAGTTCCCTGTGGTCAAACTGTGCTCTGAATGGGCCTCTGGGAACAATGCCTTGTGTAAAGACTGGTGAGGGAAGTTTGTATGCAGGAGTCTTGATCTGGAGCTCCCATTTAAGATAAAAAACTTGGAGGGTGAAGTCAGTACTGTCAGCATCAGCAAGTGCCTACATGATTCTAAGTAATACTTCAATGGAGACTCCTGTGTGATTTCTGTGCTAGCAAGGCTAGAGAGCAGAGGACCCCTGTGGATGAGATTCCTGGCTGTCACGATTTGGAAGACCAGGGTGTTGGGGTCTTCAGAACTGTTTTGGGTGGCCTCGAGTCTGCTGTCCTCTATTCTAGCAGACTTGGATGAGACAAAGGCACTTTCCTGGCAAGAGAAGAGGGTGTCAGTGAATGAAGTGAATTTGTTCTGTGTACATATTCAATTCATGCTGGTTTTCCGTCAGTGTAAAACATCTACAGAATTTTCCATGAGAAAAATATTTCCATGATAATTGCACTTTCCCAACTCAGGTTTACGTAGTGTTACTGTGCTAAGTATTATGAAGTACTCAAAAGTGAGACGTATCAGTGGTTGTACAGACAGACAAATTGATAATGAAGATCAGATTCTAGGGCCCAAAAGCTCACAGAGGTACTGTTACACATTTTACTGTCATAGGCTCAATGAATACAAAGTACAGCGAAGTTGTAACGTGATTTTCCTCTAAAAAGCCTACATGAGAAGGTACCCTCTTACTCAGCAATTAAGATGCTTAGGTGTGTTCTGACTAATCTTCTGACTGGACAGGCTGAAATAATTTGTGCTGTTTTTTCTGCTTGTTAGCCCTGCAGAATTAAAATAGCCCCAAGAGAGGAAGCTGGATACTGCTCCTTCCTGTTGAATTGACAAAATTGTATTCTAAGTTTCGGATACTTAGAGTGAGCAAACCAAAAGATCAATTGGTAGTTGTCCTCAAAGGAAATCCCTGTTTTGTGCATCAAACTTTGGGTCTTCATGTTGAGCAATGGTGCCAGGGAAGGACACATTCCCAAGGCTGGCAGCTAGAAAATCTCTGTCTGTCTGTAAGTGTGGACAGAAATTGCTTGAAACAGTAAATGAAGAACAACTCGAAGTCACTGTTCAAAGAGCCACTACACTTCACAGGCACTGAAGCACAGTGAGTCTGATTAACAGCCTGTCTGCCACTTCAAAAGCAGATGGTGTGAAAATGCAGACAGGATATGAAGTTTGATCGCAATAACTCAAACTAATGAGGGGTTCATGCCGTTGCATTCTGGCTGAGAAGCAGACACCAGACTTAATCGTAAAAGATTAAAATCCTTAGAAGTGCTGGAGGATACCTATGATATCAGCAATAATAATAGTCTTGGATGACAAGCATTCCCGTGGATCAAAAGGAAAATAAGATACCTGTGTGACTTAACTTATAATTTTGGAGTCATGCAAGAGGTTTTTCAAAGTTTACAGTAGGGAGAAGCTTGAATTTGCAGCATTTAATAATTAGGAGGGAAGATACAACAGGGAGTTGCAGAGCAAACAATGAAATGAATGGAAAGGATAAATGAGAGTCTTACAGGGTGAGAGCCAGGAAGCCTGTGAAACAATTAGTGGATGTGTTGCATCAAGGGAGGTTAAAGAGAAAATCGAGAAAAACTTTGCTTTTTCTTATATATCTTCGGTTTTGAGGCTTTTCTATTCCTGTCCTGCATGCATTCTGTTTTTTACAGTGAAGCAGCTCTTGAAGACTGAGGGAATAAGGAGAGAATGTTGGACCAAACTAATTATTTTAAATATAATATGGTATAGCTCCAAGAATTCCAGAAAACTTCAAGTGAGGAGTAGTTGGGTATCTTGGCTCCTTGGTTTAGTAAAAATATTTGGTCTCTCATGGAAATCTGCTATAGAACCAGAGCATCAGGGGACACAGTACAGACAGTACCCACAACTTAAGAAGAGGTGCCAGGGATGAAGCAGGGAAGTAGAATAGAGAAGCTTTTATCTGTTTCTTGAAAGCTGGTCGGCATGGTAATTAAAAATATGTCAAAACACCTGGAAGATTATGATAACCAAGATTAATTCTTTGAGCAGAGAATATCTCATAAATCCTCTTCTCAGTTTTCTGGATGTGCCAATAAGGAAGTTAATAAAAGAGAAATGTTTAATCTGATATATTTAGATTTTTAAAAGACCTTTGAGACTGCTCCACAAAAGCAGAATCTTGATAGGGAAAAGGGATTACTAATGGAGGTCACTCCAGGGCCTTATCTTGTTTCATATTTGAATTCCTGGCCTTGGCATAAATAAAAAGAGCATTTGGATGAAATTTGCTGATGACACAAGGACTGAATGATCAGGATGTTATAACCGAATACTGAAGGATGGATGAAATGAAATCTTGGATGAGATTCAGGTATGCAAAATTTACTACCATGAATATAGGGACTAATAACTTTTCTTTTTCCTGGGAATTCACCAACTGGAAATGAGAGAGAAGGAGCAAAAACATCTTTGAATATTAGCTGGTCACACACCATGAACTGCTAAAAGGCAAATAGGATCCAGGAAATTATCAAGAGAATTTTCTATTAAAAAAATCTCATATAGAATATTGTGAATAATTCTGATAATTCATTCTCAATAAAGATTCATTCAAATGGAAACAGATGTAAGAATGGCTTCTAGGATTTTCTGGAGAATGGAGATCCTATCACCAGAACTTTGGTTTAAAAAACTTGCGTAGTAAAATGGAGACTAGGAAGGATCTGATGGCTGGCCAGATACACACTGGATGGTAATCAGCAGGTAGGGAAAGGAGCTTTTAATTGGAAGGATGCTACTAATTTAAGAACAAATATATATAGAGTGAACAAAGTTAGGGTGAACAGTAGAAAAAAGAAAATCCGGAATTAATTAGGGACTTTCCAAAATGTCCTTTCCCCAACTTTTCAAACAAAAAAAAAGTTAAAGACTTTTAAGCATTACAGTGTAAGATGAAAAGAATTGTCTTTGAACAAGAACTGTCTCAGCAGCAGCAAGCAGAGGGTCGAGCTAAACAATTTGCATCATGGCAAAAGGTTAAAAGCAGACTGTCTTAAGAATTTATCCTGAGTCCCATGTTGTGTTTCTTTGTTGTTTACCTGGGAAGAGGAGGGAAAAACAATGAATCAACATCGGAGTAGCCCTGTTAGAGAGGTCTCCGGGAGACTTCAGTCAGATCTAAACAGGGAAGGTGCCTGGGCAGCACAACACTAATTGAAATCCAGTGTCAACATTGCAATTGCAAGGGCTGATGTTATCCTTCTGGGGTTTAAATTAACTCTATAATAATCATAGGCATGAGATTTCAGCACCAGTGGGGACAGTCTTGTCTGAATGCTCTGGAGAGGACACAGAAGTCTGCCCTCAAAGAGGAGACTTCAGGAAATGGTGACTTGAGCGAGTAAGGCATGTAAAAACTCCAAGACATTAGAAAAACAGAGGTTGCAGTTTTGAAAAGGAGAGATCTAAAAGTGAACAGATAGTTTATAAAATAGATGCTAGAGTAGGAAAAGTAGACTTAAGGGCTCCTGTTCTGCCTGTATCATAGTATGGGAACAAAGGGACCATTCAATGAAGCTGGGGACTGAAAATGGGGAAACTCTTTTCCATATGGTGAGATTACACTGGAGAATTCATTGCTGAAGGAAGTGATTGAGCCAAATATTTCACTAGTTTTCAGAAAGAACTGGAAATTTATGGAGCTCTCATGACTGGGTAGTGCTGTCATCAATGACAATACACTTGAGACAGGGTATTTGTTAGGGTTATGTCCTCACAGGCTGTTCAGAATTTCTGAGGGGGAACATCCTGGCTGAGGATGCTGAATTAGCTATTAGGTGACTGATGCCCGGGAGAGATGATGGCAAAGAATGTCCCAAAGGTGTGTGAGTCAGACCAAAACATAACTGAATTTAAAATGAAGATACAGAGCTTGAAAAGAGGGCTGACTAAGGTTTCCTTTCACAGACAGGCATCTGCTGTCCTTCTCTTTCACTCAGCCTGAGGCAGTAGAGTGCAAAGAGGAAAAGGAAACAGCCATTTAACTTTACATTAATTCAGTTTCTTCTCTGAACTATTAAAGCTTTCTGATCAGTCCACATTTGAAAAGACAACATACTCCCTCAAGTGGTGTTACCACTGGTCAGACATGGTCCTCATTAGTTGCAGGATTTTGTCACAGTATTGCTAATTATGTTCTGAAGTTGCTGGTTTATAGGAATAGTCAGGATCAGATGCCCTTCTGTCCAAGGAACAAGAAATGGGGACAACTATATTCCTGTGCATAACCAGAAGATTTTTGACTCAAACATTTGAGGAAACACAGGATGAATAGAAAGGGGAAAAAATATTTATAAAGGCTTGTGTAAGGTTTTCAACAGATTTTTGAATGACTACTGTCCAAAAAATACTGTCCTCTGCTTAAGGCGTCTGAGTCAGGCTAAGTGGTTACTTTATAACTTGGTAACAAATTGGTAGTAAACATTTGCAGAGTCCCTAAACACCAGTAGGCCCTGTTCAATCTGTGAGCCTTGTAATCTTTACATGAATCATTCTTAGTCCTTCTGAAGAATCGGTATGAGGCAGCAGTTCTGCTCTGAGTTGCTTAAAATGACATTGTTGAGGTTATTACATGCAGCTGGGGATGATGCTAAGTATTCACAACTAAGTGAGTCTGCAGCCTCTGGAAAAATCACTATTAGCAAAATGAGTAGCCATATACTCAAAATGACCAGTTCTCACCTGGGAGACTCGTTTACCATTTGTATCCTATTGGATTAAGAACTTCTATGCTTCCCCAACTCCAGCTTTGTAGTGATTTTTAACACATGCAAGCCAGTAGCTCAGGGATGCAATGAAAGAGGTACTTGTATTTCCCAGTATTTCCTCTTCAGTTCTTGGTGAGTAGCACAAGACTTAAGAAAGCTCTCCTTTCCAGCTGAGAAACAACGTGGAGATCTGTAGAGGAAGCTCTGGGAACAAGGAACACTATGTTAAATATTCAGAGTAACCTGGCTTTGCTTCAAATCAGCATTGGCTTTGGTTCTTTTAAGGAGTTTTCATGTCTGGGATCAAATCAATGGGAGTTGGGGGAAGAGCACAACTCTGTGGTAGAGCAGTGCGCTTGACCTGGTGACAACAGTGTTTCCAGTAACCTGGATCCTCAAAACCAACAACAAGCTCTAGTTTTCTGAAGGCAATGCAACTTAAAAAAAAAAACCAAAAAAAACCCACTTGACTCTGTCATCATAGTGAATCAAACATTACATGCAGAGACATGCTAGTGAAAGATAACTTTTAACCTAAACTGCATTAGACCCTTGTCCCAAATTATTTTGGTACCATGCAGAAAGCCTAAAGTAATTGGGAAATATGAAAAGTAAACAAAGTGTTGATAAATTGGTTCTGTGCCCACTCGGAGAGAAAGGCTTACTCTGGTAGTAAATTAACCAAGACTCTTCTCTGGCTCTGAGGCTGATAAGCACAGAGTGGCCATACTGTTAAACTCTCTTACCCTCCGTAGCCATCTGGCTGCAAGCAGACTTCCTTCTGGAACATTCCTTGCCATGCACTGACTTCTAAACTGTACGGAACTGTTAAGAAGATTGCTAGTGGGCTGCTAATTGAACTTCAGACATCAAATTTCAGTGCAGGGGAACACTCCCAGTCACCGTTTCATTTATTAGTGTGATTGTGTAACCAAATAATCTCTGTCACAAAGTAATGTGGAATGAATCAAGATCTGCTCCTGGGCTAAATTGTACATTCTTAACAAAATCCTGTGTCTATGAAGTTTCTAGAGACTATGAAGTGTCTCCTGTGTCTTTCAGACCCATGTGATCCACTGCTATCATACTGTGGTGGGATGAGGTTGCCTCATTTAAGAGCAGAGTGATGGGCTGACAGGTTGGTGGGGTGTCTTGGGCTGTCTACATTTGTGATGTCTGTGGAGTCAGGTGTTTAACTCAAAATGGCCCTCAAATGATCCCTCCCCTGCCTTACAGCAGCATGGTGGCAAACCACTGTCTAGTGCCTGTCTCCGCTCTCAATTGTGAATGCACTGAATATGGAGCTGAAACATGAAGCTGCAGAGAACTGGGTGCGCAAATCACTGCCAGTTGTGAGCCCCTGAAACATTCAGCTTCCCTTTCTTGACAGTGGATGTCAGAACTGATGTAGAGAATAAAAAATGAACTCACTAAAGTGAAGGAAGGATTTTTAAAGCTGCACCAGGACTTTTCCAATCAGCCCCTGTTGGAAGTGGAGATGCTGCATTACAGAGTTTATTCCTGGGTCCTGAGGGTCACAGTACTGCCAAATATCCACAAAAAGTCCCTCTGCCTTTGGTTTAATGTTGTGAGTGCAGCTCTGCTGACTGCTCTCTCCCGAGGTCTAACTAAAGGGTTAAAAGTAATTCCTCACTTTCTGCCGTGGAGGGTTTGTTTGGGCCGTCACCCACCTCTGGCAAGGAAAGCAAGAGCACACACAGGAAACTTGGTCAAAAATAGCCTGTGACGTAGGTGAACAGCACTGAAACAACATTGAAGGTTTTCTTAGTTTTGTGTGGCAAGGGAAGGTTCAGCTCCGAGATGGGGCTAGATGGTGCACTTCCACAGATCGTGTCAGATGGGGCAGATGCTGCTGCTGGAGAACCAACATCTGCACAGAGCTGGAATATGGCTGGCCACTCCTGGGATTTTATCAGCTAAGTTACTGGGAGTGACACGATGTCATGAGTCATCCCTGCCTCTGGGAAAAACAGAGTGGGAAATTCTCCATGGGCTCTCTGCCTGACTGGTAAAGGCAGTTTGTTTGAGTTTAGGCAAGATGGTCATGAAGGAGATCGGGTGGTTCCATCAGGCAGATGTGGCTGGGGTGGAGCAGGGAACAGGGACAAGAGCAAGGTTGGCACGGAGGGAGACACAAAGGCAGGCTAAGAGTAGCTGGGAGCAAAACCAAAGGAAAACTACAGTCAAATGCCATTAGGGCGCCCTGCTTCTTCATTGTCTCTGGATTTGGTGCCCTCCTTAAAGAGGAAGATAAGTATTCTCTACCAGGGAGTAATGAGTCAACAAGAGGGTGAATTTGTGGCTACCTGCAGAAATGCTGATGCTGTAGTTTAAGCCAGGCTCCAGCAGAAGCTGCAATAGTGCCCACAAAGGGAACGTGTCGGGGCAAACCATCTGACGTTAGAACTCCGCCTTTCATGAGGCCTCTGCTCCTAAGCCAGCAATGGGATGGAGCCCTGGGCTAGACAGAGAGGGAGTCTGAGGCTGGATGGTGGTTCATATGTTCCTCAAATGAGGGATGCAAATAGGGGTGCAATCCTTTAAGGAGATTTCTGCAACAGGCAGATGGGGTTGGTTGTTGTACATTCATTAGCTGACTGACTATGGATGACTCATTCAACAACTCTCAGAGCCAGAGTGAAGATTTTTAATTTAGATGAGCTAAACTGCAGGTTTAAGAGGTTAGGAGAGAGTCTTGACTACAGCGTGTGATATAGTCAAGAAAATTGCCAGTGTTGAATTGAAAACTGTGGAGAATGCTTGCAGTGACAGTATAACATGGAATCTAGATATAAAATAAAATCTAATAGCATTAACATTCGCCCCTGTTCCAAGATCATCTGGCCCAACTTCTGACAGATAACCACCTTGTCAACTAGACTATGGCACTAAATGCCACGTCCAGTCCTTTCCTGAACACCTCCAGGGATGGTGACTCAGCCACCTCCCTGATCAGCCCATTCTAATGGAGAACAAGCCCCTCTCAGAGAATGGTGAGGGGGTGGATCTTGGCAATTTGTCTACATTTCCACCTGCTCTTCAGTTACCACCAGATGGCAGAAACTGCTCAATTCCAGCTGCTTTCCAAAAAAAAAAAAAAAAAGGATGCTGACGTGATTTTGTCGTGACTAGTCGTGTATGCGTTGGCTTTCGGTGAAGTCGGGTCCTTGAGGACAGCAAAGAAGTGGTGACTGGCGAGCTGCGCCTTCACTGGCTGGTGGTGGGCTGGTGCCCTGTGCCCCTCGGACCGCTGTGGGCAGCTCCTGCTGGTGGTTCAGAGGAGCAAGGATGTGCCAGCCCACACTGCAATCAGCCTCTGCTGGTTGTGCATATGTGATCTCGATGACCCAGAAACAAAAAATAGCTAGGAGTGAATTCAGGGCAGGCATTGAGCGAGATGATCATGCTTTGTGAGGACCCCCAGAAGCACTGTAGTGGGGAGCAGTGCAGTCCAGTTCGGGGGGCGACGGCAGACAAAGGGGGGTGCAGGGCTGCTCAGGCACCCAGAGATGGCAGACTGATGGCAGCCACTGCCGTGGGATTTATCCTTGCATCAAAATTCGTTTTCTCTGGCAGCCTCGGTCATCATTTTGACCTTAAATGACTTGAGCGCGGTTGCCATGGGAACCGGATTGCTCCTCCCTCCAATTCCCTCTACTTATTTAGTATGACAAGCAGCTAGCTGTTCGTCAGACATTTCAATAAATCACCCATCCTCTCCGTGGCCTCTGCCGCCAGTCGGCAGGTGGTCCTGCCTGTCCCTGCCCTCCTGTTTTGCAACAGGTAAGGGAAGCGCTGCCGGATCTCAGCTCTGCTTCCCCCTACCCTTAAGCACAGACACGCTGCTTAGCAAACCCTGCCTGAGATGAGCGGGAGAGCCGGTTTCCTGGGGCAACGGGGACATTTTTTTAAACCATAACTAACTGTCAGGATACATCAATGCACACCTCACAGGCTGCCCTGGCTGGGCGCCAGGGCTCGATTCAGAAGCAAACAGCGTCAGACAGCTAAGTGACTGCAGGAAACGGAATCCCTAAAAATGGCCCTCCCTTGTCCAGAATTGGCAGGGCTGAGCTTGCGAAAGAGGGTTTCCCCTGAACGCACACAGCTAATGTAGCTAATAGAACTAATTTAGCTAATTTGGAGACAGGGACTGGCTCATCTGTCAAATCTGGCAGCGTTACAGCCATTCAGAGAAAGCAAAGAGAAAGGGAGGAAGGAAGGAGAGGGAAGGAGGGGAGACTGGTGAGGGAAACAGGGAAAGAGGAAAAGGGAGTGGGTGGAAGAACTGAGACGAGGAGAGGCAGCAGCGTGGAATGACTGAGAGGACAGCTGGGAGGCTGTGTTATGGGCACTAGAGAGGAGGGTGGGGCACAGCTGGAGTTAAGAGGTTTGGGGAATGAATTCACGTTGAAATGAATGCTTACCAAGGTTTATGTAGTCCAGAAAACCCATCTGAAACTTGTAGGTATAAACAAGATAAAGGAAATTTTAAGTTGCAAAAGGATCTAGAGCTGGGAGCCTTCGAAAACATGAGACTTGGCTGTAAGCCTGCGGTCTTACCACAAAGGAAGGAAATCCTAAAACTGTCTTCAATACACACACATCAGACATGACGTGCATTGCAGATCCCCTGCAATGAAACAGCAAGAGCTCTGCAGTTGCCAAATAGTGCCTTCTATGTTGCACTGTCAACAAAAAGGCTCTAGGAAATTTTACAGACCTGTGCACATCTGGGGAGCAGGCCAAGAAGCTCCCACTGCCTGCTAAACCAAGATCATACATCAGTATTTCTTTAAGTACAAAAGGATATGGCAAAACAAATAATTCTTTCCCATGCTATTTAGCATTATCCACAATACATTATGGATACATGTTCCTACGTGTAAATGATCTGGCCTTTTGGGTCTTCCTGTTTATCATTTCCTCTGCAGTGAGGAAAGCAAATCCAGACCACTGAAGAATATGGCTGGGAGCCATAAGGAGACAACAGTGTTGCAGTATATCAGCGTGCATTTCAAGACAAAAAAGACCTACGAATTGACCTTAAAGTTGTATGAGGAACACAAAACAGATACCTGGAATTGAGCTAAAGTTCCCCCAGTAATTCAGCCATCCTCAGCTTCAAAGAAGAACGCTGTGGTTCAAACACAGGTGCCTCGGGCTCACCCGGGTCCCGTTGTCTCTGGGGACAAAGAGGGGGCAATCCGGAGCTCCCCGTCCCAGCACACCGCGCCCTGCCCGGGGCCCCGCGCACCGGCCAGCAGAGGGGAGTGTTGGAGTGAGCTGGATCCCTCTGCGCAGCCCGATTTTTGCTACTGCCTTCCCCTTCCTGGGTACCAAAGGCACGAGTGGGAAGGTGGAATCAGGCCTCCTCCTTGTTCTTGGTATTAGCTGTTACTCAGCCCTATCTGTAACCTTTTGCCTTCATGCTCTCACTCCAGCCTTATTTTCTAGTCTCTCTTTGCCTCCCTAATCGTATGATTAGCCACAGCCTTCCTGAATCATGGCCTTACCTTATCCATATCTAAGACGGAAAAGAAGTTCTTTGTTCTTCTCAAAAAAAAAAAAAATCGTCTTTGAGGCAGGAGCGATAAACTTGGAATGAGAAGCAAGCACATATTAATATAAACACATGCAAAGGGGAAGCAGCTTGCGTCCTGTTTAGGGTGATGATCAAGTTGTGAAAAGGAGCCTTTTTTGGTGGAAAGGAAGGAAAAAGCAATGTTTCAAAAGACAATGAACAGAACAAAAATGAGGACTCTTGAAAAGAGTTTGAAACTGATAAAAACTAATAAATATGCAAAGAAACACTGATTTCTTGCCTCAACTAGGATTTAAAGTACACCTCTTAGATTCTAACTTGATCCAGTTAGTCTAACACGACTGAAAGGCAGTCTGGTGTGTCCATATTACACTGGTTAAATGACTGCATTATCCTATGTGGCTAACATCACACCTAAAACTCTGTCTAGATTAATCCTGAGAAAGAGAGGAGGTGGTAGGTATTGTGAAAAATTAGGCTGGTGAGGAGAAAGATGATGGAGAAGAGATGATGCAGAACGGTATTCAACTCTTGCAAAGGCAAGGGGGATGTGTAATGTGCACAGGAGATGGACAGTGTTGGGTACAGAGCATGGCACAGAAGTTTGGGGTGAAAGGGGACAGGAGAATAAGGACATGACAGATGAGGTAAGAAGAAGAGGCTGAGGGATCCAGTTGCACGTTCCCATCAGGTTACCTGTCTTGGAGCTTTGGCTGGAAAGATGCTAAGGTGAAAGAGAATGGAAGAAGTGCCAGGAATTTCAGTTGCCGTGGAGGTGGAGAACAGGGGATAATGGGATTACAAAATTAGAAGGCTTGAAGTCTATTTCCAGGTCTGGCATGACTGATCCTTGTCATTCAGCAAGAGCATTAAATAACTCTGACCTTTGTTGGGAATATTTGTTGCTGTTATTGTGGAAGTTTCTCAGTGCAGTCCTTAATATGGTGTTCTGAGCAAAGGACTTAATGACAAATCAAGGCTGACTTTGTCTGGAGAGATATTTATATGCCCAAGAAGATCCTCTTGTTCTAAGGCCTTGCTGGCTACAAAGGCTCGTGTTGACATTGAATCTAGCTGTACCTGTTTATGAGGGGAAGTAAACTGGTGTTCATCTCAGTGGAATAATTATTTTACTGTGGGTATCCTTATATCTCTTTCTATACAAAATAAAAATTACCTCAATCAGTAACAAGAACCCTCCTTCCAATGCCATTTTTAGTCTAGAAAAAATTTTGAAACAACATGCACATCAAAGCCTGATCATATAACTATAAAAATAACCATTCATTGTGAAACAGGCTGATAAGAGATTTTTATAACAGATCTGAGACAACATGACTCACATGAAAGACTACAAGGGGAATTTGTTTACTCTTCTCAAAAGCTGCCCATTTGTGACCTGCACTTTAACAAATTCGGAGAAAAAGTCTAAAATGATTCTATGCACAACACAAGAATCACAAACATTTTCTGTGCTCATTTGTCCCATGATTGGGTCAAAGGAAGCATTGTCAGAAGTCACCATGTTTTCGCATGCTCACAGATAGCAACACTCCTTGTCTGAAAGAAGGAAAACTCTCAGCCTGTAACAAAATCCATGAGCCAGAGTAACTCCAAAGTATTAGTAACTGTTGCATATGTAGAGGCAGAGTCCTTATCCCAAGTGGAGCAAATCAGGACACCTGATTGGTTCAGCTATGGATGAAAGACAACTGGAAAGCTTTAAACGGGAGGAAGTGCCATTGTAGCACTTCCAGGTTTTCCTAGAAACGGATGAGATTATGAGGTCAGAGAGATTTCACTGTGCCCTGTGGCAATCCCAGAGGCACAAGGGAACTGCTATAGCCTACTTGTGTTCAAAGATCCAGCCTGACTGGGTCCAACCACAGGATCTGTGGTTTTGTCCTTCCAGCTCTGCAAGGGAAAGCACAGCAAACCAAGGGACCTTGTAGAGCCTGCACACCCTGGATCTGTCCAGGATTGCTGGTCTTGGCTTAGTGCTGGCATGTTGGCTCTGTCACTGTGACACCGAGATCCCCTCAGTGACACCTCTGCCCCAGCCTCTTGGAGGGGAGTGGGGTAGAGGGAGAGCATAGGTGAGGGGAAGGGACATAAGGCACAAGTGAAAGGGTAAAGGAGAGGAGGTCCTGAAGGTCTGATCTTGGATTGGATCTGAGACCCAGCAGTGCTGGAGTCTGTGTTACTGTCTCCAGTGTAGCCACATCCCAGTTCCCCTGGTGTTCTGCTCACCTGTTTGGTTGGTGCTTGTGGCTGGGCAGAAAACAGAAGCTTTCTTAGGGGACAGCTATAGAGAGATCAGCCCCTTTGTTCTTCACAATGGGAGAAGATGGCACAGCTAAGGTGCTGGTTCAGATGTAGCTCCTTCTTTTGCTGTGCTGCCTTTCACCTTTTCCTCAGTGAAGGCAGGTGAGACTGGCAGGCTATGTGGAAGTTGGAGATCAAGCCAGGTCAGCTGAGACTGGAAGCCTGGTGGGGAGAGCAGTATCACAATCTCCAGAGCAGAGCAGGAGCTGTTGCCCTCAGGAAAGTACTTAGAAAGCGGGAGGGTAATTCATTGTCATGGAATTAGGAAGGCAGTGGAAGAAACTGTCAGGGCAGGTGGTGAGGGCAAAGATTTGCAATGGTAACAGAGCTCCTCCTCGAGGATTACCTTAGTGCGTAACAGAGGGATGCTGCAGGCAGAGGGGGCCCCAAGGGAAAGAGGCTTGTGGGAGAGCTGTTGCAAGGTAGGAGTGACAGAAGTGGGATCTGGGATGAGCAGATGCAGGCTTGTCTGTGTTGGATTGTTGTGTTTAGTCTTCACCCAGTTTTTCAGTTGTGATAACTGGCATTTGCACAGGGTGGGATAGGTGACATATATTCTCCTTTTCTCTTTGAAAGGGAGTTAAATTCATTGTCACTTAAACTGCTGTGGATCTGTCTTAATTTCACATTGGTGGAGGCTGGCAGATTCCCACCGGTGAGTCACAAAGTAGGATAGCTCTGATGGGGCTCCAAAGCTGCAGGCAAGGTGGGGATACAGGGAACAGGAGTGAGAGGAACACAGTACTTGAATGCCTTTGATTGCTGCCAGATGTGCCAGCACCTTTCCATCTGGAGAAGAGCCAGAGTGAAGTCAGAGCTATTATAAGATCTTCCCTGTGCGGATAAAATCCGGATCTGCTCCATGTGTCCTACTCCCACTGTTTAACATGCCCCCACATCTTGTGTACATGTGCACTTGCTCCTAATGTGATTGTGCCTCACTGCTTGAAGGATGACAGAAAGGGGTACAGAGGCAACAGAAGAGGAGGATAAGCTATTTCATTATGTGAAGCACAGGGAATAGCTTATCTGCCTTTCAAGTGGAAATCAGCCTGAAATGGAAATTTGGAAGAGAAATGTCCCACATCAGAGATTCTGCCTGTAAAGTTAACCCCACTGAGTTATGTCCAGACATCTTCACTGGTTTGGAGGGAGTTGAAACATGACTGCCCACCAGCTGAGCCTATGACAGGGGAGGGAAAGCGGAACAAAACTAGAAAGGTTGGTACCTGCTGGGGAAAGTTTAAACAATGGTTTATTGCCTGGGAGCCATGTGTGTTTGTCATCCACATCTCTGGATTTCTATAGTCTTTTTTTGTACAAGAAAACGGAGGACCCAAAATGACCTTCCTGCTGTCTTCTGGGCATTCTGATGGACAGAAGGGGCTGGGCAGGTTCAACATCCACCTACTGCCTGGCAGGAGGAGACAGTTGATCTTCACAGACCGTGCTGAACTCGTATAAACCTACTTCGCCACAGCAGTTTACATCAGGTCCAGATATTAGGTGATTAGGGAGCCAAAATTAGAGACAAGAAAGGGTTGTACAGTATTCAAGCATGTCGTGTAGTTTCTCTGTCACTGGCAAGTCTTTTACTGCAATTCAAGCCACCGAGATTTGTTTTAGCCTTTCGAATCTCCTGGTCAGAAGAACTGGCCATAGGCCTGCAAGAGTAAGTTACATTTTTGGTGTTTTTTCTTCAGTGTTATTATTGGTCCTCTCTTTGTTGTTGGAAGGAGACAATCTGTCTGTTCAGGAATAATGTTACGGCACTTATTCTTCTCAGTAAAAAGTAAGAATATGCTTAGGCTCACATAGGCAGTCACAATAATGCTTCCATGCTCTGTACAGCAATTTCCCAAGGGCCTCTTTTAGTGCATAACACCAGGCAGTGAGTGGCTTTGGTTTTCTTCCTAGTTTAGGAAGAGTGTCCTACTGGAAAATCAGTCTCCTAGTGATCTAAGCACAAAAATTTAGAGCGTGACTCTAAAGGTCATTTTCTTGTTTCTGGTCTGGGCTAGATGGACAGAATCTGACATGTGTATTTTCCCCTGATAGCATCAGCTGTGCACATTCCCAGCAGGCAAGTGAGGGTTTATGATCTATAACTACACTTTCTTGTTTCCCAGAAAATTGTTTGTTGGTGCCAGAGGCTTCAAGTAAGTAAGGGAGCATGAAATCTAGGATGAAAACAAACAACACTATACATACAGGACTTGTAGTGGCTCTGTTTAGCAGACCTATCAGCTGCCTGTGTCATGGTGTCTGCTTTCAGTCCAGAGGAAGGCCGTGGATTGCCTAGCTGGTGAAACACTGGTCTGGGTCTCTGAATATTGGGGTTTGATTTATGGCTCCATCACAGATTCTCTCTTGGGCCAAGCCGTGTAATTACTACATGTCAGGTTTTCATATCAGCTAAACAGAGTTAATACTAGTTCTTTTCCCTTATATATGTAGGCCTCAAGATAGATCTTGAGGATATAGCTCTATCTTATTCTTGGTATACAGACACTGCTTTCTACAGAGTCATTCTAATTTAAGTTGGACCCTTTAGAAGGATTAATTAATCCTATTAATAATGGATCTCTAGCTGGCTCCAGGGTCTGAAGATCATGTCATCAGTAGTCTCATTTGTTGGTTTCTGCAATATTCTGAGCTCTGTGGGGTAAACTCTGGAAGAATCAGGGGAGTGGCTGCCATGGGAAAATAATTCCAGGTCTTACACTGAGCCTGGCACAGAATGGGACGGGATTCAGGGAGGCTTGTTTCTGCTGTGTGAACATCAAATAATGGCAACAGTGGTCACACATTTATTTTACTACTACATTTCACTCCATAGTTTAAGGTGTTCCCAGAAATCTTGCATCAGTGCTTGATCAGGAATCAGTTGCAGATAAATATGTTATTCATAGAGTTTTGAGCTTCACTGCATTTTTAGGTCAGTTCAGGATTTAGGGTCTCATGTGACTAGCACATTGTCTTCTCTGTCTCTGATCCAGTGACTCTTCTGAAAGGCTGAAGAATGTGTTATCTGATAAATCTTTGGACCTGTTAAAGGTGGTTTGGCTCAGGGTCCCAAATTCTCAGGGAAACCTAAACTCTTGGCATAAAGTAGCTGAATGGTTGTGGTGCTCTGGACTTACCTCAGCCGCACAGAGCCTGAACTTAACATCAGGGATAGCACAGGAGATATTTCTTGACCAAGAGAAACTTTGAAGACCTAACAGTTACTGACTTGCTGAAGTAGTGGGCTTTCAAGCAAGAAAATCCTTCTGTAGGTTGTGGAGGAATCCTGCAAATATTCTGTCCCCATCACTCAGTGTTGCACTAATTGCTTCACTTGACACAAAAATGCTGTAAGAACATCCTTCCCTTTTGCTGTCATGCAACTTTCTGACAGTCAGAAGAATATTATCCAGTAGAAAGAGATATGTTTCTATATCAGCCATCTTTTTTTTCTGTTTCTCCTTATTTTTTATTACATTCTTGTACTTTCTTTCAAAAATTTTTTTCTTAGCTATTCCTTTCTTACATTATCGTAACCTGCATCTAGTTTTTCTCCCATTTTTTCTGTCCATTTTCTGTAAGACAGATATTTCCTTCCCTCAGATTTCTGCTTCAATTCTTATTAATCCCTTTTTCTGTTTCTATGTCTCAGTCAGTGTGCTACCACAAGAAGATCTAGAAAAACAGATGAGAGTTGGAGAGAAGTGACATTTTGTATTGTTTTGTAGTGCCAGAACACTGACTGGAGTTAAGAATTAGGTCTAAGCAGGCTTTACTCCACCACCACCTATGCACACCGTGTCCTCCCTTAAGAGATGTTTCCAGGCCCACTGCAATGTTTTTTTGTAGTTTGACCAACCCTTTGTTCAGCTGGTTTTTCTACAGACCGGTAGTTCACTGCTTGTTATTTAAGGCAGACTTCAATACAGTGGCTTATGAATCTGAAGGGGGATAAGAGGCAGCGTTTAGGCAACTACACCTAAAAAATATGTTCAAAAAGCCACACGCTCAGTGAGTGTCATATACTGGAGGCAAATTTTTATTATTACTTTATTTCTGAGGATACTGTTTGCATCCCTACTAGAACAGACATGACATGAAGTGCAGTGGTGATTAGTGTGATTTTGTAAAAAAGCCTCCATAGGAAGCCGTTCTCACTACTGGAGGCAACTGGAGTGGTGGAGACTGTAAGAAGTTAATGATTGCAAATTCTAGGTCAGGTAGTGGGACACATCCCTATACAAAAAATAATGAAGGATACATTGGGTATGAGGCATGAAGAAGCCTGATTCCTACCTTACCTGGCATAGGTACAGAAAACAGGTGATCTTGGCTTCTAGACTTTTTTCACCATGGGCATGTTTGAATTTATTAGGCAGAGCATGTGTATATTTTAAGGGCTATCACAGGTGGTTATAAGATCTAATCAGGCATTCAGAGTACCATGGTGAATGGGTTTGTCCTTCCGTAGTAACCTGTGGATCCATGAACACCATGTCTAGGAATGTAGAACATAGGTGCCTTGATGGAGAAGCAGAACACTGGTCTCTTGTTCTGGGGTATTGCATTAATCACAGATCTACTCTTGTCAATGGAGAGAAAGAACAGATTCTTTAGTAGCTTCTTTTTTAGAAGTAAAGAGTGGGATGAGTGTAGGTTCAGAAAACCAGAGGTTGCAGGCTCCCCTCCGGAGGGAGGCAGCTCCCAGCAGTGCTGAGTACAGCAGTGTAACCTGGATAGTGCTGGGATTTACTGTTTTCCTCTGTGTCAGTTTGTATTAGGGCTCCCCAGTGTGCTTTTTGGATCCATTGTAGCAATATTGATTTCTACTTATGGTCTCTTAGTTCCCATTTAAGGGACAAAGTCCCAATGCTGAAGTGCTCAGCATTGTGGCATCTCAGACTGGGATGTACTTTTTGTCTCTGTCTCAGTTCTACATTTGATAAAGGGTCTTTCCTCCTTTAGTGAGGCTCTGTGAATAATCAAGGCTATGAGATGTCCAGATCCTACAGTGCTGCAGAAGTGGTGTGTATGTGCATGTGTGCCTTGTGGATGGAGCAGGGTGTGCAATTAGTGACTTATTTTGAAGCACTTGACATATTGTTCTGTGATTCCCTGAAGACTGAGAACCTGGCAAGATACTGCCCTATCCCATGTTAGGTTCCAGCTGGCTGTACCAGAAGCAGGAATAACACAGCAATCCTTCGGTTGGGGGACTTTGGCTCAAAGGCATAGTCTGTGACATCACACATAAATTCCAGTGCTCATTTTCACTCAGCCAAGTCCCCTTTGGTTTTGTCGTGTTTTATTTCTACCACCTAAATTCTCCTACCGTGTTTCTGAGTGGAGGGAATGTGGATGTCTCTACAGGAGATGTCTGCTTCTTGCTCTTCTGAAAAATATACTTCTGTTTTGTTTGTTTCTTCACGCTCTCCATTGCCAGGGATATTCAGTTTTCACACTCTCCATTGCCAGGCAGATAGAGTTTTCCAGGGCGGATGTCTGTCAGACTGACTACAGTGAGGTATTCACTTCTTTAGAAATTCAGCTGCTTGGTGATCTGAGATATGCACATACACATACGCATGTGTGACTCGGTGGGTCAGAAGTGAGGTTTACTAGGAAGGACTCCATGATATACTGTGGGAAGGCCTCAAGGAGCTTCACTACAGCCCAGAGGAACACATGAGCAGCGTGTGGGACCAAGGGGCCTCTGCAAAGCATCTGAGTACAAGGAAAATTACACTTAATATACTCCAGCTGCATAAAAAAGAACAGACACTCACCCTATCAATCCCCTTCAATCCTCATGTGTTTGAGGTTTCCACATCTGGTACTGGCTGTGTCTGCCAAAAAGCCTGCTTTACCTGGCCTGCCTCCCTCCCTCCCGCCTGGCACTGGCACAGCTGATAGCAGGACTGCTGCACTCCCCTAAGTGCTGAGGACGTGAGAGACTGCATGAGGATGCAGCCCAGCTCCCTCAGGCCACCTGCTGTCTCCCAAAAGGCTGATGGCACTAATCAAGGACAGAGAAGGGCAGCTCCCCCCCTCCTCACCTCCGCCAGTGCTTTTAACCCTGTGGTGACCACGGCATCCTTTCCTAAGGGACTATGCGATGGAAATGAGGGATCACAACTGCAGAAGGTGGAAGTGTTATAGGGAGGCACGGACAATGAAAAATGATGGGGGAAGGAGTGATGAGAGGGAATGAGGATGGTGAAAGGAGGAGCACTGATGTGTAGCAGCGCAAAGAGGAAATACATGTTGAGGGGGAAGTGTATAGAATTATGTACATTGCTTGGAAACAGACACAGCAATAGGGAAAAGGACAGGTGGAGAAACTACAAAGAGATGGAAGCAGACTTGAAGTAAAAGAAAGAAGGGACAACAAAGAGAGACAGCCTGAGAAGGAATAGGAAGGAATGCAGGAGGTGCCAAGAGCTGGCTAGGTAAGAGTTATGTGACATTCTGAAGCCAAGGCACTTGGCAGGTGGGTACAAACATGGTGTCTGGGCCTGCCTGGGGCAGAGTTTTGTAGAAGGGGAACTACTGGTGTTTAAAATTGGTGCTTACTGGGGAGAAGATCACTGGCTGAAGAGGCAAAGTTTAAAGGCTGGATAGATTCTTCAGTCTTTCCCTGTGGGTGATTTTCCCTCTGCATGTCCCTTCTGTATGTCCCCTTATTAGCATTCTTGTAGCTCTGTCAGTAGCCAGGGTTATTGGACTGGCCAGCATGTAGTCCCTGCCCTATGGCTCTTTCTTATCCTAGACCTGCCATCTCATTTCTTTAGTTTAATTTTTGAGCTGGGGAATGGCCAGCTCTACTTATCTGTGTCATCAGCAGAGGAATCTACACTCTTCCTAGTGTATGCATCTAGCCTCTGCTTTCCCAGGTGCATTTCCCCATACTCACATTGTTTGTAGAGCGATAATGCACTTGGCAGGAGAGCTAATTCAAAAGTATAATGTCTTTCAAAGTGCACCCTGTTCCCACCTGGTCAATTAAACTGGAACAAATCTGTGCAGAAGCACTGACCTGAGGCCAAGCACTTTGCCTCCTGGAAAGATGTGTCGTGACTTCCCCTGCGAACACTACCTCGGCCCTACCCAGAGCTGTGGGATGGGCAGCTCATCCCCACTCTTCACTACCTGCCTGCTCAGGCAGATTGCAGCAGGGTCAGAGCGGACTGTGATGATGTTTTCATGCACTACATACCTGTACAGTCTGCCACAGCCCCTTGAAGGAATGACTCCAAGAGTGAAGCCCCTATTGGAACAAGTCGTGTAGATGCTTCCTCATGGATGCTGTTGCTATCATAAGACCAAAAGCCATGGAGCAGTGCCAAGCCTGTTTCCTACAGTTGTCTGGTAATGTGTGTTGTCTCTGGGGAATTTGAATCTGAAGCTCCTCAGTACTGGAGTTGTTTTAACCTCAAAGCTTATTCTTGTCTTGGTCTCTGACTTCTCAGTAGGTGGCCTGTTCCTTGCTGAGAAACAGGGCTACAGTGAAAGCTGTTTCAGAGCAAACACAGTATTTTGGGATGAGGACTCTTGCTGGAGTGACACGGATTGGAAGGATGAGGCCTGTGACCTCTCCGGTTTCCAGAGCTTTCTCTGGAGAGGTCTGGGCCAGAGCAGCCATGGCTCCTGTGTGATTCCCACAGTAACCTCCACTGGAGGTTGCCACTGGGGAGTATGAAGGAGCTCTCCATACATTTCACTGTAAAGCAAAGGGTAGCTGAGCAAAGCAGCAGTTGTGGCCTACCCTGTCGCAAATGGTGTTGCAACATATTAAAAGTATTGCCTTTCACATCTGATTGGAAAAGTACAGATTTCTTTTGAGGATTTAGTCAATAGCATTAACTTTCTTAATGCTTTCAGCAAAATCTTATCTTTACTGTTCAAGCTCTCCTTTTTTCCGGGTTTGAGACCTTATCGCTGTAGAGAGTGATATTTTTTGCAGAACTAAATACAAAGAAAAAGCCCTCCTTTGTTACCTACAGAAGTTTCTGTTTAGGTTTTTCTTTTGCTTTTATTTTTGCAAATGTGAAAGTTAATGTTTGGGTTTGAACAAACTGTGCCCATTAGAAATAAACAATAAAAACAAACAAACAAACAAAACCCCAAAATACAGGTTTTCAAATAGGGAACAGCTGAATACCAGTACAGAGAAATGCATATATATATAAACAAATATAGTAGATACATGAATGCAGGCAAGTGGAGATATGCAAACACAAACAAAAATACAGCTATATATTATGCACACACTCATGGGATCACGTGCATATGTACATACCTTTGTATGTACGAAGTACCGTGTTTGCAAATATCTTTTTATGTTTAAATGTATGCTCAGAAATAAAAGCCTGTGCAGAAATATATATATGGACATAAAGTAATACAGATCTACACATTTTAATATTATGAATTTCTGCACTGGTAATCTCAGGCATTCTAATGTTTGTACAGGTATGTAGCAACACACATTACATATCTGTTTCTGTATCAGAACATAAAGTTACTCAAGTGTGAACATTTTATATAGAAAAGCAACCATAATGCAGCAGGCTCCGGAGAATCCTCCACCTGCCCACAGAAACACACCTGAGCAGCTGTGTGCACAGCATCCTCACACAGCTAGGCTGGCTGAATGTAACCACTAGTTTTCAAAGAGATGAGGAAGGCCACGGGCAAGCAGATACATGCATGTGTAGGAGTGGAAGTGAGCTGTGAAAGGGTGCAGGAATGATCCTGGGGGAGGACAGAGGGTGTGTGGAGCACCCAGATAGGAGCAATGCAAGGGCCAGAAGGGTTTGCAGGAGCAGGGAGGGCAGCATCACTGGAGGGTGAGAAAGAAGGATGGGGAAGAGAAAAAGAGCATGAATTGGGAAACACCTCGTCTTCCCCTGAAAAGGGGGAAGTATAAAATGAGGGGGCAGCTTATGGGTGATACCTACCCTGGCTTGCTGACACCCCATTTCCGAGGGGGAGTGGGGCAGAATTGATGGGATGGGATGGGATGGGATGGGATGGGATGGGATGGGATGGGATGGGATGGGATGGGATGGGATGGGATGATAAGGCTGCCTGCTGGGATCTCTCCTGCCCCCTTTCTTGTGGTTGACCCTGCCAGTGATGCAGAGCCGGACTGGCTGCATGAGGCAGCTCTTCCTAAAGACGGGTTTAATCTCATCTTTCCTCATCTGCTCTGCCTGGATCTCAGCACAGGAGTGGTGTGCGGTGTTTTGGAGCACTCTTCACATCACCCCCTTTCTAGTCCTGCATGAGCTGCTCCTTGTGCCCCTGGCTACTGAGCAGCAATTGTGTGATGTTGTGCTGGTGGGGGAGAGGGGAGCACTGCCACGGGGCAGCTCAGAGCATCTCGTGCTGGGAGAGGAATAAACCCCAGTGTAATAGGTTGGCTTAGCCATTGTTAGCCCATGAGGCAAAACAAGCCCGCATAGGGATAAGGGGAGGTTCAGGTCCTGCTGAGTGTTTCCAGCTCAACTGCAGCTAATTTTAGATTACAATAGTGAGGGGAGTGGAGAAGGGTCAGCCAGGGGCTTTGTTTCTTTGCTGTGAATCCTGCTGCTGTAATCTCATGTGGTAATGAGCCATTATCACAGTCTCTGAGCCCCTCTGCCCCAGGCTACAATCCTTCACTCTGTTGCTGAAAAATATAGTATGATTTGGATCAGGTACCTGGGAGAAGAATATGGCTTGATAGAAATGCCTCCAGAAGTGGTGTTTGTGAATCCGCAGCTCTGCTTGTGCCCAGTGTGTCTGTGTGTTTATATATCTGAGCTGTTGTGTCAATATATATGTGTCTTACTGTGTGTATTTGCTGGGGAGTGTGTAGGTATAGTGGGTGGGTTCAGCTCTGCATACTGTATGGGTATGTGCTGGCCCTGCATGTAGTTTTCTCTTACTAATGTAGGGGTGTGAGAAGTATGCCTAAATGGGGACATGAGATAAGGCAGCTTACACTGATGCAACACCTCCAGTCCGTGCCATGGGGTGCAGGCCCAGACTGGCCCCATGTGCCAGCAGGCAGCATTCCCTAGCACCTATTCCACTGGTGCTGGATTGACCAGGCTAGGCATAAAATGCTGCTGTGAGGAAGCCTATGCTTTCTGATTGGTATCTGTGTGACTGAAACACTGCAGCTGGTTAAGCAGCTACAGAACATTGTCTAGCTGCATTCGTCAAACTTCCCATCATCCTTTCATCAGGCTGGCACGGTGCCCTGCACGTACCAAAGAGAGTTTCTTGTTATCTCTTCCAGAGAAAAATTGTTTCCCCCCTTCTTAGGAAATAATATTTTACCATCCCAGTATAGTAATTTCTTGACCACTGTGAAGTAAAGATTAGTTTTGTGTAGACTCATCAAAACCAACCCAGTCCTTATGCATGTACTGTTCACCCCTTGGGAAAAGGAAGGGAGGAAAGGGGTCTCAGCTGACTGCCAACCCTACTTCCCTCTATCCATAGCTTCTGTTCCTCTCCAGGCCTTCTCCTGAGCCAACCCCCAGCCCAACCACTCTCCTGAACCAGGTGTATCTTCCTATTGCTATGCTCAGAATTTTGATAGGAAATTCTCTTTGTAATTTTACTCCTTGGTACCTTTTTTTTTTTTTTTTTTTATGCTGATGTGTTTTAATTGAACTTCGTTAGCCAGGCTGTTTTCTTACATTGCCCTTCAAATACAGTTTCTTGCTCAGGGTGGAGAAAAATACTGTGAGATGCAGTGGCTGATATATTAAAAAAAACCCTACCACAGATATTTTGGCCAAAGCCTCTCACTCCTGCCCTTCACTCTCCTGCTAGCTCACTCGTGAGTTCCCATCACAGGTCTGCAGCTGTCTCCATCGCCCCAGCTGCTGCAGCATCCCAGTCCAGGACTGGGACATGGGCTTTGGGCCTCTTTCAGATGTAGTTCACCTGTACATTTCAGCAAAAAGGAGGCAGAAACTGAGAGAGATCATAAATAAGAAGGTCAGTTGCTTATGGAACAAAACACATTTACAGCATTCTCTGTCAGTTACATGTACGTACTTAATTTTTGCTATTCTTAGGTAGGGACTAATGTTAGAATAAAACAAAATAAATGAGTAGCACAAGAAAAAGACAAATGCACAAGTATATGGCTCCCCTCTTTGCTAGAAAGCCTGGTTTCACAAGCAACATCAATTAGAAAAAAAAAAAAAAGCAGGCTTATGGCCTAGATGCTGGTCAGGAGTCTTTTTTCCAATCAGAGCAAAAGAAGAGGACAAAGCCTGAAGTGTTATAGGAAGTGGGACTAGGCAATCTCAGATGGCTTTCTGGGGGTTGTCAAGTCTCTTGTGTAGCACCAAGATAGGTATATAGAGGAAACAGAATTTTCAGTGGTATGCTACTATTCCTGGTTTACTCTCCAGCATGTAGGTTTCTGCAGAACTATTCATTCTTTTAATAAAAGTTACTTCCTCTTTGTGAATCGTTATTAAAGTATTAAATGTTGATTTCCATAGAATTTTTTTTTTTTTTTACAATGGTTACTTCCCCTTTGCAAGTGACTGTAAAGTATTTAAAACTTTTTATTTTGGTGATTTGATTAACTGACTAGGTTTATTAGCAAAGTTTTCAGACATTAGCTCTAACCTACACTGCACTGTGGTAGAGGGCAGAAATTAAAGCTGACTTTGGTTTAATGCTATGATCTCTCCAGTGCTATGTCTGCTCTTTTATTTGGGTAATTCTGTAGCTTCCTCCTGTACCTCTCTCTGTGTTCATATTTTCTGTCTAGTTCACAGGTTATACTTTTTCCTCTGGTATTTTGCTGCTGCCTTTCCTTCCTTTCCTCTTTTATTCCTTTGCCTCACCCTTTTAATCTGCTTTAGTGCTTTCTTTCTTTACCTCATTATGTCTTTTTGGTTTTGCCTTCTATCTCTCCATTGGTTCCTTTCTCACTCTCTTAACCTCCTGTTGTGTACGGGCCAACCTACATCCCACCCATCTTCTTGTTTCTCTCTTTTATCTTTCCTCCTACCCCCCCTTCTAACCTCCTCTCAACAATAAAAGTTACTCATAGCTTGAGGGGGAAGCATCTGGCCCATGCTGGCTCTCATTCTCTCTCTTTTGTTCTCAATGCTCTTTTGTTATAAACACAACAAACAGAAAAGCACAAAATCAGCTCTCAAGGCAAACACTGCATAATAATCCTCCTTGTCCCTGCTCCCCTTATCTCTGAAGAATTTGCTCTCCAGGCAAAATAAGAAGACACATGAGAAAGGGTTCGCTAAATTTGGAGGCAAAAGAAAGAGACTAGAAAGAGCTTCATCATATGGGGGAGCAAGTTGGGCAAATTTGACAAAGCAGGTAGGGCAAAGTGAAATATAGCTTGCCAGGAGCTTGGACAGCACAGTGATGCCCCTGTGGGTTATCAATCCCTGTTGATCAGTCTCTGTTCCCATTAGGTTGTGGAGGCATGGTCAGGATCAAAAATGTTAGTTTGGGGTTTTTTTAGCACCCAATTTTTGGTGCCTTCTCATTTGTGCCTTGAGCCAAGGCCTTGTATATATGAAACGTGTTTGCCAGAGAACTGTAGCTGCTGGACCTCCACTGACGTTCTCAAAAAGCCACAGCAAGGTGATTCTGTGACTTGCCAGCTCCAGCCTCTGAGATAAATTAAAATAAGAACAGGCTTGCCCATTGTTGGGGCTCTTGCTTAATGTCAGATAGGGATTCTCTGACTAAACCAGCTTTCCTCAGAAAATGTAAGCTCCCTGAAAATTAAATGTTTGTTGGCATGCACTAGTTTAGACACGTAAGTGTTCTCAAAACTAAAAAGAAAAAAGCTTGTTAAGCAGAAGGCAAGCCTTTCCCAATCCCCATAGCTCTGTGGTTAGGATACTGGTGTTTAATGTGGGGCAGCCGGCATCAAGTTCTACCTGGGAACGGTTCTGCCTGGCCCTTCCCTTAGCAATCTTATGTCTGGCTGTCCACATGCAGTGGGCCTCCATCCTAGCCGGTCAATGCATTTTGCATAATATACTAGTATTATATTCAGAAAAGGTCTGGGTGATTAGTTTTACTTGTGCAGTATCAGATAGCCCTGCTAAGGAGCTGTTAAGGTACTTCCCCCAGAAACGATCTGTGATGTGGGAGGTAGGTGTGTGTCCTAGGACAGAAACAAAACTGGTATTTAGGAGGAACACCTTGTGATGCAAACTTCAAATGTGAATATTTAAACATCAGCAGATGGGGCAAAACTCACTGAAATGAGTGTTTTTCCCACATTCCTTAGGAAAATTTGGGTTGTCGTGATGCATTTTGAGCTTGTGTCTCTTTTTTACTACTGTTTACTTTGCCAGCGCTTGTAAAATAAAGCAGTACAACCCACTATGTTTTGCATTATGTGTTAGAGATTTAATTTTCAGTTGAACTCCTATTGGTTCTAAATTGGACTGGTATGTATTTAATCTAGTCTTGAAGTTTGGGTTGCTTAGCATTAGCAACAGCTTCATGTGGGTTTAGAATAAACAAGGAATGAGGACATTTCAGAAGAATGCAGTCCAAAAATTGCTTCTGAAATTTGGATATGCTTAGAGCCTCCACAAATATGGCAACTATTCACATAAACCAGTAAATTAATATTTCCTGAGCTAATGCCAGAGTTTGAGACACCTGAGTGATCAAATTCAAGCTGGAGTTTGCTGTGCTTGCAAACAAATGGCAAATAAGCTAGGAAAAGGAAAAACAAGTGTGAGCCAAGATCAGTCAAAAAAAGAGCGGTAGGGAATTAGGCTGGACATAGCTCCTTGCTCCCGGGTGCAACCAGTAGCAAGGCTGACCCTGTATTACTCCCTGTAGGCATAAAAACACACATATGCCCCACATGTGTACATGTATATACATGGCTGCCACACGGATCTACACAGACACACAATGCATTTACACAAACACAGGCAGCACCAATGGCCTCACGGAACAAGCAGGATGGAGGTCGAGTAGTGGGAAATATACGTGTGTGTATATATATATATATATGTACATATGCAAATATGATAAAGTGTATCCTTCCAGGAGCTGGGCTCAGAAAGTCTGACCCCAGATACCAGTCTCCCTGATGCTGGCACAAGGCTGCAGCCCCACTGCTACTGGTGATGCACACACACAGACACATGCACTCAGGTGTCTGATAGCTGGCCAGGACAATCCTGGTCCCTCTAGTAGCCAACCTGCCATGGCCTTGCCCTTAGAGACAAGCAGACACCAGTGGTTCTCACCCCTATAGACCCCCAGATCCCAGAGTCTCTCCAGCAGCTGGCTGGGACTGTCCCAGTCCCTCCAATTGGCAACTCTTCCCTTACAGCCACCCCAGCTCCCAGGCCACTTCACCTGGTTGCCAGCTATCTAGTTGGATCTTTATTTGTGCTCATACCGTCACCTGTACAGCCGTACTTTCTGCACCCCGGGCACATGGGCCCCTGTGACGTGGCACTCAGACCTCCATACACACCACTCCACCCCCAAACAGAGAGCACCTCACCAAGGAAAAGAGTTAGAAATAGAAATTAACAGGATTGAGCAAACTGTTCTAATCAAGTGCAGGACAAGGCTGGACACTTGTGCTGGCCAGCGAAGAGTTTACATGCAACTGTCCGTTTTTTCCCCTCGTCTCTCCTTTTCTGGTCTTTGTTTCCTCCCCTAAACGTCCATAGTAATAAGTCCTGTGCAATCTCAAAATTCTCTTCCCCTGCATCCTGTAAGGTGTCCGGTGCCCCTGCACGCAGCACCGCCTCTTCCCCAGTCTAAAAGGTGCTCCAGCTTTGGCTTTGTGATGGGTTTCACACCTGAACAATAGGGCTGATGGCTCTCCTGGGACGGCACCTGGCCCAGGCAAGGTGTCCCTTCCTCTGAGTCTTTAATCTGAGTTGTCACCTGGCATTGTGTCCCTGTTTTCCTGCGGGTGTGTGAAAATTGGGTCTTTGATGTGCTAATGGCTCTTCTGATGGGCCTGGGAGTAGCTGGGGCAAGGTCTTAGTTGGGGCCCTCTTCTGTTATTGTCTCTCCGTGCTCTTTTGTGGGTGTGAAGAGGAGCTTTTGTCATATACCCTAAGAAAGAGGACTGTGCAGGCATCCTGTACCCTTCTACACAGCTTTTTCTGCTGGGAATAATATTTTAACAACACACAAATACTGATCACATAAATATCGCATGAGTATTTATCAACCTCACTCACCCTTATAAATGCCATAAAATAAAAGGGTATTTGTGAGGGTGAGTGGGGGAAAGCTTTGACCTGTTCATTTCCAGTTATGTGTGGCCAGATGACCACGCCAAACAAACAGCAGAAGCGAATTTAAAATGTGATTGTTCCAGTTCCCCAGAATCTTATGACAAAAGTGGTGTCTGGTCTCAAGGTGTTTTTCCTAAAAATGAAAAAAAAGGATGTCAGCTTTCTCCCCCTGTCTTTGCCCTCATCCCCAGCTCTCAGCTGTTGCCATTTCCTGAAGTCGCAGGGAAGACTTATTGTTTGACAGCAGTTTTGCCTGAGATTCAAAGCACAGCTCTTCAATATTCTTCTAGAAGAGTTTGGTAATTGTTTGACTTGAAGGATGAACAGTAAATGACTATGGAGCACAGTAGCCTGGTTTGATTTAATCACAGGACATTTTGGTTACAAGGACCTTAAAAATCATCTAGTTCCAATCTCCTTGCCATGGGCAGGGAGACCTTCCACTTCACCAGGTTGCTCAAAATCCCATCCAACCTGGCCTTGAACACTTCCAGAGAAGGGGCATCCACAGTTCTCTGTGCAATCTGTGCCAGTGCGTCACCACTCTCACACTAAAGAATTTCTAAACCTGCCCTCTGTCATTTTGAAGCCATTCCTCCTTGTCCTGTCACTACATGCCCTTGTAAGGAAGGGTGCAAGTCTTAGGCTAAATGCAGCTTCAGCTTTGCCCCCGTCTTTCATAGGAAAAATACGCTTGTAAAAATAAAAAGATGCAACCAACAAAACCAAAAAAAAAAAAAAAAAATCCCCCAAACCCAGCTTTCAAGAACTGTGCCTCATCCACAGCTCTGGGAGGAGGGATGAGCACCCACAGAGCGCAGCGTTAGACTTTAGGCTTCTGCCCGTGATGTTTGTGTGGCTGCTTCTCTGCACCGTCACTGCCGGCCTTGCTGCTTGGGCTTATAGGTCTGAATAATAAATATATTTATTTTTAAATACAACAAATAATAAATAACGATGTCGCTTGGTGTCACGCAGCTGCTTTCGGCGCAAACCAGCGGTATGGTACCAACTGGCCAACGTCTGCGCGCGGCATCCAAGGTGTGGCGGGTCCTTGTCCCCGTGCCGCCCGTGCCTTCTCCCTGCGTCCCTGCGGAGCGGGGAGCGGAGCCGGGGCGCTCCATGGCCACCCCGCCGCCCGGCACGCTCCGCCCGGTGCCACCGCCCGCCCCGCTCCATGACGGCCCGGCCGCCCGGCACGCAGGTTCTCGTCAGAGAGTGGTGCGAGCTCGGAGGGGTGTTTCGTGATTTTTTTTATTTTTTTTTTCCCCCTCTGTCGCAAACAGAAATGACAGGATGCCGGACAGCCCCTCCCCGCCCCTCCCTCCCTGCCAGCCTCCCGTGGCGAGCCCATAAATCCGCGCGGGGCGGGCACGCAGCACTCTCGAGCGTGGGCGGGCGCGGAGCCGCCTCCTCGCGGGTTCCGTTAGGTGGGGACGGGCGGCCGTTCGCCCGCAGACGTTCTCCGGGAGCCGCCGGCCATGGATGACAAGAAGGTGGGATGAGGAGCGCGGGTTCCCTCTCGTCCTCTTTTCCCCTCGCCGCTCGGGTCCCCGGGCGCTTCGGCGGAGGGCCGGGGAGCGGGGATGCTGTCGCGACCGGCGGCGGGCGGGCGGGCGGGGTTGGTTGCCGGCTCGGTGGCCGCCGCCGGGGGTCTGTTGGTCG
>JAYRBT010000001.1:29000239-29046809 GCA_036023395.1 Myiotriccus ornatus
CCCCCCCCCCGGCGCAGTTTGGAACGGGTTGTTGTAGGTCGCAAGATCGATTTGGTTTCGTGCGCGTGGCTTGATGATGCACATGATGCTGTCCGTGATTTAGGGTATTGATCACGAGGTTTGTTTTGCTGGCAGTGCCGCACTCGGTTTGTCCCAGGGTTTAGGATGCTGGAAGGGGGGTTGCTATTAGAGGCGTTTTGTTTGGTGGTGGCATGATGTATAAGTGCATTTTTAAATTACAAGAAGGGGGCGAAGTGTATCCTTCCCCTCTTTCTCCTATGGGGAGCAGGGGACATTTGTCGATATTGTAGTTCATCTGCAGCTGCGAGTGAGGCGTGCAGCAGTGGCGTGAGCTCATGACTGCGTGTGTTTGAATGTACCAAGGGAGACAGCAAATACCCAGGGGAACCCTGTGCGGGATGCCGGGGGATTATAGTTAGTCGGGAACAGCAGGATCGGGGAAGGACGAGGCCTTGCATCGCCATATTGATGGGAGATGGGGGCAGTGCGAGAGGATGAGGCAGAGAAAAGGGGAGCGCCTGGTCAAGGTCGCTCGGAGGAGCTTGGAGAGGCCGCTCCCGCCGGGCTCAACAAGTTGCACAGCTCGAGAGTTCCACTCAGTGAAGGAGGGGAGTTGGTGAGGAGCATCTCCTGGATAGGGAATGCTGCTGATGCCTGTGGTCGGAGGGAGGGGTGGTGGTTTTAATTCCTTGCTGGTGTGCAGACCTCAGCCTTGAGCCTTTAGATAGAGTGGGTGGAGCTGTACTATTTCTGAGCTCCCTGTTTGCCTTTTGGGGAGCGAGGGACTTGCAACAGTAACAAATGATCCATACACTAGATCCCGGCCTGGCTCACTGGAGGGTATGGGTCATGCCACGTGATGGCTGGGTAGGAGGCAAATAGCAGGCAACAGCCAGGAGAAGGAAGTGTGAAGGAGGGCAGAACGACTTATAGCTCATGGATGTGCCATGTAGGTAAGGGGTACCCACAAAGCAAGTACCGGAAGAAAAAAGGCCAGCTGTGGTCACTGCAAGCCATGACGAAGCAGAGTCCTGGGGGAAAGGTGCTCTTGCGTTGAAGATATGGAGAGCTGGGTTTTTTGTTCGCAGCTCGACTCTGCCTACTGATTGGAGATGGCCTAGCCTGGGGTCTTAAAAGTGCTTAAGTATTGTAATGCCCTTTTACAGCATCATCCAGATGCTTTGAAGGAGCTGTGTCCCTGTGGTTCTGTGCCAAATTTTCTCAAGACAGAGATGAGGGGAGAAGCCACAGGGTGCCGTGGAGAATGCCTAGACTGCCTAGGGTGTGTTCAGGTGTGAATGCTACCTCGGTGAACATCTGTGCCTTGTCCCCTCTGTCTCCATTACTGACTTTGGCAGGAAGAGAACTCAGCCTTGAGATATTATGTATGATGTAGGTGGGGGAAACCATGCCTGAGAGCAATTTCCTCAATTTCTGTTTACTGGGGCCGAACTGGTAGGTTCTGTAGGTTCTTAGGGCTATACAGGCCAGAAGCACATGCATGCTTGGCTTGAAAGATTGGTGAAGGTGATATGAGCACTGGCAGGAGGCTTTGGCAGAAAATGGGCAGTTTTATGAGCCCTTACTGGAGCTGGGCTAGAGAGTTTGAAAGAGCTGTGACAGCAGGCCCCACCAAGTACTTATCTCTACCCTTCCAGTGTAAGTACAATAATTGGAAAGTCTTGGAAAAGGGACTGTTATTATTTTTGGAAAAGCTTCCAATCCCTTCTGAGACAGAAACACGATCTTTCCAAATTGTGCCAACTCAAGCACTGGCGGCCTAAGCGCCAACTCCTGAGTCACCTGCTCCCCCACACCTCCCTCACTTGGAGTTGGCTTAAATGCCACAAGCTTCAAAAACGAATAAAATGTCAGATGCTTTTCACTGACACATTTCTCAATATGTGGGACTTCTGAGGGTTGGACCTTCAAGCTTTCTCCATGGCTCTGAGGGCTCAGCAGTTTTTATTTTAACAGAGATTCACATATACTGAAATTCCAGGGAGCGTGCTTCATCTAAAGTATCAACTATTGACACAGCTTCAAGAAAAATAAGCGGGAAGGTTGGCAGTAAGTGCTGCCATCTCTGAGGGAGGCTGCTGTGCCAGGTGCCCTGGGGCAGGGTTGGGAAGCTCTAGCCTGGGAAAAACAAGCCTGTTGCTGAAGAGTGCGTGTTGTAACTGTTATGAGTGACTGCCAGTGTAGCTCATGGGCAGATCTGAGACTCAGTTTATGGGAACTTGTCAGCTGGCACAGAGAAGTTAGACCCTTCTTTCATGACACGCCAGAGATCAGCAAAAGCTTCTGTAAAGCAGATCAACCCAAAATAACAGCTACTAATGCAGCCAGTGTATTCATTACTAATGAGCTGAGAATAGTTGTTGAAGGTCAGGAGATAATAAGGTACAGAACTTTTTCCTTCTGTACAGTTGCATTTCCCTTTCCAGGGAGGGTGATCAGGGGATGCTACTGGTAGGTACTACCCTTGCTGGATGAAAGGCCATTCCTGGCCCTTGGTGCACTTGCATATGGCACCTAGGAGGTGAAGCTGCTGTTTATGCTGAAGAGAAAAGCAAGTTGTTCAGAAAGCCAGATTAACTAAATAAGTGTTTCCTCTCTCTTTCCACAGAAAGTCACAGCACCCCTTATCTATGCTGTCTGCATTGCTGCCATTGGCTCTCTCCAGTTTGGGTACAACACTGGTGTCATCAATGCACCTGAGAAGGTGAGAGGAAGAATGGGCTGGGGAGGCGGTATGAGTGAGGGGCTGATGGGAAAACAGAGGTGTACAAAGGAGAGGAGCTGTCATCCAAACTAATAATTTGGTTCTGGTTTATGAAGTCAGTAAGAATTTAAAGTCCCCTTTCAAATACAAAAATGGACAGGAAGGGCGAACTTTTAGGGGAGGAGAAAGAGCACACAGAGGTTAATTCTCTTAATTAGGAGAAAGGTGGAGGCAGGAAGGCTCTATCTGCCATATGTGGTATGTGGAGGAATGTGAGCAACTTAAGTTTTGAGTCAGAATAAACCAGCCATGGCAGAAGGAATGTAGTGAGCAGTGTGCAGAAAACTGTGGAAGGTTGGTAAGGGTTACAGTTGCCCTCGTTTAGTTTATTTCAGGTTTCTTTATTTTACTTGTTTATCCATTCCTTGTGTTAAGTATAGATTCAGTGCTTGCAAAAGGGTTGGGACTTGGGCACTCTGACCAAATCATCTCATGACTGTAGCCTAAGAAGAGATGAAGAAAATGAGAGATGTGGTTTTCATGTAACTTTAAGATGGTTCCTCTCTCAAGAACTGAGTCACCAGTACCACATCCATGCTGTCTCCGGGAAGAGATGTCACATCACTGCCGGGTTGGGGGATGGGGGTCAATCCTCCCTAGCTAATGTCCTGCTGCCATCTGCTGGGGGATGACACTCTGTCCCCCATAGCCCATGCAGAATGTCCCTCATTATCTAGGAGGATGCCTTGGAAATCAGCATCATGGCCCTGTTGGGTTGTTCTACATAATGGTGCTTTTCAGCCTTACTTCAGTGAAGCCTTGTGTCTCTTTTAACAGTGTCTGTACCAGAAAGCCCCTGCCTGCTACCAGTGTTTTGGTATTGCCAGAAATGCCCCCTTCCATTCTCTGTTCATGTTTTCTTTTTCCCTTTTACTCCAAACTGTCTCACACCCCTCCTAAGAACCACCTAATCCAAAATACTCAGAAGATAACCCTGTTTTCCCTAATAAACACTGCTGTCCACCTGCCCACCCCCTGCCCCCAATTCAGTGAAGCAGTCTCTCCCTCATTATACAGCTACTTCCTCTTTCTTCCCCTCATCTTCCTCTTGTGTGACTTGTTGCTGCCTGCTGACTTCTTTTTTTTTTTTTGAATGGGGTGGTCTGTTGTTTTCATGGCAGCCCCTCTCCCCAGTGCAAAATGCCTCCCTCTGGATTGTAACTCTATCTCCACCTGATCTCTTGCAGATCATCCGGACGTTCTTCAACAAAACCCTGTCAGATAGGAGTGGGAGGGCTGTCTCCCAAGAGCTCCTCACCTCCCTGTGGTCCCTTTCTGTGGCCATTTTCTCAGTAGGAGGTATGATCGGCTCCTTCTCAGTCAGCCTGTTTGTCAACAGATTTGGCAGGTAAGTTGGAAAGAGGGATACAATCTGTTAAGGTATTTTTCCCTTCTGCAATGGAGTTTTGGGAGGAAGAGGGTAGAGGTGAGCGGAAGGGAGGAGGAGATGTCTGGGGAGGAAGCAAGAATGTGTGGGCTGCAAAAAGAAAGGAAGGGTTTTGGGCCAAGGCAGGAGTTAAATGGGTATTATTATGTTCCCACCCCTGAGACAGGAGATCACGGTCAAGTTTATCCCTCTCTCACTGATTTTCCATCTTTACCTGGGCAGGAGGAACTCCATGCTACTGGTGAATGTTTTGGCCTTTGCTGGTGGCCTTCTCATGGCCTTCTCTAAGGCGGCAAAGGCAGTGGAGATGCTGATTATTGGCCGCTTCATTATTGGTGTCTTCTGTGGTCTCTGCACCGGCTTTGTGCCCATGTACATCAGCGAGGTCTCACCCACCAGCGTCCGTGGAGCCTTTGGCACCCTCAACCAGCTGGGCATTGTTGTGGGCATCCTGGTGGCTCAGGTAGGCTTGGCACAACCTGCTCATGCCTGTGGGGGAGGGAAAGGAGGGCTGGGGGAGGGTGAGAATAGTTGTACTTTCCATCAGGTGCAGTATGTGGTCCTGTAATACTGGGGTGGGAGTGAGGAACTGAAGTGTTTAAATCACTCTTCTTTCTCTCTAATTCTTGGTGTAGATCTTTGGCCTGGAGGGAATCATGGGGACTGAAACACTTTGGCCACTGCTTCTGGGGTTTACAGTCCTCCCAGCAATCCTGCAGTGCGTGGGTCTTCTGTTCTGCCCTGAGAGCCCCCGTTTCCTATTGATCAACAAGATGGAAGAAGAGAAAGCGCAAGCAGGTAAGAACTCATCTCGAAGGGGCAGGGCAGTGTTCTGGCTCCCAGCCTACACTGAGTTTGAGTGGGAGGCCAGGACTGACTCTGGAGCCTGTGGTGGATTAGGGTGTGACTCCCGGAGGGCATCAGGCCTGGCCTATCCTCCCAGCCTTTAGGTTGCACCAGTGCCAGAAAGCATGAGAAACCTGGCATCCCAACAGAGGCTCCAGGTGGGATTAAGACTTGAGGAGTGGCACCTGGCCTAGTGGGAAGTAGGAGGATGAGCTGCTGCCACTCTGCCATCTCCTCCTGAAAGGCAGAAAATGGGATGACATGTAACAAGGAGCTTGGAGGTCTGGGATCAGCTCTGGCAAGAGCATGAACAGAATTTGGGATCAAATATTAGCTTGGAGGTCAATCAACATGAGTAGGGCCTGTGCCCGATTTCCATGTTGATCACAACACCTTGACCTGGGTTGAAAAGATGAGCAAGGCTGCATGTAGAGGCTTGGTCTTTCCTGTGTAACAGGCCCAAACACCAACTGGCAGGTGTTCCACTCTTCCTCCTGTGCCCTCCCTGAAATAGCAGGACGGGATACACACACACCCACGGCTGGTAGGTCTGTGTATTATGCCTGACATTTTTTAATTCCTCCCTCCAGTTCTCCAGAAGCTCCGTGGTACACAAGATGTGTCTCAAGACATTCAGGAGATGAAAGAAGAAAGTGCTAAAATGTCCCAAGAAAAGAAAGCCACTGTGCCAGAGCTCTTCCGTTCTCCAAACTACCGTCAGGCCATTATCATTGCCATCATGCTGCAGCTCTCCCAACAGCTCTCAGGCATCAATGCTGTGAGTTACCTTCCTGTCCCATCTGCTGGGCCTCCTTTGTTTGTAGCTAAGCTTGCACTTGCCACTGATGCAGAGAGAACTGTACCTCCAGAAACCTCTTTGTGCCTTGACTGGAGGTCACTGTTGTGTGATATGGCAAAGATGGCTGAGATGGAAGGTGAATATTGTGTTGGTTTTCACTTTTCCCACACACACTGTGGCAAGACACTGCAGCCTTGCACCAAGTGAGTGAATGGGAACTGTGGAGTGCTGCTTAGAAACTCCCCGTTGGGGTGTGCAAGCCAATTAGGCAGAGAATGAGGAACATGCTCTCAAACATGGGATCATGACTGTGTCCAACTTTTGCTTCTCTTCCCAGGTATTCTATTATTCTACTGGGATTTTTGAAAGAGCTGGTATCAAACAGCCTGTGTATGCCACCATTGGAGCTGGCGTGGTGAACACAGTCTTCACTGTTGTGTCGGTGAGTGGAACGAGGCCCGGGCCTCTTTGGGAGATGTGACTAAAGGCAAGTAGCCAGCGGCTGTGGCAAAGCATTGAGCTGGGCAGTGTAGGAGCAAAGAAAAGGATTAATCAAAGGCATTTGTGGGAGGAGAAGTGGGCAGAAAGAGGTATTGTTTTTTTAGATGAAAAGGAGGGTAACAAAGGAGTGCATGGGGGAAAAGCGATGAGAGAAAGCAGTAGCAAGAACCAGAGTGGAAAAACTTGTGCTGAGGATGGAGTAGCCTGGTGACCTGAACTGAGATCACCACTGTCACTGAGGGTTACAGGCAGATGGAAAAGAGGTGGTGGACACACTGAGCAAGGGAGCCTGTTGTGCTTTTGGTGCCAAAGTAATGGATTTTTCTTCTGCCCTTTTCCCAGCTCTTCCTGGTGGAGCGTGCAGGGCGCAGGACCCTCCATTTAGCTGGTTTGGCTGGCATGGCTGTGTGTGCTGCTATTATGACTGTTGCTTTAGCTCTGAAGGTGAGTAATTAGTGTTCATATCCATGGTGACCCCAGCAGGGTACCTATAAGAGTTTACATCTGCAGTGCTGCCCTGTAGGGCAGGTAGAGCTGGGGCTATACATGACTGTGCAGTAGAGAGTGCAATTTTCTAGCTCTGGAAACTGCTGCAGTGTTCACAGTGCAGCTGAGAAAGTTGTGACACTGGAGTTGGCATTGTGTTGTGCCATGTTTGCCTCAAACTGCAGCTGATTGTATTTTGTCCCCTTGCAGGACATCGTGGAATGGATCAAATACATCAGCATTGTTGCCACTTTTGGCTTTGTGGCTCTTTTTGAGATTGGCCCTGGCCCTATCCCATGGTTCATTGTGGCAGAACTCTTCAGCCAGGGCCCACGGCCTGCAGCCATGGCAGTGGCTGGGTGTTCCAACTGGACCTCCAATTTCTTGGTGGGAATGCTCTTCCCCTACGCAGAGGTAAGTCCTGGTTTATAAAGCACTGTGAGAAAACTGCAGCATTGGAATAGGTGTCCAGAAAGGCTGTAGAATCTCCATCCTTGGAGACTTCCAGCACATGATTGTATGACCTTTAATGATGTGACGTCTCCTGGAAGCTATCCCTGCTTTGAGCAGAGGGCTGGTGAATCTTCCAGAGATCCCTAACTCAGTGCTATGGTGGTTACTGAAGGTTAGCGGTGCTGTTGCTCACCTTATATTCTGGTGTCTCAACTGCTTGAATTCTGCAAATAGTTGAAAGAGCCATCTTACTTAGCACATCAAGGCTTTCCCTTTAAAAGCCTCAATTTTAGTCACCCCTAGGAGGATTAAAGTCTTTCAGAAGCCCCCAGGAGCCTGATTTAATTTTAAAAAGCACTGATGAGAAGAAGGGCATTGTTGGAGAAAGGTGTTGGAATTTTGACCTGTCAGCAGCAAATGACCTTGCATTTAGATTCATTTTCAAATCAAAATCTCCTGCTTTTGTCCTCCCTGCAGAAACTATGTGGCTCCTATGTCTTCCTCATCTTCCTCGTTTTCCTGGTCATCTTCTTTGTCTTCACATTCTTCAAAGTGCCGGAGACCAAGGGCAGGACTTTTGAAGACATCTCCAGGGGCTTTGAAGGGCGAGCAGCATCCAACCCTACGTCCCCGTTAGAGAAGAGCTCCATGGTGGAGCTGAACAGCATACAAGCTAACAAAGAAGTTGCCTAAGATTCATGAAACACCCATTCTTCAACTCTCACATGCTTAAAGAGTCATTAAAGGAATGAGCAAAGAAAACCATGAGAACTGGGACATTTTTCCCCTCCTCAATTGCTGCTATTTTCTTCTTTTCACCCACATGCTTGCCCATTGTGCCAGGCTTACCAGCGTTAAGCGAATCTGATATGGGTGATCTGCCATACTGGAAAGCACCTGGCACTTGCAAAAATAATCTCATCTTCCCTGACAAACACCAGGAGAACAGAGAAGAGCTGGCAGTGGTTTTTGCTTTTCTCAACATCAAATTGCCATTTGGGGTTGACATACTTATGCACACAGTGACCATTATGTATTTGAATTACTATTTTTGTAGTGAGTTAAAGTGACCCGCTAAACAAGTCCCCAGCCCTTTGAGTCTATTTTGTGTGCGTGTGTACAGTGCCACACTGGAATTCAGCAAGCCTACCAAAAAGCCAGGTTGCTTTTTCCTATCCAGTGTGCACTTTTTTTAGCCTCAGGTAAAAGGGGACCAAGTCACATGCATATTTTTTCCTGCTCTTTTATTTTTTTTGTATAGAGAAACTGAAAGCATACTTTTACTTCAGTTTATTTATTTGTATGTCACTTTGTAAATATTTATTTTTTTAATGGTGTACAAAAATGTACAGATGAAATTGAGGAAGTTTAAGAGAAATAGCTATTCTAACAAAAGATGCTGTAGACTTGAGGCGCAATAAGGACTGTAAAGGAGGAATGTGGTACTAAAAAGGAGATAGAGCATTTTGGGTGGTATGTACAACAGAGCCAATTATGCACATTACCTTTAAGTTATTTGTGCCCTCTGGAAAGAAATTCAAAGAATTGTGTACTTGTGAGAAGAGGTGCGGTTCTCCACCAAAATCTCTGTTATTAGGGATTTTTTGGTGGCTATTTTAAATAACTATTCCCAAGTGATCATAAGAAAGTGATATTGGAGCTTACAAATGGGTGTTGTTAGATTATATTTTCAGACATGGTTTTAAGCATTCTAGGGATGATTGAGGGTGGTGATAGCTAACCAGAAAGTAATTTTCCTGCCTTCCCTTGATTTTCTCTTTTGGCTTTTCTGTTGTATTCTAGTAGGTCATAAAGTCTGAAATTTGCAGCTTGTTACTTAAAGGCGTGCAAGGACAAAAAAATTATTTTTCAAAGCTATATTTTCTTAGCAGTTGTTCCTATAAATATTACAGAGGCATGTAGCATGACCCTTCTGGACACAGGCATGGTCAATTATGGTACATGTAAGTTCATAAAGGTAGAGGTGTAGGACTAGAGAAACAGAGCTACTGGAAGTTGCTAGTTTAGTATGGAAGGTCTGTAGTGCTCAGTCCCCTGCTTGGTTGCAGGCCAGATGTCTTTGCCCTGTGTATCCTCTCTGGAAGATCTGCGTGATGTTGTGGTGGTGCTCAGTAGCGTGCTGTGTAGGTGTGCACAGCTCTGTAATAGTGCCTCTGTTAAAAGGGATGTGGCAGACAGTAATTGTACGTCAGAAAACATGGGTGTCCCCGCTTGTCCTACTGCTGGGCAGTTGTGAGAGTGTGTGTGCACGCACCCGGGCTAGCACAGTTCAGGTGGGCAAAAAGTAGCATGTAGGTAATACCTGCAGTCGAGGAGTGGGAGCTTTACTTCACTGACTGCACTGCTCTGTCAAGAGACTCCAGGCCTGTGCCTGTCCAGGCCTGCACAAGCTGTCTAAAGGTAGTGCAGAGGTAAGTCCAGTTTAACTTCCTGCTCTAAGATGAAGTCTGCATCTAGTCTGCAGTTTTGGACGTGATCAAACTAAGGTCTACCTGCTGGAATTCACTGTTGGATTTGCTAGAAGAGGCAAGCACACAGAGGAATCCAAGGTGGGTAAAAAGGAGGAAAGGCTCAGGTAGGAAGGGACAGCAAGACTTTTGTAGCATAGATAGCCCAAGCTTTCTTACCAACATCCTGCTTCAGAGCAGGTTAGAGAAGTTCCCATTGATGTATATTTTGGGGGGTGTGTGACATTTTCAGTAACTAGTGATGACATTTCTACCTTCCCTAATACGATACAGTTGCAGAGATCAGTTAAATTTGCTGCTGTGAAATGCTTCCTATGAATTAATTTGAAATACCCCAGCTTTGCACAATGCAACTGTATTACAATGAGTTTTACCTAGCTTTTTATCGGGCTTACATGCCAGATACTTATTCTCAGAAGTATTATATAAGATTTCTTTCCCAACTTCGACATTTTGACTCAGTTACACAGGTTTCTATGCCCTTCCTTTGACCCTCCAGCACGTCCAGACATGATATTTCCATATGGGGGTATCTGTATGTTAGGAAATTACCCCTGCGGCTGTGCATAAGAGCATTCCATACTTTGCATCAGATGTGTGTTGGCTTGGACCGAAATGTGTAGGCCTTTCTCACATGGTATCTCTTTGTTATTTTCTTTTTCTGTAACAGCATTGTGAATATTTTGGATGGATTTTATATGCTTATTAATGTGATTGTTTCCCGGTTTTGAAATAAAAAATATTAAATAAGTGGCTTATTTGGATTTTGCCTTTACCCTATTGGTCTTCTGTTTCTTATTCCTTTATCACAGCCTGGGAATATACCCTGAAATGTCAACAGCATCTACCCTGCAACCTTTTTGGCTAGCTCAGCACTCTGCATTTGCTGTTTTAGTCTAGTGGAAATGGTAATTCCTCTCAGCCTCCATGTAAATCACCTTTAATTCCCTTACTGTTATTCCTTAGGAGTTTTTAAACTAAAAAGATATGCATCTCTGCTTCCTGTTTACCCAAATGCTTTTGTTTGCCTACAAATACTTTCCCAGTGTTTCTCAGTAACAGAGAGAGGGATGTGGCTGGAGGTTATGAATCCTGTCCAGAGATAAAGTACCTGAGACTTCTGCCCCTGCTCTCTTCTCATTGTGGTCCTCAACTTCTGTGTCAGGATGGTGAAGAGGAGGCCCTTTCTTCTGTAGCTGATGCTTTGCTCCCCCTGTCTGGCAAGTGACCTTTATGTCCTCTGACATCATGCCTGTGTGCACTCAGTAGTGGCTGTCAGAAAGGAGCAATGTTGTGAAGAAAATACCCCACTGCCCACAGAGCAAACCAGTTCCCAGGAGCTGATCCTACAGCTGATCCTGGTGGGCATTTCTTGGCCCACTGTTGGTCTGGACTGCTCTCACCCATGGCTCTCTTGCCTAGGGAGTTCTGAGCACTCACCTATTCTCAGGCTCTCCTTTTCCTGCCCTACAGCTATCTAATAAGTTCAAGAAGTCTATGCCTGTTTTAGGCAGAAACTATAAGAACAGTTCATAAAAAAAAATATGGAAGTAAAACATCCTTTAGAGGAGGAGGATGGATTGAAGTGAGAGGAAGGAAAAGATGACAGAACCCAGAGTATCCTAGAGCAGGAATCTGGCCAATGTAACTCCAGAGTCAGCAGGCTGCAGTGAGAAAACAGCAGGGAATAACGTAAAGTCTGAAAAAGCTCAGCATAACAGAGATCCAGTACAGACTTTCTGAAGCCCGACATTACTGGCTGCTGCATGCTCCTAGCCTGTGTTTTGTTAAGTTTGGTATGCAACCAGCCGTGGAGCTGGGGAGTGCTCTGGGCTAATCTGTCTAGGATTGTTTTTCAATTCTAGCTGAGCTAAAAAAATAAAGCCTAGCCATCCAAACTCAACCATATCTAGCTCAAACTTAACATTTTGGTTTTCTTTGTCAAAATAGGAGGCAAAGAGCAAAATCACTTGGGGCCAAAGCACATGATTCACTGAGCTCTAAATTAATGTTTGGTGTAGTTTTTGTGATAAATGAGGCTTTGTTTTGGATCTGGTTATTTCTGAAAACTGTAAGGAAGCTTCAGAAGGAAAACCTGTTAGCAATTAAATGGTTTGAATGTGTGAAGGTGGGTTGTTTGATGTTGAAACTGTTCATCACATCCAAATGAGCATGTAGGCAGTTCTTTCGGCCTCCACAATACCCCACAGAAATGAGTCACTGGAGAACCCTTCAAAGAGTGAAACTACTGCTGAGTGGACAAGAGAAGGCCCCCAAGGGTCACAAGTGACATCAGCCACGTCAAAACGTTTCGGTGCTGTTTTACAGGCTAGAGTATGATAGAGTGTCACAGCATCACTGACAACATTTGTCACTTTTTGCTTGTGCTATGTGTGATGAACATATTTGTGTACCAGGCAAGAATAGCAGTTTATTTCTGTGAGAAGAAATGTGGGGGGGAGAAAAAAAAAAAAAAGAATAACAACCAGTTTTACTGGAGGTAATTTCACTGGTGCATGCCCAGTGCGCAAATCTTAATATTTGATTTTGTGCTCTAAAAAGAGCACATTTGAGTTCCAGACATTGCAGGAGCTGGGGCTGCTTCTCCCTTGGGAACATATCTGGGTGAGAGCCCAAGCAGGACTGTGCAGTCTTACCTCCAAGCAAAATTGCTAAGCCTTTCTTTGAGGGCTACTCCAAGAAGGAATATTTGCTGGTTTGGTGGGGGACTGTGCCATCACAGGTTTCATTTGAGAGGGAGGAAGGTGTGGACACACTGCTAATGCCATTATGAGGGGCCGTGATGGAGCAGCAGCAGGGAGTGACTCAGTACAACGTTTTCTCGTGTTGTGCACATCATGAGAAGGATCCTGACAGCAGGTAAATCAAACACGCATTTTGCTGCACAGAAAATGTACGTGTCTTTTGCTTTTTTTTCAGGCTTTCTACAGACAGGACCAAGGACGCAGTTTTAATGTTTTCTGCACTTTTAGAAGGATTCTTTGAGTACATGTTCTTCACTTACTGGAAAACCTGGAGTATGTGGCTGTAGTCTGTAACTTATGCTTTAGTCTGGTTCTGTCCTTACACGGTGAGTTACCAGACAAAAGGCAGTTGTCTTCATAGCATGCTGTGGGGAAAGACAGCACTCAGGCTGTCTTAGACAGAGAAAGAAAATGGTTTTATTTCCTAAAATATATGTTGCTAAGGCAATTTAATAGGTATTACTTGAAAGTATGCCATTTCTAGTGGAGACAGGCTGTGTAAATAACTTGTAAAATAATTAACTTGCTGTGATAAATCTTGTTTCTATGCTATACCTCACTAAATTACACAGTGCTTACAAGAATTGTCTCTTCCTTTTCCCTAAGACACAGCTTCAGCATGCCTGATAGACACATGACTGACCTGCTAAGTCTGTTTTCTGCTGCTGTTGCACAACTGTTTTCTGTTCAGCAAATGGGCACATGGATTTATGTAAGGCAGTCACATCGGTGCACCAGTCACTGTGACATGCAGTGTAGGACCATTGCAGATCATGTACTGAACCACTAACTGGTCATCCATAGAGAGATCCATCTGATCAAACAGCACCAGGTCTTTCATCTCTAGTCTCTGTCTCATCCTGTTTTTTAATCTTCTCCATCATGAACAAATTTGCCTTCCATCAACATATTTCCATCTCCATCACAAACTAACTCAGATGTTTATTGCTTCCTTTATATTCCTGTCACCAACTGCTATTGTCTGCAATATTATCTTGTTTTTAACTTTTTACATTAAATTCTTTGGAGTCTGGACTAGCTTTATTGCCCCTTTGCTTTGCTTATTTCTTTCAGAGTGCTCTCTCTGGTATGGATCAAAGCTCACAATGACAGTCTTAACCTCATAACTCTTCTTTGAGCCTAGGCTATGACACAAGTATATGACCTGAAGAGTCCTCAAGGTTTAGGACAGAGCAACCAGAATAATTTTCCACTGAGGAAGGCATAAGGATCCAGAACAAGGAGAGGATGAAAGCTGGCATCAGTGGTGAAGGTGTGGAGGGTCATGAACACAGCAGTGTAGCAGCAGACACTGATGATGTATGGAAGAGTCCATAGGTGTGTGAATATAGAAGAGAAACAATGAAGTCTGTGAGGATGTAGTGAAGCAATCAGTAAAAAAGAATGGTGGGTTGCTGACCTCTGAGGACAGAATCATAGAATGGTTTGGGTCCCTGCTATGGGCAGGGACATCTTCCACTAGACTAGGTTGCTCAGAGCCCCATCCAACTTGGCCCTGAAGACTTCCAGCCATGGGGCAGCCACAACAAATAGCTACATCAGTCACAGTGTTCCTTGCAGTAGGACCTCACCTCTTGGTCCACAAAGATTGGGTTCTGCTTGCTTGGAAGAGGCACCTTCCTACCTGTGTCAGGTAATGCAAGACAAGGTTCTGACAAACAGAACCGGCCAAGGCCAATGTCAACCAAGCCCAGGGTGGACAGGCACCACCACTGCACTGAAACCTGCAGGGGCTTGTCCAGCTCAGAAAAACCACCAGTGCAGAAGTGTTGAGACAAGTACTTTCCAGCTTCCTTATTTCACACCAGAGACAAAACTTCAGGAGAGTGAGGGAGCAGCATCACACCACCTTTCTGCTCTGACTTTTTTCTCATTCTTATGCAAGAGTATCATTCATACTGGTCATACATCGCTGGTAGGTAATGGGGTGTGTTGTAATCCTCTGGTCATACCCTCAAAACAAAAAAACCATCGTATTAGTGTAAATCTGTGGTGTTTCCAAACACATCATTTAGAGCAATTTTTTTCTGTGAGCAAGTCTGATACCTTTTTCTAAATGTAATTGAAACCAAACCAAATAAAAAAAAAAACCACAACCCCCCTCCCGATAATAAAAACAAAACAAAACAAAGCTCCAAACAACAAACAAAACCTCCAAACAAAACAAAGAAAACAAAGAGGAGGAAAAGAGAAATAGAAGTAAAGACAGAGAGAATCATTTTTCCTTGGGAATGGAAAGTCCAGTTCCTGACTAGCTATGTGTGTGAGGACAGAGCAGCCAAAGCATGGACACCAGGGCTGGCTAGAAGTTAAGCTTTAGCACAGATTTACTGCACAGGGTTGGCTCTTGAGAAGATAGTTTTAGGTTTTTTCCTTGACTGGGACTTAACTTTTTGTGAACTAAACTGAGCTGAGAGAGCACATTTTGTCATGCTGAAGTCAAGGTCAGGAAAAATTAGTGATACTTTAAAAATACAGACTGAGAAAATCTAAAGCTCATGGGAAGCCTTAAAGGTGTGAGTTCTGCTGAGAGGGTTGGTAGGAAGGGAAAGGTGGGACTCATGCCTGGAAATGCTGACGGCTCTTGGGAGTCAGAAGCAGCCACTGCAACTTAAACTGGGGCAGGAGAGCAGGCTGGACACACCTCAGTTCATTGGCAGCCTTCTCTGGACTGGAGGCCAAAAAGGACACAGGAATGGTCCCAAGTGCACTCACCTGGCATCAGATATGCAGTTACAAGGTGTATTTGCATGTGCAGTGCCCCAATACGGACACTCCAGAGGCATAGCACGGCTCATCATCTCCTTATCTTCCCTGATGTGGAAGGGCAAGGTGATAAAAAAGGGGCACAAAGGAAAGGGGATGTACTTTCCTTGGTACAAGTGCCAAGAACTACAGGATGTGCCAGATGACTGGAAGATCTGGGAGCCAAAGGGGTTGTACTTTCCTGTCCCCATACTTTCTGAACCAGGTGCTTCCAGGAAGGTTTTTGGAGCACAGCCATGAAAATCAGGTTTGAAGTGGCTTCCCACCAACACTGCAAAACCCAGCTCAGACTCATATTAATGAGTCCAGGCTTTCTTCTGAGATATGAAAAAAATATCTGATGTGTGGTTTGTGGGTGCGAACCCTTTGGTTGCACAGGTACAGTTTGCTTGCTCAAGGTAGGGCGTTACAAATGCAGTTGGGATAGGAGATGTTTTTGTGTTTAAACCACATTTCCTATCGCTCCCATTTTTAAAAGTAACGTCATCTGAAATTATGTCCCACTCTCTGCCCCCTTGATTCACATTGAAACCATGACAGATGGATACGAAACCCTTAGAAATGTTTTTATCTCTTTTCTTACAGAATTCCAGAGTCTGAGAAGTGATGATATCCTCTTGGAGGAGGTAAATGAGACAACAGAAGAATCAATCATGCAGACACAAAGACCAGCTGCATGTAGCTCATTACCATCCGTCCCACCCTCAATGCCAACACCATATTCTCAGGGTTCAATGCCGTAGGTATCTGTGTTGTGACTACTGATGTCGAGCAGAGAGGAAGCAGTGTTTCAGAGAGTGAGGCAGGACTAAACATAAGTTCTTAGCAGCTGTGTCTGTGCTTATTGTGAAGAAAAGTGGCGCCCCTAAAAGGGAAGCTTAAGAGGGACAGGTGGTGAGTTTTATGGATGAGTTGTGGGAAGCTCTCAACACTGGAGAAGACTTTCTCATGACTCTACTCTGTCTCGTTGTCTCTATTTGTCTATTAAAATTAATTATTCCTCAAAAATAATCCTTCTGCCTGGGGCTTTCCATTCTGCCTTGATCACCCTAGAAGTGAGAGCCATAGGCTTCCTCCTCTCCATTTTTCCTGTCTGTACCTTTTATGCTAGCTACTCACTCTCAGTGAACTGGAACAGGAACCTGAATGTGGGGCTTCTTTACAGTAAGGACACAACAATGCCTCGTTCTTTGAAGAACCCTGTCACATGGGGCAGAAAATGGACCAGTAGCTACTGTGGGGTCTCATCTCCAGCCATTCCAGATCCATATTAACCTGCAGATATTGACATGCTGCACTTTGCCATTCTACCTCACGGTGTCTGACCCACCTCTTCCAGTACCGCTCTAAGCATGTTCCACACCCCAGTGGACAGAAAAATGCAAGTCAACCTGAATGGCCTGCTCTCTTAGTTTCTTCCTTCTGCGCTGAAGCATCCTCTTGACTGTCCCAGCATGGCCATCACTGTGCCAGAACAGGCTAGTGGGCCCAGCAGCTTCTACCTAGATACTCTTGGATTTTTCTTAGGGAATAGCCCATGATCATTAAGCATGAACTGAAGCTAGCGTGAAGACTTCCTCCCTCTGTCTCCCTGGTTAGGAATTCTCCATCGACATATCTTCCAGCTTCATGGAGATGCCAAATATTTCATGGGCAAATGCATCTCTACAAATTACATGCTCAAGAAACACAACATTTGGGGGATGTACATCAACACAACATCAGAAGCATGTAGTGGCAATAGACATGCTGCGCTTCTTTTGTTTCCAGATATTTCTCATTAAAGGGTTAGGAGAAATCTGCTAATATTTGGTCAGTTGATTATGGCTTTGTGTAGTCTATCTAGCTTTACCTCTATCTCCAGGTCAATGTTCAGTGCTACAGAATATTTTGTTGGACAATCAGTTGGTGTAGGTGCAACACTTACTTGCTCTGATGAATTCTACCCTGTGTCAGGGTGTGAAGAGCGTGATGGGTTGCTCAAGGCGCTCTTTGGGCAGTGTCACATTGCCAGGACACCGGCCTGAAGTTAGGAGGAGCTAATTTACTGATGGTGTCATTCACACTCCCTGTGATATTTTACATCTTTCCAATTCCCAGTACGCTGAGTAGAGGTTTGCTGCCATACCTCCCCGTCCTTCTAAAGGAGCGTGCTGTGCCTACAGTGTAACGCTCGTCAAAGTATATTACATCAACTGCTCTCCCCTAATTCATACAGGCAGTCCTGTCATTTTAAAAGGCAGTCATTTTGCCCTTGCTAAACCAGTATCAAACTTTCCTGAATACATTCTTGTCCTTGGCGCATTTGGCACTGGGTGCCAAGAGGACATAGCACTGAGGTAAGAATGGCTAGTCTGGGGCTCACCAAGTCATCTTGCTTTCTTTCTGTACAGTTGAGGGCAATGTCAACCTTTTTCCAGCTGTCAGGGAAGACAGATGAAAGACTCTGATCTTATAATCACATCAGGAAATACTTTCAGCAGCTTCAGATACGTCCTAGCACCCTTGAAGTGTATTCTATACAATCTCATGCATTGTAATAAATTCAGCCTCTCTAAGTAGTATCAAGTCTGCTGCTGCCCTACGTCTGGCTATCCCTCAGTTTTCCAAACCATTACGATACGTTTGGAAATCTTGGTGCAGGCTTTGCTTCTACACACTATTGCAAGAAATGCTTTCAGTACTTCACCCTCATCTAAGGCTGAGGCATCCATCACTAGTTTGTCCACCCATTCCTCAGCAGACCTGGATTTTCCCTGCACTGGCTAATAGGATAGTTACAGAATCCCTTTCATCACCCATCCTATCCCATGCAAGTTTTTTCTCTGAGAGGCCTTTCCGATTTTGTCCTTCAGTACCCAAGCAGTGCTTCCATCCTCTTTCTTCTTAGCCAATCTTTTTTCCTGCTACTTGCATGTCTGCTTTTTGCACTTGAATTCATTATGAAACTCCTTCCTTAGCCAGGATAGATTTCATCCAAAACTACCAGACTCCCAGCACAACAAAATAGTTTAAAAATGCTGTCTTTCACTCAAGGCAAATAGTTGCTGATACTGTCACTGTCTTTTTACAGCTCTCCGATGCTGTAAATCAGTGCAAGAGGGACTGATGGCACAGCTGGAACTGTGGATTTCTGGGACATAAACAGCTACCTACCTTCCCTCCCTAGTGTTGTTTGAATGTCAACAAAAAGGAGGCTGTCCATACAGAAGGACAATGCATTCCCAAAGCCCGGCAGCACTTTCCTCTGTCTCAGAGCAGTCAGCATGGAGCTGGTTGAATTGAAACTGAAGATGATGTTTAGGGAACAGAGTAAGAGGAAACCAAGGAATGGAGTAAAGCACTGAGAGATTATGCATCAGAAGGCCTGGCAGAAACAGTACGTGACTCCAGAATGGAGTCCTGGAGCTGACAGGAAGTGCTGAACTAGCTAGTTCTTATACCCAGAACATGTCACTTGCTACCAGTGTGTCTAGCAGTTAAAGCAGGGGACAGGAGGGAGCTGTGTGTGATAAGGAGAGGGAAGAATTATGTAGTGAAGAATGGTCAGAACCACTTCCTCTTTGAAGGCAAAAGACCTTTCATAGAAGAATCCTTGGAAGTTGGGGTGGGTATGAGTGGAGCTGAACAAAGTGAGGTGGAGTGGCTACCAGGTAGTTTTAGCTAGCTATTAGGTGCTTTGGTGTGAGACACCACTTTGCAGTGATGGGATCATGACTACAGGGTGGGTTGGGAGCAGACAGCTGGGAGGGAGAGGATGTAAATAAACTCTAGCCTATATCCACGAAGAATGTGCAGCTCAGCACTTGCTGTCACCCAGCAGCCTTTGTCTTTTTGTCACCATGCTCCCTCCAAAGCAGTTCTTTCATGTCCATCCAACAGTGCTCTGTGTGTACAGGAGATGGCTGCCAAGCACACTGAGGTGGTGGGAATGAACAAAAACTACTGACAGCTCTGTAGTAAGTGCTATACTGAAGGCTAATCTTGTTTCAGCAGCTAGAAACAGGACTTGGTGTACTCCAAGCCTTTTTATCCTGTGGATAAAGCAGAGCTTGATAGGAATTGATGAGAAGGGTGGAAAAACATCAGTGAGCTTGCAAATATATTGGATATGCAGGCGCACTGCTAAGCCTGCTGGTCAAAAGCAGACAGCAATGTTACAAGACACAGCACTTGTTTGGAGCATCTATGCACTTGTTCTGACAGGTCAGAGATGAGAGGTGGGGGAATACAGGAACAAGTAGGAGGATGGCACAGATAAGGGAGAGGAGGGGTGTCTGGGTATTTTGGGTGCAGCAAGAAGCTGTGCCAGTGTGCACTGTCTTCTTCAGGCTTTTGACCTGAGCAACCCTGTTGGAAGAAGGGACTATCAGGGGGAAAGTTTAGCAAACAGAACAAGGTAGATGACTTAGGTCTTATCGTAGGGTGGTGCCTGGCGAGCAGAGTTCAAACTGGAACTGCTGGCCTTGCCTTGTGGTTGCGCAAGAAGTCGGCAGCTCCTGGCAGCAAAGCTGGCAGTGCCATCTCCTGGGCAGAGCAGGGGCTTTGAGCAGAGAAGGTTTCATGTCATTCTCCTGCTGACCGGATGAGTGATCTTGAGCAAACCGCTGCCCCTCCTTGCACCTGGATATTTTCATGAGCAAAGTGATGCCCCTAGGGAAGTTGGTGAGTAAAGTTCATGGTCAGCTAAGTGAGATCTTGACACTGTCAAATAAAAGTGCAGAGCTACACCTGGTCGCTGGAGGAGAGGAAGAAGGACAAATGTTGCCTGAGTATTTCCACGTGTTTCTTACGGAGTTTCTGTACCCAGAGCTGACATATTTCTTATCTGTAGTTCTCTTTAACTGGGGACTTTCTAAAGGACTCGTGCTGGTGCTATCTCCAGCTATAATACAGCAGATTTTCAGTCATGTAGTTGCATCCTTTTGCCACAGAAATTGTACTGCTTTGGTAAATTCAGTGCTGTCAAGTTGTAACAACTGCCATCAATAAAGGAGCTGGGTGTGGTGGGAGATGACAGATGGGCTTTGAAAATGCTCACTAAGCACATCATAGTTATATTTTCAGTAGGTTATGAAAGCAACACCTTTAAGACTCTATCTTACCATCCATGTAGGCTGGATTGCAACTGCCCCACAGGATATGAGCAATCAGAGTCTTCAGAAAGTTACTCATATCCTGCAGAGGAGAAATTGGAATGCACAATTGTCTGCAGAATGAGATTCTTCACACAAAACCAAAGAGAAACATGACCAAAATGCACACTTTTAATGGAGCATCAACTTCTGGAATTTATGTCAGCTGCCATCCAGAGCAACCTGCATAAAGGGCTTGGTAGAAACTGATAAAATGCACAGCACCTTTTAAGTGCCACAGGCAGGGAAAACTGATGGGCATGCAAGATACAGCTGGCTCAGCTGGGCTAAACTTATCGGAGTGGCATATCAGAAGGAGCCTTGCCATAAACACAAAGCAGAGGCACCTTCCTACCTGTGTCAGGTAATGCAAGATGACAAGGTTCTGACAAGCAGAACCGGCCAAGGCCAATGTCAGCCAAGCCCAGGGTGGACAGGCACCACCACTGCACTGAAACCTGCAGGGGCTTGTCCAGCTCAGAAAAACCACCAGTGCAGAAGTGTTGAGACAAGTACTTTCCAGCTTCCTTATTTCACACCAGAGACAAAACTTCAGGAGAGTGAGGGAGCAGCATCACACCACCTTTCTGCTCCGAGTTTTTTCTCATTCTGATGCAAGAGTATCATTCATACTGGTCATACATCGCTGGTAGGTAATGGGGTGTGTTGTAATCCTCTGGTCATACCCACAAAACAAAAAACCCATCGTATTAGTGTAAATCTGTGGTGTTTCCAAACACATTATTTAGAGCAATTTTTTTTTCTGTGAGCAAGCCCTTTTCCAAATGAAAAAAGAAGAAGGGAAAAAAAAAAAAAAGTAGTAAAGAGAGAGAAACATTTTTCCTTGGGACTGGCTGTGTGTATGATGAGAGAGCAGCCAAAGCACAGACACCAGAGCTGGCTAGAAATGAAGCTTTAGCAAAGATTTAGTACACAGTGTTAGGTCATGAAAAGATAGTGGGTTTTTTTCCTGGACTGGACTTAACCTTTTGTGAACTAAATAGAGCTGCGAGAGCATGTTTTGTCCTGCTGAAGCCAGCGTCAGGACAAATTCGTGGCATTTTAAAAACAGAGACAAAGGAAATATAAAGATCATGGGAAACCTTAAAGCACTGATGCACACTGGATGTGCAGGTACTGTGTATATTTGCTTATGCAGTGCTCTGACACGAAAGAGCCTGCAGAGGCATAACACAGATTGTGGTTCTTCATCTCCTTATCTTGCCTGATGTGGAAGGGAAGGACTGTGAAAGAGGGGCACAAAGGAAAGGGGTTGTACTGTCCTTGATATGAGTGCCAAGGACTGCAGGATACGCCAGGGGACTGGAAGATCTGAGAGCCAAAGGGATCGTACTGCCCCTGCCCTCAGACTCTTTGAACCGGCTGCTTCCAGGAGGGTTTTGGAGCACAGCCATGATGACCACATATGTGATGTTTGATCTGTGGGTGTGAGCACTTAGGTTGCACACACACAGTATGCTTCATTCCTGCCAGTAGTGAAATGAGAAGGTACAAAGTGTCCACACACCCAATCAGGTGGCCTAAGAAGGCCCTCTGAGAGCCTTGATCACAGCTCACAGATCTGCATCCTCCTTTCTCCTGCAGGGAAAAGTAAGGCAAAAGCTGAATCACTGTAATCATACAGCCATGCACACAAGCCCAGCTTTGCAACCCTCCCTATGGGTGTCTCTGCGGCAAAGGGGCCACAAAATTCCTGCTGAGCCTGCAGTTTGTCTCTGATATACATGGTGACTTGCAGGAAGAGCGCAGTGCAGAGCAATGCTTTGCAATGCAAGCTCTCTTCCAGTAGCAGCCAGAGACCTGAGACTGTGTGTTACCATGAGGAAGCCTCTATTACTAGAGTTGAGAAGGCTACATGCTCCTCGCTAACACTGTCTTAGGCTACTTGTCTACATCAGTGGCCCAGCTACCACAAAAAAAGGGCCAAAACAGCACAGTGAGTGTGGTGGAGGCTCTCCTTCCATTCAGCGGAGAAAGGTCTCAAGTACCACCTGTCTTTATAAGCTGAACACGATGCATGCTCCTTGGCACCAACCAGGCCCTTCCTTTCCCTTCCATGATCTCTCACAGCCTTGGAAGTAGCTAGAATTCTGCTTAACTCTTCTCCTTCCAGCTCTCAGTGGCTCTTCTTGCTTCTCGCAGGCTCTCTGATATATCTGTCTCTGAATCTACTTGTGCATGCCCAGAACTAGCGAACAACACACTTTTGGGGTGATCACTGCCCACTTTCAACAGGCTGACATCTCTCAGCCTTAGGAAGTATGAAAGTATGAGTGGAGATGGGCTCACATTACCTGGCCATCTCTGGGTTCTCCCTTGTACCTCAGCACTTTCCTTCTGCCTCTGAACTCACTTGGTCCTTCCGTCTACTATATGGCATTTTCCCACTGCTTCCCAATACCTCTGTTTCTACTGTAGCTCTTTATGCCTCATGTCAGGTGTTGCAGGGTCTGCCTGTATGCAGACCTGAGGGTGACCTGGTGTTACACTCCTTCACAATTTTGGGATGTTCTCTGCATTTTCCCTGATGTTTCAGCCCATTCCTCCTCCTCATCCCTACTCCTCTGCTTCCCCATCACCCCTTAAAGAGCCATTCTTTGGGCCCTGCTTCATGCTACTGTTCCCCTGCCTCAGGTTTTCTTCAAGATGTATAGCCCTAAGGACAATACTTTGGAAGATGGTGTGGAGGTTTGAGGCTCTTTATCCTGGGCAGTGACTAAACTTGCATTAATCCCATCCCAAACTCTGCAGGACACAGGGGACCTGCTGATCTCAAATCCAAGCCAAAGCCTAGTCTCATAGGGACCATGGCCCAGTGGATGCTCCCATTGCTATCACTCATACTTCAAGTCCTGCCTAGTGCAAGGTCACCTTATGGTGGCCTCTGCTATGTCAGACAGTGAAATGCCCAGCGGGGATGTTGGCAGAGCTGCCACTGGAAGCAGAGGTTTGTGCTGTGCTGACCCCGCAGCTCATTGCGTCTTTGTGCCACCCAGGTGGTTCTGCAGCTTCTTGGGCACTGCTCCAGTAAAGCCCCCAAGCCTGAGGTTAGAAAAAACCCAAAGGGTTCTGCTTACTGTGGTAAGCTCAGGCAACCTTTACTACATGCCTCTTTCACCAGGGTCTCAAAAGGATATTTAAAAAAAAAAATCTTTCCTGAGACTTCCACAGGCTACCAGCCTCCCAGTCCCTCTGTTGTCTTCCAACAAAGTTAACATTACATCCCCAAAACTGATTACCTTCGGGCCATGAATTGCTTCCTTGCTCCTGAGGTCTCTCATTCCTGCTACAGCACAGTGCCCTGAGGGAATCACAGGCTACCAAGTGCAGACTCACTGGAGGGTGCTGACTATGTGTTACCCTGTCTGTAGCATAGAAACATGCCTGGTTTTGTGGCAACACACTAGCAGCATGTGTGTTTCCCACGTGCCTGATTCTTGCAAATAGTCCATATATGTAAATATATGGGGTTGATACCCACTCCCACACCCACAATTCTCCTTGCAAAGCGTAGATTAATCTGCATTGTAATTATCAGTAAAAAATTTTAAGGGCAACTGATAACTCATAGAGGTAAATCTTGACATGCCAAAGCACTGGCTACTCTGAAACATGAATGCCATGACACCACACCACAAAACAGGCAATCCCTTCCCCGTCCCCCAAGCCCTCAAATGCCAAACTACAACCCAAACCAGAATACAGCTCAGCAGCAACTCTGTGGCTCCTGGCGTGCACCTGAGCCAGAGCTACAGGCGGAGATCAACTGATTTTCTGGCAGAGTTGATGGTCCTGGCCCTGTTCGACCTGCAGAGCTAACACAGCTCATGGGGGAATGAGACCAATTAACAACATTGTTTATTAAGATCCAGCAGTGACGTGACTGATATCCCAGTAAAGTCTGCTGAAGTATCACCTGACATAACCAACACTGATCAAGCAAAGGACCATACCAAGCTCGGGTCTCCAGTTCATTTCTCTTCCAGAGTGGTCTGGTACATGGGTGAGATGATTGTGAATAACTGGTGGAGCTGAAGTGACACACAACTTTATCTACTTTCATCAAAGCCCCATTTCATGGTTTGCCTGCCAGTTCAGCCCTTTCCACCTGTCCTCACCTGCTTTGTGGGAAGGGCGACTTGAGTGGCGCTGGCAGTGGGAATGCCTTCAGACAAGACAGATCTCCCACTATATGTAAATAGAGATTAGATCCAGAGATTACTGAGAAGGAGAGAGGATGAGATGCTGCAGTTCTGGTTTGACACTTGCTTGGCAGAGAGAAGCTGTGTTTTATAACACTCCTGTGTCTGTTGCTCTTGCCTGGGACTTGTCTTTGCTCCTCATCCCTTTATTTTGCATTGCATACAAAAAACAATGTAACCCTCTCCATGTAATCTCACCAAAACTGTGCCTAATACTGCCCCTTTAGCTCTAAGACAAAGGTTTTCTGCAATGATAATCTGGTGTTTCTGCGGAGCGGCCAGTGCTGCACAATAACAGGTCCTTCCCTGAGCCCATGTGCTGCCTCAATTTTGCCCATTCGCGAAAATAAGACTACAGGGATTTGCCTCCCTTTTTTCTTATTTTTTTTTTCCCATGTTGTGCTTTCTAGACATCTCCCTTTAAATACTTACCTGGGATTCTTTCTCCTCAGGTGCATGAAGGGCTCCCATCTGTTCTTCTTCCTCCCTGCCCAAGCAAGATAGGTTCCTTTTGCATTATTTCTTTGTTCTCTGTGGTATTTGCAACACCCTCCCGGCCTTGTATCACCTGTGAATTCCATTGCTCCTGGTTGTGTTTTCCCTGTCTTTTCAGCACCTAGAATGACAAAGCCTTTTGTGCTGCTTTTGCTGCAATTGAACCTGATACTTGAAAGGAGGAGAAAAGATTGGAATAAACTGCTCTGATGATTCATCCCTGGGGCTGAGAGATTTGCTCCTCTGATACTAGTCCCTTGATCAGGGCTCTGCTATGTTATCTCTGTCTGGGGAGACTTAATTCCTGGCACATTTGGGCTGGTGGAACCACAGATACTGGAGCCAGTGACTGGAAAAGGAGCACACTGCATTCTTCTTCCTGTCTCGATATGTCAGAGTCTTCAAGGTTTGATATTCCAGGGCCTATAACCCCCTTGAGGCAGCTTTTGTCTGCATCTAATGCAACTGAGAAACCTCTTTCTTTCCCCTGCCAAAATCCATCACCTGCTCTAACTTCTACCCTTGCAGAGGTGTTCCAACAGTTTCATTGTTCCTTGTTCTGTGGGTGGAGTGCCCTACCAGCTCTTCCTCTACTTGTGTGCCACATACGACATACTGAAGACCCTTTCACCATTCCTTTATGAGACTGTGCACTGATTCTCTGGTCATGAAGCAAGATGGGTGAAAACCATGAAAGGAACACATCTCAGTCAAAAGCCGAATATGAGCGTGATGTATCCCCAGGTATTGACAGCTGAACAGGAAAAGGAGCCATGAAGACCTACAGATTAGCAAACTGGGCTTAAGTGGGAATTCTTTGGAAAATTTGCCTAGGAACAAGTCTGGGGAATGTCACACAGGGACCACATCTCTAGGTGGGTTTTTCAATGGTGGGAGAGTATTTTCTCTATATACACATTTAGATTAGGATTAATTATGTTTAACACAAAATGGTCTTACACAAAATGGTTAAATATAATTTGAGCTTTCAAGACTTCACACAGCTTAGTGCCACGGCAATAAACACCATCAAAAGTCCTCATAGCTTTTGTTAAAGAGAAGAGGAAATAGTTCAAGCACTAAAAAAATTGTAAGCATTAGAAAATTCCTCATCCCTTTTCTTTTTAGAAAGAAAATTTGCCACAGATAACATTAACAATGGTTAAGATCCGTTATTCTAGGGGAGTTAGACATGGTGGACCTGGAGCATAGCCTTGCTGCTACTTCATATGCAAACTTGTTTCTTCAAAGTGAACACATGTGTTGAATAGGGAGGAAAGTTCACTTTCCATTTCTAGTGCTGGAATCGCAGATTTCTTTCTGTTGGTGGCACACACATGGTATGGACAGACACTTTGTGAAGTGGGAAACACACAGCAGCATTAGGCTGGACGAGAACTTGTTATACTTGCCATAAGCCTGCCAAATGCTGTAGCCATATAGCCAGAGAACTTGCTGTGGCCAGTAAACACAGATGCTTTTGAAATTTGAAGACTAGAGACAGAAGGTAGACTGGAAAACTTTTGAGAAGGATGTGTGAGAGCTGAGGAGGCTACTACATTTCAAGAGATGTTGGAATGACAATAAAAGCGGTAGACAAGGTGATATTGTCCAGGCCTTCTCTTCTACCTACACCGATTACATATTTTTTTAGCAAATTGGGAAATAAAATCCTACGGGTGGGACCCAGGAGACTATGGGAGCACTGGCAACACTGGCAACGTTAATTTCTTCCCATTTCATCTTCTTCTTGGCATGATGGTCAAGGTACACTTCTCTTAGAGGGCCTTACTGTGTGAAGAATTTCAGGAAGGATATATGAGCAGAAAAATCCATCTCACAGTGGTGATCAACAGCTTATCCTAAACTGCTTTGTTGGAAACTAAGTCCATTCATTTCTTGGCCCTTGTGTTTTTTTCACTACACAGATTTAAAAAAAAAAAAAAAAAAAAAGGAGAGGACAGAGGGAGGGGATTTAAATTATTTAAATATATAGGTATACACATACGTATGGGTGTGGCACAGATTTTCATTTTTACCTTTGACTGATTTTACTGAAAAATTTTGCACAGCAAAATAATTTGAGCTATTATTACTCTGAGTAATTTAATGGAAGGGGCCTCTGCAGACTGTTCTCTTCCTTCTTTAACAAAAAACATGTGAAGTTGTCCGCTAAATTACATTTACAGAAGGAAAAATTGACGGCAGCTAGGAAACACTTAGGAATGTTATTTAAGGTTGGCAGACTTCCTAGCCCCTCCCCCAGTCTTTTTTAGGGAGGTGTTACCGTAGCTCCCCTTAAATCTTTCAGCCCTGAAGGGTTTTAACTTTTTTTGTGTGTGTGTCTTTGGTACTGCTATGAACAGTGAAGTACCAGTTCTGACCAGCTTTAGGCCCAGAACAACGGAAGAAGAGAAGGGGAATCCTTTTCCCTTTTCTTTATGATCACCCAACTGAAACTTGGTTATATACCCTCACTGGGAATTTATTTAACTTTCAGAATTTTTCAGCCTCGCATGACACACCTAAAAACACCAAGAAGTAGCAGCACGTTTATGATTTTTTTGAATAATTGCTTCTTTCTGCTGCCTGTCCTCAGTTCAGCAAGGCCGTATGTGCTGGGGGGAAAAAAACCTCCTTTGCTGGTGGAGACTCATTAACAGTATTTACAAAGAAGACAAGGTAATTGTGACACCGGGCAAACAGAGGGATCTGACTAAATTACAGTACACTCTCACAGAAAGCAAAAAAATAATGTAGAAAATCATCAGTCACCAAAAAAGAAAAGTCTTTGGAGAAAAATATGGTGCTTTAAGAGACTTAAATTCAAATTCAAGTTACAATTAAAGAGTTAACATGCTCAACTAAGTGGTTAAAAGATGGACACTGCGGGAATGTTGCAGTGTGGAAATGTTTTAGTTACTTTGCTTCCTCTCATTCAAACTGCATTACTTTTTCAAATTTTTGCATTTAAAATTAATATCAACGCCAATAACAAAACCCCTGCGCAAGTTTAAATAAAGCAGAGCATTTGTTTAAGGTTTCCAAAAAGGAGAAATGCCATAAAACAATACTGTCAAAGATTTTTCTTAAAACAACTGCATTAACTATCTTTGAATAATTGACCAAAACCACATTCATCAAGTTTGAGGACTGAAAAGCATACTTTTTTAAACAGCAAACTTGGGCAGAATAAAATACTTGCTCTCCAATACTATTATTTGCAGAAAGAGACTGTATGGCCCAAAAAGACTGTGGAGGTTTGCCAGATTCTCACCTGCAGTGCAGGTTCCTCTGGGGAGAGGCACTTCTCATGCACCCCCCAGGTGGGGTCTCGTGAGGCCAAGCCTCCAAGAAACTTGGTGTTTTCCTGGAATAGTGGTAGCAATAAGGACTTCCGAACCGCTGCAGCCCAAAGTGCCACAACTCTGCCAGCTAAAAAGGAATGCAATGGAGTGGTACTATTCTTGATGCATCCTCTGCATCTTCACTCAAGAGGCTGCTGGAGAGAGCTACATCAAGAAGTGGTGATCCACAAGGGATCACACTGTGACTGAACATCTAAGTCTACTCAGGATACTGCCAGCTTTAACTTTCAGTTCTTGCTTTATTATGTCCATGCTGTACATGTCGAGCCTTACTTGCATCTTAGCCATCATAGACACTGCCAGAACACAGACATCTCAGAATCAGGTCCACCAGTATCTTTATTCAAAGGTGAGCTTTTCCATTGTGCCGTCTCTGACTCCTTTTTTAGGAGAAACTAATATCCCAGAGGGACCTGCTCTGCAGGTTCACCTGGCAACTGACAGGCTACTGTTTCATTGCTGTGACTGCTGCAAAGTTCAGTGCTGTCTCATAAAAAGCAGTGGACTTAGCTGTTAATGAAAGATCACGGCACTAACATGCTGGTGGAAAATTTACCCTCTTTGTAGTGGAGTGAATTTTCAGCTTCATGGTACAGAAGAGCAGACAAAGGCTGTTTAAGAAAGCCCTCTGAGCCAAGAGCATGAGCCTGGGAATGCTTTTGTGGAGATCTTTGTCAGGTAATAGTGAGTATTTGGGCCTAGTCTGAATAAAACAGTACCAAACCAGCCAGAATCTGGCTTGGTTTGATGCCAAGCCACATCTGTGTTACGTGCTTTGTGGGGGAGGTAAGTTGCTCCCTCAGCGATGGTGCTGCTCTGAAGCCCAGGGAGTGAGGCCCTGAGGTTCCTTCAGCTCCTCTGCGCCTCCGTCCCCCTCCTGCCCCCAGGGAGGCGACTGCCTCTGTGCTGCCCCACTCACTGGTCCAGTTGGGCAGGTGGCTCTGCTCCCTGGAGCAGCACCACCCTCCTCCCCGGCTTCTGCCCAGAGGAACTTTGTAGTGCAAGTGACTAAGCTGGTTTATTATGGCCTCAGGGCATGGTGTAGGAAAGATCCCAGACACCTTCAGAAGTAGCTGAAATCAGTGAGATCAAGTGTGAAGTGCTCAACCAGTGAGACTCCCAGGAACTACACAGACACCCACTGTCACCCACGCCAGAACCCACACCATGTTTTCTGCTAGGTCTTCATATTTAACAATCCTAACAGAGATGTTGATATTCTCCAGGTTTGCTACCTTGTTTTCATATTCTAACTGCCCCTAAGGCCATGAAAACTTGAACATCAACATATGGTACAGCTCCTATCATTGGTGTCTCTTCCTTTGCTTAATCAGCTAGGGCCTGAGGGCAGACATGAGGGACAGTGATCTGAGCTCTTGTGGCACTGCAGCTCTGAAATGGGGAATGATTCAGCAGGGAGGCATGAGCCAAAACCACCTTGTAGAGGCTGTTGCAGCATAATCGACATATTCAGGATGTTCTTGGGTTTCTATTGAGGCAGGTGTGCTCAAAAGCACTTTTTTGCATTAAGTTTTTCAAGTGAATGTAATATATTAAACTGCAGTTCTTGTGCAGAGGTATGTCAGTCCCTGCAGTTTGTAGTCATAAGTGTTTCATACAAACAAAAAACATAATACTGAGTGTCAAGTTAAAGAGACTCTATCCAGGCCCTTAGCTACCTCCAGTCTGCACCTCATGGGAAAATGAATGGTCCCGTGGCAAAATCATGCTGTGATGTGGCAGTGGAGCTGAACAGTCTGCCTGTGGTGGCTTATGAGCCGCTGCATTGATTTTCAGGTTCACCCACTGTCCAGTCCTGCAGTTCCTCTTTGTTACCCACGCAGGGCTGCCAGAAGACTCCCAGGTTGCCCCCTCTGTACAGACAGGGAAGCCAGAACTAGTAATCTGCCGTGGGACACAGAGCAGCAGCAGAAGTCCTGGTAGAAGTGGTGTTCTATATCCTTTTAAGCTGATCTAATTCTACTTCCTATTTCTCTTGCCCACCCCCATCTGTCTGTATCTTCTTCCTGCTGATACTTGAACCCTCTCACAGCAAACAGGTGCCCCTCTCTGGCCTGTTGGGGAGGTATTGGGGTGAAAGCAGTATCAAGCTCTGCAGGTGCCTGTTCCCCTTGGGTAGGCCATATGTCAGCAAACATCAGCTAACCCTGCCTTAAAGGGGACTCTTCATCTCCTTTATTCCAACCAACCTGTAACAGCCTGACAATGGCCACAGCCAAGACTATACAAATGAAAGAACATGCCTTTGAAAGGCCCTGGGCAAGCAAATCTGTCAGCTGTGGACCTTACGTGCAGTAGATCTTTTCCTACCTCCATAGTGAAAACGTCCCTTCTGATTGTCCCCCTGTAGACCAGACAGCTGAGATTTCTGAGCCTGCTCTGCAAAATGAGATCTGCTGCTGGATGTGACTTGCCCAGTGTTCCTGAATTTGCTCTGGCACAGGCATGTCGAAGACGGGCCAGACACATTCTCAGCTGGCTCCCACAAATGTCCGTGTGAACAAAATTCCTTCTCAGCTTCAAAAAAAAAAAAAAAAGGTAGGTTCTAGCCGCCAGGTCTAATTCTCACTCATTTTCCTCCTTGTTCCATCTCTGATATCTACACCAAGAGTGTGGAAAGCGCTGCCAGGTCAGTAGTCAGTAGGGTGTGTGCATGTGTGTGTGGGTCTTGGGGCGGGTGTCAGTGTGAAACAAGCCATAAAGTAAAGGTATCAGAATCCTCCCCATAACCTGAGGCCAGGGCTTGGATTTGCCCGGCATGGTACTGAGTAGCTCAGCACCACCGGAATTACCTCCAGTCCACTCCCATGTGGTGGAGACTGGTTGGGATTTATTCTCCCCATGCAGTGAACAGCTGCTTTCCATAGAACATCTGCACTCATGGGATTTTGAGACAGGACAATTTCAGCAGAGCCCAAAGAAGCAAGCAGGTGGAGTTTTCATGAGCCTCTGGACCAGACCTTGCTCAGGTGTGACCGAGGAACCCGCAGAATGGGAAGAATTCAGAGGGGACATATTTCAGTCCTGATGCCGTGTGCTACTTTCCCTCCCCCCTGCTCTGTCCCCACCCCACCGATCAGCCTGTTTAACATGACAAAGAGCCTGGAGGAGCGGGCCACGGTGAATATTGCAGTCCCAGGCAGGGGATGGACTGCTATAAAGGTAACTGCCTGTCTGTGATTCGGGGCTACCTCAGCTTGCTGGTGACACCTGCCCCCCAAGTGAAGGTGGCATCTATCAGAAGGTGGGGGATCCACCCCTTCATCTGCTCCCCATGTGCGCACACTTGGCTCTGCCTCCTTACCAGGCGTACCCCAGCGGGACCGGCATGGGGTACCTGGAGTTTTACTGGAACTCGGCGGGGGAGGCAGGGCACGCTCCCACACCGGCCGGGCCAGCGGGAGCCACCAGTGCCAGGCAGTCTCCGGAGGTAGGAGGGAAGAGGCACACAGCAGGTAAGGAATTTCAGCTAAGTCCTGGAGCTGATCCCTAGGATACCTCTGGTCCTAGTTCAACCAATTGCTAAAGACTTTGAGCAACTTTTTCTCTCTCCCTGCCCTGGTTTCCTAATGTGTGACCTAGGCAAAGTGCGATGTGCTAGGCAAGGAGGATAGGTGACCTTGGGCAGTCACACCACCTTTCCATGCGACTTTTCTTTGGCGGCTGTGAACCGGTTTCCTAAACCTCAATAGAGCCTGGAAGCGTCGAGACACTGGCAGGTCTGCTCCAGGCTGAAGGGCAGTGTGACAGTGTGGTCTCATGGAAGTTCATGGTTCTCGTGGCAGGAATGTCTGGTTCTCCTTTTAGCCAAATGCTGTCATGTGTGCTATGGAAAGAAACAAATCCTGAAGATAGTTCTTGTGGTATCCCTTATCCCCTTACAAACTCCTTGCACCTTTCTTATTCTTATTATTTTAATAAGCACCAAGCTTATTAAAATTGAGCCAAGGCCTGCTCTGAATCACTGTGCTGGGAGATCTGCTTCCTTTAAATCCAGCATTGTTACATTCCCCTTTCTTCAGTTTGCCATTTTCCTCTATTTCCCTCTCCTTTCTGTGCTCTTGTTGCCTTGCCTTTCCCTTTTTGCAAAGAAGTCTCAGGCCCCACCGCAGTGGCATTTTCTGTTCCTGCCATTCCTCTCCCATTCCAGTGAGTGGCAATAGAACAGCTGAGGAAAGCAGGTTTTCGCCCAGCCCCGTTGCACGGTCAGCCGGCAACACTCGAGCAGGGTAAATGGGTGGGAGGAGAGCGAGATTTTGGAGTGCCAGTTTCAAGCTGTCAGTTGCTACAGGAAGCTATAGGCTCAGGCAGAGTGACCAGTGGCTAGTAGTTTGGAGAAAGGCTTAAGTTCCCTGCATGCTTCCTGCTCCACGAAGGCAGCAGGCAGATGGACTCGTTCGTGTCCCCATTGGGCCTGGTATACCGACTTAAAACCCATGTTCAAACACACTTCTCTGGTACTGCTCTCTGCAGAGAGAGCTCATTCTGGAAGTGGAGGCCTACAGATATCAGGGGCTTATGGAAGTGGGTCTGTCATGTTTTCATGTTTATGCCTATTGTACTGCTGTTTGTGTTTCTTGCTTCCTCTCTCCTTCACTCTCTTCCCATCGGAAAGGGAGTGTCTTTGTCCTGAGCTCAAGCTGCACATGGTAAATTCCACAGGGGTTTGGGATGACAAGCCAAGCAGGAACATATGGAAGCTTTAGTTCTATGGTGTCTTGCTGAGGTTCCTGTCTAACAGGTGACTTTCATATTTTCCGTGCCCACATTCCAATAATGTTCATTTCCTACCTATAAGGTTTTTAATGCACAGCCTGCAGGAGCCAAGTATCCTATGATCCTGCACAAAACTTTACCTTCCTATCCAGCTGGGTCATGGATGTTCACCTTCCTAAGCCTCTCCAGTCTACCCCCAAGTACATAAGGGCCCTTGCACCTCTTCTGCTGAAAGTCTTTTTCTCTTTGTAGATGGAATCCCTTTGTAGTGCTGATGGCCCTGCTCCCCAGCACCAGAACCTTACCCCACTCTACACCTGCCTGCTCATGCAGCCCATGCTCTGGGTGATATCATCTCCTAGGGATGTCAAATGGCAAGAGCAGGCAAGCCTGGAGTGTCAGGCACCACAGAGACAAGCGTGCCTCTGCAAGGAGCGTAACAAGGGGAATGGTAGCACAGATGTGGCCACCGTTCTGAGGTCCACAGCACCTCAACGCTCTTGAGTGATTGCTTAGTAGGCTCTCACCTTAGGATAGAAGAAGGAAAGGTTTGGCAGGGTTGATGGGAAGCCTGTTCCTCAGGGTGACATCAGTACTTTTCACTGGACATATATTCGAGAGGTTGAGGAGGGTGTCTCAGTGGGCTTCAGTGTCACAGCTCTCAGGGTGACTGGGAAGGAGGTTGGGAGATATTGGTTGGGCTCGGTAGTCAGAAGGTGTGTACTGAAATGGCACTGCCCCATTCACTGCACTCCCTCTCTCCTGAAATGTCAGTAGAAGGGGAAGGGACAGACCATGCAGAAGTGTTTGCAGAGGAGTAGCTGGAGGAAGGAGACTTGGACAGATTTATCATTGCAGTTATGGGGAAGAGGGGTGTCTGGCATCACAGCCTTTCAGTCAGGGCTGGCCTGAGAAGGTCTCAGTCTCTCTCAGACCTCAGTAACCAGGCATCTGACAGAAAGGAGCTGGAGTAGTCTCTCTTATTAGCATTTTCTTATTCCTTCAGCCTGAATGACTTTGCATTTTGGCAGCTTTTGCCTGCACTGGTAGCCCAGATTGTTAAGGAAGTTTTTCCTTTAGATCTTTATCTCAACCCCTCAAGGGTAGGACAAATGAAAAGGGGCTTAGATGCCTTCCTCTGCACTCTTGAATTTTGTCCCCCATGTCCCTGCTACAGGATTAATGGCTCACCTGTCCAATGCAACCTTTCCTCTCTCCTTCCCCACTTCCATGTTGAATTTCTCCCCTTCATTCTTCTCTTGCCAAAAGCTCCCCTCAGCCAAATAGGAACCTCCGTCTGTACATGTGTTTTCAACAGTGGCATGGTCTGTGGTGGGAGATGCAGGCAAACAGGACTGAGTCAATATTCAAGGTCTGACTGATGCTCTACACCTGCCACCCCCATCAGTGTAAGCACCAGGTTCTCTGCCTCACCACACACTCTGGTGGGAGGTTGCTTTGCCACTGTCTATCAAATGCCTTGATATTGCTGGGCAGGCAGTTTCAGGGAGCCCAGTCACCAACCGAAGCTATATTTGCAGTCATGACCAGGTCTCTTTACACCACACCAAGACTGAAATACTACTGAGGCCTTTTGGAGGAGGATAGTAATGCTGTGAACCAATGTGCATCGCTGTCCCCTCCCTGTCCTGAATTTTCTGCGTGGCAAAAGGGAGGCACAAGCACCCCAGAGGGGACTGAGCTGGGAAATTGCTCATTGTCAGTGTACTTATCTGTGCTCAGACCCACGAAAAAAGGAGGGTGACAGAAGCCTTTGCTTCCAGACAGATCCTATTTGGCAGGCAGGGAGCTCTACAGCAGGCAGGGAGCGTGCTCATACCCATACAGCTCTGTGTTCCATCTTGTATACTGTTTCCCGTTGTCTTTTTATTTATAGAAATATCCCCAGCTTCATCCAGTTCTGGGAATTTCAGCCAATTCACACCGGATTCAGCCACCAGTCCACATTCGTCATCCTTGTCCCCACAGCCTACAGTTAAGTCTCAGAAGGGCAGAGAATGTGGCGTGGAGGGCATACGGAAGACCAAGAGCCGTACAGCTTTCTCCAAGGAGCAGCTGCAAACCCTGCACCAGCGGTTCCAGAGCCAGAAGTACCTCAGCCCCCAGCAGATCCGGGAGCTGGCTGTTGCCCTGGGGCTCACCTACAAGCAGGTGAGCACAGAGACTTTGACCCACGGTATATCTGTCTCACAGTGGCTGAATGGTCACATGCAGCAACATCAGCAAAGGATGGAAAGATGAGTCACCAGCAGAGAGTAGAGGCAAAGGTGCCATCTAACAGTTGCTCTCCTGCTTATTCATGCCCAGAGATCAGAAGTACTTTTGTGGATAGGAGAGCCAGTGGCACCTCGTTTGGGCCTCCCCAGTCAGGGGTCAGTTAAGGGTTCTTTTCCCAACACTTGTAGTAGAATTGCAAACCCAGTGATGAATAAGTTTTTTGCTGTGAACAGTCCCTACCCTGGGCTTGACAGCACTTCACAGCTTTTTCCACGCACTGTGAACTTCACAGAAACCCTGACAATCATCAGTTCTCTGAAACACAGGGCTGCAACATGCTGAAAGCTATTGCTTGTGTTTCCCAGGGCTGATCTTGTCCAATATCTAATAAAGTTCCACACTCAGCAGTGCCCGGCTGCTTGACACCTGCTCCCCTCTCCATGTGGGTACTGCGGGGTTCATACATCACAGCCCTTCAGGGTCTATGCTAAGCTCCAGGTAGGTTGTGTGTAGTGAAACCATGCTGCCTAAAATCATGCCTTCCTAAAGCAGAGGGGGCTGGGCAACGGGGCACAAGTGCTTGCAGTTACAAGTCCAAAATGTGCCTGGAACTTGGATCTCAAAGCTGGACGTGGCCTGGATGCCCCGGGACTAAAAAGTTATACGTGCATTGTAGGTGCACATGTAACACCCACACACAGGAACTGGTCCTTTCAGGAACAATACATATGGGACTGTCTGCTCTTTCCTTCAATCCACATCCCTGCAAGGCTTCTTTCACAGCACAGACACAGCCCTGAGGGGAAACGGCTCTGGAATTCACCCTAGTAAGGAGCTTTGAATTTGGGAAATGCTGGCTAAAAGGAGCAAGTCTCTCTTCTCCCTTCACAAACATGCAGAAACAGTGTCTTAGAAGTTTGCCTGTAGTGCAGGGAGTTTGTAAATCCTTGGTGGATCTGATTTGCACCAGACAATCACCTCCATGATTGAAATGAATTGATTTGTCACGACCATCACTGTCCCTTGACATAAAGCCAGCCCCTCCCCCATCACACAGTTGCACTAGCCACCTGCTGAGGCTGCTAGACAGACCTCTCCCCTTGGCAACAACCCCAGGGAGCTCTTAAAAAGCCTTTATCAGCTGCTGCCCATGTATCTATGCCATCTGGTCACTCTTCCCCTGGTTCTTCCTCCTATTGAATTCGGTAACATCCCTCTGCTGACATTTTCTTCTGCTCTCCCTTCCCCCCCTTAGGTGAAAACTTGGTTCCAGAACCGGAGAATGAAGCTGAAACGGTGCCAGAAGCACAGCCTGTGGACTGAACGGGCTCAGTGCCTCACACAAGTAAGAACACAGCACATAGCTCATCATGGCTCTTCTATCTGGACAGATCAGTCCTGTGATGTATTTCTTCCTTGGGGGAAACTTAAGCATACAAGTATCAGCGCACCCTGCCTTCTCCTTTGCTCAGCACAGAGGCACAGACTTGTCAGGACTCTACATGCACTGTACATAGCCTAGAAATGGGCTGACTATGACATAGAAATGTTTCCAGAGAAAAGTTCTTTTCCTTATATATATATATATAAATATATAAACATATATATATGTGTGTATACAATTGTGTATCCACCCCTGAGCTATGGGAGTGGATATGGTTCTTCTTGTCCTCCATGCCATTGCTGCTGATCAAGAGACAACATAATATTTGAAGGGACAGGGCCCCAGAACGTATCAGGCCTGAGGACACCAGGCTGTGTGCTGACTCACTGTCTTTCCTTTTCAGAGTGGCTTCCAGACCAGTACTTACCTGGATGTGCACCCCAAATTCCACCAGGGCTATCCAATCACTGCAGCTGCCAACATCCAAACCATGCCTGCCCCCCGTCAGCACTATGGGGCAGGACAGAACGCTTACACAGTTGTGACCAGCGAGGACGGAGGAGTCTTTGGCAAAGGCGGAGGTACCTGCAGTATCCAGCAGACAGTGGGTTTCCTTGCCCAGCACAAAGTAGACTTTTACCACAGCTATCCTGGCAGTGTGGAATATCCAGGCTCAAAGACAGGTGATGGCTGTAATTTTCACCACTCAGCCACTATGGGGGCTCCTTTCCCAACCACTGCTGGCCACCATCTCTATCATTCCTAAGCACTGTGGATGTGAGTTACTTGGGCAGCCAGGAATCGAATCTTATTCTCATCTCTACCCCTGTTATTTGTGTGCTCTCCAACTCAAGAGCATCCTGTAGCTAGAACCTGTTTTGACATCTGAATATGTGCCTCCAAGCATGTACAGACACACAGACACGCAGATACCTGTTTGCCCATATACGCACATACAGCCCTTCATTCATAGGCCCTTAGACTTGCACACACACACACTCCTTGATTGGCACAGATAACCAAGTTCTCTTATAGCAAGACCCACGATCTGGCTACAAAGCTTATGCCTTCCTCGGATCTTCTAAATTATGGATCGCGTAACTTGTCTCGGATGAAGCACATCCTTTTGGGGATCTCATTTATACGTATCACTGTACACATGTATATATAACATATGAAGCCATGGGCTGTATGGAGAGGTGCTAGTCACATACCTTTAACTGAAGTTGGAGAAGTTATTGCCACGTGCCAGGTATCCATCTGATGTTTAGACCACCAGTTCTGTAGGTCAGCCATGAGATATAGAATTGATCAAGTGTCCAGTGAAGGGAGATGTGACAAGTAGTTTGCAGAAAGGCTGGTGAGATGATCTTATGAGCACCAAAATTATAAATGAGCCCTTCCTTCTAGTCTGTATCTTTCTGTGCCTCCCCTTGAGAAAATCTAACAGTGCATTCAATTTGGCAAATAAAAAAAAGAAATTTTAAGATGCACTATGTATTTTTCTGTATCTTTTTTCCACTGCAGTAGATCATTACAACATAAATAGCCATAACAATCATATGCCATTTTTGTTACTGACTTGATGCTGAAACTAGGTTGGCTTCATGACTCCTGGCAGTGACAGATATCTAGAGTCAAAGAACCACTCACCTTAAGAATTCCCCCTACCCAGCAATATTGAATATTTAATGCAATGAAGTAACTGTCATGGTTAAAAAAAAATGAGCATAAATGAAGGCAATGATTTCTGTGACTGGAGTAATAAGAGACATGTTCTTCTACTGGCAAAGCTGATTTATGTCTCTGTGCCTCACAGCTGTTTGTTCCCACTCCCTCATGCAGACACTTTTGGACCCTACTGTAAACTGTGCAATGTGCTGGTTTTGGCTGAGAGAGTTAATATTCTTGTAGCTAGGATGGGGTTATGTTTTGGATTTGTGCTGAAAATAGGGTTGATAATACAGAGATGTTTTCATTAGTGCTGAGCAGCGCTTGCACAGTGTCAAGGCCTTTTCTGCTTCTCCTTATCTCCCTGACTGAGAAGGCTGGGGGTGCACAAGGGGTTAGGAGGAGACACAGCTGAGACAGCTGATCTCCAGCTGACCCAGGAAATATTCCAGACCATATGACATCGTGCTCAGTGTATAAAGCTGGCTGAATAAGGAAGAGGGGGATGTTTTGGAGTTATGCCGGTTTTCTAAGTAAACATTATGCCTGATGGGGTCCTGATGTTCTGGAAGTGGCTTGAACCCCTGCCTGCCCTTGGGAAGTGGTGAATTAATTCCTTGTTTTGCTTTGTGTGTGTGTGTGTCTTTTGCTTTACCTACTAAATTGTTTTTGTCTCAGCCCACGAACTTTCTCTCTTTTACTCTTCCAATTCTCTCCCCCATCTCAGCAGTAGAGAGCGAGTGATTGGCTGTGTGGGGGTTAGTTGTTGTCTGGCATTAAACCACAACGTATGGCCAGCATGATTTGGGGAAAAATATGGCCTTTTGGACAGTGAATTTCTAAGTCATATAATTTTGGCACAGCACCCTGCCCCACCCCCTACAGCCAGCAAGTGGCTAAGGTTGGGAAAGACGCGTACTTGCGACCATCAGAGGGGTGGGGATCAATTAAATTAACTGAAAAGGTGCTGGTTAACATCTCAAGATGGACTACAATAGCAACAATTATCAGGGCTCTCTCACCAGTGTAAGGATTTTTTTCAGTCCTTCTGGAGCCAACAGTGCTGTTTACTCATTTGAATATCATCTGAAACCTTTCCATGCCACCCCATCAATGACAGATGTAGGTGAAATAGTTGAGCCTGTGACTGCTCCTCACTAATAATTCTCTGGAAAAGGAGACACGTGCTCCTTCAGAGGTGCTTTAGGACAGGCAGGATCTTGCTGTTAAGTCTCCAGGACTGACTTGCAGAAAGATGCTGCCTGTAAGAGCAGTGGTTGTGATCTCCTTGCTATTGACTTCCACAAAGTAGTGCTAACAAACACTACGAAATCTTGCAGTTTCCTCAGAGACACAGAATTTTTCAGAGGCCATCATTTAAAGACAGACCTTATTGCCAGAGATGGTTCTAGAGACCAAGAGCCTGCAGCAATTCCAAGAGGCAAATAAGCAACTTCCAGGAAGGGAGTCTATTGATGTCTGCTGTATCAGGAGCTTCACCCGCAATGTCCTATGTAAAAGCAGCAGGAATGCAGCCTCTGTTAGATGCAGTCCTTCAGCCTCAGCCAGCCAGAGGGACACGTAGGACTTTAGTTCCTTTTCTGATCCTTCCCCAACATCTAAGCAATGACTTGGATGGATCTTGGGGCTCACCCACAGCAGAAGTCCTAGTGTTGTAATTGGTAAAAGAATTAATGGTTTAAACACAGCCCAGCTGCAAGAGACACATCCTGCCTGTGAGCAGATGGATTTCCATCAATTGGCAGAAATTAATTCTAGCCTGGTTATGAAAGAGATTCACAGATATGACCTGAGGGTGCTCTTCAAAACTTTGGACAGCCTGAAAATAACATGGCCCCCCACAGAAAAGAAAAAATAAGTTGTTCGTTTGGTTTTTTGTTTGTTTGGTTGGTTTTTGTTTTTTATATCTAAGACCAGTGTCGTGATTTTGGGTCTTTCCTGTCTCATAACTATTCAGTATCAGCTAATATGCTGCTGCCCTCTAACGATGGGCCAAGAAAGAGATGTGGCAACACTTCACTGAAAATTTCCAAAACGCTGTCAGCTCAGCATTTGAGTCATGTGGTGTAGTTAGATAACTCCCTATGTTCACATATTCCTGCAGGGAAGAGCCTATTAAAGCAGAGATCATGACTTTTATCTGCACTGGGGAGACAACTGGGGCCATGAGCCCTTGCTCATGGGCCACTTAGAAGAAACATGGAGCTTGTAAACATCTCTACAGGCCATGTTGACACAGAGATCAAGGAATGTGGTTGCTTGCACCACTCTACTTTCTGTGTCACTGGAACTACATCTACAGCATTGACAAATGGGAGTGTCGACACTGCAGAGATACTGTGAAAGCAGTACAGTGTATTCCCACAAGCTTAATACATATGAAAAACTCCAAATGATCTTACAGCTTGATCCTAAAAAGATTTGCTGGCAAGACACAGCATGCTTTTAGTGTGCAGAAGTCACTGTTACACAGAACAATCATGAGAAGCAACAGTCCTAACAGAGATGTAGTGTATCCTAGTAGAAAAGAGTTTTTCCTGGCACGCACTTACTTCCTCTGAGGAACTGATATAAAACTTTTTTTTTTTTTTGGCAAGTATAAGTCTGGAGGGATTAGCTGCATTTCCACCAGTTTTGGTGGTAATGCCCAATTACCTGTGCAGTTGTTTCACATGGTGATGGCATTCAGGCACTTCAAGGTAACAGAGGAGATTGCTAGCAGCGTGGAAAGGTGGAGTTCTATTTAATTCCACAGCCTCTAGAAACACTTCCCTAACTGGTAGCAGCCCTTTCCAGCCCACCTGCCAAAATTCCAACAATATCTGCTCTGCATGTTCCCTACAGCTACATGTGCTTACCAAACCTGCATGCAACCCAGGCTGAGCAACCAGGGGATTAACAGACCTGTGAGGGAGAACTCATGGTAAATGCAGTAACACAAACCACAGCACGCAGAGCAATCTATCTCAGCCCCAGGGCTGTTTTAGCAACAGTATTTGTTTCTGCAGAAGGACATCTGCCAGCAAGGCTATCTCCTTTCCCCTGGAGCAGAAACATGGAAACAAAATATACCCAAGCAACACAGGTAAGGTGCAGCAAGCATCCTCTACAATCGTTCTGCAAAAACCTGCATACCTTGGATATTTCTGTAGAACTAAAGATTGCATTAATAAAAAGCATAAGCTACTAATTTTAAAGCTGAAAGACAAGGCTTTAATATCTACAACTTTTATAGGTATATGGTTCTGCTCTATTTTTTCAAGGGAGTTGTTGAATGAAATTACTACTACTATAGAATTACTAAGAATTCAGACATATTGATGTTGGGACAAGAATCTCTAGTCAGGATGAAAAAGGATCTCTTTTCTGTAATAAAAAAAAAAAAAAAAATCATGTGAACTTGGCATTTCCCCCTCTTCCAGGCAATTTAACTTTTTCTACTGTTTAAGGTTGGCAGCACACACAACATGGATGACTCAGCCTTTCTTCCTCCTCTACAGGCTCAGCCCTCCAGTTTCTCCTTCCTGTACCTGTTGTACTCACCCTTGGAAGTAGAGGGTTACAGTGTTGCAGAAGAAAAGGGGATGTACTTTGGCACCCACACAAGCAGGTTCTGTTCAGCAAAGGACTGCAGCAGTTTGAGTGTGAGCTGTCAGTTCCACTAACTGTGGAACTCGGTGAGAGTACCCACTGAACTGCCCCTTTCAGACAGATGAAGGCTTCAGTGGTGTACTCACCCTTAAGGAAGCTGGGATTTAACCAAAACACATAATTTCTGCTAGTTTAGACTGTGGTTATTAATAGGAGGTTGGTTCTGGTTTTGTTCCAGTGACGAAGGCAGAGTTCAGTTACTTACACAGATTCTTCTGTCCATTTGAGGTTAGCAGAAGAACCCCAAGAGAGCTGCAGCCTCAACGAAGCAGGCTCCCAGACCTCTAATTGTGACCCTCTAGAGCAGCAGCAGGTTACCACACAATTTCAAAAACATTTTCTTTTTCTCCTCATCCTTCAATACTTTTTTTTTGAAGCATTACAGTTTAAGGACTAATACAAGCTACTTACAGGGCTGCACATTAGTTCAAGCCAGCTTGTCCAATCGCCCAGCCCTGGAGCTCCCCTCCCACCTTGCACTAGGCAACGCACCTACATGTTAAAAACAAGGCTGATGGGACTTCTGTGACCTACTCCTTTTGAACAGATCCTACTTCTGGGAGAAACACTGCAAAGTTACTTTTTTCTTCCTTCCCTCACTGCAGCTCTAACCTGTGTAGAATAACCGTTCTTATAGCAGGCTATTTCAATGCAAGCTGGTGACACCATTTCAAGATTAAAATAAAGTAATTTATTTTCAAATAAAACAAATTCGTAAGAACATTAAGAGCATTAAACCGGAACATAAGAACATTAAGAACATTAGGCAGAAACAAAGTAATAAAATACAACATGCACATAACATAGAACATGCTTGATATCACTGCAAAAAAAACTAACAAAAACACCACATTATGAAAAATTATTCTGCAACAAGTGTTTGCCTTCTTGGCAATGAAAGCTCTGACACAAGACACACAGGGCAAGGATCAGAGCTCACCTGCTAAAGAAGCAGCAAAGTAAGCTGAGACTTGAACAAGACACAAAACTTTTATAACCTATGCTGCTCGCAGCTGTAGCATTGCACATTTACCTTAATGAATGAGGTTCCATCTTACCCCCCCACAGAACACCTTTGCCAAGGGTTAGCTCTGAACAGACAAGCACTTTTAAACGGAAAACTAGCCCAAGTCAGTAGAGTGCTAAGCCCCTCCTCCGGTGATTAAAACAGCAGTAGGGGCAATTTAAAGGAATAGAATCTGTGTCCCTGAGTCAAGACTCTGGAAACCCCATGAGCAAACACAAAACAAGGGAGCAAAAAATACTTAAACCTGAGACTCATAACCACTCTGGGCCCCCATGGGATGCCAAGGGACCTGGTATTGATGCTGTATAGGAGAGCTCGAAAACGGTGTGACAGCATCAGAGGTACTCTGGAAGCCATAGGTGTCTTCTGACTCCAGGCTGACATAATCTACATTGTCAGAGTAGCTGTGATAGAAGTTCATTGGCTGGTTTGATAAACCCACAGCTTGCTGGGTATTGCCACTTGTCCCACCTTTTCCAAAGAGCCCCTCATCCTCCACAGCCACGAATGAGTACAGGCTCTGCCCGTTCCCGTAAGTCTGTCCATTGCTGTAAGACTGCTGCATGTTGGTCATAGCCTGAAGGTTTCTGCTGGCACCGCCAGGGAAGCCCTGGTGATATGTGGGCATTATATCCAGGTATGCAGCCTGACGAGCCCCATTCTAGGAGAGACAAAGAAGGTTGTTCAGTAATGCAGAGCACCACATCAACTGCCCATTATTTTTGATGGGTCCTCCTTTTTCTCCCCCCGCCCCTCCTCCAAGCCAAACAAATAGCGCCTTTTTTTCATACTCATTGTCCTCCCTATAGACAAGTAATAGCAAAGGTGGCCGCATCTACTGCTAATAATCTCCAGATCAACGTGTCTGGGAGCACCAGGCAGGTGAGAAAAACACCAAATAGCTTTGCTGGCCATCTTTGGCTATTTCTTTGTATCTCTCTTAAGTGGGAGATAAGTGGGCTGGAAACAATGCTCTTTCAGTGCCAAGCCAAGCTTAAAATAGATGCCACTGTAAGCCCTATAACAATAAATTCATCTGGCTCGGTAATATCGAATCCTGTGCATTGTTTGAATTAGCAGGTTGGACATGATGCACTTCTCTCCACAGACTGGAGGAACCATGACTGGTGGTGATGAGGAAATTTACTTACCTGTGGTAGATACAGCCCTTTTTCCACCCACTGGGTCTCCTTTTGGCAACGTTTGAATTTCATCCGTTGATTCTGAAACCATGTTTTCACCTAAAAGTGAAGGGGAAAGGGCATAAGAAATTAGAAATTCATTCTCAATGCTTACTGCACATCCCCAAGATGTTTTTCCTTCTGCTTGGTTTCTAATACTGTACATAATTTCAACAGTTAACAGCATGCAGCAGACAAGGCAGCTGTGAAATCACAGAGCTGAGACATGAAAACTAACACTCCTACTCCTCAGATCACCACGGGATCTTCCACGACTTCAAAAACACTACCCAAAAGACAGGCCAAGACGGAAACACAGCTTGTAAAGCAGCATCATCTCACTGCTGCGCCAAGACCAGTGCTCAGGACCTTCAGTCAAACAAGCAGCTGGTGGGGCAAGGACCCTTTCTCTAGGGAGAGGCCCAGGTGCCACTATGACTAAGAAAACTAACGTGCATAGCAGTGCAAGTATCTGACTTGTTGCAGAGGCAACACGTGTCCATACAGAACAAGAACCCGACTCCACATCGCCCTGCTTTGCTGCTCTGCATGCCCTTTCAGACACCTGCATGGAGTAGGTGGGTAGTGCTGGAGCCAAACATAAGAGGAAAACTGAGTCATGAGCTTTAGCACCCCTCTGCTCTCACGTAAGCAATAGCATAAAACATGACCATGAAAGAAACTTATCTCTGGGGTCTAAGAAAAGAGAAAACCACCCCCACACCTCCCCCCCCCCCAAATCCAGGTTTGGGTGCCCCCCCTCACCCCACGCGCCGGCCACGTGACCGCCCCGCCCCCTCTCTGTGTTTACATCAATGGGCCAATCAGCGCCGCTCTGACATCGCACCCGCGCGGCGGCGCGCGCGGCTTGTGTCGCCTTCCCCCATTGGGTGTCGCTCCCGCCAATCACCGCCGGCGGCGCGGGGGCGGGGCCCTGTGGTTATTTACATCGCGTCTGGCCACGCCTACCCCGCGTGGCTCCGCCCACGCGCGCTGCCCGTCTGACCCACGTGGGGGACGCGTGCGAGCGGCCAATCAGAGCCGCCGGGGTCAGCCAATCGGGAGGGCGGCTCGGCGGGCGGGGCTACGGTCGTGATTGACAGCGCAGCGGTGCAATAGCGACGAGCTCCGTCCTCCTCCCGCCCAACCCGGGCTCGCGGGGGCGGGGTCTGGCAGCCGGTCGGGCCAATGGGGGCAGGGGGCGTGTCCCCGGCGGGAGGGGCGGGGCCTGGCGGCGGCGGCGGCGGAGAGCGCGGAGCGGGACCGGCAGGGCCGAGGTAGCGGGGGGGACACGGGGGGGACACGGACACGGGGGGGTCACCCGGGGGCACGGGGACACCACGGAGTGGCAGGGACACCCCTGGGTGGCAGGGGGACACCATAGAGTGACACAGGGACACCCCAAAGTGACAGGGACACCCCAAAGTGACAGGAACACCCCTGGGTGGCACAGGGTCACCACAGAGTGGCACAGGGACACCCCAGAGTGACAGGGACACCCTAAAGTGACAGGGACACATTTGTGTGACAAGGACACCCCAAGATGGCACAGGGACACCACTGAGTGGCACAGGGACAAGCAGGGTGGCACTGGGGAAACCAGGGTGGCACAGGGACAAGCAGAGTGGCATTGGGGACACGGGGGTGGCACTGGGGACACGGGGGTGGCACTGGGGACATGGGGGTGGCACTGGGGACAAGCAGAGTGGCCCTGGGGACATGGGGGTGGCACTGGGGACACGGGGGTGGCACAGGGACACGGGGGTGGCAGGGGGTGAGCAGTGGCAGGCAGGGGACACACAAGCAGGGACACGGGGACAGGACACCCTCCTGCTGCCCCCCAGCCCCTCTAGCGACCTCTGACCCCACAGACCCCCAGCCCTGTCCCCTCCATGTCCCCCATGTCCCCCAGTCAGCCCCACAGCCCTGTCCCCCCCCCCAGCCCCCCTAGAGCCACCCCAGCCCCCCCCACCCCATAACCTCCCTATAGCCCCAAACCCCCCACCCTACACCCTCCTACAGCCCCCCCACAGCCCCCCAATACCCCCCCGGTCCCATAACCCACCAGAGCCCCCCCAGTATCATCCTGGTCCCACAACACCCCGAGCCCCCCAATATCA
>JAYRBT010000001.1:29046909-29075094 GCA_036023395.1 Myiotriccus ornatus
CCAACACTTGCTCTCAAGGTCACTTCATGCCAGGGATGCAACTCAGCTGCTCAGGGCAACCTCACCTGCTTGTAGGTGAGCTCAAGGGCAGCAGCCAACTCCCGAATCTGCTGGGGGCTGAGGTACTTCTGGCTCTGGAACCGCTGGTGTAGGGCTTTCAGCTGCTCCTGCGAGAAGGCTGTGCGGCTCTTGCCCGTCTTCACCACACCTTTGCCTTGCGCCTTGACCTTCTGGAAAGACGAGTGGGGAGACAGGCTTGCTGCTGCGGTAGGGCTGGTGGCAGAGTCAGGGGTGTAGTACTGGGTGAGTGTCCCAGAGCTGGAAGAAGCTGGAGAGTCATCTGAGAAGAGAAGACAACTGGTGTTAGCAGAACCAGAGGGAAAAGATTCAAAAACTTTAAACTCCAGCTTCTCGGGAGATTTTCAGGTTGCGTATGCCCTGGCGACTCGCAGGGGCTCCGCAGCTGTGGGCAGCGGGCACAGGCAGCGTCGTGGCAGGGGAATCGAGATCCCTCGCTGTTCGCCCCTCTGCCCCGTCCGCTCTGGGCACGGGGGCCGCCGGCAGCACCCCCGGCTCCCACCACTGCTCCCGCCGGAGCATCCCCGCCGGAGCAGGGGGCCGCCCGCAGTACCCTCATCGCCCCCCATCCCGCGGACAGGAGGGACACAGGGGACACAACCACCCCCACCCGAGGACAGCCCGACCGCTCCCCCGGGGCCGTACCTGGGGGACTGGGCGTCTTCTCCGTCGCGGGCAAGGGGAGGGCGTCCGTCGTGGGAGCCTCCTCGGCGGGCACGCTGTCTGTGTTTCCCGGAGAGAGCCAGTAGTAGTCCCCATACAGGGCCGCGCCTTGGTAGGACAGACAGGATGGCATGGCCAGGTGGGCGCTCATGGCCGGGCCGGGACTCCCAGACCCGAGCATGCGGCGGTGGAGGCGGCAGGCAGCCCGCGGCCAGGTACCCCATTAGAATGAGGGGGGTGGGGGTGGGGGGCGATGCTTTAAGTCCTTCCCAGCCTGGCCTTGGCTGGAAGGTATTGTCATGGCCATTGTCATGTTAAAAGCTAGTTGATTGGTGGGGAGGGACTTCAGGAGTATTCAGAGACTGGGGGCGGGGGGGGACCTGGGACGCCAGGCCCCGCTCCCCAACTTGGCCCCTAGGTGACACCGTGGGCGTCACCACATCCCTCCCTGCTAGGGGGTGGGAGAAAGGTCCTCGTTTCCCCCTCGAGGCCAGAAGGCCTGAACAGAGTCACCTGGTGAGTTGGACAAGGCTTAGCAGACACCCCCACCCCAACATTTAACACTTTTTCTCTACCTCCGCCTCCTCACCGATCCCCGCCCAAACAGAAAGAATGGACCCAGAGCCCGCCGCGGGGCATGCGGAGACTTCGTGCGTCTGCATTGCAGATCGCAACCATCATTGCCAACAGATAAGCCCTCCACCCCCCGGCAAGTGAACGCCGACGGGGCGCAGCCGGGACGGCGCTATGGAGCGGTGTCTGTATTGCAGAGAAGTGGGCTCAGAGAAAGCCGGGCTGCTTCTCTCTGAGTCTAGCCCAAGGCTGAGTCAGGCAGTCCTGCTCTGCAGTGGCACAGAGAAATAGCACTTCACCGTTTTCAAGTTTCTTTCCCCAGCCACTTGAGCCTTTTTTTCTTTTAAAAGTGACAGGTTAAAAAAAAAAAAAAAGTTTCGTTTGCTATGCACCAGGGAGAGGTGGGAATCACCGAGTCAGATTTAAAAGGAAACGAACACTGCAGCTGTAAAAGAGCCTTACAGATCTTAAGGATTTGAAGTCAGGGCCTAGAGTCTTCTTGGGGAGGATAAAGTGCTCCCCTTCCCCCCTCCCCAGATTACTATTGACTTTCAGAAAATAAAAAACTTATCGGGAGGATCTCACAGCCCGGGAGTTACAAAACCTGGAGAACCTCCTGGAAGACGTACAAATAAGCGCACGTGATGCATTAAGCAAATTTTTCACCTCCGCCAGTGCAAGGAAGCAGGACACAGGCACCTACCTCTGTACAAGGGCAGGGGAGTAGCTACTAGCCCCGTCACATTGCAAAACATCTTTAGTTGCTGACAGAGAGGGCCTTCCTTTGACTTCCTTTTATCTCCTCCTCCCATCTTAAATCACGATAAATGAGCCCCAGCTGGTTCCCTGAGCCATCTGTAAGGGTCCTTGCCGGGCCCACTTTTGATCGCCTCCTAAGTAATGGTGATTTTATTTCTTGGAATCCGGGCAGGATCCAGTCAGTCAGATGATTAGGAATGGGAGAATGCAGGTGGTGGGAAGTGATTATAATCAGGCAGGAGAGAAGAAATACAGAAGAAGAGCCAGAGTCTGCTTCTGGCCCCGAAGCAAGTAGCACCGGGTGGGGGGCTGCCTCGGGCTGTGGGTTTTGGGCAGTCGCTTGCTCGGTGCCGCCAGTCCAGATGTACGCACGGGAAGGGATTGCCCCTCAAACACGCAGCCATCGTGCTGCCCTTTGCGGGACAGAGGACCGCCGGTCCCCACGGTCCCCTGCTGTCAGGGCTGCCCGGGACACGCGTGATCCCTGCGGGGGCTCTCCGACTTCGTCAGAACCAGTCCTTTTGCAAAGACGGAGAAAAACATAGGGTCTCTACAGGCCACAGCCCTTGAGTTTGCCCGTTTCACAGGCTGCAGGAACCCCCGAGTCGTCCGAGGGGACACGGCTGGCCAGGGTCAACTGCATCAGAGGAATTAGAGTTTTACAGACGGAGTAACACCGCCTCCGCCAGCAAATTCTCCCTCGGAGCGCTCTGTGTGTGTGTGTTGGAAAGACAGCAGGACTGCTCATAGTTTACAATTTTCATACATAGACCAGTTTTCACATATAGATCACATTCTGTCCCGGAGTCACACTCATTTTATAGTGTGTGTGGAACTTTTTTTCTTTTTATTTCTTTTTTGCCTGTGTTCACCCTTTTTTTTTTTTTTTTTTTCCTCATCCCACTTGTCCTCCATTACTTTACTTTTATGCTTTAACCACCAAATCTCTTTTCTTTTCCAGATATCTCCTTCCAGTGAGGATAATTTGCTCTCTCTTCCCAACTATACCTCTAATCAAGTGACCAAACATATTTTTCAATTTGTGAGGGAAACAAGATTTGTATGAGTGTATAAAACGATACCATCTGAAGTCAGAATTTATTTAGGAAAAGAAATCAAGTTATTTTCCCCCAAATAAATTATATACATAAAAACGTATTGGGAAGGTAAATCCAGAAATTATACAGACACAGAGAATGTTATGGGAAACATGATGTGGATGTTTGAGAAGCTCTCCAGGGTGATCAGGTCTGGAACATCTGCTTGTGGCACCATCAGCCTTCAGACTGGCTATACTGCCCATGAAACTCTAGAGCTGATGCTCTTTTAAAAAATACCTGTTGGGAATGACTCACGGAGCAGATGCAAGTATCTACAAGTGTTTCTTTTGGAGCTGTTTTCAGCTGGAACAGCAACAGAGGTGTAGTCTAATCCTGTTCTTCCCAACAGGGCCAAACAGCAGAAACAATTTGGTTTTTGACCTAATGTTGTGTCCCCTTCTCCCCATAAGTTGGCTCATTAAGTGTGGAAGTGAATGCAGCCACTCAGTGGGCTGGAACATACCCTAAAAAACCCTTTCTGTAGCGCTTCAGCAGCTAAGATAGAAGTTCAGGCCCAAAAGCAGCCTTGGCCTCTCGGCCTAAGCAAGGTGAGACAGGACTGTGCATGAAGATGTTTTCATTCAGCAAGTTCCCCCTACAAGGATCTCCCATTATTCTCAGTAAGGGAATTTCTTCAGAGGACTGGAGCTCGACCTTGCTCTGAAGTGATGCAAATACACCACTTTACATAGGCTGGAGCTGGGGAAGCAGCAGCTGGATGATACTGTAAATCCAGCTCCAAAGCTCTCACCACTGGGTCACAAATGCTGTGAGTTCCTATCTCAGTGCATTCCTAAAATCATTTCCATGAACAAAGTAATGTTACAGCAGTAGAAATTGTCTCAAATTTTACGTAGAATAGGTACTCTTATGTCCTCCTCCAAGTAGCTCTAATGTGGGTTAGCTGTGTTTTGGTAAATACTGTGAAATGTCACTGTGTGTCGCTGTATCATTCTGCTCATGTTCATGGGGCTCAGCGAGATGGCAGGGTGCTGCCTTGGTATTAGTGAACGGGGAACCATGGCCTGAGCCCTGTTGTCCCTCGGAGGTTTTCCTGAGAGCCATCATCCTCCGACAGGGATGTGTGTGGTTGGAGAAGGTAGGGAGAAATCACTGCTTTGTGTTTTGTTAAGCTTGTCTGAGCTTTTCTCCCAAGCAGGCATCTTTAATTTTATAATTTCACTTTTTTTTTCTAATTGAACATTCCTCAGGTTAAGTGTATGAAAACACTCCTGCCCTGCACCCCTCAGTACTCTCCCAGCCCTTGGCTCTGGACAGCCTGTCGCCTGTAGCATGGTCACAGTTCACAGTCTGGACCCAAGATGCCAGATCGTGGAAGGAAAGGAATCAAGAAAGAATAACAAAAATTAGACCCTCATTCATATTAAAATACAGTTTTCCTTTCTCTTGACTCTTTAGGGGAGCAGGTAGAGAAAAGGACAAAGCTTCTCCCTCCCACTAACAGCCCAGTCTCTCTCTCAATGCCCTGCGAATTACTGGATGATGTGTCCCTTTGTTAGCGGTGGAGAGGCAGACTTGCACAGAGGAGCCATGACACAAAAAACAAAGTTACTCCCTGAAAAGGCAGGAACGTTGGGTGCCAAAAAGCAGGTAGGAAGCAGGCTAGTGAGACAACCCAAATTTCTAGGGTTTGATGTGTCTGTTCTTCCTCTAAGGATCCCTCATCCAAGCCTGCCAAGCGCATGATGGTGGAGTGCTGTAAGCATTTATTTCAACAAGCACTCCCTACCAGAGCCCGTCAGCTGTAATATGGAACAGTTTCCCCAGGGCAAGACTTGTGAGGAGCTTGGAGCCAGGGTTATGGAAGTCCTGGGGAACATGGAGAGATTGTGCACATGGGACAAACCCTTCCAAGCATCCTCTCTGCTCGAATCCCCCCTCTCCGCCCCAGCCCTAGTGTGATTGTTCCCACAGGCTCAGTTAGATGTCCCCTTACTAAAAGCAAACAGCATACACACAGCTGTGTTCAGATGCTTTCTGCGGTTTCCACCTTGGGGGGGGAGGATAGCAAATCACTGCACCAAGGCCCTAGGCAGCCCCAAAATATGTCACCTCCCCCACTCTCCTAAAGGATGCTCTGCATCAGGCACTTTGTCTTTTGTTCCCCAAGAACACACCACATATGATTTGTGAAATGACACAGAAGCTTTTTTTTTAAAAATTTTTTTTTCCCCCTCCCTGAGGCTTCTTTGTTTTTCTTCCCCATTCTTATAGGGACAGTTTCCTACAAAATCCTCTGCTGCCAGAGCTTTCGGTTCAAGTGGGACACTTAGAGGTAGCTGAATTTCATGCTTTCTCGAGTTCACTGTGTATTGTGGCACCTGCTTTCTTCCACATCTCTCATCTGAGGATGATCCCATGTTATGTCACCATTGTAAATGAACATCAGAACAGAACTAATGAGGATTTCGTGCCAAGTAGCTGACTGTGATTACACTTGTGCAGGCCATAAGAGGGCACACAGTCTGGAAGAGCCACTAACACATCCCATCAGTCAAGATCTTCCCAGTCAGCACATACTTTTCAGGCAGGTCACTGTGCCAAATCTGTGCTATCTGGATTTTTTTAACCTCAGAAACTCCCCATAAGAGCAGCTTACCTGTGAGACAAGTGTCTTAATTACAGGGAAGGCCGGGATTAGGAAAAACGATGCTCATTTTTCAAATGTGTCAGGGGTTGGTGTACTGATGCCCCCATTGCCTGGCTCTTGCCCCCACCTCTACACCCTCTCCTTTTCTCCAAGACCGGCTCTTGCACATGCATTCATGAGCGATTAGCAAGTGTTAGAGCGTGAGGCTCCCTGGCTGACACCTGCTCTACATCTGAATGGCAGAGCCGGTAAGCCCAGGGCTGTGGAATGGGATCTGCAAGTGGATGTTGTCTGGGACTGACGGAAGAAAAAGATTTACCTGCTTTTGTCTGACAATATTTAGATCGCTGACTTGGCCCAGATGGAAAGAGAATGAGACAAAGAAGAGACAAACAGTGAGAGGCTGGGGCTTTTTTAACTGGGTGTCATTTGTCTAGGCATTCAATCCAGTGAAGAGTTAAAGGTGGAGAGGAAAATATCATCATCACCTAGTGGTGTAAAGGTTAAAATTATCTGTACTTCATAATTTTTAAATTCCATGGAATTCCAGCTCATATTAGGCTGTAAAAGCATGTCTGGGGCAGCAAGGAAAAAAAAAGGGTCTGTATTATGGACTGCATCTGTTCCCAGAGTGCAAGGTCAGAAGAAGCCACAGAATCATACAGTGAAAGAACTTCAGAGCCTCAGACTACTGTGACAAAATAAAAGTGTCCCTAGCATAGCTTAGTCATGAAGGAGCCATGAACTGTCTGTACTGAGAAAAACATTTTGCTAAAAATTACTGTTCTAACCCCAGTTGTGTCCTCCATGCAAACTCTGGGGCTAACACAGGCCTGAGAACACCATCTCTTAACCTCACTCATGACTATATCACTTTCCTATAGTTGTAAACAGCCTAATAATAGTGTCAAAGTGCCCGCAGATGCAAAGTAACCTTGCAGAGTGTTGCATGGCTCTGGTGCAAAGATGCAGGTGTTGTGATCCAGCAGTGCCCTCTCACATGGTAACACCTCAGATGTCTCTCTTCACTTACTGCACAACCAAACCACCCCACCTCTCCAGCAGAAATGGTCCAGCCGGATGCAATTCATCTTTCCTCAGCTGCTGCAGTTCACAGACAGCACACTGATGCAAACCGCTGAAGATTTCAGTTTCTATCAGTACCCACCTGCTGCGAACCCATGTGCTGGCACTCCTTTTCTGTGATTTGTTCCCCAGGGGGAATAGGTGTACACCGGTCACAATGGGATTCAGCACCTGTCCCCTGCATGTGTCCTTCATGTGCTGACCTTCCAGTGGCTTGAGGGAGCTGCTCGGAGCACCTGAAGCTGTCCTTGCAGTGCTGAATGATTCAGTCATGGAAACGCCAAGGGCTGCTGGCAGCCTGCTTAACAGCAATCTGCTAGAGCACCCGGAACGAACAGGAGAAAAGCAAATTCTTAGAACCAGTCTGTTCTATGTAGCATCGTCTTCATAGCTTTAAAACTTCCCATATGCTGAAACACATGAACATCTAGTTTCAATCTCCTGAAGTTAAGGCCAAAAGAGAGGGAATTAGTGCAGTAGACCAGGTGCTGATTTCTGTTCCCTCCTATGTAACCAGGAAAATTGCTCAGCAGAGAGGGATTCTGGTCCCATGACAGTCAAAGACACACACTGACTTGGGTAGCACTGAGGCCTGAGATTTTTCTGTGCTTGTAACAATGTACCTGAGTGCATAATTTGACCATTTATTTAAACGTGGCAATAAAGACGTTCCAGGACAAAGGAAAAAAGTTAGACACAGTGAGAAAAAGGTAAGCCACATTAAGTAGAGGGGAGGAAAAAGAAAAAGAGAACAGAAAGCCATTTTATAGGTGTAGGTTCCTAGATTGCCTTCATCATTATGTCTGAGCATTTTCCGGTGGAGTATTCAGTGCCCTGACTCAGATCTACCACTTGTGGTTCTTTGTCTCTTTCTCATCCTCTCCACAGGGAGACAACTGCAGGTGTTGTGGAAGAATTAATTTTCACTTAGCAGGCTTGGTTCGAGGCTTGTTCCTAACATGCTCACAGCTGTATCTGAGGTGTCTGTTGGAGACCTATGTTGGAGGCTGCTGCTTGGGCTGGGTTTCTTTTAGGGTTTCTAGGAGGATTTCGCTTCTTGCCCTGGAGACATGAATTAACCTTATCAATTGAGTAGATAACATTTGCTCCCTTTACTCCAGTGGTTTTAAGTTTTTGCCACCTGTGAAGTGGATCCAGCCTCTTGGCATCCCACTGCATTAATACTGACTGGTTTTCAATTTTGCCTGATTTATGGCCAGATTTTGATATCTCAGTAGCGGTACATGGCACTGTTTTAGTAGCAGTTTGTTGATCCTGGTCAGTTTTAATTAAGGGTCAACATGCTACTTCCTCCTCATCAGATGTCAGTGCAAACTCTACTGTTTTGCTCTTCATCAGAACAACAGACTGACTTACTGTCTTGCAGCTCCTCCACTGGGCACAGTAAGTTTGAGTCACTAGACCTTGTTTCAGAGAGTATTAAGGATTCTACATCCTGTAAATCTCTCCATAAGATTCTCTCTCATGCTCATTCCAAAGCTCTGCCTGAACCTTTTGGACATGACCATGCTCAGCAGCAAGCAATGCCTCCACTTGCATCTTCTTCTCCTTTTTCTCATTTATCTGAAAATATTCCACTGAATCTAGTAAAGACAGTATTGTTTCAGATTTCTGCGTGACCTCTCCTTCATTATGCAAATTTTCTCCCACCACCTCCACCCCAGGGGTAGAAGGGTGACTAAGAAATTTTTCAGTGAAGAACAGCAGAATATTTTCTTTATGTTGGCCACCCAGGACAGCCGTTTTCTCCAAAGGTTCCTACAAAAGGAAACGACACAACCTCCACAACTCTGTCAGAGGAAGCTGCATCGGAATTCTCAAGAGTTTGAGTACCTGCAGAAGAGACCTCAACCTCCATAACTGCCTCAGAGGAAGCTGTGTCAGAATTCCCAAGAGTTCCTTAGTGCCTACAGAAGGGACCTCAACCTCCACAACTCCCTCAGAGGAAGCTGTGTCAGAATTCCGACGAGTTTTTACATGAGGAAATCATACAAAACAACTACATAGCCCCCTCAGAGGAGACCATACTGTTGTCAAAGGCACTTTGGGTCAGAGAACATTACCCTGCTTTAGCTGCACCAAAATAATGTTATGATGCGGTTATTAAAATTATTAGAAATGCCTCTGCCAGAATTAAGGTACAAACGAGACCAAATGCCAAGTCAATAGTATGGGTTTTATTTAATAGTAAATGTGAGACAGAGAAAGATAGAAAGCAATAGGGAAAAGGGGGAGGGAAGGGTTGAAGAAAGAAAGTGACAGAGAGAGATTAAAATAGAAAAAGTATCACCACTCCATGTAACCTGGCGGTGTCTCATCCGTCCAGTTCTTCTGGTCTTCTTGGTGGTGAGGGTTTCCCAAAAAACAGAGTCCAACGGATTAATATGCATTCAGGAGATGCCTGACACCTCCCCTTGGAGGTGGGAAGCTTTGCAGTCTCTTGTAACAGATTTGTTGTCTCACGTGGATCCCGTGCAGTCTTCTGCTGGTGGAAGGCCTCAGGAATGAATTAGGGGGGCCCTCTGGGGGTCTTTGGTGGTTTATGACCTCTTCTCAGCTGCCTCTCATGTGAATGTTCCTTGTGTACAGCATTTTCCCGGGGAGGGGCAGGGGGTTACTCCTTTGGTTTGGTGAGGAGAGATTTCACCATCACACACCCAAACCCTTCTCCCCCACCACCCCCTGAGCCCAGCTAGAGCTGATTCTTAACACAGATACACTCGTCTTTCCTGAGCCTTGTTTACTTTTCCTCAGACTTGAAATGATTAGACAATGGTCTTATCTCAAGTCCCCAGTCACAGTCCAGATTCCAGTCATTGGGAGGAGGCAGGTGCTTCGGTGGCCACAGACAGACTGTTGCTTCCTTGCAGTTTGACAGAAAGTCGTTCTATGATTTTGACTATGTTTAAGACATTAGCAACATTTCAGTCCATCACAGCCCCTTCTACTTGAAAGCAAAGCGATGAGACTGGGGCATGTTGTAGCACAGGCTTCTTACGGCCCCTGGACAACTCTCCTTCCTGCTTATACTAGATTTTCCCAGGGTCAGAGAGCTCCCTCTGCTATTAGGAAAGTGGAATTGCTGAGACGAGTAGCTGCCAGCTGTCAACTTCAGAGCTGTAAAGGAACCCCTATATGCTGGTCTGAGGCCACGTGGTACATTGAGGATATGGTGAACTGGGCAGTTTGGTAAATAGGGACCAGCCTCAGTCAGAAAACACAGCTCAGATAGAAGGAAAAAGCAAGGGCAGGTGAAACACACCCCAGTCCTTGTGCTGTAGTCGATTGACTTAACAGGCTGCTTATGCTGTTTGGTAACTGATGTTGGGAGGGGAGGAGAGTCTCGCTTTGTGTGAGTCATCAGCAGAAGGAACAGCCGGGCTGATCCAGGAGTTTGGGAAGTAGTGCACTTAGAATACAGTAAATCTCTAAGCTAACTGAGGGATCTCCACTTTGGATCCATCACAAACCCATGTTCACCAGCAGACTCAGCTCCAGGCAACTTTCCGTATCAAAGACCTTACCTTACCACAGGGACCACTGTTCATCTCTAAGCCAGCACTTAACTCTGTGGTTTGATTATGGATAATGATGGAATTTGGACAGTTTGAAGCTAAGAAGCTTCAACACCCAGCTGAGATGATGGTTAGTCACTCTGGCAGTGACCTGATGGAGTGGTGTCCAAACTGCAAACAAATGCAATGTGATGACATTGGGTAGTTCTGTGGCAAAATGATCTACCCACAGCCTGCCTTGGTGTGACCTAAATTACTGTGTAGGGGGAAGGATGGAAAATAATATATCAACTCTTCAGTATAAGTGACAAAAGAAAAATACAGTCTTAATCACTTCCCACAAACAAGCCACTCCTACCTCCGTATCCTCAGCAGTGCACACACCAGTGGGTAACTGCTATTACTTTTGTTTGTTGTTTTCCCCACATGCCAGGAAACTGAAGCACAAGGCTGTGTGGTGGCACAGCCAACTTTCCTGGCCTGGAGAAGCATCAGACAATTCACATCTTTGACAACTTGCATTCTTAGGCTGAGCAGAAATGAAGGTCTGTATTCTACAGACGTGAGGATCACAGGCTGGCAACACCTCCTGCCCAGACTGCTGTTTGTAGTTGGGGAAAGAGTATACAGGCCTGTGATACTGCTGCTTTCTGTGGCCCACAGTCCCAGGCACCGCACAGAGCCGGGCAGGAGGCTGTTTGGGTTTGTGGCATACGTGCCTATACAGCGTCTCCCACAGACCGATGCACCCGCCAGGACAGCAGTGTGGAAGTTGGCTACTCCCTACCCCAAAACGCAGCTGTAGGGAGCTATGGCGCTTCCCTTGTGCTGCAGCCCAGGGAGAGGGCCATCCTGCAGCCCCGGAGGGCTGAGGCACCGCGGCTCTCAAATCTCCCCAAACCTCCGCGGCAACGCCATTGCAGGGAGAGAGTGAGTCACTTCACATCAGACCAAATAACCCCGGTGACCCGAGTATACGCGGCTCCTCAGGGGTTCTGCGTTATGCAATCAGTTCCGTCCCCCTTCTGGAAATAAAAAGGTGTAACTCTGTCCGCAGCCCACCCCCAAGGCGTGGAGCCCACCCAGGCTCGGTGTCTGTGGACCCGACGTGAGGAAGAGCCGGTCCTGGGACACAGCAACGGGTGGACAAAAACCCCGAGGGTCAGCCTTTGGCGGTAAGGCTGAACTCGAGGGGCCGGGGGGTTTCCCCCAGCCCGGGCTCGCTTTTGCTTCCCCGTCCGGTGGCCACCGAGCGGCAGCAGACAGCCGGCAGCGGCGGGGAAGCTCCGCATCCCTTATCCCACCCCCCTTATCCCGCCTCACCAGCGGGCAGCCGAGGAAGGGGATGCCCGCCCGCCGCTCTGTCCCAGCGCTCCCGAAGCCCCCGAGGGGGCGACGGCGATTGTAAGCGCCACCGCCGCTGAGTACGTGTCACAAGGCACCCCGGCAGCGCTGTGAACCCGAACAAGATATGAAGTGATATCAGCCGTAACAGCGCATAAATCCAGGAATTTCTATTTACTCGGTTTTGCACCCAAAATAAAAGCTTGAAAACAAAGCGTCCCCCCACCCTCCCACCCTTTCTCTGCGTGACGTTTCTTGTGCCTCTCTGCTTTTCCCCTTCTTGATTTCCTTTCTTTAGGTTCACAGCACACACCTGTGCTTTGGACATGATTTCCTGCTGCTGGCAGCAAATCCCAGACACCTCTATAAACTGGCATTTGCACTGGCAGCAATATCACTGGCTGCAAGCTGGCCTAGCTTAATCGGTGCAAAGTGCCCATCTTTGCTTGTTTGCACAGAGGGAGAGAATACTATCCTTTCTAGGATGACATGCCAGACTGTCTCTTTGCGAAGGAAAGACTTAATGTGACACTAGAAGTCTTGCAGAGGTGTTGTCTCAGCTGTTCTGTTCTCCTTGGTAGCTGAGAGTCACTACTCTTGTGTTTCTTTCAGCATTACACAGTTTCCAGCTCCTGACTTTGCTGCAGGCCATTCAAATTCTCCATGGGTGCTGTTTTTGCTATCTGTGCTGCAGGTAAGTGACTCATGCAGTGGAGTTTCCACTAGACAGATACCTGTACAATAAAAGGCACAAAGGGGAGAAATTTCCCATGCAAATAAGCCCTTCAGCTAAAACGGGTTCTGAAGAAGTTAATCTGTAGGGCGTAAACCCTGAAGGTATGTGGTCTGAGTTTCTAGAGGGCTCATTAGCCTGGGAATCAAGCAGGCTATAGGAAGTGAGGCTGAACTTCCAGTGCCTTAGGATGATGATGTTGCTAACAGTTCCCAGCAGGACTGGAGTGTATGCCAGAATCCAGGCTGGCAAAGATCAAAGTCTTCAGTTGCACCAGGAGAAGAATCTCCTTTCCCTCCACCACCTTTCATGCTCTTCTGGTCTGTCTCCCCTGCTCATGGACAGAGTGAGCCTTGTAGCATGGACTGTCGAGCATTTTCTTCCCCTGGCACTGACAGAATGGAAGCATGGCTGTCTTGCCCCATCTCTCCTCAGGATCTTCTGCTTATTTGTGTTCTCTCTCTTATTTGCTTTCCTTTCCTGCATTTTTCCTGTTAATTTTCTTCTCCAGATGGCCTGCCATTTTAAATTCTCATATCCCTATCTCCTTGTTATGTTTCCATGACTCTGTGTGATGTGCAGTAATCGGTGGCCAGTAACCAAAGCAAGCTTTATTTGAAGATAAACATAACCACTGATAGAGATGATTTTGAAGCACTGATTGCTTGCAGCTGCAACTTTAGTTGCCATCAGGTTTAAGGATGCAGGCACCATTTTTATCCTTTTTTTTTTTTTCATGGAGAAGAAGAATACTCCTGTGGTTTTATGGTCCTCCTTCATTATTGGCCATTTATATTGTGGGGATAGTTAGGTGCTCTCAGCATGCATGGTACTTGCACCACTAAGGACATCAGTGCTGAGAACTTCACACCAGCCATGCCGCTGTGACCACTTCTCTGGCATGGGGGCAATCTCTTCACGGAGAAGTTCTATGAACAGTGAAGTTCATAGCTCTTCACTGTTGAGGGCAGGAGGACTTTCCCACACTATAATGTTGAAGATCCATACTATTTTCAGTGTGCTGTTGCCTAAAAGACCGAGGAGGAGAAAAGACTCCAGGCCAAATTAGGTAGGAGATACGATAAGGGAGCAGAAGTTTTAATAAGCCTCCAGGAATACAAACTCGGGTGTTACAGTTTTATAATGATTTCCATCCAATCCCTGTTCGTCCATGTCCCGGTATGCCCCTTTGGGAATTGAGTCTGAGGGAGTCTGGAACCCTGTCTTCCTCATCTTCATCTTCTTCGCAGCACGTGCAGTCCTTGGAGCCCTTCCAGAGCTCTGGGTTTGAAGGTCATTGTGTTTATGTTTATATCTTTCGGTGCAGATTTTAAGGTGTTTTTCTACAATTCTACCTTGAAAAGGAGACTAAACACACTAATGGAATTTAGGGGATTGATACGGGATAATAGGGTTGGGTATTTGTAAACATTATGCTACAGGGTAAGGGATGTAATACAGCTATGTTAAAATCTACATTCACTGTCCAACTACTTCTAAAATGTACAAAAAATTAAAAAATAAAAAACTCTAAGGCATCAGTGCCATGGACACTAACCACCTCCACAGTCCCTTTGGCTGTGACAGTGCTCACACCTTATTTAACACTCAGAGACTCACCTTGGGGAACTGTCTTGCCCGAGTAGCAGTAATGGACAGTAGGACTGGGGGGCAGCAGGAGAAGGAAAGGTATGAGCTCTACTTGCTTCAGCATCAGTGTCCGACACTACGTTTAAGAAAAGCCTCAGCCTTCTGAAGAAGCTGCCAAAATGTGAATCCCACCGGTGTGTGGTTAGCCCTAGTTTTTGTTCTCAGATTAAGACAATCTGTTTCTGCAGCCCTTTGAGTTGTTTTCTATCTTGGTGACACAGCAGTGCACGTAGGAATGAATGGCAGCTGAGCTGGCCAGGATTGCTTGGGTTTAATAGGGTAAGTTTGTTTGGACAGAACCAAAAGGTTCCTGTGGAAAGAAGGAGATTAGCTGGGTAGCCACTTCTGGATCAGACTCAGGTTCATACCTCTTTTTCAGTCTGGCTCTGTGGCATCCCAACTGCATGCCACAGGCTATCAGCTGTTTCATAGGACAATGCAGGATGTGGGGTAGAAGCCAGTGAGAGTGGGAGGGAAGGGAAGCAAGGACCCTGTTTGGTCTGTGAGTCAGAATAAAAGCATCTCATTAGAGTGATGCTTTTCAGGAAACACAACTGCTGATTTATGGCCAGCTGTCTTCAAGCTTGGCTGAAGTCAGTCAGATATTTCTGGGAAATGGAATTTCCCAGGTTTGCGATACCTGTTTTTTTGATATCACATTTTGTTTTTCTTGCATGCCTAGTAATTTTTTGCAAAGGTCCATCTGTTGCTTTGCAGAGCTTCTCTCCAAACTATTTTACTACCTTCTGCATAACTGACTGGATTAGAATTAAACATTTAAAAAAATCTGTGGATGACACCATTCATCTTGTCCATCCCAGTAACAGAACTGCAAGGGTGGTAACTGGCAGCAGAACAGCAGTAACAAACAGTCAGAGATAATCCTGCTGCAGTCCTATGAACAATTTGTGCTGTAGTAAGTGGATGTATCCCACTTGAAAACATCTGCAAAGACATAATGCAAGCTGAGTAAAGCAACTTGGACTGTTTGGGGGTTTGCGCTTGAACCTATTTCACAGCTCACTCTGCTCCTTCTTCCTCCTTCTATTGCTACAAAATCCCAGTATAAACACAGTCTGTTGCTTGAAGGCAAGATAGAGCTGTCCTGGTTCATGTTGTATCTTTCTAAGGCTGAAGACTGGGACAAACTGGGGCCTGAGAGAAGAAAACGAAGTTTTCCTCATTCCTTGTCTTACAGTAGATTACACTTGAATTGGGATTTTTTTCCCTTTCCATGGGCTTTTGCCAAAACCTTTTGTCCTACCATTCCCTGCACAGCCACCATGCCCTTAAAGAATCTCTTTATCCCCATCTCTTCTTTTACTTATCTACTACCCACTGCTGCAGCTTGGATTTTCCTTTTGGAGATGCACAGATTCAAGGGAGGAGATGGACACAGAGTGTCTAGGGGACCGATTCATAGATTCCACCGCCTACATACATTGCTTCTGTGATTCTCATGTATCTGTGTCTGAAAAGAAACCTGAACTCATTAGTGTTGAACCACAGGGCAGGCAAGGGTTTCCCTAGAGCTGTTGGTGCTGCTGCAGCAAAGGGCTGCCTGTGGGCTGGAACAGAATGGGACATTTTCAGGCTGGGGACAGCAGCAGCGATGGCCTCAGCACACAGAGGCAGGCTCCCCACTGGCTGTGCCAAGTGTGGGTTATCCCAAAGGCAGCAGCAGGGGCCAGTCCTGCTCAAGTCTTCCCAGCTCTGCTGGGTCATTCCTCATACTGCTGTGCCAGGTATGTATAGGCAGCTGCCTGCTGCCTCTGGGGTGTCATGGAGTCTGGGTAGTGCTGAGGGGTGGACTGGCTTCTATTACCACAAATGTCTCCAAGAAATTTCTCTGTGAATGAGAAGACCTTGCAAATGGACAACTAGAGCTGCATGGAGATGTGTTGCACCCCAGCATGGCTTTCTTTGCCTTTGTCTGACTCATGTTCCCTCCTTATGGGAAGAGTTTCCTTAACCAGCTAATTTAGGTGGAGTAACCAAAGGGCAGTATCACTATTCAGGGCAGTCTCTTGGCAGGGACAAGTGTCCAGATAGCACATGGATAATGCAGAAAAGAGATCTCCTTAAAAGAGTGAGGGAAAATCCTTTATGTTATTGCACTGCTCAGGCAGACTTTCCCCATCTTTCTTTCTTCAAACACCAGCTTTCAAAGCAGAAGCTATTTCACTGTCTTCTCCATTATCAAAACTCTTTGAAAATCATTGGGGAAGCATATGCCTAATAAAACAGAGAAACAAGCTTAGTAACAAGGATAAATATTTTTTGGGGGGTATTTATTTACCTCTTGGTTTTTGAGCTCTGAACTGTCTTTCCTGTTCTTTGTCCCACGGGTCTGGACAAATATATAATGTCAGATGAATGGCTGTGACGCAGGTCTGAGGCTAGAGGGGCTGAGATACAAGAAAAGACTTCAGAATCTGACAGCAAAGGTCAACAACATCCAAGAGGCTACAGAGAGATGTGCTGGGAAGTGCTGTAATTTTTTGATACACTGATTTTGGTGACAGTTGTCTCCTGTAAAACTGGCTTGTGCAGATTCTCCTGTCCTATCAACCCTGTGAGGAGATAAAGCCTCCTTAGCAAGATTCATAATAGATGCGGGGTCAGAAAGGCCCAACTGTTGGGGGACCAACATCTAATATGTGTCTAGGAAATATTCCCTGATATGCTGCAAGCCTTTAAAAGTGGAAAATAAATCCTAAAAGTTATATTTTGGTTTCTATTTCATTGAGTAATAAAGATAAAGAGCAGCATAATGAACGAGATAAATTGAACTAAGACATTATGACTCATGTCCCATGACTGAGCTGTCAGAACAAGATGTTTTGTATTTCTGGTTGAGTTACCTACATGCTGATGATCTCACATCATGTTTTTCATTCTCATATCCAAGCTTTCACTGAAATAACAATTATGTCCAGAGTGCTTAAGAGGCAAAATGTCTGTGGCCTCACCGATCAAAGTCATCGGTTTTCTTCTTTTTTTCTTTGGCTGTCTACCAATCTAGTTACCTAACCTGCTTTATTTATAACCCCATCGGACCCCTGTAATTAATAAGGCTTATTAATTACCCAGCAGACTCCTGACCACCAGGCAGTGCTGTTGGTCACTAGTAGGTGCTGCACATTTGTTCTAGCTCAGGTGTGTGGGCCCACAGCCACATTCTGACAGGGCTCTGCTGACTCCTCCCAGCTGTGATTTTGTGCCAGCATATTTTTTGCCATGCCCTGCACATGGGAAGCTGGTGCTCCAGGGGGTACTGAGCATGGCTCGTGCTGTGCATTGCAAGGGTGCACTCCTGTTGCAGAGAGCAGATGTTTGGGCAGCTTCCCAGGAATGGACTGACTGCTTCTGAGAGTAAACACCATCCCATGACATCACCTCAAGTAGAGCTTTCCCACTCCGTGGGAGGAGGGCTAAAATGTTAAGTCAGCAGTTCAGCAGGTCATTTTCATCTAGTCCTAGGACACTGCAGCAGCAGGAGGAGATGGTTCAAGCCCTGGGTGTTTGGAAACTGAAAGCCCTTAACATCCAGTGTTTTGGTGCCAGCTCAATCAGAGAAACTGAGCCTGTGGCTTGACAAGAGGATGTGAAGCTGTCACAGCCCAGCAAAAGCATCCCTCCCCCCAAGATACAGGAAATCCAGATCAGCATGCCATGCTGCTGTTGCAGTACAGAGGAGATGATGAAGTCTGACAGACTGAAAGAAAACTTGACCTAGGAAATGGTATGTTCTTGCATCTCAGGCTGTGTTAGTTTTATATCTCTGTGTCATTCACTAACGTTGGTTGCATGATGGAGAGTATTTGAGTGAGGCTCACAGGTAAATTTACTAATCCTGAGAAATTATAGCTGTTGCATGTTATGGGATTGTGTGTCTGTCCACTAAGGACTTGCAAGGGTCACAGATACAAGCCATATGGTTTGTGGAGCTAGAGGTGAAGAATGGCTTCTGGAGAAGAGACAGGCAATGCTTAGTTTCAGCCCATCACATACTGCTTATGTCTTTGGAGGAAGATGTTGACAGGCACATTCTAGGGACACAGAGCTGCTGCAGTTCAGGAAAGTACTTATCCCATCTCTTGACTTCATCTCAGGTGATTTTTGTTGCTGTCAGAGCAGGGTCACAGGAAGGGATCATGGAAACAAACACATATTGCACATTATCCTGCAGGAAGCTTTCCCATCAAACCTCCACCGAGCCCATTACAGGCTGAGTGTCACCATTTTTTCTTAAAAGTATCATGCACCTCAATTAGAAATCTACAAAGAGGCCTGTTCCTGAGTAATATTTTTCATTCAAAGGTGGGTGAGTTTATCACAACCTTGACCTTCATGAATTTCCACTATGAACTTCCATTTGTGTACTGTTTTTATTATAGAAGTACATTCCTAGCAGACCTTTCGTGGCAGTATCTGTCATACTTTTTAGCTTTCAGAAAATTGCGTTGTTGTCACTGATACTTAAAATGCATTTACAAACAGCCATGTAAAAATGAAAACACTGGTAATGCACACCTTGACGTTCACTTCCAAGCCACACACCAGACTACCCATCAGGTTAGGGTGGGGTACGTTGGTTATCCAAGACCCCACAGTACTCACTTTGTCCCTTGTGGAGACAGGTAGTTTCTGTGGCAGCCAGCACTCAAGCCAAGTGGGTCAGACACGCTGGTGTCAACATCTGGCATTAGCTCCAACATCAGTCCTGAAAAAGATCCTTGTCCCTCAGAAGAGACAGGGCTCAGCAATTCTCTTCAGGTATTCCATAAAAAAAGATACGGAATCTAAAATCTTCATACGGACAACTCATGCCATTTTGGGATATCCCAGGTAATGGAAAAAAACCTCAAGGCCAGTTCCTGGAGGGACAAATAGCCCTGTCACTCTACTAGGCCAAAGCTGGCTCTGTGCATTCAGGCAGTGTTGAGCCTGAGGTAACCTCCTCTCCTGGAACACAGAGTGCTGCTGGCATGAAGAATCTGGTATAGCTCTCCATGAGGCAGAGCCAGTCTCTTCATGGTCTATGAGGAGCCACTTGGGTCCCGTTGCTTCCGCTCCCCTGGACTTCTAATCTGGGAGTCGTGCCTTGAGCTATTATATATTTTCTTACAGGGACACATTTCTGTTCCTAAAGGAAGTTCGAACTTCCTGCTGCACATCTTGGTAGGGATTGGTTAGCAACTGCCAGGTGGGTGGTACAGCCCCTAGTGCCAAGCAGGAGCTGCCTCAGGCTCCCTTTCCACAATCCACCAGCTATGTTTCTCCTGAGAGCAAGGGATCTGTGTGGCCTGAGGGCTGTGCTACACGTGCAGCCCAGCGCAGCACAGACCTGTGTATAGAAATTACAGATGGAATTAGTAATGTACAGGTTTCTCAGTTTCTAAGCACAAGTGAGCAGACATGGTCTGTTTGGGATTACCAGGTCCTTGAATGCCATGTTTGCTGCATGGTTGCCAACACATGGATTCCCCTCTTTCTCCACAGAGGAAAGTCTCCTGGGTTTGATAGGGAAAGGAAGCTTTGCTGACACTTTGTGAGTGAAATCTCTCGTCAGTGGTATTTGTGAGCACTTCATCCTTGACAAAGCTGTGACAGCAGGGAAAGGTCTGGCGATGCACGAGGCAGAACTGCTGTGCTTTCCACAGAGCTGAGCTTCAGGAAAGGTCTGTGTGCCACGCAAAACAGCTACATCCCTGGGAGGACTGTTCTGCACGTTGCGTAAGTCCATTCTTCTATTCATTTTTATACTTCTTCTTCTCTCTTACGTAAGTCCATTCTTAAATCTAACCGTTACAATAATTGGTTCTATAGGCTATATATATTTATTCCAAACCCAATAATTGGTCAGTTCTACTTAGCTTTACTGATTGGAATCCTTGATACGGAGATCAAGCTGGGAAGGAGTGAGGGGGTTTCCAAGCAGCATATATGGTCCAGTAAATTAACATACATGGTCCAGTAACTTTTTGGCAAGGTATCCATGGTTGCATACTTCCAATACAACACTCCTTAACAATTCTGTACATTGTGCTTCACAATTTTCTACCTTTAATTGAATTAACTATTTCTTTTATATGATCAAATCTCAATTATTTTATCCCAACTACTTCTTCTATGTATTTAAATCCTAATTATTTATCAGACTATTTGCAACACACAGAAGAATAAATCTCATTTTTCTGCCACGCAAGCATTATCATCCCTTTGAAACTCAGAAGCAGGCTTCAAAGAGATTGTTCAATTATTACGTTTTTTAAGCCCAAACATGTATCAGCCCTTGCTGCCCCGTTTAGGAGCTAAGAAAGCGGAAAGAGCACCGCTGACGGCAGGCATGCACGGACATGTCATGACGAGGTGGAACTGCGGTCAAGCAAAGTTTTCCTGTTTCCTGTGCCAGCGTCGGCCGTGCGCGGAGCCCCGTCTGCAGCAGCGGGAGGGAGGACAGCATCAGGAGCGTCCACCGGGAGAGCGGGAGCCATGCACAGGAATGAGATGAGAGGGTAAAGGAAACTGATGAGCAAAAAAAATCCACCCCAGCTTCAGCTCTGCGCTGTTGCTTCAACCCAAGGGGACCCCTTGCTTTGCTGTCCCGGGACGGGGGGGGGGGGAGATGGATGCTGGTGGTGGTGCAAAGTCCGTGCAAAGTCTCTGCCTTGCTTGGGGAAGGGTGAGGGCGATGCTGGTGCCAGTGTACCCGAGCAGGAGCCCTGTCCCAAGGGTAGCTGCAGTGGCCGGGGAGCTGCACCGAAGTGTGAGCCTGCTGAGGAAGTTCCCACCGGCATAAAAGCTGTCACGGGAGCCATAAACCATCGAGAAACAAAAGGCACTGACAAAAGCAAAGGAAGGATGGGGGTTGTGCTGGGGATGGGCTAAGGCTGGCTCACCCCGATGCCGGGCAGCAAGGGAGTCCAAAAGTTTCGCTTCTTCCTGCTCGAGAGTTTCAAAGTCTTGAAACAGATGCTGTGACACGAAACGAAGTGTCAGAGCAGGCATTGTCTGTTCAGTAGAGGGGGAAACAAGGTTTTAATGCAAAGTTTAGAGAAGAAATGCCTCGGTTGTGCAAAGCATTAGCATGGGAGGAAAAATGCGGATTAAAGAGGTTTTGGCACATCTATGGTTGTGTATTTTTAGACATTATCATTATTACTATTATTATCTTGCAATGAACTGAATTTTAAATAGTTTCTAATAAAAAGTGGTGGAGGAAGTAAGGAAAATTATTAAATGCCTATAATGATGCAATTTATTACACAAAGTCTTAATGAGAGATATTAGTTTTTTGGGTAAAAATTTTAAAATAGTCTCATTGCATTCCTGTTCAAGCTATGGATGATGGAACAACACAATAGAAAATGCATAAATAACACATTTTAAGATATATTTGTAATCAGTCAATTTAATTTTCAAGTTTACATAGCAGCTGGATATTAATGAAAAAGCAAGTAAAACCTAGGAGACAGTTATGTTGGCTGTCGTCCCTCTGCCATTTTCTCCCCTAACTCCTCTAAATGCTTTGAGGTACAATCCACCTTTTAAATTCTCAGTTACTCTTTTCAGTTATTGCACTTCTCTCCAGCCCTTAAATTCTGAAAAGGTTCATGAGACTGATGAACCAAATTTAGAAAGAAAACTAAAAATGTTTTCTTTTTTATTTATTTTAATATTTGCTAACTCTTAACTTCGTGTCGTATCTATATCAAGGAACCAGCTGTTAAGTGCTTGATTTTTTTTTTGAGTTGGGCTCTGAGTGCGTATATGTACCATACATATCCATGCTGAACAGCAAGGACTGCTTGTGAAAACTTTAAAAAGAAAAAAATTGAAGTGATTGCACAGCTTTTGGCAATTTATCTGTAAACTCACAATTTATTTTAACTATTCTCCTTGTTTGGGGAGAAAAAAGAATAGGTGAAAGGATTATGTGATTCTGTATATATTCTGGAGTGTGTGAATGTTTTGTGATGGTTTTTAAATTTGTTGTCTGTTAAAGCTGTTTAAATTTACATTAATATGTTATTTAAACAATAGCAAGTTTCATCTTGTTACATAGCAAATATTTGTAAGTATGAAGTCTTTTTCTTATATTGCATTAAGTTGATTACACCATAAATTTCTCTTTGCCAAACACATCTGTAAGGTGGCTGTATCTTGAAGATTAGTGTACTGCAAGATTGTTCTAAGGAAATGGCTTTATGTCCCTGAAAATATGCACAGGACATCCACTTATCCAAAGTTCAATATGTTATGGTCAAAACACAAGCAAGAAGGTGCTTAAGACCAGTTTAAGTAAGACTTGGAAGATTTAACTTGTTCGTATGTTATAATCAGATGGCAACATCTACAGATACCTTTGAACAAATCAGGTCCCTGTAATCTATTGTAACATTGCTTTCCAAAACTTAAAGATACCTTCTGTAATAATTAGATTAACTGATTGGTCTTGAGTATTTGGAATTCAGTATATTTTCTTTGGTGAACTTCAACCTGTTATACATATTATATATTTATTGTGAACATATGATTTAATTATTTTAGGTATGTATGTTCCCTAAAAATCAAGTTTTAAGGAAATTTAGGATAATAGACATTAACTTCCAAATAACATAAAATAAACAGAAAAAATGCATCTCGTTTAACAAATGAGAAGGCATCTCTTCTGAAATGAGAAGGCATAAAAATTGAGCCTGTGCTTCACTTTTGTCTCTCTGTTGTTTTTTTAATGACCTCCTAAAGGAATTATATGTAATAAAAAAGTTATTCCTGTACCAGAATTAAACATTTGGTGACATTTACATTTGTTACACTTACATAAATTTGATAGAAAGTCTGATAAAGAAATCTGCATGCGTGATGTCTGTGGTTTATAGAAAGGGAGTTCACATGGACAAATAAAGAGAGATGCACTCTGTGGTTTATAAAATGGTTTGTGTACATATGTATTTTAGCATTTAGGAGGCTGCAGTGAGAGAGGAGACAGGGTAAGACAGAGACTTTTGACTGACTCAGATAAATGATGTGATTTTTAAGGAGGTGATGAGTCTTGCAGCTAGAGAATATGTGACAGTATCTGCAAGATTTCATTTGTCCTTTGTTCAGATTGGGGTTTTTTTTGGTGGTGGGATTTTTTCTTTGTTTATTTGGTTTAATTTTCTCCTTTTTTTCTTTTTTTTTTTTTTTAATTTTATTAGTGGGTGCTAATCTATAAAACAATCTGCAGGCTTATTGCTTTTCTGTTCAGAGTTTGTTCAGTTGTCTACTAGATTTGCTCTGGATTACTGTAATGTAGAAAAACATATATCTGAAGTGCATTCTCATATAAATTTCTATACAAGGCAATTGCATGAAGGCTACAAAGTGCCTCTGGAGACTTCATATCTTCTTTATGTATTATGGATAATTACTGAATATAAAGGATACATTCATGACCAACACTGGAAGTCTTTTTATAGGTACTTAATTGACAATATTCAGAGGTACCTTCTGAACTGAAGAGGTCTGGATCTAAGAGATGGACTATCTGTCAAAAAATATCATTCTTGGGAGCTGCATCTTTTTGTGTAGAGCACTTCTTTTTGGTTTTTTCCTCTCATTTAGGATTGTGCCGACTGTCCTAATCTTTATGAAAGTACAATCAGCAAGAGAATCCAGTAAGGAGAAATATTCATCTCCATGGCTTATCAGTGGTTTGGTTGTTTTTTTTTTTTAGTTTTGACAAAATTTGTGATGGCTCCCTACATTGAAAAGGGATAGATAGAAGCCCTGTAAAAATGTCTGGCACATAAAAAAAATCTAGAAAGCTTTCAGAAATACTCGCAGGGATGAGGAAGAGGACAGCCATAGGGAGGATTAGTGGTTCAGGGTTTGGCTCCTTCACGCTGCCGTGGTGCCCACCTCCCCATTTTTCTGCACTAATCTCTGGTGTTTTGCCCTTCTCAGATCTCCTCTCATTTCCTGCACCCTCCCCCTTTTTTGTGTACTGGAGTACTAACAAAAACAAAGTTGTAACCAGTGATTTCATGAAATTTCTCTTCTGTTTCAGCATGTATATACCTGAGCAGGTGTTAAAAGACCAGTTTGATCCCTCTAAATTTCCACGGGAGACATATCTACTGTGCAAACTGCGATGGGGTGAGAGCAGAAAGTCTTGGAAACACTGGGTCAAAAATTATGTTGATGATGATCATGATCATCATGCTGAAGTCTACTTCCTGAAGGAAGTCTTTAAAATGAAACCATCGTATTCTTCCTATTATGTCAACTGTTCCATCACATGGTACCTGTCCTGGAGCCCCTGTGTGAAGTGCTGCTGTAAAATACTGGATTTCTTAGAGAGGCACTGGAATGTGAACATAGACATTCGTGTGGCACGGCTTTACTTAATAGACTCTGAAAGAAACCGCAGAGGCCTGAAGAAACTTGCGAGGTCGGCGCGAGTAAGCATTAATGTCATGAACAAGAGAGGTGAGGTTTCCCATGCTTTGTGGGATTGGGAAGGGGTGAACTGGTGAACTTTGTGCATGAGTGAATCTGTTATGGGCTTTCTTCCATGCCCAGTGTCCTCCCCGGATTCTCTGAGGGCATATCAGTCACCTTTCAGTGACTGAATGTTGCATCCAAAACCAGATTATGCAGAAGAAGATGGACAGGATTCTTAGGAACCAGACCTGTATGAAAAATCTCCCTTGTTTAGAGATACCATATTTATGTCACTCCTGAGGGAATGGGAGATAAGGTCCTTCTCTCTTGTCCTTGGGGACTAAATGCATTTGCTGGGATAGGGCTGGCTGAAGGGCTCCTCTGGAGTTAAGAGAGGGGAAAAAATTGCCCTGGGAGAACGGCATTGGTTCCAGGTATGGAGTGGACAGCATCCATCAGCTCACCTGTCCATGGCCAAGCTGTCTCTGTAACACGGACACAAGAAAGAGGTTAAAAAGTCTTGTTCCATGAGCTTCTCTGGTATCTGAGTAAACTCAAGTTAATCATTTTGCTTTTGTTTCTCCAGACTATAAAGACTGTGTGAAAAACTTTATCCGAGGAGGTTATGTTGCTGCTGATGGTTTCTGGACTGTGAACTTTCAGCCAGAGATAACTGAGAATCGTTTGATACTCAGGGACATCTTAAAGGTTAGTAGACTCTGAGGGATAGAGGGAACCACATGAACACTGATTTGCAATCTGGGGTAACTGAGCTGTAAAGAGAAGGAAAGAAGCCATTCACATCTAGTTGGAGTTTAAAGAATGCTGCAGCAGGCTTTTTGGAAAAAGTAACATAGTAAAATCATGGGAACTGTCCTGTCCCATTGGGAGAGAAAGACTGTGGATTTTTTCCCATCATATTATGAAGCAAAGGCTAAGAGGGCAGTTTTTCTCCTTCAGGCTCCAGAGTGGGAAATCGCTTGATTTTTACCTGGAGCTCCAGGCTTATCCCAGAAACCCTCCACCACATTCCTTTCTAACCCAGATCTGAGCATGGGTTTCAGTTCACCAAATGATGCTACTCAACCCCTTTCTGTTAATATCTCCAGTGGTCTGACAGCCTCCCAGTCACTGGGGCCCTCTGTAATACTTCACTGAAGTCCTTTCCACATTCAATTCAGCAAATTCCATGACCGGTTGGAAGGGTACAGTTTCTGTGAGATAAGCTGTTGAAAAGAGAGTGTCTGTTCCCTGGGAACATTCAACCTTTGTTTTTGTTTTGTGCCAGACCTCCTGAAATACAGGAGACAGAAGAGAGAATGTGTTCAATAACAGTGCTGAAAGTTTGTGCCCCTGGAGACAAGAGAGTGTGCTTGAGTGAATAGGTCTGCATCCTTGGCCTGAAAGGACACAGGAAAAAAATATAGTGTACAAAAAAAAAATTAGCAAAACTAATACAGGTGCTGCTGCATTTTGGTTTCACTGTATTAGAGTTTTCTGACAAATGTTATTTTTAGTGAAACAAAGTGAAAGAAATCTGTGGCTGAGTGGATCACTGATTATGTCTGTTACAAATCAGAGCAGGTGCAAAGTGCAATTAGATGATCTAAACGTCATACTTCTGTTTTCATTTCAGGATCCTTATTTTTAGAATCAAAGAATCACAGAATATCTCAAGTCAAAGTGACCCAAAAGGATCATCAAGTCCAACATCCTGCTCCTTACAGGACTATCTAAAACTAAACAATATGACTAATAGCATCATTCAGGTGCTTCTTGAACTCTGACAGGCCTGATGTGGTGACCGCTTCCCTGGGGATCCTGTTTCTGTGGTTGACCACCTTCTCAATGAAGAACCTTTTTCTGATGTCCAAGCTGAACATCCACTAATGCAGCTTCATTCCATTTAGTCCTGTCCTATCACTGGTCACCAGAAAGTCAGCTTCAGGATTACTTCAACTTCAGAATTATCCTGTCCCACCTGGAGAATCCAAGACTTGCTCTTATTAAATTTTGTACGGTTGGTGACTGCACAGCTCTCCAGTCTTTCCAGATCTCTCTGCATGGCCAGATCTCTCTACCCTCAAGGGAGTCCACAGTTCCTTCTAGTTTAATATCATTGAAATAAGTACTTAATTTTGATTCCTACATTTGATTCCCGCATACAGATAATTTCTAAAAACATTGAAGATCACTGGCTGTAAAACTGAGCCCTGAGGAACCCCAGAGGTGACTGGTTACCACCCTAACGTAACCCCATTTACTGTAGCTTTTTGAGCTATCAACCAATTGCTCACCCAATGCCCTATGGACTAGTCTATTTGTGTGCTGGACATTTTATCCTGAAGGATACTGTGAGAGTAGTATAAAATCTTTGCTAAAATCCAAACCCACCACGTCTACTGGCTTCCCTTGGTCAACTAGGTTGGTGACCTTATCATGAAATGAAATGAAGTTGATTAAGCAGGACTTTCCCTTTGTGAACCTGTGCTGACTATGACCGATGACTGAAAGAGTTAGTGTCTCAAACATCGGTCAGAAGAGAAAAGGAATGTCACCATGCGAATGAGACAAAGTGCAGTTAGAAAAGGGGGTCTTGAGAAGGCAGGATAGCGCTTTTCTGGGTCCAACTTCCTTAGCTTCAGTAACTATCTCTAAAACTCAATTTGAGACAGCATTGCACTTGTGTCTCAGATGGGGAAAGGTAACTGAAAGCATGATACCCCCCAATCCCCTTCTGAAAATTTGAGAATCATAAAATGTCCATGTGTGAGGACTAGGCTATAAATAGTGTAACGGAGGGGCAGGGTGTGCACCCACCATCAATGCACCCTCCATCCAAAGGAACCGGACCAGAGATGACACTGTAATCGTGTGTGGTGATCCAGATGATTTTTTTAATCTACCTCTATTTTCCTATCTTTCCTTCTTCCTTTCTTCCTCTCCTTAAAAGTTTAATTCACTGCGGTTGCAGGCTGTTCAAAGATCACTGCCATGTGTTGTTCAGTAAGGTTTTGTCCACTGGCTTGTCAGAAATGTTTTAATTGTTGTTGCTACAGGTTACCTAACCTATCATAAAGTTTAAATCGCTGCTGCCTATATAAATAAAACTTTCCAATTGATTGTTTAGCATTGTTTTGCCTTTATTTAGCCCAAGGGAATCTGGAACTTTGGCTACCTCAGAGTAGGCAGTCCAGACCCGCCCTTACGGAACCTGGCAGTTACGTCTCAGAATAATCTTCTCCATAGTTTTGCCAGGCAATGAAGTGAGATTGGCAGACCTGTAATTACCGGGGGCTTCCTTCTTACCCTTCTTGAAAACTGGGGCAACATTGCTGTCTTCCAGTTGACCGGGACCTCTCCAGACTTGACCAGCTCCTTCAGTATCCTGGGGCGTAGCCCATCCAGCCCCATAGATTCATGCTTATCCATCTGGAGCAGCCACTCTTGGAACAAGTTCAAGATTGTCTCTGAGTTTATCATCCCCTCAGTCATGATCTTTCAACACAGGGCTCCTGAAGTCCCAAGTCACATCAATCTGCACGAAGAACTGTAAGAATGCAGCTGTATTCCTTGGAGTAGTCAAGCTGAGTTCTTTGCTGCTCTGTCCAGTTG
>JAYRBT010000001.1:29075759-29099290 GCA_036023395.1 Myiotriccus ornatus
ACCTGTAACTCACAAAATCACAGCACTCCTCAATTAATAATGTCCACTTTGGGAGATGCATTCTCTTGTTTTGATACGGGTCTTAACATCTTACGTGTTCAGGAGGTGATGCTTTCAAGGTGGTTTTAAAGAGTCAGAGAAAACTGCCCACATAGACTGTTATGGGGGGAAGAGACACACAGACAGTGTGAAACTGCTGAACTCAAGTGTGCCCTGTAATCTCTAATGCTGAAGGTGTTTGTAATCAGGTGTTGGCACAGGCTGCCAAACAAACAATATCACAGTGTACACCTTTCCAGCAGTTTTGGGGATGGTTCTGTAGCTCTTGTATCCATTGTCCGTGCCAAAGCTCATTATGTTTAGTTCTTGTTTACACTGTCCTATTGGCCCTGACTTACCGCACTCAGCCCCTGTTTTCACTGTAACCAGCTCTTGGCCAAAGCAAGGTTGTGACATTCCTATATCATGAGCAAGCAAGAACCCTGAATTGTTTTCACAGTAAAAAACAAAGACAATTATTATGGTCTGTACCTCTCAGGGCCCTGAGGATTTAAAAAAAAAAAAAAAATTGGTTATCTTGACCACCCTCACTTGGGACTTTGGCTGACACACTGCCCACAGATGGCCCAGGAATGACATTTAAGCTCAGGTCTGCACTATTAGTCCCTGCTTGAGCTGTGGTGTAGATGTGTTTGTCTCCATCTCTCACACTCGTGCATATGTCCATGCCCATTGCAAGCCATGGATCCTGTTGATCTATTTCCTGACCCATGAACTGATTTTCTGGGTTAATCTCAGACCTGTCTCATCTCTATGGACCAGCCTGGTGATCACTGTCTGTATGTGACCTTGGTTGCTGTCACAGGACCTGATCCTGACCTAAGGATTGACTCCACAGCTTGACACAGGACCTGCCTCGTCAGCATGAAAATCCGGGCTCTTGGTTGATCCTGACTGCTAGCTCCATGAACATAACCATTAGATGACATGGGAGATCCCTGCAGTCAGTTGTCCCAGTTGTGTAACCTTCCAGCATCTCCCCCACCCCGATCCTACTCACCTGGGGACACAGTCAAACAAATGCTAAATGTTGTAGATAAAACGTTGATGTGTTACCAACACTGTTGTGGTCACTGGGCTAAACCCCAGTACTATATGGGCTGCTGTGAAGAAAATTAACCATTTCCCATTGGTTGTAATACCTGATTCTGGTGGATGTTTTCTGCTTTTGATGGAGGTTTTACCTCCCATGGGAGCTACAGCTTCTGGGTGAATTTGGGGGAGAGTTTAACCGTATATGGTTGTCATTAAGCAATCCCTGAGTTCTTGGAAAAGAAAAGCTCAGCACTGAACGTTTCTGGAGCTGCTCTGAACACTCCCTCGCATGATAGAGAAGGAATGGATGAATCATTGCTTTCTCTCAAGTCCACCTGGTTATGCTCTCCCCCTCACTATTTTAAACTGCCGGTTGTGTGATGACAGTATGACAGAGTCAGGCTCTGCTATGGACTATGGACACTGATACCCGCCAGGTTTGTTCTGCTTAGTGCTTTGACAAAGCATGTGCACTGAAACAAAGACATAAAAATGAGGCAAAATCGAAAAGATAAATATACAGAACTTCTGAGGTGCAAAGTAGCATGAGAAGACTGTAGAAGGACTTCTTGAAGTAGAAAAACATATTCCAAAATACCTTCACTTGCAGCTTTGCTTTTTGCATGCTGATTCGTCATGAGATGTCTTTCGTCCACTTCTCTGATTTCTGCAGCCTCAGCAGTTAATGTGAAAGAATTATATTACAAGGATATTGGGATGTTTTGTTTAGCTAAGAAAAATTAATACTGAAGTAAGCACGCAGGTAAGTGCTTCCTACTAGCTGCCTGTTTTCCACTTTGCCTGGGTCAGGGCTCCGCCTGCACACCCTTGTGGCTGGCTGTCATTCCACTTCGTTGAACAAGAGTCAGACTCGTAAAGCTCATCCAGCAGCAGCACCGTGTCACCAGTTATCTTGATCTCTTAAGTTTCGGTTTCCATATGCGGAAGCTGAACAAGAGTCTCAGTGAAGTCTGATGATGCTGTGCAACCTGCGGAGGAATGGAAGGCAAAGGTGCTGGGAGAGATAAAAGAGCCAAGGGTAGGTGTGCTTATCAATCAGAGTTGCAAAGTCCTGTGCTGCTAAGACGGTGTATTTGTGTATCTACAACCTTTTTTTTTATATGCACTGTTTCGTTTTTGTGCATACATAAATATCTGTAAATATCTTTGTGAGTGTGTGTTCATACATATAGATTCATACATGGAGACACATTTTAGCCTTTTTTAAATGTGAAGATCACAGAGTAAATCTTAAAATACTCTGTGTGTGGTTTTTCTTTCCATAAAAAAATACAGATATTTACTGAGAAAACTCCATTAAAATCAAGTAAACACGCAGTGGATTTTCCTTTTACTGTCAAATGTGCCAGCAGCAGAACACTTGAACTAACACAGGATTACCATTTCAAATTAAGACCTGGAGGCAGCCTGTAAACGGAGATTGAGACCTAAGCCTCTGTGGCATAAGCCCCAGGCTTTTAGTCGCGTCTAAATTTTGTCTTCCTCTTTGCTTCCAAACTTCCACTGGTGATTCTCACCTCTTTGCAACAGATCATTCATCCAGAGAATAGTAAGCTGAGTACCTGTAAAATTCTCAGAGATTTGCAAATTGGGATCTGGGCTGATTCAAACCTTTTTGTCTTCTTTGATGTCTGATCTCCCTTTCCTTCTTCTGTGCTCCTCTTTCTTCTCTCCAATCTGTCTGTCTTGCCTAATTTCTTCCATATGTTTCCATTTCTAGGACTTTCCCTCAGCCCAAATTTGGTACTAGATGTACATCTTGGGTTTCAAGTGTCACATAAGCCAAAAGACATTTGAGAAAAAATGCAAACTATGTGCCTATCCTTTGGAGCCACAAGAGCATAAGTAAGTTAGGGGAGTGGTACATCAGTAGACACCACCTCTGTAATACATCACAGCTGCAGAACTGTTATGCTGCTGCTTCCTGGGAGACATCTGTAGGGAGTTAGTCTCCTGTTTCTCTGTCCCTCTCTGTATCATTCAGTGCATATCTCAGAGGCCATCTCTAAAGTGTTCTGAAGAAATTGTGAAGCTTCTAGATTATTATCCACAGTGAATCTGGTCATATGTATATGGCATGACTCTACTACCACAGGGAATATTCTCATGAAGGTCTAAGGAACCTGGTGGCTAAAGGAGTCATGAGTGAGTGTACGTCCACCATTTGGTGTGCCCTTTGCTATGTATGTTTCTCCAAAATGCATTTAGGTTCATGAGGCATGCATATGAGGGTGCTGGTTTTTTAAAAAAAAACCCAGACGTTTGCTGGAGTGGGTGAGATATATTCAGATGTTACCAATAGCTCTGCATCACAAATCACCTTCACATTTATCTCTAACATTGCCTTCTGTGACAAATAATTGACTACATGAGCAATAGAATAAAAATTTTTTCACAGCTCTTTGAGTAATATGAGGTCCCACCTATATATATGACCATTGCCACAGGCACACAGTAATTTAAAGATGTACTGGATTACTGCTGTTTGCTCATAATGACCAAATAACAGGTTTTTCCCACCCAGATATATGGTCTGAGGCCATCATCCTGCTCTGACTCACTGAAGTTTTTTCCCTGTAAACAGAGTGTGCAAGTTCTTCTAGAAGAAGTAACCTTGTCTTTCTGATTTTATTAAGGTTAAATCAGCAACTGAATTTCAAAGGGATTTCTCTCATCACATTAGACTGGCATTAGACTGGCAGGAATGACATTTCCTTTTTAATTTTTTTTTCCTTTTGGTTTTCCACCATTTCATAGAGCACACTCAGTTTCCCAGAGATATCTGAAAATGTTGTGTTGCTAATTCCCTGCTTCTGTTTGGACTCATTTCTCTCTCCCTGCTTTCTGTGGCACATTCTGGTTTTGTATCAGGAACTGCTGCTGCTAATCAAGCCATTTCTTGCAGATCAGACCAGTCATCTTGAAGCCTTATTTACATATGCATATTTGTAAATACCTACTGCAGGGAGAAGGCAATGAAGAGAGTACTACAGTAGCAATGCGTTCCTGGTCTTACTGAGAATCATGTCCATGAGCTCAGAATTACATTAGTCAATCACTTTTTTGTTTCAAGAATCTCTGCCTGAGTCGATCCCATTCACTCTCCCTAAGGTATGAAATAATGCAACCACTAGGGAACAATTCTGTGCTGTGAAGTGAGAAGTGACCTTGCAGAAGAAGAGGCCCTGAAGGTGGACTCTTCTCCTTCACAGAGAGTCCTGCCGGTGCCTGAATCCCCACTCCCTCTGAACTCCACCATTCACGTACGCTTATGTTTCTTCTGCCCTGGCAGGAAACTGAGCAATTTTTGACAATAGAATACTGAGCTGGCTGCAGAGAATACAGATAAATCACTCCCCTAGCTTTACAATCCCAAGTCAGACTTGGCATTGAAGAAGGCAATGGCTTTATCCTCAGGGAGTGCACATTACTGGATGATGACTCACCAGGGATCCATTTCTACAGCTTGCATCAGGGCCACAAAATAATTGTGTCACGAAACCAGGCAAAACTGTGACAGAGACTGATTCTACCTAAGCCATACGAAGAATTCTTTTGTAATCCCTTTCCTCTGCAAGCCAGTTTTGGGCCAGTCAGAGGAAATCTTCTCACTAGAAACTAGCATTGTTTCACTCATTTTTCAGATGAGTACATACGAGTACAGAGCCCTTCTCAGTTGTGACGTTTCAAAAATGTCTTGGTGTTCCCTCACAACAAGCTGTCAACTGCTAAAGCTCCCTTGGATGCTGGGCAGCTTGCTTGAAGTTCATCTGAGAGTGTCTGCACAGTCACTGACCACAGCTCAGTGATCACACACATTGAGGGTCTTCTTTCTTTACATGAGGACCTAGGTTCAAGGATGTGTGAGTGGTCCTTGGAAGTCCACAGAGGTAGTCCCATAAAATGAAATGGCAGCAACCTCCATCAACTGCTGGAGTTCCACAGACTCACAGAGTTTTGCACATGATGTCATTTGTTTCCCTCTCTCCACTGGGTTCTGTTCAACTTTCTGATATATCTGGGTGTCAGAAAAGTTGTATCTGCCATTCCACAGCTATGTGTCTTGATGCCATTTGTGTAAATGCTTCTCTCTTGGTGCATTTGGGGTGACTAGAGAAGATTTGCTTTTCTATTCTGGAGCTAAAGGTAATAAAAAGATGTAGTTTCTGTCTGCAATTAAAAAAAAAAAAAAAGAAGTCTCACCTGTTCATTCCTGCTTCTGGAAAGTAAGTAACCGTGTATTCAGGGCCAGATCCATTTCTGAATGGCAGGACCCTCATTTACAGAGGGTCTTGCTGCCAGAAACTTGCTTTCAGCTTCAGCCAGTGGGGTAGTGCAAATAAGCAGAAGGAAAAGTCACCACAAGGAAATATTCAGCTGAGTAACATTGGAGACGCCCAAAGTTCAGCATTCGGGAATAGAAACCGAAACAAACTTAAGACTGATAAAGGCACATCCATCGGCCAAGACGTGACAAACAAAATCAGAAACATCCATGGCTGCTGTCAGTGGCAGAGGTACGTACATTTATGTGAAATACTGGCCTATTTCTCTGTATTCAAGTGTAGGTATTTACTGTAGTTGTATCTGAGGAACTGGAGAGTAGGGAAAAATGTGTTGTGTTGGCACATGAGGATACACAGGAGACACTGTGGATATGTGTGTTATCTCCTTGAATGCATTATCATAGATTGAGTCTTAGGTCCGGCTTCAAAATATTAATATGATTTCATTAACTTTAATGTGGAAGAAAGAATCCAAAATCCAAAAAAACTTTTATTGTGGAAAGAGATCTCAAAAGAAATTAAGAATGGAGCAAATTAGTTAACTTATCTATTGACTTATTTTATTTTCGTTGTGATAAACAACTAGAATATTCTTCTTAAATAATCAGGACAACATGGCTGTGCAAAGAGTTGATCATGTCTCTGTTGATGTGGAAGACTTTTATTTCTCCTGAAATGCAATTTCACTCCATATATTTCATAATTCCTCATCTTAAAGAGCTAGGCTGTGGAAAAAGTGCCTTTAGTATCTTAATTCTAAGTAAATTATTTTTTATTATATTATATATTAAATGTAAAAGAAAAATTAATTATTTTAAATTTTAATTATATATATGTATCTATATAAATTTGTAAAGGGAAATAAAATTTAATTAATTATTTTATTAAATAAAACTATGATTCCTTGATCCTTAATTTCACTATGGATGGACTTTTACAAAATAAATAAGCAGCCTTGATCACCTGTAATTGTTTTCCTCTACACTCTCAATTGGAAAGGGATGAATGAGTCATGGGGTCAAACTTGATTGCCACCACAAGAGACAAAATGTGTATAATGAGGCAGGTCTGTGGTGCCACCCCATGGGTATTTGTTAGTGAGAAATCACCCTCCTTTCTGCACTATATTTTTTCCTTGGCACTGATATTTTTTTAGCTTTTGAAACGGTTTCATAATAAGTAAGGAAGGGATTGTTGGTTGTGAAAATGTTTTTGTCTAGATTGACATTATGAGAAAAATAGCTCAAGTTTTGCCTGCTTAGTAGAAGTGGCTTGGAAGATTTAAAGGGATAAGAGATTTGAATCTGCTCTTTGATTAATCAGAGAAAAACAGATGCAGTACTGCTGAAATCAGTGAAGTTAAACTCGAGTGTTTACACAATCGACCCTAATGTGTTAAACTGAGGAAGGTTTCGTATTGAGCATAGTTTAAACAGCCATCAAGTTCAACTCCCAGGTAGGAATCCACCCCATCTGCATTCCAGGGTGCTTATCTTGCTAAACAAACATTACTTATTAAGCCCTTTTAGAGAAAAGAGATTTGGCTTAGAGTGTATAGTCTGAAAGGGGTCTGGAGAGAAAGTGTAGAGGAAATTTTGTTTTCTGATCTGCTATCCTCAACAACTTACAAATTTTTTCCATATAGATCCTGCACCCAGAGAGAAAAAAAAAGGGTAAGAGATGTCCTCTATGACTGTGTGCTGTTAGAGCTCCATGGTGATTTCCAGAGACAGCCTTGTGCCTTGTTTTCCTCTTAATATCCCTTTCCCCAGTCTTTCTTTCCCACTGTCTTACTGCTTTGACTGGTGCGGATCCCTGAGTGGTGATGGGGCTGCTTACCGACCCAACAGTTCTCAAGAAGGTGCTGTGGGTGTTCTGGGGTCTTCATCAAATTCCAGATTTAGATCATTAGATTGCAACATTTTTCAAGCTGCTCATTTGTGATGGGAAAGGCTGAGAGTGGGAGGCTTGATTGATGCTGAGAGCAGGCAATGCACAATAGGACCAAACATCACTGAAGAGCTGGGATCACAGTCCTGCTGGTACTTTTGTTGCAGATGGAAGATACAGCCGAAAGACTTCAAAAGAAATTATTTGCCTGACCAACATCCACATGTTGTGTACCTGCTCTATGAAATCAGATGGAGAAATGGTTCCATCTGGAGGAACTGGTTCTCAAACAATCATAATCAACATGCTGAAGTCAACTTCTTGGAAAATTGTTTCAGTGCTGTGCCACCAGCTCCTTGTTCCATCACCTGGTTCCTTTCGACTACTCCCTGTGGAAATTGCTCCAGGAGAATTCTGGACTTCCTGAGGACACATCGTAATGTGACCTTGGAAATATACGCAGCCAAGCTGTTCAGGCACCAGGATATCCGCAACCGGCAAGGTCTCTGCAACCTGGTGATGAATGGAGTCGCTATACGTATCATGAATCTTGCAGGTAACCCAGCTATGCTTTGGCTTTGTCTATGGATTGAAAGTTTTGGGACTATGTGCACTCTCAGTTTGGAACAAAGGTGATGACTGGCATTAGGGAGGACTAATGAGTGCAAAAATGTCACTCTATTCCACCTTATTTTTTTCCCCAATCCTATGCAGCAGCAGGACTGACGTGGTCATTTCCTCTTGCCAAATCTGAACATGGAGAGTTAGGGCTTTCTCTAGCCATCCACACCTCTCTTACGTGCAGTGAAAAATCCTGGGGCTTAAGATAGAACCTGTCCCTCTTAGAATATATATGCAGATCAGCTTGCTAGCTGCAGCAAGTAATTGCTTTCCCTTGACAGAGACTTTCAGATGATGCATCACAGAGAACGTCTTGCACGTGTGCTTTTTTTGTGTGTGTGTGTGTCTTGCTTGCCTGTTGATGTTTGGCTGTACAAATAGTCCAGACAAGCAGCTCACAGAAAGGAAGGTACATTTGAAGAAATGAACCTCACACACCTGTCTGGACACTTACTACTGGAGTGTGCAGCTATTAAATCCACCAGGTCTAATGCATTCTTAAAAGACATTGCTTATCTTGTGGAACCTATCTCTGGGATTATACCACCAGAGCATTGACAGAAGCTCTGGCCACCCTGTCAACACTGAGATCATTCTGAAGCTGATAAATGTTGGAGTGTTCACTCCAGGTTTTCTCTGATCATTGAGATAAGTCAGGCAGATTCCTGATTGAAGCAACATGTCTTACCAAAGCTGTGTGATCAAGCACAAGGCTGCCAAAAAGTATGCCTGACAAGCCCTGACTTGCATGTACCACTTCCCTTTTCAGTCCTGGCACTTACTGATTTCTTCTCTCTTGGCAAATGTGCTCTGGCTTTATGCCTTGATGAGCTGTTCTTGCTAGGGACTGTCCTAGCCACCACAATGATTTCTCTCTCTGGCTATTCTTTTTCAGACATGTTTCTATTTGTGGAGTTTTGGTTCTCCTTTCCACTAACTTATTTGTGTAGTTATTTGTGTAATCCATTGCTTGAATATCTTTCTCCTGCCCTTTACTGTATTCTTACTGATAAACAAGTGACAAACGGATGTGTTAATGAAGAAAGAGCTGGGCATCTTTTTATCAAGAGTGACTGGATATCTCTCTTCCTAGATTACAGTTACTGCTGGAGAAGGTTTGTTGCATACCAACATGGAGAAGACGATTACTGTCCCCAGAACTTCGCTGCATACATCTTTCTGAATTGGAGAGAGCTTGGTCATATCTTTTTGGTTAGTAGACACCTGAAGGACACATTGAGAGTGAAAATTAATGCAAAGTCCCAAGAAAAGGAGGTTTGGCAATGGTGTTAGCAGAAACGATAATATTAAAAATAAGCATGGGCTTGATGCTGCGTAAGTAGAGGACCAAGCAGCAAGAGACTGCTGAGGGCTTTGCTGCTGCATTGTGTCTTTGTGGCCAGGAGTAGAGAAGAGATTTAGCAGTACTCTCAGTTTTTTTACTGCAGGAAGGGTACATTATTTCAACCCTTTACATGGACCAGCTGCCAATTAATTAGCTTGCAGCTTACTGGAGCTATTTGACCCCAGAAGTTTCTTCAGCTGTGTAATCATGATTCAAGCACGCTCTTTTTGCCTCTCAGGATAGGACCACTGATTTTAGCTAAGTTCTGAGGAAGTTTAAAAGCCTGGACCAGTGGATTTGCTTTCAGGATCAGAGTTTATATGTAAGACTATCATGTGACTGAGATCTGCATTCCCTATTTTTTGTAGTCCATACAACTGTAGAAGATATTTGTACAGCCTACTATGTAAGAAAGAGGTGGTATGTTGAACAGGAGAGAAGACTAGGACTGGAGTTCACTTCCTGGCTCACCCACTCTTTGTTGGGCAAGCCAGTTCTTGCTTGAACTGGTCCCTCTATGCAGAATGGGTAGCAGGAGATGGAAGAAGGGATACACACAGCTGCATTGTACGGACAGGAACTTACAGTCACACACACAAAACTAACCTGTATGTAGGATGCTATAAGCGCCTGAGGATGCTATAAACTTCCTGACTGAGGAAAAAGTACACTTTACACTTCATTTCAATTCCATCCACCCCAAACCTTACATAGGACTTTTAATACCTCAAGACCTGACCTTTATAATTCTTGTCTGAATAAGACATTCAGGTGACAGGATACACACTCAGTGGCAATATCCAGTCAACCATCTGATCTAACAAAGTAGTTAATGCAATGTAATGGTTTAGGAGACATTTTTCCCTTGGCTTTCAGCCTTTCTGAGTCTCCTAATGCCTGAGATGATTAAATAATTTAGCATCTTATGCACAATCAAAGGCATAGTGTGATGCTTACCAGGGAGCTGAACAAAGCTCTCTGCTAATGCTCGTGAGTGCTGACAAACTACAGCTGACTCAGCACAGTTCCTTCTGCAGCAGTATAAGGTGAATATGCCCTTCAAGTCGAGGTTTTAAAGAGCCAGCTAACAAATTACCTGTCCCTCCCAGGCAAGCCTTGTTGATTACTGGCCAGTCCTGATGGCTAGGGAGCTTTCACTGGGACACATGCTCAAAGTCAGGCACTCTCTCAGCTGCTTTGCTGTCTCAGGAAAACACAAGCCACCCCTAAAATGAATATGAATATGGCCCATTATCAGTAGTTCTGCTAATTACCAACCCTCCACAGAAGGAATGGGAAGGTCTATGTGTTCAACCCTTTTGAACATCCAGCCCTGTTTTACTAATTATGCAGAGGTGTAACGAGGTGAGTGAGTTCCAGTGCTCCAGAGAAACACAGACTGTTGTGTCAAGTCCTGGCCTCCCTGGCAGAAGAAAGACACTGGGGAACCAGAAAGGGTTTGGTGGAATACCCCTTCAAAGGGCAGGGGGCTGGAGCACTTGCGCTTTGAAGAGAGACTGAGGGAACTGACTTTGCCAGACCTAAAGAAAAGAAGGCTAAGTGGGATTGAACTGCAGTTTTCCGCTACATAAAGACAGGAAAGATGTAGCTAAACTCTCCTCAAAGATGCACAGAGGGAATATGAGGTAACATGAACAAGCTGCAACAAGGGAAATTCCAACTAGATAGAAGGAAAAAGTCCCCCCTGAGAATAGTGCTGGTACTGGAACCCAGAGAGGCTGTCAGATCTTCCCTGGGAACACTGAGAACTTTCCTCTGAGCTGTCATATCCAGCTTTGGAGTTAGCTATGATGTAAACATGCTGTTGGACTAGAGACCTCAGGAGGGCCTTTCTAACCCCCCAAAAAAATCTGCCTTTTCACAGGATCTAGCTCCATTTCCCCTGGATTCAACTATGCAATCTGCCACCTTTTAAATGCTTCTAAGTGCTCTGTCTTTCTAGGAGGTGTGTACATGGCACAGTAAATTATGAGGTGGTACCCTGTTGCCTGGAAAACTGTATCTCAAAGAAGACTATCTAACATACTGAAGGAAGATCAGGGTGATTGATTTCTTGGATGCTGTATTTTCAAATTCTGTATTATACTGAAGAGACAACTTCAGCTTTTGGCATCTGGTTTTTAATGTTCATGTTTCTTTCTTCCTAGGGTCTTCCTCCGTTGCTGCCAAACTGAATACTAACAAGCATCACCACCATGTTTTCAAGCTTATTTTGTGCATCAGTAAAAGACTAGAAAAGCCACTCCCTAGCAATCATTTCTGCTGCAGCCTTGATGAGTTTCATGCTGCCACCAGAGAAGGCTCTTATCACTGTCTGAACATTGTTAAGTATTGGACAGAGCAGAAGGAGCATGTGAGAAGCCATTAGGAAGTTCAGATGATGCAGCCAGGCATCCAGGACACAGTCCTCTGGATCTTTATAAGGCTTCCTGAGAGTCCAGTGGGGATGGAGACCATGTCCCATAATCAGGTATTTCACATCTGCCTATTCTGCAATCAGATTCTGTGAGAACCCTCTTGAGAGGTCAGCAAGCAACATTTTTCATGCTCCAGTCTGTTCCAAAGAATTAATCAGAGCCATGCATTGTTGTTTTGAGAATTTCTTATGAAGATCACTCCTATGGATACGTGTGTATATATTTCTGCAAATACTTCAGGCTATTACAGTATTTATGCAATTCTGTTATATCTCACTTCAAGTTTTTATTCTCCCTACATTTGTGACTGTAAAACCAACAGAATAAAAGGAAAAAATGTCAACCCTGTGGAAACTTTGCTTTTCTTGTTCAGTTCCTGGGTACACATCCCTCCCTTGTAATTCCACATTCTGGAGACCTGGCTGTTCATTGCAAACTGGGGGAACAAGGTAAAAAACCTCTACTTTTCCATCTGGAAACACTGAGTGGAATGGTGAAGTAGGAGGTATTGAAAACTCTGAGCTATCTGTACAGGCAGAAGGCAAAAAGAAGATACAAGTGTGCTGGCTCTTGCAGCAGTTTTCAATTTGCGCTGCAAATAATGTAGAACATCTGAATGAATCATGTTGGGAGCTCCGTGTTTCATAATTCCCAATCCCTCCAAGCAGGAGACCCACTGTGTGATTCCAGCTGGTGCTGGAATCTGCAACATGCAGGCACAAACCATGATTTGAAGAGTAAGGCAGGGGCTGGAGGGAACCATGCCTATCTCTTCTAGTTTATTAGTACTTATAGCATCCTTTGGCCATGCCAAAATCTCCAGATGTTTAGCAGAAAATCAAGACAGCCAGAAAAGCTGCCTGCTGAGGAAGCAGCTCCAGTCCCTGCAGTATGAGAGTGTACCTAAGGCTGAGCAAAACTGGTGGGGAGTGTCTCCTGTGTTAACCAAATAAAATAACTCCAAGCGGTGTGTAGCACAGCTGAAGTATTCTTCCTCCTGTACAGGACCTCATGCTGGATGTCACATGCCCTCTTTCTGGCCATTTTAGCATTTACTCTTTGTTTCCTTAGGGAGAAATGAAGTCACTTGATCAATGTGTAGTTGAGTACAGCAGGGTCCATAACCATTCATGCTCAGGGCTCAGGCCTTTCCCACTAAAGCCAGGAGGACAAACTTCATGTGGTCTGTTTGGAAGCTTGCCAGTTCCAAGTCAGCTCAGCAAAATTTTTCACATCAGTTTTGTCTGCCAGAGTGAATTTGCAACCTGCTGTATCTCTGCTGTGCCCCCACTGGCAGATAAGGGCCTAGGAGTGGGTCTACCACAGTATTAGCCCGTAAAGGCAACCACAGAAGGCAGCTGGTCTGCTCTCATCCTCTTCTGTCCCTCTGGACTGATATGAACATTGTGCCAACTTGCAGAGTAGGATAGTTCTTAACTGTGAACTAATAACAAGATTATAGCCTGGAGACATCAACATCCTCCCTGCCCTGGAACTTGGGTGCCTTCACCCATGTGAGGAGACAGGCCCCTTGTAGGCAGGAAGATTACCTCTCTGATTATCAGCCCTGTGCCTTTAAAAGCCCCAACAGTCCTTCAGCTGGGATGCTTAATAGTAATATTGACAACAGCAGCAACAACAATGGAGTTTTAGCTATATCTGTTGAGGGTTTGGAAGCCTGGGGGCAAACCTTTGTATCACAAAAATGTATGAGAGATTTAAAAACCAAAGGCAGCCTTCAAAACACTTGCGAACCTTTGGTGCCTCCCCTTCTGCTCTGATCTCTGGTCTTGCAGCAACCCACTTTCTCCTTCCCCTTCAGAGGCTCCGCTCATCATCACTGGCTATGTCTGAACAACTGGTCTCTTCTGTGCCAAATCCCTCCAGTTTCTTCTGTGAATCAAATCTGACTTCCGTTTCTGCAAATATTTAGTACATACGTGATTAAATAATGAAATTTCTGCTCATAGGAACACTAAAGGGTCAGCACCAGGGAGAGGAGAAAAAACTAGTCGAACCAGAGGACAGTGTTGGACATGAATACATCCATGATCCTGAAGACCCTTTCTATCTTGACTTCCAAATACCAGCATATGGGAGAGAAAAAGAAAGCAAGTAGGGGGAAGACATGCTTGTGTTTGCAAGGGTCTGAAGCATGTCTTTGCATTGTTTCGTGGTTATCTGCTTCTTATGTTGCGAAGTTCTTATGTGCACTGAGCTGGAGTAATGCTGTGTGCAGCTGTGGGAATGATGTCAGTGTCCTGCTCTTCAATGGGCATCTTCTGGGGGTTGTTGAGAGCTGGACTCTGGGAGCTGTTTCCAGCTAGGAACAACATTCCTTCAGCCAACACCCTCATAAAGGGTGCCAGGCGCCCTTGTGTATGAGGAGATGGCAGCCATGCCCAGTTTCCCATGCTGTACGAACAGCCATCCCATTCCATTTATCCTGTTTCGTCTGTTATCAAAGGCCAATCCTGTACAGTTATTTAGATGTGCCTGTGCCTTGTTTATTGCTGCAAACCATGGGAAGTTGAACCAGGTAAGACTGGGGCTAGTACCATATGCTTCTGTTCTGGCTGTTCCCCACAGTCTGGGGAGGAAACTTCCTCACAAAAATCACAAGGCCCCATTTCCCACACCTCTGGCGACTGGGGCCTTGAGGTATATTTTCCACCGTCCTCTTGAGATGTTACCTTCTGCCCAGGTGCATATAAAGGGAGGAGACACCAAGAATATCACAGCCACTATCTCCATAAGGGATAGGCTGTAAAGATAAGTGCATAAGCATTAGTGAAATGCTCACTATATACCCAGTCTGCAAAGCAAGTAAAATACTTTAGGTTGAAAAAGTAAAATACTATAGGTTGAAAAGATACTACATAACAACCACCCCCCAGGGAGTTATTCTTGGCATAGACACCTAAAGCAATTTGAGGTTGAATTGATTTATAATGCCAAATTGAAGAATATCTTGTAACAAATAATATGAACTGGTATTTGAGAACAAAAAAAGTGTGGTTAAAAAATCTCTAGCAGAAGAGCTAAATTCTGTAGCTGAATCACATGGATTAGCTGAACAATTCACTATGAATTTAATCTGCTTTAGATTCAGAAGAATCCAAACCTAGGATGTATTCTGAATGCAGTTCGTGTTTCTCTGCATTTGCTTATTGCATTTATTCTCCTACTTCACTGTGTCACCAGTGGTCATGTTTCAATAAGTATCTTCAACTCAATGTTAGTCAGCCTTTAAACAAAAGCCAGCTGCTGGGTTTTCTAAACTGCTTTTTTAGAAAATGCTACTTTTGCTGGTAGCTCTCCAACAGTTTCACCAAGAAGGACAATGATGTTGTACAGGCCAATATCAAAAGCTGAAAGACAAAGATCCTTTCTGCATCTCTGCTTCTCTTCCTGTTTTGTGAAGTATGTTGGGTCAGCATTCTGTGTCCACTTAGGTCAGTTCTGAGTCATGAATGGGAACAATAGGCTTGCCAACAATGAAGGAAGCATCTCAAATAACTTTTGCATTTACATCACAGATTTTGGGTAGTATTCCAAAGTACCTGAACACCTTATCTGCCTTGATCTGCTGGGTGACACTGTCAACACTTCAAAATTACAAGTGAAAAGATAAAGACAGTTTAATAGGATAGTGCCAGGTTGTCTCTCCAGAAATCAGAAAGAATAGTTGACATGTCAATCCTTTGTGTCAAATTTTTCTTCCCTCACCCACATGGTACCAAAATGACAAAAATTAGATGCTCATTTGTAAGACCTTTATTTATATAAATAATATGCACCATATTAAACAAATATACAACACCATGTTTGCAAATTAATGCTTTGCAAAGAGCTCTCATTGCTATTCCGGGTGGAAATTCCTCAAGCTGAGAGTGCCTCAGGAGCCTGAAGTTGTAGGAAGCTTGTAATGCACTCAGTTGTGACCTCTCCTAGCAGGAGAAGGCACTGTAGGAGCAGGGCTCTCTGCTGTCCTCCTGCAGCTGGCCTGTCACCAGAAGAGGTGTTCTGAGGAACAACCCAGGAGCCTTCAGCCTTACCCAGAAAGAGGAACAGGATGGAGCGGAGAACTTGCAACCATTACGAAGGAAATGACAGAAAAACCCAGAGTGTGGGACACACTAGCCCTGGCAAAGCCTCAATCTGTTAGACTGCAGAGGACAATCCGTCTGTAATTTAGGAGGTGGGACCATGGTGGTGAGCAGGAATGTACTATGAACCGGTATCTTCAGCTTGTCCAGACTGTCCACCAGATGGGGTGCTAAGGGGGTCCCCTAGTGGAAACAGTGATTGCCAGGCAGGAGGATGGTTTGATTTTTGCAAATACAGAAGGTATCTATCTACAGGCTATAGAGCTTTGCTTAAGCCAGGTGTTTCTTCTGGTCAGCTCTCAGTACAGTGACCAACTAGACACAGCTGGCCACATTATGGGCAGTAAAAGATGAAAAAACAGAAGACTGTGGGACTGTAAAGGTGCCTCCAGCAGAGCACAGTTGGCTAGGGAGGGAGCATATTGCACGTCTGATCTAGATGGAAATGCTCAGGGAGTAAAAAGTACTCCACACAGTGAGAGGTATGGTGCTCTCACTCACTCTTCCGTGAAGACCTGCTGGCTTCCAGTGAGGATTTCAAGCTGAGCTACCTGGGCTGTCCAGGGCTGACTTCAATACTCTCAGCTGAGCTTCCAAGGAACTGGCCAACTTTGCTGTTAGCACATAGGCTATACCGCTTCAATGGTGATGGTTTTCAACTTCCTACCCACGTCCAGAAGGACAAATAAACTGTTTCAGAGGGGAGGACACAGAGCAGCTCAGTGTAGTGCAGCTCTAAGAGCCAAGAGACATGCTCCCTGAAGCCCTCGTGAAATGTGTAGATCAGTGCAGTGCCAGTGAGAACACAGCCACACAAATACCTCTGCAGGCTGTCTGCTCCCACTTGGGCAAGGCTAACTCCAGAACTCAATTTAGTGGACCACCAGAATTAGCTCTGCAGGGACCGAGGGAAGGCAAATTGCTCTCTGGAACTGCAGTCCTGGCTATTCCCAGCTGGCAATGGATAAGGTGTGATCCTGGGGAATGTGTCTTCAGAAGACGAGCCTAATTCTCCTTGGAAATTAAAAAGTAAGGATAGTCTTATCTCTAGACACAGAGCTGGAAGGAAGAGAGATGTAAAGAGAGAAAAAGGGAAAGATCTGTTGTAAGGGAGAGAGTTGGAAATCAAAGAACAATTGTTTGCAAAGTCTTCTGGTTGCTGATGACTTTTACTTCAAAGTCCCAGAGTTTTAAAGGCATCTCGTAAATCATCTACTTCGTACAGTGGCTGCAAGACAAAATATAAGTGATAGGTTAGTTGTCAAGTGAGCAGGAACATATGAAGTTGGAGAAGGAATGGCAGCAGATGGGATGAGACATGGCAGAGGGGGAAGAGAATGAGGACAGAAGAGATGAATGCTGTTGGGGAAAAAGGCATGAGGGACATGGAAGATAAAGATAAATAAATGAATGAAATGTCAGGGATGGGCAGCAAGAGCTGAGAGGAACTGTAGTGAGGAAGAGAAGCATAAGCTGAGGGAAGAGGCACCAGAAGAAGAAGAAGGAGAATTGGCACTCACCAGGAGGATCCGTCGAAGTTTCCTGGAGAGATGGACAGAGTTTTCATGCAGCCCTTCCCAGCCTTTGAATGTCTGTTCCCTGTTCTCCACAAATGTGTTCCAGCAGTAGAAGAAATCTGTGCAAGTCAAAGGGAAGTTACAGGGTGCTCAAGAGGACACTAACCTCTCCTAGGATCACCAAATCATCACACACTGCATCATCTTCTCTGGTTCCTCGTCCTGTCTTCTCCCACCCTCTTGGGTCTCCCTAACCCCCCATAGACCTCCATCATCTCTTTCTTGCCTGCACATCTCACCTTTGAAGGTCATGATGGCAATTTGGGCCCCTGCCTTGTGCAGGCGTCTCAGCCCCTCAGGCTCTGCCTTGCGGTCCTCGCAGAAGTAGAGGCGGGCCGTGAAGATGCGGAGGGTCAGGTTGGGGTAGGAGCGCAGGAAGTTGGCCACATGCTGGGCGCAGTCGTAACAGGGGCTCCAGGAGGTGAACCAGGTGATGCGGTAGCAGCGGCCGGGGTCCAGGTCCCAGGCTGCGATGTAGCGCAGGAAGAGCACCTCCACGTGACAGCCCATCTTCGTGAAACAGGGAGAGGGGCAAGGCGTGAGGTGGCAGGGAGGGAGAAAGGTGTAAGAGGGGTGAGGAGGGAGGTGTGAGCTGGATGGGGTGTGAGGGGACGAGAAACACGGTGGGAGGCATGTTCTAGGGTCGGCGCACAGGGGGAGAGGGCACAGTGGTACGTAAGTGGAAGACTGGCTAGAGAAGCACGGGAGTACACTAATGTGAGGGGATGTACAAGAGGAATGTGTGGGAGCTAAGTGGAAAAGTAGGTAGACTGGTAAAGCAGGAGGGAGTATGGATATCTTGCCTGGTGGCACACTCGGTGGGTAGCACAAAGTAGAGGTTTACCTGAAGGATGCGCCCCCCAAACAGTGTGTAGCAGTACAGCGTCCACATCTGTGGACATGTGAAGCAATGCCTGCATTGCTGTCGCAGTCTTTCTTTGCCCCAGGCAAACTGGAGCTGCCTGCACCTCAGAGTGGATATAAGAACAGGATGACAGAGTGTTGCCCGTACCTGGTTGCGCAGGTATCCGAAGTCCAGGGAGCACGATGTGGCACTGTCACGGCGCTTTACAACATAGCAGAGGTAGGTTTCACGCCGGCCCTTGGCAAAGCGCAGGTTCTTGAAGTTGTAGAGGAAAAGTTTCCTTTTCATCAGGAGGCTGCAGCAGAGGACCAGAAAGAATTTATATTAGCCCCACCCTGGAGCCAACAGTTTACTGTGTCTTTGCTCAGGGCTCACCACCAAAAATATCCTTCTCATAGCCAGGCTTCTCAGTACTAGAAGAGCATCAGTAATTTGCATGAAATATGTTAGGGAAAGGATGCAGACCTGACTGTGGGGATGAGGCATGTGACCTTGTGAGTGGAAACGGTAAGTGAATTAGTAGTGATTAGTCAAACAGCAACTATGGCTGAGTAGAGTGTGAAAATATCTGAAAATATCCAGAAGATGGACACCAATGAGGGAGAAGGATGAAGGTGCCTGAGAAAACGTGAAGTTGAGAGGGTCATTCGAGAAGTTGAGAGAGTACAGTCATCAAGAAATATTATGAAATATGAAACCCTTAAAAACCACTGGTGCAAGAGATGGATCAAATTAAAACTTCTTCAGAGAAGTCTGGTCTGAATGTTTTCCAAGCATGGTGCAGGGCTATGGGCTAGGGGGTCGGATAAGATGCCATACATTAACTGATGGAATACATAATGGGTGGGCATGCTGACACCTCTCCAGAAACAAGTACAGTTTCCACATTAGTCAAACACCAAAACTGGTGTGAGCCTGAACCTGTGCCCAGGGATCCTGTGGTGGAGAGGCAGAAGGAGCATGGGGAGCTTAAGGTAGATATGAGCCATATCTAACAGCCTCCCTGTCAAGAGGAGGCACATGGGCAGCTGTGTTCACTGAGGTGAGATACTCACCTCCCCCGCAGCAATGCAAAACAGAAGTGAACAGATTAAAAATAATCACATCCTTTGTCATCTTTTCCCTCTGATAAGTTGATGTTCAATAGGGAGATATGGGGTAAGTTTGAGAGATACCCAGCTGGGTTTTCTGGAAAGTCTCCAGTGAGGTGGAGAAAAGGGGAATTTGGGTTTGTTGGTAATTTAAAACTGATTTAAATCTGAGAGTCTAAGCACATATATATACCCTTCATCAGTTTGCCAGTGTCACCTTAAATCTTGATCACTGCAGAGCACTTAATCTCCAGCTAACAGGCATCCTCTCTGCTTCTCCAGGAGCTTCTGTCCCTTGTGCACCCTCACACATGGCCACTGCATCACAGGTGCTCATTCATATAGTCATGCACACCCTCTTGCCTTTTGTTACCTAGTGCAAGTGCTTGCTCTCCTGTCACACTCCCTATTGCACCTCACCCCACATCAGACACATTCTTCCCTCAGGCACCCTTGATACCCTGATTGTCCCACAGATAGGCAAGAGACCTGCACACATGCTCTTTCCTGACACATGTCACCCTCACCTTCAGTGCAAAAATACCTGTCCTGCCCACACAGACAGAGCTGGAGCTCACATACTCTATTATGCCACTCTTTATAGAGACGTGCTTCTGGAGAAGCAGATCACATGGAAGTATGTTTCCTGTTAGAAGAAAGTCCACAGAGAAGACAAGGCTCTGCACACACTCAAGAGGGCAAAGCATCCCTATTAAGCATTTCATTCGGCTAAGCAACAGTCTGAGGCAGTTCTTGGAGGTCTGTCCTGTGAGCACTGCTGCAGTCCTGCTCTGCTGGGCTTGCAGGTTGTGTCAGGAGTAGAGCACAAACTGTCTGCACTCCATTTCATCACCCCTCTCTCTGGCAGTTCATGTTGGATGTGTGTTTCCCGTACTCGCTACTCACTGTATGTTCTTCGTCATCTTTCTCACACTTAGAGAAAATCCCACTTCCTACCACCTTAGATTCACTCAATTTCTCAGTCTTTCCCTCATTCATAAAAAAAAATACTTATGAATGAACCTGTGCGTATATTCCCTAACACACACACACACATTGGTCTCCTCACAAAATTGTCAACCAAGATAAGAAGCTTCTAGCTTTTAGGTGTATGTTATTGCAGGGATGTGAAGACTGTCACCCCTAATAGAGATGCTGGAGAGGGGGCACCCGTTCTGTGGTGACAGATCCTCAGGTCGTCCAGAGAGGATAGCCCAGATAATTGCACAGGAAATGAGCAGGTGTAATAGGCTAGAAACTTGCAAAGCTCTTACCTGAGGTGTGCCACAACTGCAGAAAACAGAGAAGAGGCAGTGTGCACAACATAATTGCTTGCTGAAGAAACATGTAAGCCAGGTGAAAAACAATTACAATTATGTTGATGTTTCATTAAAAACCACATGGAAAAATGCATTTCATCACATCAAAAACATTAGGGAAAACAGGCTTCCCCCCCTTTTTTTTTTTTGGTGTAGTTTTGAGCAAAACCATTTGCTTTCAAAATGCTTCTGATTCTTCTTCTAATTGTCCCTTGTCTCACTTCATCCCATTTTTCTCTATTCAATAGTTTTGGCCCTGCAGAGCAACATGTGGATGCAAATAAGAGTGAAGAACAAGAAATGACGTCAAACCACACACACAAAAAATAAAATTATGATCACTGAGGTTATTTTTCAGTGTCAAAACAAAGTGAAGACGACTTTGAATCACAGAAGAGATTTGCTCAACTAGAAATACCCATTAACATCAGTTCTTTTTCTCTCTTTCCTCTGGAGTTCACCGTCCCAAGGTTTTTTTGCCAGGGAGGATTTCAGAATATGGCTGGTACAAGAAGAATAATGAATGAGCAGATGTTGTGGGGAGCAACTGAGCAGATGTGCAGTTAGGTATAAACTCCTGGATACACATGCAACTCCTATGGCTACAGCATAGCTCAAGGGAAAGCAGCAAGGACACAGGAGCTGTGATTATACCCGGGCACTGAAGAAGCAGACTGAACAGAGATCTTCTCAAATAAAGATTCTTGAAATCAGAGTGAAGCCATCCCCCCCGAGTGTATGACTAGTATGCAGCTGTGAAGAATGATAAGTGATAATAAGCTCACGGAGTAATTGCAGTGCAAGTAGAGGACTGAAGTGCTTAAGCCGCAGAGAGCATCTGACCACCCTTCTGTTATCATTCTTTGTTTCTAGAAAAGAAAAACAATGAAAAGAACAGAGAATAGCCACAAGAAAGAAATGACAGAAAGGGAAAAGAGTACAGGTGGTGGAGAGTCAAAGAGAAAGGACAACAGACACACAGAGATGTGAGGTGCAAGAGCAGGATGGGGCAGGACGTTAGATCAATGAGTCAGATGGGGAAAGGGATGGTGAGCACCAAACAGAAAGCAAGTTAATTCTTAAAAAAAGACCCTCAAGTCTTATATAAGCAAGAAACTAGAGGCACTCATTTTACCTGTCCATGACTGCCAGGGTCTCTTTCACGTGATGGGATTACAGGGAGGTTGTCTTGTGGGCTCTGTCTGTGCAGCCCTCTGACGTGATGTACAGAAATGTGGACTGGTTTGTGTGTCCCCTCCCCATTCACCCCTATCTAGCCCTTGCCTTATTTCATTGGGGTGTGTTTGAGGGAGGAGTTAGAAAGGTCTCTGGAGTTGCAGGAACTGAAGAACAAAGTGTTAAGATGCAAAGGGGCATCAGTTCTGAAAGATGCTCAGCACCCATTGGTCGCCATCCCCCCCTGCACTCCCCACTGGGCCCCCTCTGCCTGCAAAATTATTCTGAAATAATATCAATAGCATAACAAGGCAGGAAACATTGTCTAGTGGTTAGAAGGGGGCCTGAGAGTTTGTGTGCCACTAACGTGAATGTGGGCAAAACCACACTATCCCTCCAGGCTTCACATCACGCAGCTGTGCAGTGAAGGTGATGACCCTGTCCTGCTCCACCACAGAGGCAGCTCTGTGCAGTGCCCTGCAACCTCCGAGCTGGAAGGAGCTCGGGGAACACCAAATTGTTGGCAGGCTTTCCACGTTCCTCCAAGACCCCCCAAAAGCCCTGGCAGTTGCTTGGTAGCATGAGGCAATGAAGAGAGTGAGAGGGACCCAGGTCCCAAGGTTTGATGGGGAGTGCCTGGCACCTGAACGTGGCCAGGGGTGTCTGAGCCGTGTCAACACGCCAGGAGCAGCGGTGAACCTGCATTGCAAAGCTGTACACAAAGAACCAGAGGGGACTCTGGGCCTTATGGTGCTGTTTCAGGTGGTACTGGCCCAGAGATCTGCCAGCAGCAGGGTGACTGCCAGGACCCTCTGACTGGCGGCTGCGCTCAGCAGGCGTGAGGCTGTCTGTTGTCACGGCTGGGATCACACTCGGGATGCACACGCTTCGCTCCACCAACACCACTCTCTGCCACCCAGGCTCTGCTCCTACCAGGGCATCCATTCCCTCTGCAGGGCAGCCAAGGAATGGGGAGCAGTGGCTTTGGCTGGGCAGGGTGCCGAGGAGGCACCCAGGGAACATTCTGCTTTGTTTCTGCTTCAGGCGGGGCACGGCTGAGAAACAGGGCTTTTGTTTACCTCACGCTAGGGTAGTTCTTCATTTTTTCTCTGCTTGATTTACTTTCCTTATTAATTGTACTGGTTTTCAGCATGCTAAGACTTTGTGAAACCAGTATATGCAAAAACATGAGAAGGAGAGATGAGTTGCCAGAACAGAGCAGACTCTCTAGCCCAGCACTTGGAGAGTACTTCTTGCCTTTGAGAGCGGTGGGCATGGTACATTTCAGGAAAAGGAGAAGCACTCCTGGGAGGTCCAGGGTTGGGCTGTCCAAGTCCTTAGATACACACTCAACAAATCCACATTTTGGCAGCTGTACTGGTCTCAAGAGTGTTGGCAATTACCCTGTTTGAGGATCTGGCTCCTAGCGTTTGACCTAAGCTAGAAGAGCCTGCAATCCTTGAGAATCCCTGTCCTACTTAACAGTCTGAGATTACACTCTTGCTAATGAAACAGCTGTCCCCTTTCAGCCTTTGCCATAATAGCACCTTGTGACAAATCTCGTAGGTCAGACTAACCCATCACACTTTAATACTAGTTTTTTCGTTTAATAATGCAAAGAGGACATTTGTTAGACAGGAAATAAAAGAAAAGAAAAGGAAAGGAAAGGAAAGGAAAGGAAAGGAAAGGAAAGGAAAG
>JAYRBT010000001.1:29099390-29124307 GCA_036023395.1 Myiotriccus ornatus
GAGAGGAGAGGAGAGGAGAGGAGAGGAGAGGAGAGGAGAGGAGAGGAGAGGAGAGGAGAGGAGAGGAAACACACCCTGGGAAGTCTGCTTCTTAGAGATCCTAACTGTTTGTGTTTCGTCTGATAAATTAAGATAACTTCAGCTTTATTCTTGTCCTGGTTCCCAATTTTCATAGCCAAAAGATTGCAGAAAATTTTAGATAACATTTTCTACTCTGAAAGGAGTCAAGAAATATCTTCATGGCCAGCCTGGTCTTCCCATAAATTAAATTTGTGCAAAATGAAGGTTTAACATGTCAAGTCTCATAATATGTTTAACTAGACCCTTTCTCTGGTCCTTCCTGTGAGTGGAATTCATTATTCCATGTTTAAAACATGCTCTGTTCCTTAAATGTTGAGAGTTTCTTTGCTCTCCAGAGAGATAAAAAAGAAAGAACAGATGACCAAATAAATGAAATATATTTACGTTACTCTATGTGAGGTCTCTCAAGTTCAAGTACTGCTGTAGGCTTTCTAATGTCCTTCATTTAGACCAGCAGCTTCCCTCACTTGGAAGGTGCAAGTGCACAAAGTCAGTGGTACTGATCCTCTGCCTCTAGCTCTAATCCCCAGAGCAGAAACAAGTTGGGGTGGATGTGTTTTAGTGTCCCCCTAGCAAGTCTAGGGGGACATTTCCAGAGGGACCCTCAGTTCCTATGCAATTCTGCCCGAAGCCGGAGCTGCACTCTCTTGCAAAGGCAAGATCCTGATCATTAGCAAATGTCATCTCTGCACTGGTTAAAAAAAACGGTATTTTGCAAAACCATGGAAAGGTTGCTGATCCCTGATCTAGTTGCTAGTCCAGCTTCCTCCCTGGTTATAAATTGCCAAATCTTTAACATATAGTGGGACACTTTTAGCTGGGAGCTAAGATAGATGCTGACCACTCCAGTTTTATTTCCTTTCTACTCAATGCAAACCTATTTAGAGAAGGAACTGGAGGTGGGAGAAAAACAATTTTACTGAAGATAATTCCACCACTGTTTCTGATCGAAGTCCAGGTCAGTTAAAGGCTAGCAGTGAAGGCTGGAAAGGGTCCCTGTCCTGGTGTGTTTGGAGTGTTATTTAGCATGAGACACTGCTCCAGCTTATCAGGATCAGGGAAGGATGTCCTAGCATCCCTTCAGGTTTCTTGTGCTCAGGGCTTTATTCCTTGTCTTGGAGTGAGAACAGAGAAATAATAGCTGCCCAAAGAGCAGTGGTCAGATGTAAAGGGGGAGGAGGAACACCACTATTACTTTTACAAAAGATTCAGAAAGCAAACTGCTAAGAAATTAGAGAGCGAAAATGCAGTGAAAAATAAAAGTAATTATTGAGCCCCAAAGCAGAGCAGAGGTTGCTTGTTTAGTCAACAGGAAGTCATGTGCTGATGTGTATCATTATAAATACATATTTATTTTTTCCATTCACCCTTTGAAAAGAAATTGCCTTTTGAAACTAGTGCCGGTATCACCAGTTGGTTGGTTTTACACCGAACACAAGAGATGCAGACACCTGCTTCCCCTTGCCTCAAGCAAAAACCTCAAGCAGAAAAGCTTTCTCTGCTCAACAAGTGCTGATGCACCACAGACACGGACTTGCACCAGAGACCTCGAGCAGGGGAATGGTAGAGCTCCTTGCAGTTCCAGGCACAGGCAGATAAATAAGCTGATATTCTTATTTATGATAAGCACATATAATATGCTTACTTAATATAAGCATATATTAAGTGTAAAACTACAATAAAGTGCACATGTAGGTAACACACTTGCTCAAACACCTCTGCCAGGCACACCACTCCTATTACTCCAGTCCTGGGTGCAAAAAACCCCTCCACGCTAGATGTAGAGGCAGCTTGCTGTCTAGGACATGAGACAGAGGGCCTTGTCCCTAGAGCTGCCAACTCATCTTGTGATGCAGCTGTGGATGCCATGCCTGGGGAGAAGGTTTCAGCAGTTGCATGACAAAACACTGACGTTGGTGATACAGAGTATGAAGCACTGAAGAGATATTTGATGTGAGGATGTGCCTGGGCTGGACATCACTAGGAAGGGACGGTGCGGTGGTGGGGTTTGCAAACACAAAGCCAAAACCTGTGGAGTGTCACTGAGGCTGCATGTAAGTTAGCCAAAAGCAGGGATCCCAGGTTATGAGACGAAAGCAGGAAGGAGAGAAGGCAGGAGTTCAGGATGTGTGGGAAGTGCAACTGCTGCATGGGGTGGGAGGCTTATGGAACTTGTAACCCTGCACAGTGCAATGCTGCATGCTGCAGAATTGATGGGCATCTGATTGCTGGGTGTGCACTAAGAACACATTATTGTATGTTTTACTAGTAATTTGGCTTTCCAGGCTTGCACTGCAAAACCTTTGCCTGGAGACCTGACCCATAGTTTAATTTTGTTCCACTGTTGAGCTTGTTTTGATGCTGCGGGATGAGGCAAATTAGGGTGAAACTATAGAATTGAGTACACACTTCAACCGCAGCCCCGTGAGTGCTTCTTATCCCTGCCCTGCAGCTCTTTGCCAGACCAGGCTGGGGCTCCTTATAGGAACTAATGATCCTTTACCCTGTCTCTGTGACCCCACAATTTTTTTTATCTCCACACCTGCATTAATACCATCCACCATGTCTCTAGGCCACAACACTTCCAGCCTTTGCTACCAGAGACTAACAACTGCTGGGATCACCAGCAAGAAGGGAGGAAAGGAGCTGGATTGGGTTGAGGAGTCTGAGATGTAGTGAATGGCTTCCTCATCATGAATACAGGTAAGAAATGTGACCAAAGTCTAGGTACTTATGCTTAATGTTCTCCAGTGCCTTTTCCATCTTGAGGCCGTGACATGGTTGGCAGCTTATCTCATGAACACTAAGAAAAACACAGACTCTGCAATCAAAGCAGAATGTGCCTTCCCCATGCTGAGAGCTGGGGGGAAGTACCCACCAGAGCTGCTTGTGCCTTGGTGCTTCCCATAGCAGCGCCTGCAGCTTCAGCCTCCAGCATGCCCTGCCCATGTGACTTGGCTTCTGACTCCATGCTGCACAGACCTGGAGAACATCCTCTTTGTGCATGGGGAGCTGCAGTGTTACTCTGTTCTCTCACAGTTCAGTCCCCTGGTCTGGGCACTCCCAGACCCTGGTCCAAATCACATCTTCCTCCTTCTTAATGGAAGCCACTGGCTCCGTATCTCTGCAATCATCTGGTAACCACAGGGAGAAATTCAGTTTTGCACTGCAGGTTTTCACAATGAGACTCACCTTCTAGCTGCGGTTATGGTTTTGCAAACCAATGTTGCCTGTGATTAGCTCCTGTTTGTGCAGCGCTGCAGCTCGTGCTGCTCAGTGCAAAAGGAGCTTGCACCTATGGCCTGGTTGGTCAATCCTGATTTTAATTTCCCTGTTGTCTTTGGAGAAGTACTTGGTTGGAGAGACTGGGACAGAAGTGCTTGGGAGTTCCCTAAAGAACAGCATGTTGCAAGTTCCTTGTCTGGCAGTCATGTGTTGAGTACTCTGCAGTTGTACAAGGTTTCCTTGGCTGTAAGTCCTCATGAGCAGTGCTCTTGCATCTTGGAGTTTTCTCATCAACAAAGCAAGCATTCGCAGAAGATTCAAGACAGCCTTGCTAGTTCTTGTCTTCCTTCCCCCAGAGTTGCTAATATGCTCTCATTCATCACCAACCATATCCAGAAGGCTTGTGGCATGCCACCACTAACCTCTACTCCCTAATGCCAAAGTGTAAGTAAAAGTTAGGGTCTGTGTCTGACAGTTTCATCCCCTTCTGGGAGGCCCAGTATTCTTGGCACTGGGGAGAGGAATGGGAGACCCATACTGAGGCCAATGAAGAGAGGGAGAAGGGGGCAAAGAGTGATTCTCATCATGCAGTGAGAATCTCCTCCTTTGCTGTGATATTTCTACTGCCTTCCTTTCTTGCTAGTGCATTTCCATGCCTGGATGTGCTGACTGTTACCATCAGCTATTTCTTTAGCCATGAGCACATGAGAGGCTCCCAAGTTTCTGCTTTAAGCAGTGAGGTCAGAGTTGTGATATGCTTGAGCTAGCTGCCCAGGCAGGAGAGGGTATCCAAGAACCTCAGAGCTTCCCACCTAATTTCACAGGGTTTAAAGATGCCCTGTTCCATCCAAAAGCAAGGGTTCTGCTTGGATGAAAAGCCTGGTAGAAGCTCCTAGAAAGCAGAGAAGAAAAAGAAGAAGAAGAATTTGAAGAGAAAACAAAGTCCCAGGGAAATTACTGATTAAAAATTATTACCAGAAATTTTAATTCACTAGAGCCCATTGGTTGTAGCATTGCTTTTGCTTCCCACACAGATGCGGCTCAAAACCAACTATACCTCACTAAAATATAGAGTTCTTACATTCACATACTCACCCAGTTAATTTCTCTTTCCTCAGTCTGTACTCAACAAGCGGACATCAGGTCCACTTTTCTATCATTTCTGTGCAGGTACAGGTAGGGTAGGGCACAGACACACATACTTTAAGGTGGCTAGCTTGGTCCCAACCTGATTTGGAAAACTGGAGACAAGACTAAAAGGGCTCACAGATTTGGGGAGGAAAAAATTGACTCTGAAGCAGTGCCCCTGGGGACTCTTAGGGAACAGAAATGGCAAAGAGGCAGATTTCAGATGACTTTCCTAAGCAAAATCAAAGGGAGACTACAAAGACAGCAGCTGATGGACAATGAGAGCCAAGGAGATGGTGTATAATGACAATGCTGGGTTCAAGCAGAGCTGATGAGAAAATTACTTGTCACCACAGCATGGAGAGTCTCAGGAATGGCAAGGTTCCCACTGCACGAGGCAGAAAATAAAGTCTTTTGAACCCTACCTCCACATCAAGGACCAGCCTGGAGGCTAAGTGTAGGCTGTGGAAGAAGACAAGTTTTATTTATTAATCCATAATAGGGGCCAATGCAGCTTGTGCCATCTGATCTGTGCTATTTGGTGACAGAGAAGACACCTAGTGAGATGTAAGCATTTTCAAGTGGGTGTGTTTCCTAATACCATCTGAGTTTGGTGCTATGAGGGAGCAGTCAGAGCAGAAAGTCCCAAAGGAATGTCTTCAGTATGGAAAGGCTTTGTAGGTACGAGACACCCAATACAAGAGATGTCATGCTGACCTGTGCATCAGTATGAACCCAAAATCTTGTTCAAAACATCACACTGGTAGGCTATGCTGGCTGTCTTGTTTGAAACAACTGCTGCTGCTGCATGTGCCACTGCCTCTCCAGCCTCTGAGATATTGGCTAAGATGTCAGAGAAGGTGGCAGGAGGATCCAAACCCTGCAAGCCCCCAGTTTCCAGTTGGACTGGCTATGAAAGAAATTGCTGTTTGCCAGAAGCACAGAAGAAATTTCTCTCACCACTCTGAAAGGGAACCGAAGTCTGAGCAGTACAGAAGCACAACAGCTGCACCAGGCTGGGGCTCAGGAGCCTGGACAAAAGCAGCGCACTTTGTACTAAAAGTACACTTGGTACTTTTAGCTCCTTTAAGCTCAACAAGCCAAGAGGAAGGTGCCAAAAAGGCAGCAAAAACCAAGAACGACCAGGCCCTTGACTGGCACTGCCAAGAAGCCCTGATATCTGTGGCTGAGATGTAAGTCCCAAGGAAAGCCAAGAAACTGGCAGCCACCATGACCAAGAAAGCGATCAAGAGCTACAGAATATGAAAAGCGACAGATCAAAAGACGCAAATATCCAGCTAAGGGTGAAACAGTGAAACCCAAGGCTACCAAACCCAAGGCAGAGAAATCGAAAGTGACCTCAGGGTGAGAAAGTAGTGCAGAAGAAGTAGATGCCGTATGAGCACAGAAAAGGTGGCCTGCTGCAGGGTCACAGACTGCAAACGCTTTCATTGAGCCACTGATTTTTGTCATGCTTTTCATTTTTTAACAGTTTCTCCAAAGGAAGAGAATTAATTTTAATAATTTAAATGCCTTGTTTTGCAATAAAACTTTGTATGAACTAAATATTTCTTCTTGCTATTTTCCTCAAATGTCTGCAGCAGTATTGTAGGGGACATAGATTGCTCATAGATGCACAGCAAAAAGAACAGAGGCAACAGATGAAAGCTGCAACAAAGAAATTTCTGATCTGACATCAGGAAACTATTCTCCATCTTAAGCGTGGTGCAGCACTGCAACAGACTGAGGATTCTCCATCCTTGCTGACTTTTTCAAAATTCACCTGGACAAGGCTCTGAGTGATCTGATTAGCTTTGAAGGTAGCTCTGTGTGCTAACTTTCAGTATAATTTTATCTATGATCCTAAATGGGAAGGTATACGATCTCAATATCCACATTTATTTTTAAAAAATGCATAGCTTCATGTACATTTTTTCTTGTATTTAAGCAGGTGAGATCTGACATTACTTATTAGATAGACACATTGAATTACATGTTTCTCTATTACATCTTTTTGTTAATGTCTAATTTGTGACAGGCTCTATTTGTACGGAAACCACAGTATTAGTAAAATTTACAAAACAACATTCTAGTAGATAATTTATTCATTAAATGAATTTAATGTTTTTCACGAATTCACTTTTTATATATGCTTCAGCATAGTAGCAATGAGTGCATAAACTGATATAATTTATATTATTAAAAATGGTTTTATTTGAAAAAATAATTTACATTAATAGCAAAAGCAGACAAGCAAATACCCTTGTGACGTTTCACACAACTTTTTTTATAACTTTTTTTATGGACTGAAATCCAGCTCTCTATTTTGTAGGAGTTTATTCCAACTTGCTGCACTAGAGGGGTTATGAATTGCAAGGAACAGAGAGAAAGGAGCAGTATGCTGAAGATCAGAGAGCAGGAAGTGAAGAGATTCAGAAATGGAATTCAGATTTGCTGTGCCCCAGTCAAGGGACTGTTCACAGCTGGACGAAGGTACACTGCCAAACAATGTCAGACCATGTGGTGCCAAGAATCAATGTTATAGGATTGTGTACCTTTAAAATCTTTGGGGGGAAAGAACCCCAACCATAACTTATTTTTTTCCCCTCTAATTTTTAAGTCCCTTTTGGTTTGCAGCCAGCTATTCTATGTCTAATAGGGGTGCTTTTTTTTGGATGGGCTGCAAGCACCAGTCCCCTCTGTGAAGGCCAAGCCCACACCCCAGCCAGAAGTACACTCTTAAGGGATCCCTCCAAGCTGAGACGCCTGACGTCAAGATATTTTGTTCATGCTGTGAGTGGCTGGGGAAAGATTTCAGGCAACATGGAGCTTCTAGGTGACATGGCAGCTGCTTCCAACAGGGGATCAAACATCAGAACACTGGCCTTCAAACAGCAGCCTTCAAACTGGCAGCACTGATCAGTAGTGGGGAGCCATGACAGTAAAGGGAGCAGGAACAACCAGTGTGTTGGAAGTGACGGCAGGACATCTAACTCCTGCTCCAGGTCAGAATTTTATGAAAATCAGCCACAAACGCAGGACAATGTTTCTAAAACAGGCCTCTGGCAGCTCTCTTTGTGGCTAGCCCAACTGCATGAACAGCAGACCTAGCTGGAGCTGTATGGCTTACAAGAGAGGGCTCTATCCAGAGATCAGCAACCATGGCAATTCTGTTTGGAACGGCAGGGAAGGCAAATCTGTGTATGGAATAAGTGCTAATGAAGATGGGGAAGTGTGTCTGCAGACTCCAGTGCTGTAAGAAAAGGGAAGAATAAACTGAATCACAAAAAGTTGATGGCACGGACAGCCAGTGGAAAGTGCCAATAGAGAGACACTGCACAGGTCAAGAGCTCATGAGACAGAGCAGGGTTTGGTCTGTGTAGGTGGGAGCAACATCTACAGTCACTGGGGCTGAGGCTGTTCCTGTTTTAACAGTGCAAGATAGGGATGCCACAGCATCAGCCAGGAAGGGGCATTGCTTCTAGGGGATAGCACTGTGCAATAACCTGCATTGTGTATTTTAGTCCTGAAGACCTATAGGAAAGTGTCAGAGGCACTTTAATGGGTAATTTGGGCCACAGCCACTTTTGTTCTAGAGATACCATCTAAATGCAGATCTCACTGCTTGCACATGAGCACTCTGCCTAGAGTGCCCCAAACTCCAAGTGTTCTATCTTTTCAATGAAAATATGATGTACAGTCAGTGCCTGATGAATCTATGCAAAAGTTGGAAAATCAGTGAAGGGGAAATGTTTCTGATCCTTTTGACCTAGATGTGTAATTTTCCCATTGCTGAGTTAAATGGCTGTAGTGAACAAATTCTTCTTCACTCATGTGATATTTAGCACGCCCTTCTCTTATTTCAGTCACCTTACCATTTTACTTGGAGATGTTAATTCTCCACCAGAAAGTCATGGCACATGCACAGTGAAAATATGTGTTTTCAGCACAAATTTAATGGGCTGGGAGGACTTATTCTTGTGTTCAGCAGCTACCAACTGTCAGGAAAATCTAGCAGAGCTATGCACAGGAAAAAATGTGCTGGAGCAAATTTTACGTTTGTCTAGAAAAAATAATGACTTCCCAGGAAGACCTGTGATTCACGAGTGAAGGGAGGGTGGCAGCAGAGGACTAGGCTAGCAGGGAATAAAAAGGTCCAAATGACAGATCTGGTCTGGAGTCAAGTTTCCCCACAAATCTGGAGGAAATACAGCAAGAGACAAATAAACCCAAACACATGAGAGTTGCCAAGAATAATAGGAAATAAATTTTCCTTTAATATGCATTATACAGACTTTAGCATTAAAACAGTGTTCTCCTGGACAGGAGCACCTCTTCCTGACCCTGCTGAAAGCAAGCAACAGAAAGGCTTCTAACCACTTCCCAAACTGTATGAATGTTAAATTTTCTATATGCTGTACAGGAGCTATGTTACACAGTTATATATCTATATCGACTTATATTCAACCCTAAATACGGAGTGGAGACTTGGCCTAGTCCAATTTCCAAGATGTCCCTCTAATATCTCATCTCCATCCTACCTTCCTCCACACAGGCAATTTAGCCCATCTACGGCCAATTTTGACCTCATATAGAACAAATCTGTCTGCACAGGGCGTCTTCCTCTACAGAGAGGATGTAAACAGCTTATTGACGCATACAGCAGAAATCCTAGTCCAGGTGAAATGATCTTACATTAATTGTTTTGCTCTTTTTCTCAGAGACATCTGCCTCTGTGCAGCAAACTGTCCCAGATATGGTGTGACCCTGGCTCTGTGCAGGAGAGCAGTGTCCCTGCAAGGGTGAATGGTACTCTATCAGCAGCAGAGTATGTTATGTGATGGGGGTGAATGCCTAATCTAGCAAACTGTCTCTCTGTTAGCTGGAACAACACAGAGATCCTAGAGATCTGCTGCAGTGCTCCAGTGTCCCACAGAATCATGCCACTGAGAGTCACACAGAATAATTAATACAGTTCAGATTGCTCTTCCCCACTTATCCTACCCAGTGTCATCATGAAAACTGCCCATATACCTGGAAATGTTCTCCATATATCTGAAATACAAAGTTCTTGAGCAGACCAGACATCCAGTGCTACCAGAGTAATTCTTGTCCCCAGGCTGGCCTGCCTCTATAAGCGCTTACATCTGCAGATAATGTTTACCTTCCCCATCAGCACCTGGCTCTGTACAGGTCAGCACAGTCAGGGAACCTGCAGGAAAATCCCAGGTCTCAGATAACCAGGGATACCAGATAATGATTCTTCTCCCACATCTGATTCCAATTTGTGATCCCTTTCTGCTTTGTGCAGAAGCTTCCAGGTCAAGAGGTAGGAACGCAAGTGGAGATATTGAAAGCAGGCTCAGCAACTGGAGAGTGTGGAGGTAGCCAGACCAAGACAAGACACCAGGACGAGCTAATTCATTGCAAGTTCCCCATACTGTCAGGACACACAGGTTCTTCATAGGCTTTCTTGGGCTTAGGAGTGGAGACAGCCATTACTGCTCCTTGGAACTTGCCTGGAATGGACATCAAGGGATGTCTTCAATGGGAAGGGAGGGACAAGATTAGGGGAGAGGAGAGGGGGGGAGTGTAAGAGATAGCACTCTGTTCCAACATAATCTTCTTGAGAAAAATACAATGCCATACTAAATCCAGAATTCTTCCTTTCGGTAGCAGTTGTGCGTGAGGGAGGCAATGGGCTTGGGACAAAGAACTTCCCAGAGGGAGTTATAAATGATCTGTTGCTATCCAGGGACAATGAAGTTTGCCTTGGGTTCAGGATAGCTCATCTCCCATTTCTGTCACTTCTCTGATGCCAGCAGACACAAGGAGGAGATTGTGCTATCGCACAACAAACGCAGTGGCTCAGGAGAATCAGAGAGGCTCAGGCTGACTAACAATATCTGAGCTCATACTGATGCCATTGCAAGAAATATAGGGCAGGAATCCTAGGGCTTAGTCCTAGTTTGTACTCCTCCACATGAAATGCAGATTAGGGCATCTGTACCATTGGAAAGGACTACATCCTGTCCCCATACAGAATATCTCTCCAGGGACAAAGCAAGAGAAGATGCAGCACATTTATAAGGACCTCTGGGAAATGAGCAGCTCGTGGCCTGCCAGACAGAGAGGAAAAGAGGGAGCATCTTATATCCTCAGCAACAGATTTTAAAGATAACAAGAGCCACCATAACAGACTAACAGAGTACTCTGTGTACTGTAGCACCTGAAGAAGAGGATGTAGGGGAAGGCATAGAACCAAGAAAATGGTGGGGAAATCACAAACAAGAAGGACTTGTCTCGGATAGGTAGTGGATGAGGATTTCTCTTCTCTTGCTTCCTTTTCCTCTCCTGCTGTTGGGAGCTCAGAGAGCATCAGGCCTTCCACGCTGCTGCTCCAGAAGCTGTCTGCAAGGGAGAGGCAGGGGTTGCCCAGATCGGCGGAGACGTCGAGGAGGAAGGCCAGCCAGCTGGCGACAGATCTCATCTGAAGACATAACAGACACACACAAGTTGACAGATAATCAAAGCTTCCTTCAAATTCTTCACCACAACATCTACAGAAACAGCTGAAACTGCTGAATCCTCATATACATGAGGCATGCAAAACAGGTCCTTAGGCTTTTATGAATTTCTTTCTGGCTTTATTCATGTACAGTACATATAAAAATCACTAGTATTTTGCCGCAACAAAGACTGCACAAAAAATCTAGACTGGATCCTGTTTCTATTCATGACCAGAAATACTGAGATTTAGTCTTCAACCTCAAAGGAATACAACTTTGAGTAGGAGTGTGTTTGGGGCTAGTAGAGCATGATCAAGATGGAGGAATACAGAGCTATCGTACTCCTTGTTAGTACAATATCTACTACCCATTTTTTCGGTCATGTTTTTTGTGTACTGGATCTAAGACTGCATTGCATTAGAGCTCCTTCAAAGAGAGTCCAGGGAAACTACCACATGCGGATTGGAGTCCAAGTTAACTAGTTAGGTTAAAGACTCTGTCAGATGGCTGCAGCTATTCTTCTAGGCTAGCTTGTGATCTCACTCACCTTGCATGACCTCATTCTCCTTGCAGACAATGCGAGAGCACACCTCCTTGTTTATTATGTACATGCGCCGCACACTGAGGGATCACCAGGGTCAGTGGCGAGAGGCACGGAGACCCAAAGAAAGAAAAAAGGGATACAGGCAATAAACACATATATTCACTGACGAGGAGGCAAGTCCTACGTTTTTATGATTAGTCTGCCATCTATAGGAAAGTAATCTTGGCAAAGGCTTCATCAAATCTTAGAATCATAGAAAGGTTTGGGTTGGAAGGGACCTTCAAGATCATCTTGATCCAACCCACTGTCATGGGCAGGGAGACCCTTGCACTAGATCAGGTTGCTCAAAGCCCCGTCCAATCTGGCCTTGAACACTTCCAGGGACTGGACATCCACAGCTTCTCTAGACAATCTGTTCCTGTGTCTCATCACCTTCTGAGTAAAGAATTTCTCCCTAACATCTAATCTAAATCTCTCCTCTTTTAGTTCAAAACCATTCCCTCTTGTCCTACCACCATTTGCCTGTGGAAAAAGCTGATTTCCCTCTTTTTCATAAACTCTCTTTAGGTACTGGAAGGCCGCAGTAAGGTCTCTCTGGAGCCTTCTCTTCTCCAGGCTGAACAACCCCAGCTCTCTCAGCCTGTCTTCATAGGAGAGGTGCTCTATCCCTCTGATTATCTTCATGGCCCTATAAATGGCCAAATACCTTTAATATGGATTACAATATAGGGCACATTACAGTTCCCTAGTGCTGCACAGATAATAGTAATTGTGCTGTTTTAAATAATCACACAAAAAGGACACACTGGGGATAGAATTCATCTCACCAATTGGTTCCCAGAGACCCGTAGTCTTCAAAAGGAACAATTGCTAAACGGGATGTTACTATTTCTGGAGAGTTTTAAAGGCATTTCTTAGGGACTGCTGGTTTCTTACCTTGTAACACAGAGGTAGCTGATGCACTGCTTTACTGGTTTGTGAACAGAGTACAGGCGTGTGCAAGGAAACTTTTCTTCACGACAGTCTGGGAACACACACACACAAGCACAGAGGTGCAATTCAGCATCGCTGGCAGGTGAACTCATTTTGGCACAGATATCACTTCATCACTAGGTATTGTCCTCCAGGATTCTAGGGAAGGCCTCCAGCCTCTCTTGTCCACTCTCTCGTGAGAGATGGGGATGGTTTAGAAAATAGGAAAATAATGCAGATATTTCTGATCTCTTTGCCTCGTAAGACAAAAGCAAGGGAAAGTTGAGCGAAATGCAAAACCAGCTCTCTGGGCATCCTGAATACAGGAGGCACATGCTGTAAAGCGGGCAGGCACAAATTAACCAAATGTAAATTGTAGTTGCATATTTAAGACATGTTTCCAACAGCTCTGCAATATCACGTTTCAGGACATGAATTTAGTTCCTTTTTTTTCTGGACAATCCACCCTATAGCTAACTATGATGGGTTTTCCTGTATTTCATTCTGAAATGCCAGGTATCGGCCAATGACAATGGCACAATATTGACCCAGTGTATCTGGTGTGGTGATCTGCCAGTTCCTCCCCTCCCAGGCATGCCACCCAGGAGAAGGCTGCAGCTTTCACTACCATAATTCTCCAGTACTTCTAACCCAAGAAAGCAATTTTCCAGGAGACAAAGCTTGGTGCTCAGCCAGCACCTGCCTGGAGAGGGAACAGGGTGGGTGAAAGTGGGTTTGGGAGGAAAGGCAAGCAGTAAACTTAAAACGTACCTGATGAAGCTGTTGCAGTTTCACTGTCAGACTGAACTGGAAGACAGAGGATAGCAAAGTTAGTTACCATGATTTCTTCCTAGATATCAGCTTAATCAAAACAAATACCTGGAAAGCTCTTTTAAGAGCCCTGTACTGTAACTTCTAAGGTGGAAAAAGATTTCATTGCTACTGATATGAAACCATAAGAGAAGGTACAAATCCAATATGAATCTAGCGCAAACTACCCAGGCAATAACAGTAAAAATCTGCCCAAGCTTTCCCCAAAAATATTATCATTTACTCTTCGAAATTACACTACAAGGACATCTTGACTTAAAATTCAAAAGGTCAGGTAAATTTATTTAGTTGCTGTAATTATTATTTATCTAAACAAGAAGTGAAGGAGCCTGTGACTGCCTCTTCCTAAGGAATAGTGACACCTTTAAAAAACAGCATCCCCAAGACCTCTTTAAGACTTATTTAATGTCCATGACAAAGGATCAAAAATATGTTGGTTTGTTATTCCCTCTAATAAAGTAACCCATCTGTACCACAGCAAACCAGTACATTTTATAATTTACCCGGTAACAAACTGCAAAGGAATTAAAAAAACTGCCAAGTGCAAGTTTTCATCAGCAGTTAAGAGAGGACTTTTACTTCTGCTCATGTGCCATAGTGTCAGCCAGAAGCATAGACAAAACACATGTGCACAAGGGAAAATGAGTCTTTTGGGTGTCAGGGTGGTGCTTAGGAGCAGTCAGAGATGCAGGATTCTGGGTGTGCAAGGGACTGTGCAAGGAGAGGGAAGGAGGGTCTACAACATGTGGTTGTGAACTGAGAATAAACTTACTGGAAGGAAGAACCACAGGAGGTGTGACAGCTGCAGCTGGAAAAAGAGAAGATGTCCTGAAAGATCTTAATTTGAGCTTTCAGCCTCTTTCCTCCTGCCACAGTTCTGCTGATGGCTCACCACTCCTGACCAGCAGCCATCTAGTTCACAGACAATGCTGGTCATGATGTTGTTATCATCTGACTTAGAATAACCGCAGACTTTCCTTACAAATATGCTGGGTGTCCCAGAGATGACAGGATGCTGCAGAGCAAAGATGGGTCCCAGTGGTAGATCCTTTGTGAAGAATTTCTTCTTGATCCCTCAATAATAAGCATTTCAAAGCCCAAGTTTGCTGCAAAGGCTTCCCCTTTTAGTCTCTTCAGTTTTAGATGTAGGTTAGTCACGACCAGTTTGGTCTAGACACTAAGTCTTATCTACACTCATACAGACTGTCAGGCCTCATGTACTGAATACAATTGCTTTCACCTCCCATCCCACCCAGGATGTGTATACAGTATTGTTCTTCCAGTTTTCTCTTCCAGTGTCGTCCCATGACAGCTTGACCCATGATAAATACTCTAGACAGATAATGAACAGAATCAGGGCAGAGGACAGGTTATGGAACTGATGTCCTGGAAAACAAGACTCCATTCTCAGAAGAGCTCTCCTACACACACAGCACACTTCCCAGAAACAGCCATGCATAGCTGCCTCTCTTGGGAGCATATCATTGACCAGATGTGTTCCCTCTCTCCCTTCCCTCTCTGGTCTTCCCAGCCTCAGAGGGATGTGTTTGAGAGACAGCCCCATCAGAGAGAGAAACCAGACATGCCAGATTTGAAACCAGACTCATATGGAAAAAGTGGAGAGGCTCCTTCCTGAGCCTCCTTTCCTCCATTGCTGATTGTTGCAAATGCCTATACTCCCATCAGCTCTGTGCCCTTCCCCTGAAGTTACCTCCACTCTCCAAGGAGACACACTGCAGGCTGTAAGTGTTCATTTTCCAAGTCCTCCATCTACCCTACCTTTTGCAGACATTTTGCTGCCCCCCAGTGACACAGCTGCAGGCAGAGTGGGGAAGGCAGTACTAAAACAACAGTATTTCCACTTCCTGATCCCAACACTGCTCAGAGTTTGCTTTACTACTGTTTTTCAGGGTTTTTTTGCCACCTCTGTCTCCTGAGCATCAAGCAAGTGTGGCCCCCGCCAGCAGACACACATACAACCTGTGTCCCAGTGCTGCCCAGTTTGAACCTGTCCAATTTCTCCCCCACGTCATTTAGTCTCTTTGTTTCTGCCACCTTCTCTGGAAGACAAGGCTGAGTGAGCTTGGAATTTCATGGCTTCCTGCAGTGCAAACATCTTCAGAGAGCCCTGGTACACTAAGTGAGATTGGCATTTCCTCGGAGAACACACCATTAAGTCACCCTAAATCAATCTCCATGTATGGAGCACAGAAAGGATTCCCAGACAGCCATAAACACTGGAAGAACACTGCTAGATGTCTAAAGTGGGAAGAGGAGTTTCTGGGCATAATGGGTAATTTCTGTGTGTGTAGGCAGGAGTACAGATGAAAAGGGAAAATGAAGCACGAAGGTGCCAAGAGATAGGAGCTTACCAGGGCTGCTGAGAAGGGAGGCGGGGGTAACATCACCTGGAAAAGAGAGAATGTTCTTACGAAAGCTTGTCTTTACTTTGTGGTCCTTTACATAGCCAGCCATAGCCAGCTTGAATTACCTTGGCTGCCATCACAGGCTCATGAGACAGTGGGATCCAATCCAGTAAATACATAAACAAACACAGTGCCCCCGTCCCACCCGTATCCATTCCCTTTTTCAGTGACTGGCCTGGGACTGGATATTTTAGTGCACATGTTGCATCAACCTGTACTGAATTCTGGGTGCATATTCTGACTTCTCACATATGGCCATTTTAGGCATCTTGTTGGGAAAGAAAGATGTCTGAAATGAAGGTGCTGATGCCTCCTACAGCAGCAGGACAGATAGCTGAGGCACCCACTGCAGGGAAGGAGGGAGGCAACTCTAAAACAGTCTTGACTGCAGAAATTCATCAGCAGATGAGTTTCTTTGAAAGGCAAGTAATGGCAAAACTGGGGTGGTGATGGAGGGATAAAGTGTGAAGGAAAGGGAAACTTGGAGGACATGTTTTAGACAGCCTTCTGAATAGTTTTCTGGAAAGCCCCAGATACTATAAGACAGGATCGTAGCTGAAGATGTCTGAAGGCTTAGGCAGGGCCTTCAGTTTGAAGAAAAGGCAGGCCCTTGTGGTTCTTCTGGGTGCTGAAGCACGATGCAAACATGCATTCATTTTATATTACCATGTCACAGAAATGGATATGTCCAGGGGGATAAAGCAATTCACCCCCAACAACAAAGCGAGTATGAAGACCACTCAATAACCTTTCCCAGTGGACTTACTGCTGAAGCACCACTTGTGCACTTCAGCTAAGTGTTCAGGACCCCTACACCAGCAAATTATTTGTAAAGAGCACAAAACATTTAGCAGGTTGTCTTGGAGGGCTTGTTCAATCTTCTCTGAAAAGTAAGCTCACAGTGTCAGAGGCAAAGAAACAAAGAACAGTATTTGCTAATAAACAGGCTGTAACTCCACAGGACAACGGGGTCACATGAGCAACCTTCAGCACACAACATGCCTGTAATACTTACCAGTTGCAGTTTCCGGTTCTTGCCCATTGACCACCCATGGAAACCAGTCTGCAAGAAAAGAAGGGAGTGAAGAAAGAGAGAGATTTCTACAGTCTGCAGGCTTTGTGAAATTTTTACGAAAAGAAGAGAAGGGAGTCAAGAAAGAGAGAGATTTCTACACTTTGCAGGCTTTGTTAAATTTTTATGAGACATTTATCTGTCCAGGAGACACCACTGCCCTCTGCTGAAGGGAGAAATCTCTTCACTCTGCCTCACCCTCCACTGCTGGCTGGGTTTGTTGTTTAAAGACTCGTGGACACAGCAGGTCCTGATCTGAACCCTGTTGCTTCCACCAGGGTCAAGGGCTGGGCACAAGGAAAGTCAGTAAATACCTCCAGATCTGCTACCACACTTCACATTTCTGAAACCCCATTTGATGCATTTTGAAAAAAAAATATCCATGTGGCCTCCGTGCTCTGGAGCCTGGTCAAAATCCCAACCTTCATTTTATAAAAGAGGAAACTGAGTCATGGAAATTATTTACTTGGGGTCACGAATTGAGTCATTGGTACAGTAAGAAACAGACTGCAGGTTTTGTATCCTCTTAGGCAAATAATTATCTGGTCCATCATCCTGCTTGGGTATGGGGGACAGAGCAGATGCTCTTTCCCTTCTCTGCACCTGGGTGCACTGGCGAGGGGGAACGATGAAGGCTTGGCTGTGCATTCTTTGTGGAAGAGAAGAAACTGAAACTGGGCTACACTGTTTGTTTGTCCAAGTATAAAGGGTGAGAGAGCCACTTCCTACAGCAGCCAGGAATAGGAAAGTATTTCCTGCTAGCCACAGAGGAGGGAAATGTCTGCATAACTGGGGTGGGATGAAGGAAGGAGTTGGCAGGAAAAAGCCACAGATCTGGGGCACTGCAGGGATGTGTGCATGACCAGCCCAAAAAACAGTACACGCTGCTACATCTTGTGAACTCAGCCTTTAGCTTTCTGTTCTTAATGGGAGCACCATGAGGGTAAAAACTATCAGCTCTGGAGCTTCTGTCTCGGTTCTTCCATGTTCCAAGAACAGTTACTTGCAGACTGCAGAGGGACTCTTGGGACCCCTACATAATCCTGCTTTACAGCATTACAGAAGTTGTTGGACCATGATATTCTCTTCCCCACCCAGCTGCCAGCAACAGCTCAGCCGCTGGCAATTAACCCAGGGAGAGCCAGACATGTATAATAACTTAATTGCACAATTTAATGCAGCCCAAAACTTTCCCTGTTCTGGCTAATCCCTTAATTGTAACATGTAGAGAAGTAAATAGTATTGAACACTTTCTCACTTGTTTCTGATGCAAAAGAAAGGACACAAATTCTGAAACTGTTGCAGAAGCCAGCAGCGCGAGATTTGAAGAGACATGTAGAAAACGCAGGGAAGCTCCCCCCTCTTTTCTAACATCAAAAACTCAGCTCTTGCTGGTTTGGTGGGTTTTTTCCTCCCTAGGAGCTAACTAGAAAACTGATCTAATTCTAAACCAACAGGACATAAAGTGAAGTGAAATCTCTGCATATGAGGTGAGGAGACAAAACAGGTGACTTTCTTACCCTATCTTCAATTACTTTAATTTATATTTGCTATTGTATGCAATTCATATGTTTTATGAACAATTGGACTTTATTCTCTAAGTTGCAGTAAATTCATCTTTGAGGTCTAAAACTGCAACCCTAGCTCACTGAATCTGTAGCTTACCCCAAACCAAAAGAAACAATAAGAGACCAGCCGGTCGTTCCTGTTATTTTCCAAGTTAAAACAAACAAACAAACACAAACAGAACTGCTAAAACGAAATACACAAAAGTAAGAAATATTCTTTTCAGGACTCCTTCATATATCATAAAAGCCACAGACTTTTTTTTTTCCCCTTTAACTTTGTAGGCCACCTACAAACTCATCTCTTGCATGCCTCACCTCCCTGCTTCACAGTCATAAATATGACATCATCTACTGTGCACCTTTAAAGGTAAAAGTGCTATTTGGAGCAGAATCAGGCTTCAGCATGAGGGGAAGACCAAACGAGGTATTGCAATAAGCTGATTTGAATGTGATAGGTAGTCATCTCTCTCCCACTTGGAGTGTTTCCTAGACAAAGATTTATCCATTCACTGAAATTCATCTTCTTTCGCTGTCTGTCCTGAGTCTTACAACTATAATGTCTGATGCTGTCCTCTAGTTTTGAGGTTTTTGTGCCTTTTTTTTTGTTTTAAACAAATTTTATCCCACCTGAATTTTTGCCAAAGTAGCTCCAAGCAAACAAAATCATGGAGCAACAAAACAGAGTAACAACATTCACCAACACCAAAAGCAAAAAGTGGTCTGAACTACAGAGGTTAGGTTTCTCAAAACAGCTCTACAAAGAACTACAAAACCTTCCAGCAGTTGAGTGGCCTGAAATGGGGTCATTCCAGCAGGAACCACTAGTGACAGCAAATGTGTCATAACTATGACAGAACAAATTTTGTGGAGCACTGGGAAATGCCCTGAATACACAGGTGGTACACCAGTAAGCACAAAGCACACCTAACTCTCTTTCTCAAACTGACCTGGCTGTTTTGCTTACATAAACATCCCTGAAGTGGAAGCTGTGGACCTCTGCTTCTTGTGACTCCCAGTACTTACTGGAGACTGTCACAGATGAGAACCTGTTTCTGGTTTCTAATTTTTTCCTTACAGCCCTATATCCACCTTGCCTTTCTTGTTCTGTACTTCCCCTTTCACTACCCATCTACATGTCTCTGTCTTTCTTCTTAGGTCATTGCATATTAGTCTGTGTAGGAAATTCCGTGGGGCCCAGACGGGGAAGAAATCCTCCCCCTGGCATACAGACTCACCAGCTGGGGACAAGAAGAGTGCCAAGAGACACAACAGTATACAGGTTCCAGAGTTCTTCATCCCTGTGGAGTGGAGGAGAGAGAAGTCAGAGGAAAGCTAAGTCAGGAATTGGAATACACTCCCCTACAGCACAGAAACTTTGCTTGCTGCCCCCATTTCCCTCTCTAGACCATTTGGTCTTCCCAGCCTCGTTCCTCTCTCCCTTCTCATCTCGCCAGTTTTCCAGATGTTTCAGAAATATTCTAGACTGAACTTATAACATCACCTGCTTTCCTCCTCTTTCCGTCTCCTTCTTCCAGTCCCCATCTTTTTTTCTCATCCAGGTGGCTAAGCCCCACTCCACACACACACGCAGCATGCAAAGAAAAGTTTTCCCCACATCATCTCCCTCCATTCTCTTCTACTTTTAAGTTATTTAGAGGAGCACTGAGAGAATAGATAGGGTCCCCATCACTTACTGCAGCCCTCAGCTTCCACTCCCTTCAGCAGAAAATGCTCTGTCTTTCCCCTTCGGCGTCCCCCCCACTTTGGCTATTGGGTAAATCACATGCAGCCACACCCGGAATACATTCTCCTTTTGGTTGTCTTCAAAAATACAATTTCTGGGAAAAAAAAAAAAAAAAAAGCCAGCGAGACGGAGGGACAGAGTGTCATCATGCATCTGGAATGAGGGGGGGAGCGAGAAGCAGCTGCCCACACCCTCATTCCGGAGTTTATTGTCCTCCGAAGGGGCTCCTCCCATTCCCCCAGGATGGCCCAGCACCAGGGATGGATTCTTGGGTCTGTGTTGCACACTGGTGTCCCGCTTCGTCCTTCCCTCCTGCACAGTGCCGCTTCTCCTCACGCCTCTACCTCCAGCTACGATTCCCCCGCTCAGCAGCGGCCTCTCCCCACCCCAGTCCTTCTGTCCTCTTCCCCGTTTCCCTGCGCGCCTCTCGCTCAGGGACAGTGCGGAACCGCATCCCGTGTGCGCTCAGGACGCGCTCGCTGCTCGGGCTCGGGTGGGAGCGGCCGCGTCCCGCGGGGACCGAGCGCGGGCGGCGGGACGGGGGGCACACGGCGGGGGCAGGCGGGCAATCCACGGGCAGCCACAGCAGGGACATCGCCCCGCTGCCTCGCCAGGGCGAGGCTGGAGCCTCCCGGCTGGATGGAGGGAAGGGGCTCCCGCCTGGACCAGGCTGGTGGCGGGGAGGGGGCATGGGCAGCAGGTACCGGCCACGGGGCCTGTTCTGCAGCGCCGCTGCCTGCCTGAGAAAGGCAGGGGATAGGGAACACGTGTGCAAAAATTAGGAAAAAAAAAAAAAAGAAAAAAAAAAGGTTAAAATGTAGGAAAGCGAGCGAGACAAACTGAGAAGGGAAGAATGAGACCTGACCTTCACTGCCATCCTCCTGACTCCCCTGTGCCTCCACATGGCTGGATTTTATGAGCCCCACTGGAATAGCCACTCTCCTCTAACTCTTTATCCAACAGCCCCTGCATCCCTCATCTCCTGTTGCTTTTGCTGACTTATTTTCCTTTTGCTGTTTCTGTAACTACTCCTCTGGGTCTGAGGAGGCACTGAATGAGCTTCAAGGCACAGTGTCAGTCCTGAAGCCAAGGAGAAATCTAGGAAATGATCCCACTCCCCTCCTCATCTAGCAATGAAACCTTGTAAGGGAAAGCTGTGTCCCCTAAGGCTCATCCTTAGCTTGGTAACCCTCATTTGTTCTCACCTAAATGCAGACTAGAAATAAAATCCCATAATGCTTTGGACAGAGTTACTAAAGGAAATCCTCACTATGTCCTTGCTGCCACTAGAGACTCAAAAGAGTTATGTGACATAACTGATGCCACCACTTCTTACCTGATAGTGGCTGAGCATTGGGTGTGGCAGTGCTCAAGAGAAAAATGACTGCTCCTTCTTATTTCTGGTCCTCCCAAGGCTCCTGGAGGATGCATCATTGGTGGACTGTACCAGAGGAGGGATAGAGGGGATGGGGAAAGCTAGGAAATTCCCTGGTACCAGGACAGCCTTCTGGACCCAAACACATTGCTCTGTTTCACTGGAGCAAGTCACCAACATTTGCACTTTCAGAGACCAGCTAAAACTAAGTGCATTGGAAATTCTGGAGAGGTCATTAAACAACAAAAAGAATGTGGTGGAAGTTATAACCACAGCTCGGGTTGAGTAATTCTCTAAGATTCTTGGCTTTTACTGGAAGTCCACTTAGCAGTATGTTTGGGTTACAATTCTCCACACACCTTGGTTTGGTTTTTTTTTTTTTCTCTACTTCTGTGTTGTCATTCAAGCCTCTGTTGCTGCTTAACTGGATAACTAAAACATCCTGAAGACTGTGACTTTTGAACACATTTATTAGGAAATTTTCATTGATGCCAAATGTTTTGGTCTACCGATATGCTGATGTACCACCATCCCCCACAGAGCACAGGATTCACAGCCGAACCTGGGCAAAGTTTCTGCTGATTGCTTTTGAACTTTAAAACCTTCTTTCAAACTATGTTCTCCCCCAGCTGCTCGGTGCGGGTAGACCCGTGGTGCTAGCAGCACCCCTCCATTTGCAGAGCTTGGCACGGATGAGTTCGATGGTGATGGAATCGCTGGCTGAGAAGCAGTTCAGTATTTTACAGGCCAGACAAGCCGCGGAGAAATAGCTGGAGGTATCCTGCTGCTCTTGCTCGCGGTGGACACCGGAGGGAGCCGCAGCATAATGGCATGAGAACGCCCCTTTTTCCTCTTGCAGTCCAAGCACATTCTTCAAAAGATGTCTCTCTGCGTTTGCAGGCCTCCATCTGGCATGAAGGATCTCCTCTTAGCTCTCCTAATTGTCTACTGGATTCACAACTGTTTAACCGGTTTGCTTTTTGAGACAGAAAAGAATCTTGTTTTTTTCCCCCATCCTTGCCCCATGACATGGACAAAGGTAGCTGGGTAGCCCTCACAGCTGGGAGATATGAAAAATTAACATCCTCCTGCACCTTCCCTTCTCATTCATTCCTGTTGCTGTCTTGTGATTTGTGGGCTGCTGTCCTCCATCACAGTGTATCCTGGGGACATTTACAGCTGATGACTCAAGGTGAAGCACTCTTCCTTCTAAAAATTCAGGTATCAAGGCCACAGAATGGTGTGACGAACTGTGCTGCAGTAAATGGCGTGGGTGACTCATAAAGGAAACACGTATTCCCTAAGTGCTGACTCCAGTGCCTGTAGGTGTTTACCTAAGATCAGAAGCAGTGACAATGATGCAGCAAAAAGTTATCTTTCTTCCCAGTTTGTACTGATCCCATTATGTTACCAGGGATGATATAGTGATGGTAGCATGGATGAGACACAAAATCGGCCTTCCTGGAAATTAAAATTACCTGATGCATTTCACCCCAGAGACTTCTGTGTCTCAGCACACAGGTAAGTGATCCTGGGGCATACTATTTGTATAGGTCTTGGAGCAGCATTTAAATTCCTACTGATTTCTTTCCCTCTTTGTCTTCTTAGCCTTCACATATCCTCATGGTAACTGGGCATTAAGTTACACCTGACTGATAACAAATTAATGAACTGCTGTAAGATATGTGAATGTATCATGTCAATAATACAGGACTACTAGTCATGTGAATTGAGGCTGAAATGAATTTTCTTGGGTCCCACACTGCTGATGGGCTCCACTAATACCTGAGGTCTGACATCATCCTGCAGTTGTTCAACTGGTTTTGCTGAGGTCATCAGAGGGAAGGGACACGAGTTCAAGCCCTGATCCATCTATCCCCCATTTTCAGAGATTCACATCTGACTTTGTATCCAACCCACTGCAGAAGTGCAAACACTGTAAGGTACAGCAGCCTGGACACAATTTGTCTCTTTTTGACTCGTAGTCATGCTTTCTGTTGTCCTGCCTACAATAATAAGGAATTCTTCACCCCTCTATTTCCAAATCAACAAGGCAGTGCTTAGAGGGCATGCAGTCTTGCATCACAAAATACACTAAGATGGTCCATAAAACTGATTAATACCCGCTCAGCTCCTTCAAATCAGTTCAGCACTGTGAAGAACTGACCACAAGAAGAGGAAATTAGTGAACTCTTTGATGTTTGGTCGGTGACTTGGCCACCTGCTTCAGGCCTTTCATGGACAAGGTGGTTATGGTGAATTGCCAGGATTTGCCTTCTTCATTTGCTGTACTTTGGGGTTCCCTTTGCTACTTTTTCTGTAGTTCTTGCTATCATAAACGTAGTTCCTTTGTGATCCTTTGTACTGTCTCAGGGCCAATTCCTCCTGGCTGTTTCACTTGTTCCTCTGCACTTCCCTTTCTTCAAGCAGCTGAGCTCAAATATGGTTTATCTCATGAAACTTTTTCCAAGACTGCTCTCTCAGGGGGACAGGTAATGCTTTAAGCTTAACAAATATATAAATCCCTCATGTAAGCCCAGTTATGTGTGTCCATACAGAGTCTGGAGTGCACAGTAACACCATATTTAATTTAACTGGGGCAACTTTTACATACAGATGACGCTGAAGCCATGAGTAAAATGCCAGTAAAGACATGATGGATTCCCCTTCTCCCAACTCTTCTGGACACCACAAACCCTGGAGCAAAGACAGTGGGATTAATCCTCCTGTTTCAGCACAGTGATCAAGCACTGGAGCAGTAACCAGAGCTGGCTAAGGAAGTCACTGCTGGGAAGCAGAGCTGTGTCTTACTCCTGTACAGAGAGGTTCACCAAAGCCAGTCCAGCAGAGATGAAGTCACAGTTGAGCTTTCCAAACAATACAGTATCTGTCTCATTTGAGGTCCAGTGTTTTGTACCATTTTTATTGTCTTTTAGTAGACCTCCAAGGTGAAACAGATTTTAGTGTTTTTTTCTACCCTTACAGTCTAAAATCAGGAGTGGTGTCCCTCTAGTCCTCCTCCCAAGAAAATCAGCTTCAAAAATCCAAAAATCACACACTGAAAGGGCTACTCCAAGTTTAGTGTTGCAGTGCTGACATCTACATCATTCTGAGATCCTCACACAGCTCCGTGAGTGTAGTAGTGGGGCTATGGAGAGTACTGGATTATAAAAGATGTGATGAAATTGGGGCAGCTCGCAGTGCCTGAATTGGACACACCCTTTCAGTTAAAAGAGGCATCAGAGTAAGAGAGGTATACAGGTCCATGCTTAGAGAGAAGGTTTCATGTACACATAGAGAGACTGGGAGCAGGAATAGCAATTAAAAAGAAGATAAAGCAAAAGTATAGATATCACATTATATTAATTATATTAATTATATTTAAAAATAGAACACCCAATAAGTTTTTAAACTCCATTGGGGAAAGGGCAAAAGTGGCAAT
>JAYRBT010000001.1:29124407-29323850 GCA_036023395.1 Myiotriccus ornatus
ATTATATTAATTATATTTAAAAATAGAACACCCAATAAGTTTTTAAACTCCATTGGGGAAAGGGCAAAAGTGGCAATTTTAAAAGCCATTTGCTTTAAATTCTGTAACATTTAGAAAAGATCTGTTGTCAAAACATTTTCTTAAACTGGCCACATCCAAAATATACAAACTGTTGAAGTCCTCAGTGTCAGCATTGACAACACTCACCGTGCTTCTGATAGGACGTAAGAAAGAAGAACAACAGTTGCACTGAGCAGAAGAAATGCAAATGAAACTACCTGTTAGCAGACAAACTGATAAAAATTCATATTGTGGGGAAAATTAGGAAGTACCATTTTCAGGCTTTTATCCCTTCATTTTCCATATCCCTCCGTTTCACTGGGATTGTGAAGTCTGCCTTTTATCATCATTTATGTTTTGTTCTACAGTTGACATTAGAGAAATCTGAACAAAGATTTTGGACATTTCTGAAACTGCAGTGCTATAAATCACTGTCTCACCTGTAGGTACTGTTGACTTCAACCAGACCACTTGATTTTCTTCTGACCTTCCCCATGTACAGTGACTATTCTAACTCGATGGCAAACTGAAACTAAGGCAAGTTAATGAAAGATTAAGGCAATGTTAATGAAAATCTGTCCTAATGTGATATGTATATGCATAAAGGGCCTGCACTGCTTTAGCTCACCTCAGTTTTAAAGAGATGAAAACAGCAACTATTCTGTGTCAACCTCAACAGCACCTTCACAAGATTCCTGTAAAAGAGCAACAACGTTCATATCTGAAAAACCTAATTGGATACTATTATAATAATTTCTTGCCTCTGTCCATCAGTGCAGCTGCCCTGATACATATCTTTTTATGAAAAAGGACTTCAAGTATTCATCCATTATGCTCTCGTTCTTAGAATAAAAAACACACTGGAATTTTATTTGCATGCAGCTGTAAAGAATATTTGCATTCAAAACAAAGCGCACTGGCTTTTCTTATTAAACTATCTAAATGTTATTTCATATCAAATCAAACCTTCTTAGCAAGGCTCCTCTGGCTGTTTATTGTATCCTCCTTGAGTTTTCTTGCCATGCCTGCCATCTCAGATTTCTCTCCAATTTAATTCTTGTGGTTTTTTGCTATGTTTTCCTTTTCCTGCACCTAATATTTTTTCTTATCCAATTTCTGCATTTATTCCTCTATTTCTGTATATATCTTTTTCTTTCTTGTTTGTTTGTTTGTTTTCCTTTTCCTCCCTTCAGTGCTCTTTTCTCCCGGTTTTTCTATCAGAACAAGCTTTTCTGACTCTGGCATTCTCTCTGTCTCCTTGGTTTCCTTTCAGTCGCCCAGTCGCCCTCACTGGAATGTTGGCAGAAACATATTTTTCTTTGAAAACAAAGAGTCTAAATAAGTAAATGGATAAATAAAATAGCTGGGAGCAGATGGGAGGTTTCAATTCTAGAAGGGTCTGTATTCTGTGAGCTTTTCTCACTTCTTAGCAAAGGAGGAGATAGTTGCACTCACTGCCCACCCACCCCCAGCCTCACAGGGAGCCAGGCTTCCCCCTCCCCTGGCGTGAGGACCTTGCTGGGAGTGATGGATTGCACTGCAGTGAGGGCTTGAAGCACTGCAGGGAGAAGAGGGGGAGGGATGGGAAGGAAGGGAGGGAGGGAAGAAGGGAGGAGACACACTGGTAGCGTCAGGCCAGGAAGGATGTAGCCGGGCTGATGAAAAGAGACAAGGGGGGGGGCTGGAAAACGGGGATGGGGAGGGTATGGTGGGGGTGGGCTTGCGTTTCTGCAGGCAGCACCGGTCCGAGCAGATTGGTGAGCCCAGGAATGATGGAGACACAAGGCAGTGCGGGCAAAGCTGTCACTGGGCAGCGGGGGAGACGGGCAGGGAAAATGGAAAAGAGATAGGGAAAGGGAGGAGGGATAGAAAGAGCGAGAGAAAGTAAGGCTTTGGCTGTACAGCAGCGACAAAAGGACACAACTCTGGCAATCTGGATTTCCTTGGAGCTGTAACAGAGAAGGCAATGTTGATGTAGAAACACTCAAAAGGTCAAACAAGGCATTCAGCTAACCGTACTGAAATGGGCTTTCATTGCACTCAAAAGGGTGGTAACAGCACGACCTTTGGGCAGTAGCGAGGTACAGCTGTACCGCCGAAGCTACTAGCAATGGTGAGCTTGCAGCGTCTGGCTGCAGCAGCTTATTGCCCTGTGGATTTTGGCAAGGGGGACGCGCGTCCTTTTGCCTGTGCACTGTGAGGAATGCAGATGACCTCCCCACTGCACCAACTGCAAGTGCTGAAACATCACTTGTCATTGTTTGTTGCCTTTCACGCTTCTCTTCTTCCTTATTTTAATATACATTTCTCCATCTGTTCCTTATTCATTGCCCAGAATTTTTTTCTCCATATCTCCATTTCCATCCAGCCTCCTTTCTCCATTATTAATATTTTTTTTTTTTTCTCCTCCAGCATCACCTTCTTTCCTTCCTTTCTCTCTCTCTCTGCCCTTTCGCGGACGTCCCCCTGCCCACCCCAAGGCGCAGCGCTGGGAAGGGGCTCGGCGGGTGCCGGGGGTTCGGGGCTGGGGGAGGATGGGGAGCGGGGCGGGTCTGCTGGCAGCCCTGCGATCGGCCTGCAAGCCCCTGCCCCGCCCCTGCAACTTGCAGAAAGACCCCCGCCCCCCCCCCCTCCACCCACTCACCCTCCTCTGGCTATAGCTGGCTCTCCGGCCCCCATCGCACTGCATCAGCTGCGGTTTCCAGCTACGCTGACCTAGTTCTGGCCTCCCTGCGAGGCACCTCTGTCCCCCTCCTCCCTTAGCACCTGGCCTTAGCACAGGAGGAAAGGGGAAGGGTCCCCTCACACCGCAGGGAGCCTCCTGAGCACAGTTCCCATCATGGCGCCGGACTCTGCGAGGGGAGAGAGAATTGGTGATGCAGGAGCCCGCCCCCGAATCCCCTCCATCGGCTCAAGGAAGGCAAGCGGAGATGGGTGTGTAGGCACACCAGCAAGGTGGCGAGAAGGGGTATCAGAGTTAGATGAAGAAAAGATGAAGAAACCACTCCCCACGAATGAGAGAAGTCTTGAAAAACACCCAGATTGCCTGCTCTCATCAGATCTGGGCACAGAACTGTCGGACACAAGAGGATAACACCGACACGATGGGGATAAACTCGGGGACATTTAACCTGCTGCCTGAAGCTCTTTAGCTCGCAGGGCAGATGTTTATCAGACTTAATGCAGCAGAGTGCCTGCGAGGTATAGCCACCCTGTGGTTGCATCAGATCCTTCCCAACAGGCACTGAAATCCTAAGTCATCACTGCAACAGCATTCATCAAAAGACAATGGAGAAAGAGACAGAAAAGGGCAAAACAGGAGTCAAAAAGAGGTAAAGGAACAGGAAACAAAAGCAGCCAGGCAGGAACTTTCTCAAGATGGTAAAGGAAAAATGCAGACTGAGAAAAACAGCTGGAAAAGGGGCCAGGCAGACAAGGAGTAGCAGAAAGGAGATACACAGAAAAGGAGGCATTTTCCTTTCAAATGACTGTTTCCATCGAAAGCACATTCATCCTGTTGTCCAGCTCCTCAGTACTGTTCCCTGTTTCCCGGCAGCAGAACTGCAACTTAGTTGGGAGCAATGCACTCCCGTCTTCTGGAATTGGGAGCTCCTAGTTATATACCAGCCTTTGAAGCTTACCAGCTGCTATTCACCCATTCCTTTGTTTCTGCCTGTAACTCTGCCCGCCTGGGCTTCTTTGTGTCTCGCAGTTCTCAAACTGTTCCCAGAATAAGGATAACAGAAGCCTCTGACCTTCTCCAAAGTTACTTATTCAATTAGATGCGTGCTATCCTCCCTTATGTCCCCAAATGTTGCTGTCTGGCAGGAAAAATCTTGCAATGCCCCTCTGAGCCCCTTTCTTCTGTCAGGATTGTGCCCTGAGCCTGAGCCTCGTTTTAAATGCTGGGAACAAGGGGGTTCCCATTCCTTCTATTCCACCACCTGCACAGACCACTGTTATTTTGTCTCCGTATTTACAGCAAAATAATAATTTCCCCCGCAGGAGCCTGCTGGCTCCCTTCCCACCCCCTTGGCATAGGAAACGGGCAGTCGCGCCCTTCCCCTCCCCGCGCGTTCGGCACTGGCCGCTCCTCCACCCCAGGACCAGCAGGGATGCGGGGCTCCGTGAACCGCGCCACGCGGGCAACATCACCCCCGCTTCCCCAGCCCCACTCTCCCCCTCCCAGTCCCCCGCCTCGGGGCACTCCCGAGCCCGGCCGGCGCTGCCGCCGGCGGGACGGCGGTGCTGGCAGCCGGCCTGGCGGCAGAGACCTCGCCGCCGCCGGTCGCAGCCGGGCCGCGGGCAAGGTTTATTCAGATCCAGCGGTGGGTCCGGTGGGATGAAGCACATGGATCCAGGCACATGTGTGACGGACGCACCTGCAAGCTGGCGTGTTGCATTCTGGAGGGGATGGTGCCGGGTCAAAATGCTTTTGGGACTGAGTCAGTGAAACCTGGGACCTCCTGCAGACCCCCTCAGTTGGGAGTTCTTTGTATTAGCAGTAGTGTCTCCATTTTCTGCTATCTTACAGTAGTTTATTCAGAACAGCAATTAGCATAACAGGCAGAACCAATGAGAAACTTAGGTAGTATGAAATTAAAGATGATTTTGCACCATTTGGCATAAGTCCTCATTTTACATGGTATGAAACAAGAATGATACGGCCATTTCTTGTTGAAACACAGTCCAGAACTTGTTTCCCTCCATGAGACCATCTGTGTTCATATGTGAAGCCAAGCATTCATGTGTGAACACAGGCATTTACCTTGCATTATACATATTTTTTTTATTATGCAGTCATCCAAGCAGGAAGCAAAAACATTGCTATGAGATTTGGCTGACCAAATGAGTAACTGCTGAAGACACAGGGAGCACACAGTCAGCAGACAGGGAAATGGGTATAAATAATTAGGCTTAGCAACATCTGCAGGTTGGATTTCCCACCATTTTTCCATCACAAGGTCACACACCCAACCAGAGACAGCATATGAAACTTTACAATGTGAAAAACGGGATAATGTCCTGCAGACTTTGGCTTCAGGACTAAACAGCTGGTTTGCAGTTTTAGTGAACTCAGTGACAAAAGATGTTTCATGGAATCAACCGTGAAATCAGATTTTGCATACATTAAGGCTTTGGACCAGTCCTTACATTATGCATTACAGAGTGCATGGGAAAAATCTCAAAAGAAAGGTGCCAGGAATCTTTAGTGTTCAGAGGCGTCCATTCCTTGTTGATACTCAATTATATTTCTTCCCTAAAGGGTGAAGTTTGGTATTCTGGATCACTGACACACTCCCCAATATTGTCCTTGCACTTTTAAACAGTAAGAATTTCGTCCTGAGAATGAGGTTTATGGGTAACAGGAAAGACCTCACCTTTAGTGGATAAAAAAGAATAGAAAAAAAGAGGTCTTGACTTATTCTAGGGAAGTATAACATCTGCATCCAACTCAGCAGTGCTGACAATTCTTCAAAAAAAACCCAAACAAAACAACTCAAAAGTTTCTTCAACAGTGGGCATATCCTGGGTGGGCATGTCCTGAGTAGTAAATTGACCCTTTCTCTTGTTCTACCTTTCCAAGAAATAGCAAAAGACTTTCAGGACTCTTTCCAAACTCACTTAGGTTTCTAGATGATGGGAAATTGTTCTAGAGATATAGGTTATCCAACCTGTGACAAAGTGACTACAACTCCAGTAGCTCAATGAACAGTAATAAAAAGGATACAAGGCTACATTTTGCATGTGAGAGAGCTATGAAGGTACATGGTAGTTGGTGGAATAAATTGTTACTGATAATCATAAGACCCAGCTGAAACATCTCAAGTGGTTTGAGATCAAATATCTTACTGTTACCGTGACGAGTGTTTTTCCTGTACTTGCAGAATGACTTCCTCTCAGATGTCTTATAACCAAAAGTGCATTTGTATGGCCAAAAATCTACATTCCTGAATTTCCCAGCTGTGCAATTCTCCTCTTTCCACAAACTGCTAATGATGTTTGAGCAGAAGAGGCACCTGCCTTACAGCTTGGCTGCTTACTGAAATATAAAAGAAAAAAAATATGCTATTATTATGTTACTGTAGTTCTAGTTATATAAATACTAATGCAGACATTTTTCTTTCCTCTTTGCTTTATGCTGTCTTAAAAACAGCATACATGAATCCGGAAGAAATCTTACTCTGAAATACGTATACATGCTAGGCAATGGGCAGTGGTTGCACAATATTCAGCAGAGCAGATACCACAGTAGCTCTTTGTTAGCAAACTCCCTGTGTAAACAAACTCTGCGCACCTCATAGCCTGAAATTACAACTTTTGTAAGTGTGAACTTGGTGCACATGGGAACTCTATTCCAGAAGGCTTTAGCCTATAGTAATTCTGTTTAAGAAGATAATGTTTTGTTATTGTCAAGATAACAGAAATACTGTTTAGCATTTTGGTGTTATTTATTTATTTACTTACTAATTTACCCTGCTGGTACTTGCCTATGATTGCCTCCTGCTCTCAAGTTATACTTTGAGTTGGCATTTAGGCAAGTAGGAGGTTGTAGCCAGGGGGGGGTTGGTCTCTTCTCCCAGGCAGCTATCAGTAAGACAAGAGGACATGGTCTTAAGCTCTATCAGGGGAGATTTAGTTTGGATATTAGGAAGAAATTCTTTACAGAGAGGATAATCAGGCATTGCAATGGGCTGCCCAGGGAGCTGGTGGATTCTCCGTCCCTGGAGATATTTAAGATGAGACTGGATGTTGCACTTAGTGCGATAGTCTAGTAACCGCTGTGGTAGTGGGTCAAGGGTTGGACTTGATGATCTCAGAGGTCCTTTCCAACCCGTCTGCTTCTATGATTCTATGTATTTTCCCCTATACTGTTGTACAAAGTCAGAAAGGTGTCTTGGAGAGCAACCCAAGCACACAGGTGAGCATTGGATGATGTCTGGGTAGCTGGGGATTTTGGCCTCTGTCATCATCTCTGAGGTTGCTTTGCCTCATACGCATGAAGCAAATAGTTTTTAGAAGAGCACCTGAATCGCACTTGAGGTCTGGGGAGTAGGACCCAGATGTTTGCAGAACCAAATGAACAAACGTATATACCCTTCAGCAAAGTCAGTGAAATGCTCAATGATGTTTGTGTTACGAGTATTTTAACCTCCAGGTATAATTTTGCAGAAGATATACCAAAGGTGGAGCATATGACACCACAGTACAGCATTGTGCAGTATGAATGCATAAACATTGCAGATGACTTTAGGGCATCCTCTCTTCCAATACATAGGTTACTCCTGTGGAAGTCAGTCCCACTGTGTCAGTTAAACATCGTGGATACTGAATGAGAGGTTTGGATGGCTCAGCTTTACCCTGCAACTGCAGGTTGGAAAGCCTGTCTGGAATGGTCACATGTGGATGAACTGTCCTGTTGTTCAGGTGGGAGAATTAAGACGAGTAGGACAGAACCTCCACGTGCTGAAGAGGCAGAAGAAAGCAGGTTGAATGGTAACCTTCATGATATGATGGGTGTTCGGGGGTATCAGAATGACTGCGTGAGTATGTCCCATCTTTGCAAAGCTGGGAGTGCAGCACAGGTTAGCGAGAAACACGTACATTGTTCCCCTGGGGCACAAAGTGTGTGTTTGCTGCGTCTAGAGGTTCTGAAGGTTGGTGAAGGAGAAACTCACACAGGACAATGTGGAATATACAGCTGATATGATACAGTGAATGAAAAGGGTGTGGTACGAAAGAAACTGAGTAGGTGTGCCACAGAAACTGATAAACAAGGTGTGTTGGTTGATACAGGGGATGTGTCATATTTGTCTGCTGCCAACAGTTATTATTTTAGAGAAATGACAGCAGCAAGGGATGATGCGGCCCTGGCTGCACACTGGGTACGTCAGGCACATGATGGCATATGGTGGGTGGTGTGTAGGACATGTCACACGCGACATAGGACAAGGGGACATAGTCTCAAGCTGCGACATTAAGAGAATTTCTTCACAGAAAGAGTGATTAGATATTGCCCAGTGAGATGGTGGAGTCACCATCCCTGGAGATGTTTAAGGAAAGACTGGACGTGGCACACAGTGCCATGGTGTAGTTGACATGGTGGTGTTAGGGTATGGGTTGGACTCGATGATCTCAGAGGTCTGATTACGTGCACCTTTAACTGAACATGAAGGATGAGGGTTCTGGGTTTCCATGCCACATGCCAACAGCAGCAGTGATGAGTGTGACAGTGCACGTTTTGCTGACAGAGTGGCTGCTTTTGCTGTGCTGGGGCTGGTCACCCGTGGCAGTGGGATGGTGACTGCACCCCCGAGGGGGCAGTCAGGGGTGGAAGGTGGGGACTGCAGGAGAAGCTGGGTCGGCACGGTAGGGCCTGGGCTGGGGTGTGCCATGGCAGTGGGGGCTGGACTGAATCCCCAGCTAGAGCAGGGGAGGAGGGTGGGAACTGGCAGGAAGAAGAACATTAGGAAAAGCATTGCCAGGGAGGTGATCCTGTCCCTCTACTCAGCCTTGGTGAGGCCGCATCTGTAGGGCTGTGTCCAGTCTGGGCTCCTAAGTAAGAAGAGACATGGAACTTCTGGAGCAGGTCAGACATGGAACTCCTGGAGCACGTCCAGCAGATGGCAACGAGGATGACTGGGGGTCCGAAGTGCCTCTCTTACAAGGAAAGGCTGAGAGAACTGGGCCTGTTCATCACTGAGATGACTGAGAGGAGACCTCATCAATGTGTGTAAGTGTCTGAAGGGAGGTGCAATGAGGATGGATCCAGACTCTTCATAGTGGTGCAGAGCTATAGGACAAGGAAATGGGCAGAAACTGATGCACAAGAAGTTCCACCTGAATATGAGGCAAAATTTTACTGTGCGGGTGACCAAGCACTGGAACAGGTTGCCTAGAGAGGTTGTGCCCTCCTCCTCACTGGAGATATTCCAGAACCGCCTGACACAATCCTGTGCCGTGTTCTCGGGGATGATCAGGGCGGCTGGAGCAGACGACCCGCTGTGGTCCCTTCGAGCCCGACCCGTCCCCAGGTCCCGTGGGAGGCCTCGGCCGTTGGACAGGGGCGGTGCCGCCGCTCACGGGCAGCGGTTCGGTGGGGCCCGGCCCCGCGTGCCGAGCCCGGCCCGGCCGTTACGGCACCGCCGCCGCTCCGCTGTGAGGCGGCGGCAGCGGGCAGGGGCGGCGGCGGCGGGCGGGGGGCTCGGTGCAGGGAACAGCCGCGGCCTCCTCGCCTCAGCCGCGGGGAGGAGGGACACCGAGAAGGGGGGAAGGCGGGGGGGGGGGGGCGGTGAGGGAGGGGGGCGAGCGTCGCGTGGCGTCGCCCGCTTCCCTCTAGGACTGCGCCGCCGGCGGGGAGGAAGGGGCGCGTCTCCCCGGAGCCTTCTTCGCCCCGCGCCCTCTCTTCCCAGGCCCGGTGCCGGAGGGGGTGGGGGTGGGCGCCCCGCGGGTCCCCTCAGGCTCGGCGGTGCCCGGGGCGGGTGAGATGTCGGGCTGAGCGGGCGCGAGCCCGCGGGGGTGGGGTCCGCCGTGCCCGGGGAGGGGTCGGGCGGGCGGGGGGGGTGGTTGGGACCGTCCCCTCACAGCCGTCCCGCCCCGCCGCGCTGCGCCCATGGTGATTGTGCTGCATCCCCCGCGCGCGGAGCGGGGCGAGCTGCCCGCGCCTCCCCGCCGGGGCGCCCAGGTGGGTGGCGGAGGGGGAGCGGCGGCGGCGGCCGCTCGTTGTGCGCGGGGAGAGGGCCGGGGGGTGTGAGCGGGGGGTCCGCGCCGCGGTCCGGGAGCCGCCGTTCCGCGGGCGGGTCGCGCTGCCCGCGCGGGGTGGGGACCGCCGACCCCCCGGGCTCGCACGGCGGCCGCGACCCCGCGTGGGTCCGTGGGGATCCGCGGTGGCGGCGGGGGTAGGTCTTCACGTGATGGAGGCAGGGGTGTGTGTGGCTGGCGCTGGGTCTGGCAGCGAGATCTTCCCAACTAGGTTTCTTCTCCCCTTTTGTTTTCTGGTGTTTAAAGAGCACATCGGTGACTTTACTGCCTGGCACCCATCAGGGGTTCCGTTTCTCCAAGTGTGCCACTGTTAATCTTGAATTGATTCCATCATTTAAGCAAGCGTTCTCTAGATATGTTTATTATTTTTTGTTTGTTTGTTTGTTTTTTGTTACCGTTTATAAACCACTGTTTATTTTGTGTGGCAGAATGGAATCTCATGCATAGGAGTACATACTCCTAATGCATAGGAATACGTGCTCCTGACCTGAAATGTACTTTTCTCGAGTCTCCTCATCTGAATCCTAAAGGTTATTCTGGGGGAGGGGTTTAAAGACTCGCACAAATAAATGGAATCGTTTCTGTAGGTTTTAAAACTTATTTTCTTCATATGTTTACATGTAGATAGAGGTTTATCTTTCCACTGAATGCACATTCTTCAGTAAAAGAACAAAATGCTTATCCTTCTGGGGTCTTTTTCTCGTTAGAATTGGTATCTGTGGTAGTATAATGGTGTAAATTCTTTAAAGTTGCACATTTCCCCTAGTTGTGTTCACCTCACAGTTTTCATTTGACTTTGCTTATTGTCTTGAATGGCACCTTTTATTCCTTTGGGATTTAGTTTATCTGTATTTCATACCTTTATATGTTTATTTATGTCTAATAGGGACATTTCTTCTTTTTTTTTCCTCCTTAGGTGTTGGTGTCTTCAGAGTCATTTAGGCTTTTAGTTCTGAGGAAGTAGAGACACGAGGATTGAGTCTATTTTACATAGAAAGCTACAGCTCTTCACCAGTACTCTTTTTACTCCTTCCTATCCCTGCTATAGGGGAGGACAATTTGGGAATTATTTTAACAGTCGTTTACTCCCCTTCCCCCCTCAGAAATCTACCCTGTTCCCCGAGGCATCCGCTAGACATTGCCTGTTATAGGACCAGGAGAACGTTTTCATCATCATCATCCCTTGCTTGCCTTGGGAGCTTCAGTAGTACCCTTCCCTCCTTTGGAGTATAGTGCAGAGAGGCATCCAGAAGACTTCCTTGCCACCCTTTTTGGTTAGTAGAGGATTCAGGAAAAGGGGTACCTAGCAAGACACGTGACCTCCTTAAGGGAGCCAGAACTGAAGCAGCACTTACCACGCTGAAGGAAACACCCATCTTTAGTGTCCTTTTCGTCTTCCACTGCTTCCTCACCAAATTTCTGGTAAGTCTCTTCAGTCCATTCATTCACGCAGTGCATGTTTCCCTTCCCCCACTCCAGGCGCTGGGAGAGGCATGCACAGAGACTGTGGCGTGGGGGAAGGGAGGAGGGAAAACTGGCTGTGTACACACGGATCAGGGAGGAGAGGGGGGTGTTGTACCACACTGCAGGGAAACCTGGCACAGGTGGAAGAGCCTCTCATCAGAAAAGCAGCTGATGTGGGGGAAATGTGTGTTTTATTTGCACATGGGCGTGTGTGCGCACACAGGCATGGTGGAGGGGGGTGAAAAAGCTGTTGTAGGAAAAAATACCAAGAAGTAGAAGGATGGCTGATGCTGACCAGTATCGGGCTTGTGTTGCAGAGAGGAAAGAGAATGGATTACTCAGTGGTGATCGGGAAGTGGGGTGTGTGAATGAGGAATCTTAACCATCTACTTGCAAGCATGAACATAGAGCAGGAAAGATGGGGCGGGGGGGTGGGGTGTGGATGTCTGGCTTTTAGAGGCAGCTGTGCCTGGGAGGATTGCTGCTAGCATCTTGAACATCACTCAGTGCAAAGGTGGAGACAAGCAGATGAAAGCCATCACTGAGAGTGCAGTTGCCTATCTGCATCTGGGGGGATTGTACTGGGAATAAATGGGAACAATTAATATATTCCCATATCCTTTGGCTTTTGCAGTCTACAAATCTCCAAGGGAAAAGGAGGTGAACACTGTGATACGCTTTCAAAGAGGTGTGCTTGGGTTCACCTGCCTGCAGAGACTTTAAATTCTACAATGCATGTGTAACGAGTGGATGATAATGCAGCAGCACTGGACAGATTGCGCTGCAGCTGCTCAGTATGTTATATAAAATGCATTTAAATGAATGTTTTAATTTTTCAAATTCTTCAGGTTTAAAAAATATGTTCTTTCCAAAGAGTCTCAAACAGTTATGTGACAGTCTTAGGAAAACTAGTTGTTGGTACATAAAAGAGGAATTTTTCTTGATGTTGGCCTTAAGCATCAGCACGAAGGAGCATTGTTAGGAATGAGTTGATTTACCATGGATTTATTTTTTGAAAGATGTCAGTTCTTATCTCTATCACCATGGGATATATCCGTCATCCATACATTTTCTTTAGATGATCATCATTGTGGTACCTTTGTGTGGAAGAAAATTACTTGTGCTTTATACTTGAAACAGCTGTGAGCTGTTTGCAGACCTGCTCTCCTTATGGCATAGGAAGTCCTATTTCTGGGATGTTTCAAATACTGCTCTCCTCTCATTAAGATGAGACAGAGGCTTCCATGACAGCGTATGGCGGATTATGTGCTGGGTCATGTGCTGGATGACTGTTTGTTAGCTGTTTAACTGGTCTGCTATCTAAGATTGACTTTATAATTCAGATCTGCCTTGAGGTATCTCCTAAAGGAGATAACTTGCAAGTATCTGCCAAATGTTCTTAGGTCTTCAGTGTCTTGAAATGTGGCCTTCTAGCATTCTAGAAACTGCTGCCATGGTGGAGACGATCGGTTTGTTGGAAATGTGTACTCAGTTTCAAGCCTTAGCTGATTTATGATGAAAAGGAAGTCAAAATCAGCCTTCCAAGTTGAATAACACTGTTTTGGAAATGAGTATTAAGGGATAAGCACCAATGATGTTGTTAGTGTTAATCGTAGTGAGGTGAGTGCTTGGAGCTGTGTTTTTCCTAGTTCTCTGTTTCCCATGGCAGTCATGACTGTCAGTCTCCTTGCTTATTCCTTCTTGCTTCCATGAGATTTTTATTATCATTATCTCAGCTGTAGGGATCCAACATGCCTAGAGGTATGCTAAAACTAAGGTTAGGTTTTACCTCTATTAACTGCTGGAATCTGTGGAGTTTGTGTTAGCTGCACAGTGCTGTAACTGAGCCTGAGAGTCTGAGCCAAGCTCTAAAAAAAGGGAGATTCTGGGAGGGGCTGATGGTAGTAATTGTTCCGCTAACTTGTTTCGCAGATCACAGTATAGTCAGTGGGAGTGTGCTACAACATCAGATCACAGGTCGAGCAGTTGAAATAGCTAGATAATATTGATTCTTAATGCTACAAAACATCTGGGATTCCATTCATCATTCCCATAGGGAAGAAACAAGTTAGACTTTTTAATTTACAAAAGCATTGAGTGGTTGCATTCTGAGCAGAAAGAACACAGAACGGGGTTTTTGTACATACTAGGTATCTCTTATTTTACACATTTACAAGTAAAACATAAATTAATTATTATCCCCTAATAGTGGGTTTCTTCTTAGAGGTAATACATGAAAAAGAAAAAAGAGACTAGTCCATTTTTCTCCTGCTTTTGGGTGTTGAAGATGGGATAAGGAGTAAATTAACAATGGAGACCAGTCTCACATTCCTGGAGACAGGTCTCTAATCTCTCTGTAAAGAGAAGACCCCTTCAAGGCAAAAAGAGTGGTCTTCAGAGAAGATTTCTAGATCTCTCTAGACAGCTGATCTGATTGGCTGAATTCTCTGTTATTTCAAGAAAACATATTCCTATACGATGTAAAGCAGAAAAGGAGCACAGTGAGTGCTTTTGTTAGAACAGCTGCTAAAGGTGTACTGCAGATTGAAGGAATGCGGGAGGAAATAGGTTTGCATGTGATGGGGAGGGGAGGAAGCTGCCGTGTGCTTGTGTGCTTGCAGGAATAAAGCCTAGCTTAAGCAATACAAGGGTGCTACAGCTCAAAGTTGAGGTGAGTGTTCCATTCCCTCTATAAACTGCTACGAATCTGTTCCACACAGCTTCCTGAAGCTGACGCGGCAGTGTGTGCTTGGCTGCCGTGACACAGTTTGATTTTTATGAGAGGTTTTACTTTGATGCCACCCTTTTTACCTCTCCCAGTCCGTTTTATGGAGTTAGGTTTATGGTTATTTTTTGCTTTTAATTTCATAAATCTATTAAATAGTTTTTGAAGGATTGCACTTTGACTGTAGTAGGTAGCTTTGATTGAAAACTGCACTTCAGCTGATCACCTTGAACATATTTAAACATCTGCTCTTCCCCTTATATATATCATACTTACTTTGCAATAGATTCTCTCATGGATTAGGAAGTATTCCATGCACACCCAGCATTGTCTGAGGCTGTGTCTTTTAGACTGATATGGGTGGAGTTGGTTTTCAAGGAAAAATTCTGGCAATCATATCCAACTTTAGAGCTTAATGCTCTTGTGCATCTGACTGCAAGGCCAGCTTTCCTCCTACAGACTGTTTTCTTGAGAATGTGGGAGGGATTGTTAAGATGTTTGGTTAATAGGGTAAATTGCAGGTTTTGTGTTCTGTGAGAGTTCTTACACAATCAAAATAGAGATTGTAAGGAGAGGCTGAAACTGATGAGTAGATTCTGTTTTTAGGAACAGAATGTTAGTGTGAAAAAGATGGAAAGATTTTTTTCCAGGTGGAAAAAAAAAGGTAGTGTAGAGTTGGGGGTGAAGGAACCAAGAGTTAGGATTACTAGTTTCTGCCTCTGCTGCTGGCTTGTAGCTTAATCTAAAGTGAATTTCTTAATCTTTGCTCCCAGATTTGAGGTGGTTACCTCTTTTCCCTAAGATATTAACTTTTGTATATACATTTATAAAACTCCCAAGATTTTGAGGGAATGAGACACAGGAGGGAGATGAATACCCATACCTAAGCACATTTATTGTGGTCATTGGGATACCTGGATGGCTCTTCTCAGTGAAGCTGTAGCTTCTTTCAAAAGGAGAAGAACCATGGCCCTTTGCTGATTTTTAAGGATTTGAGTGCTGAAATGGCACCAGGGAGAGATGACGGCAGACTTGAGGGAGTGGAGGTGGGGCGATGTAGAAAAGAGGCTTGAGAAACATGGGAGTAGATTGGCAAAGAAATCAAGCGTTACTGGCAAGCTAAAATGGGGAAAAAGTACTTGTTTTTTGCACCAGTGTTAGAACCAGTGCAGAGGGGGGGAAAAAAACCTCAAAACCACAAAACCTCAAGCTAAAACCTCAAGCAGGCTGAAAATATGTATTGTTTTCTGATTTATTTGTTTGCATTTTTTTTTTACAAAGAGAAGGTGTGGCTGGTGTCTCGGTCGGCGTGCCGGCGGTTCCGCGGCCGTCCTCCAGCGCGCCGCGGGCGCGGCGTTGCCGGGGCGGGGCGGCAGGGGGCGCTGCGCCGCCTCGCCGGCCCCTCACGGTAATGGCAGCGGCGGGGGCCGGTGCCCGGCGGCCTCCGGGCTGTGCCCCGGCGCGGCGGTGACACTGCGGGAAAACACAGCCTCTCCCGGTGCCTAGCCGAGCATGTTGTTCCCGGAAGTTTTATGTAAACTGCCGCGTATAGAAATCCATTGTTGAGAGGGACAAAAGTGGGGCTGGATCTGATGGTTGTCAGCCATTGGGAGCCCGAGCCTCATCTTGCCCTTTCCACTTTCGGCTGCTTTGAAGAACAAACAGGTTCTTTGAGATATCAAAAGATATTCCTTACAACCCGCCATACCCATTTTCCTGCAGGGAGCAAACACTTTTCCTCCTTTACCTTGAGCATCTTGACTACTGTCAAGGGCTGGTCTGGAGCTATGATTGCCTTTCCCAAGCTTCTGCTTGCATTTAGTCTATTAGGATGAAGACCTGTAGTCCTTGGCTTTATTGTTGCTCCTCATTTACCAAAGCAATGGAAAAAATATCTTAGTCTTTGTTTGTTGTCATTATGGTTCTCAGTGCCAGGAGTAAAAATGTCCACTTAACATTTGATGTTTGTGTTAAGAAAAAGCTGTACTAGTAGAAAAAACTTGCTTTTTAATTACAAAAAAAAAAAAATCCAGTCTTGTGGTTGTAGCTAAACAATCCTTTTGTCCCAAGACCTGCTGCAGAAACTAAAATTCTTTGTAATATCAAATTATAGCAGTTGTATACTCACTGTCTTTCTGTATTTACATTTCCTGCTGACAGCATTTCCTGTCATTAGGACTACCAGGTGAAACTCCTGTTCCTATCCCAGAGTTCAGTTCTCTTTGGAACTTATGTAAGATATATTGATGAAAATCATGATTTTGACCTCTTTATTTTAATAGGAAAGTTTAAAATCTGACACTGAGAGCAGCTTTGGTTTTCTCCAGAATTCTTCTTCCCTGCACCATGCTGCTTCTTGTCTTTCTTGAATGTAAATGAGTAGTCCATTAGCATACCTGTAATTGTTTTACAGCTTTTGAAATATTTCAGTAAAAATGTGTTCAGTCAAGAATAGCTCAAGTTCTCTGTATTCAAAGCAAAAGGAGCAATACCGTGGTGTTATGAGATCTAACACCATTCAATTTCTTAAATTTGAACTGTTTTTTCTGTTCTTGGTGCTGAATTCATTAGTGCTGTTTATGTATAAAGGTGATTTAAAAAAATTATTTGGAGCAAGAAAGGGCTAGTACTGAGATTCAGACTTTGATTTTGCTTTATTTTACATATATTATTAATGTTCTGTATCCCTAACATTCTGTTGATGGTCCTTGTTCCATCTTTTTTTTTTCTGTTATTATGTATTCTGGATACTACTAAATATATTTCTAAGTATATTACGCGGTAGATGTGAAGTAGTTGTAAGAGCAAATCAGTCCTAAATAGTTATCTGGAAAATTATGTTTTAATGAATTTCTTTTGTTCTTCTGGGCTCCTTTTTTAACATAAATAATTTGTCACAGTGTACTTTCTTCACTATGTGGTGGAAAAGGACAAATCAACTCTGTCACTGGGTGTTCTAGCAGTACCGGGAGAGGGGCTGAGTTATTTCAATTGTAAGGAATTATCCCAATAGTGAAGTTGAAATTCTGGCCATTCAAAGTGTATTAAGTTCTTGGCTTGCTTCTTAGTACTGTCAAGGAAGGGGGATGCTACTGTCAGTAAGCAGTAGTTATATCGTTTGTATACCTCTTGTGAAGAAAGCTAGGATGAGGACCAAGACCTGATTACTAGTCTTTAACATTCCATCAAGTGTAAATGGATTTGTTTGTGTTGTTGGTACCTCAGTGACAGATTAGGTGTAGACATTATTTTGCCTCTTGGAGGTTGGAAGTTGCAGTCTGTTGAAAAGGACTGACTTGTGCAGAGGGAGAGGGACTTGGTACAGGCAGGGATCGAGAATTATGTGCTCTAACAGAGTCTCGTCTTTTCTACTGTCTAGCAGTTTCACTGAAAAGAAACCTTGAAGGTTGCAACACAAGTCCAAGATGTGCAGTTCAGTTGCTCCCAGGCTATGGTTCTTAACAGACCGTCGCATCAGAGAAGATTACCCTCAGCAGGAGATCCTGAGAGCACTGAAGGCCAAATGCTGTGAAGAGGAGCTGGATTTCCGGGCCTTGGTTATGGATGAAGTGGTGCTGACCATTGAGGATGGAAATCTTGGTGAGAATGAGCTGAGGCTGGGAATGTGCTGAAAGGGTACTTTGAAAAAGATTGTAAAATGGAACACCTGTACTCTTTAATAATGAATTCCACGTGTGCCAGACTACCTGTCATTCATCATCTAAATCATGTAGATGTACGTCATACCATGTTTTTTAGCATTTATTATGTTAATTGAATATAATTGTTAAATTTGCTAATTTGCAGTAGAACCATTTTTGCCCTCCTTCTGCAGAAAAGAAAGGAGGGTTCTTTCATTTTGTTGAATTCAGGGTAAGGACTATAGGACCTCTGAATTAATAAGAAATCATGGAGCTTAAATTTTGCTTAGATAATTGAAATTTATGGGTCACATTTAAGAGTTTCAGGGGGAATTTTTTCTTCTGTTTGTGTTCTAACTCCAGAATAGAAAACACATTTTAAATAGTCTAAAAGGAATTTTTCAATGAACAATACAAATTGTTATAACGTGGTATAGATTATAATGTGATATAACTAAAGTGTGCTGCTGTATGCATGTGGAGTTACGTATGTGCTAAAAAAGAACGGTGGTGAAAAAGGAAGTATGTGCATCCGAATAATTTGAACTATTACTACAATTTACAGTGTTTAAAACTAAATGGTAAGATTTCTGTTTTGTCCTATTAGGTTTTTTTTTTCCCCTGTGGTGATTAAAAGGGAAAAGCAAGACATTGTGTCAGAAATGTTGAGTTAAAAGGTGCTGTAGATAGTAAGCTTATATGATAGGAAGAATATTAATACCACCAATGTCAAAGCTGTGTAACACAGTTTATTTTTGTTCCAACTTTTAAACTTGGATTTCCTAAAGTAAGGAGACTGCAATGTTGGTCTTTCTTTACCTCTTCCATTTCTCTTCCCTATATATCAGTCAAAAAAAATACCACTGGAGATCCAGGGAAGAATTACATTTCTGAAAGTTGTATTAGAGTAATCCTATGTGGGAACAAAATATAAAAGTACCCTCAGCTCTGAAGAAGAGGCTGCCATGTGATCGTATTCCTTGTTCCTTATTGGGAAATCTTATGTAGGAGTGGAATCATAGAAGTGACTCTGGGGAAGAACTTCGGTCAGAATTTTTACCCTATTGTGGCATGGATCCATCAAGCATAAAACATATCCATGGGAAAACCAGTATCTTTTATTCTGGTATTACTAAAACTTTATTTACCTATTCTGTCTTTTAATTTGAGGATTATGATTTTTAGCACAGATTGAAATTCTGTCGGATATCTTCAAATCAAGATAACTTCTTGTCAGAAAGTCTGAACATCTTACTGCTCTGAGCATGCTTTCCTTTGGACAGCGTGTTATGCAAAGGCAACCATCCTGGACAGAGCTGCAGTCTCTGAGATGCATAATTAGTCATCCACCATTTCAGTATTGTTTTTATTTTTTGGTGATGATTTCTTCTTTCCTGTCTTCTGTCTGTTTTTGGGCAGTTAAATACAGCAGGCATACATCGTGGACCTTTCTACTCTTTTCTGCCTAATGTCTCCTAATGCTGCATCTATTGCAAGTAAAAAGATTAAGTATGCAAGTTGGAAAATTAATGCTGAGAAATATGTAGTACAAGAATGAGAAAAATTAAGGAAATTACTGGAAAGAAAATCCAAAAAACATGAAGTTATTCTCATACAAAATGATGTAAATAACTAACTGTTTGAAAAGGAGTGAGAAAAAGAATGCTGAAAGATTGCAGATAGAAATTTTGGTTTTCTGTAGGTGATATAGTCAATTATCTTGTGGATTTGCTGACTGTCAGGAACACGGCTGGAGGCTTCAGAGACCAAAAATTCAGCACAGGACATTAAAAAGCTTGGAATTATTTACCTCACAGGGCTAGAGTGGAAAAGACACTTCTAAACTTAGGAAAATTGAGCAGAACAGTGGGATACGTACCAGAATCGAAAACTGTCCCTTCCACCAGTCATGTGGTGTACACCTTGGCAGTAGAGCACACTGATGTCTCACTGAAGCCTAGAGCCAAAGGCATAAATGGGAAGCTTTTGCAGTGCTGAGATTTACAAGATTTGTGTATGTCAGAAGTGATGAGAACTGCTGTGGCAGAAGGGAAATGGGGGGAGATTGGGTTTTTTCAATCAGTGGACACAGCAGCAGCGACTCCTTGGGGCAATGCTCTGCCGTACTGCAGGGGTGGGTGGGGAAGCATGGCTGGATTCCCAGGCAAACCAGCAGTGTAGGCCCAGCAGTCCCTGCTGATTCCTTTTCTTCCACAGCTAAAACTTAGGATGACTCAGTATCCCAAGCACCCCACACAGCCCCAGTATGACGGCCGTGTGATGAACCAGCGTGCAGCTCAAGATCCACATTAGACTCCTCAACACAGCATGAGTCCACAAATCATTGTAAATGGAAGTTAAGGGATATAGAATTAATGTTTTTACTTTGAAGTCTAGGAGGAAATTCTTAAACAGATTTATGCTTAAGCAGTTTTGGAAATAATTTAAGTTCAACAAGTATTTTTTGGAAATAACTATTGTTTATGCCTTACTTAAATAAGTGCCTGCTTACCCACGCTATGTATTCCTGTTTCCTTTGCACCCTGGCAGTAGTACTCTGTAGATTTCCAAGGCAAAAGCTGTGATGAAGTAGGAGCTGTATAAAAGGATGATTTTTTTCTGCTGCCTTAGTGGATTGAACCTGATGAGTTGGTTACTGAATCAGATATACACAACATTGTTGCAGAGGAATCAAAGTATCACAGAATCAGTTAGGTTGGAAAAGACCTCTGAGATCATGGAGTCCAATGGACAGGAATGCATATATGGAAAAAAGTGGAGGGTGATATTGCAGCTGGTCTGATTTAAACTGGCTCAGTGTAGCTGTAGCCTAAGTTTAAGAGCTAAATCCTTGAAGCTAAACCAGTTTAGTACGATCTGCTGTGGAATGGAGCAGCTGTGTTTCTCTTGTCCCCCTATTTGTGATAGAAGTCAGTATTTTGTTTAGGTCTTTCATCTGCAAAATGTGATTTTGTTTTGTATAATCTGTCATTCATTTCTTACTTAGTTTTAACTAGCAACAAATGGTTGTGATCTTAGATTTTTTTTCTCACACTGGATCAGATAGCAGTGGAAGTAAACACGGAGGAATCAGGATAATTGAAAGATTTTACAGAATATGTGATAGAATATTCTGAGTTGGAAGGGACCCACAAGGATCATTGAGTCTCACTCTGAAGTGAATAGCCCATACAGAGATTAAACTCGCAACTTTGGTGTTACTAGCACCATGTTGTAATGAACTGAGCTCATCTCATTTCTGTAAAGTATAGAAAGCTGAGGGAGAAAAGATAAGGTTGGATAACAAATTCCTGTGTTTTCATGAAATGGTGAGAAAAGCACTTATGGATCAGCTGGATCTATGGTGAGAGAGGGCTTTTACAGATACAAAACAGTTATTATATCAAAATATCAAAACTTATAATGTTTTTGAGTAATCTTTAAGTCACCTAAAGGCTGTCTTCTGTCACACAACAAGGGGAATAATCACCTCCTCTTCCTTCTGGCCATTTCAGTAGTCTGGCACTTGTTAGTCCATCAGTGCACCTTACTGTAAGAGCTTTTCCTGCAGTGTGCAGCAGTGGCTTTGGGAGTGATGGAGCAAGGCAAGCGGTCTTGGCAAGGTGCCTTGTTGAGCACTGCAGAGTTGGCCTGTTTCCTGCTACTAACTACAGCCAGAGCAGCCATTGCTTCCTCTGCAGAGTTGGGAAATTGGTTAGTAACTCAACAATTGGAGAAGAAGCTGCATTGTGTGCAAAGGACTGGAAGGTAGTTTGACATTAAGTGAATTTTGTGCTGTTGAAAGTGCTGGGCTCCGAATCGCTTGAAACAATTTCTGGTGTTCTTTCACTGTGGAAATCAATCGCTTGGCAGTCTGATCGGTGTTAAATCTGATGGAGCCATAAGCAGTACTAGTAGGCAGTTATGGGCTATATAGATGGGATTCTGGAATGGTAGCTGTGTTTAAAGGTGAGTGTGATCCACTGTGTGACCACCCCAATATTAGATGCGTGAGACAAAACACAGCTCTAGTAGAAAAAACATCAATTGAAACATTTGCTCTATTACCGTATCTTAATAACAGTGCATTTCAACAGCTGCCACATATTTTAAGAATTGATTTTTTTTTTCAGAACTGTGACACCAAAGACAGCTTTCTTATGATGCATATGGGAAGAAAGGATTTGTACTCTCTAACCGTTCTGGGTGTTCTTGCAGTTTTCCTCCTTCCTATCAGGGGTTTCTGTTCTTTTGTGAATGATCTGCTGTTATCTCAAACTGGTGCTAAATAACAAGGCTAACAATGAATTTGATCTTCTTGAATGTGTTTTGTTTCTTCAGTATGTCATCAGTGGTATATATGGGCTCAGTCCAAAGCCACCTTTGCACGGTGGAGAGGTAGGAATGTTTCTGAATGGAAATATTTTATTATGTTTATTTCTGAGGGCTGTGTTAAGGTCTGAAGTTTTTCATTTGCACGTATTCTAGAACAGCCAGCCAGGAAAATTAGACTCGTAGGGCACGTCGTGTTGAGCATACGTGCATGTCATCATACCTGAAAATGCCAGAAAGCGTTGCCAGATTTTTAATTATAGTAAGAATTCTCAGGAATGGCCATCTGGATGATAAACAGTATAAAAAGGACAAAAGCAAAATGAAAGATGTGTTTCCGTACACATCCTAGTCAAGAAATGAAAATTAGCCTAGCGTTTCACAAGACAGTCTTTAACTGGCTGGGGGTTTCTGTGTCACCTTTCCAACAATTCCTGTTCCAGTGCTGTGTCACCTAGGCAGGTTTGGCTGGCGCGTTTGTCTGAGCAGTTGTGAACCAGGTCTGCGTACTGGTGTAATTTTAAATCAGCCTCTTCTTGGTGGCAGGTGTTTTTTTTATACTGCATAGTCCTCTGAGTCAGGGAACAGCGTGACTGCACAAACAGTAGTGTTCTGCAGCACTTAAATCAAAAGGGTAGACTGTGTGTTGTAGTGTGAGAGATTCGGATATACCAGAAGTACTGATGTGAAAAACTTAAATCTTATGAAACTGGCAGCTATGCTTGCTTTACTAGATTTGTGAACAGAGTACTCTGTTACCTGTTCTTTAAGCAATACAGGCTTTTTCCGCCTTTTCTCCAAGTCTAGTTGTTGTCCATTTGTGAATGATGGGCAGTTGACTGATTCTCAGTGACTGTGAATATGAGGGAGATTGGTATTGCTGAACTTTAACCAGTATTGAGAAGGGTCTTCCACTGAGCAGATGGTGTTTAAATTGATACAGACTTCTAGGAATCCCAGTGTTCATGGACAAGTCCCTTTATTTACTTATTTTTATAAATTCTTGTCTGTAAAATGTGGGGAATTACCAGTTTCAAGAATTATGTTTCCTTTTGTGTCTGCCCTTTGCTGCATGGAAAGACTGGAATGACAAGGAGAACAACAACAACAAAAAGAATGCCACTACTGAAACTATTAATTATTTTTTATTTCATTTTATTGTAAATAACTAACATTGGCAATGTCACAAAAATCTGTAGTGGGGCCCTTGTAATGATTGTTCTTTAAATGAAAGAGCTTACATGATTTCTATATCTGTTTAAAGGCCTAGACCATTTCATGATTAAAAGTGTGATAAAATGCCTTTGTAACTGTCAAAAGTTTAAGCAAATTGAAGCAGAATGTGTTACATGTGCTTTGACAAATTGAACAGAATACCTGAGAGCAAAGGTATTCTGCTAATGTTGTCAGAAAAACTCTGCTGGAATTACACTAATTAATTGTTTACTGGCATTAACTAGTAGAAAACCTTTCCTATCATACAGCAAGGGTTTTGTCCATATAAGGCAGGTATTGAACTGGGGACTGTCTTGCTGTGCTTGTTACTCATCTCGACACATCTGTGAGTAAAACAAGGGAGAGCAGATATTGGAAGAGACACACTAGTGATTTGATCCATTTTGTCAAGGTGTGAAGTGAAAAGACTAAATATGCCAGTGTACTTTCTTTGATTTTTTAGCTGAGAAGGAGGTTGGACTGCACTGACAATGTTATTAGGGTAGATGATTTTGTTCACAGTAAGAGTTGTAATGTAACATCCATGAAATAATATGCTCAAAATCCATGCTATCAAAATCTGTTTCTTGGCAGTTTCCATCTAAAGAATAATTAGATCTGGTAGGGAAACACAGCAGTCAGAAGATCAATAAATATTTCCCTTGAGTTCTAAGAACGTGATTTGAAAGTATCCTCTAGGTATCATGTTTGTTGTCTTGTGTTGGTACAACACTGTGGAACTTCGAGGGGGATGATTTCCTTTTAATTTAAGTTTTTACAAGGACAGAAGAGGAAGTTGTTTGTACAAAGCTGTGGAAGTGTTCTCTTTAGTTGTTCAAAATACACAGCTATTAATTGTTTGACAAGCAATTTAGGAATAGAAATAAGTGCGTAGACAGAGGTGCTGGAGCACAGTGCAAATGTGATTCTCATTACAGGTCCCTCTGTTATACTCACCATGTCTAAGGTCAGGGCATGAGCCTGGGAAGAAACACAGTTCCATTACTACCTTCACCAAAGACAGGAAATGTTAGACAAGTCTTTCACACCCAGACAAATGCCTCAAACTCCAGATTCTATACACTGGCAGCTCTTCTCTCCATGTGATTCTGTCCTTAAGTGACATACTTACCTGATGAAGCATTGTATGAGGTGTTTTGTGACATTGCAGATGGGTCTCATCTCACCCATCTTAACATTGCAGTGGGCCAAACCTTTCTATGAGAGCTTTATTGCTTAGAATTTGTCCTTTCTTATTAATATGCATCTGCCCCTTAAGTCTTAAATGTCTTTCTGAGGGAGTTTTGGAAATTTTTTGCTAAGTCATTCAGTGGAAGGAGGGCACTTCAAGGAAAAAAGAATATGTTTTTCTGTTTTTCCTTAAATCCATAAGGATGTTTTTTGGAAGGACTAGCTTGGAACAGGAACTCGATTCAGCTGAAGTAGCTTTTGCTGATGAAAGTAGACATAAATTTGTCCCAAATTATTACCAATTCAAAAAATAATCTGTTAAGCATCTTAGAGGCTTGTTTAAGCTTCACAGTTGAAACGTTCGAAACGTAGCCCTGTGTTATGCCAAAAAAGGACTTCTGGTGTCTCAGCATAGAATTTAAAACTGAGATCTTCTTTCGTGTTGGTTATACCTCCTCACTGACAGAGACCTGAATGGCGTCACTCATTCCATTCAAATATAGTGGGGACAAGATGACTGAAATTGGTTTGGGATTGGGGACTGAGGTGCCAATGGAAAAAAGTCTGGTGGAGAGACAGTGTATTTGGCAAACATGTTGGAACAAGGAACTGCAACAGGAAGTGATTGCAGTGGAACTCCTGCTAGATAAGAAATTGCTTCCCTCAAGAAGGAAATCGGAGCTGAAAACCAGTGGAGCATGGGTTGTGTGTTGAAACTCGCAAACTGATCAAGGAGCCTCAAATGGAAAACAAGTTTCAAGACAAAGGCAGGCCTTTGGTGGTTAGAGTGGTATTAAAAATTGGTGGCAAAGAAACTACATGACAGTAGAGAAATCTGTAGTTAGAAATTACTGGAAAAATAGGGAATAGAATGAAGGTGGGACAGAAAGCCAGTGGAAGCATAGGTGTTATATCTAGGGGGGTTAATGCTGAGGGGGTTGTGAGTGGGGAGTGAGAATTTGGAGCAAAGCAAGCTGGATTCAATGCCTGGAGTGGGATCAGACGTGCCAGAGATTTTCTCTCCTGCAGATTTTCATCTGCTGGTTGGTTACACAAATACTTGCTGATGGTGAAGCCCATCCACCTTAAGGTGCTGGTCCACACAGTGGCTGCAGCTCCAGTGCTGCAGACATGTAGCTGTCAGCTCAAGTGTCAGAGGCTTGCGTGGGAGATGAAACTGGTGTATCCCTCATGGCCCTATTCCACCAATGTCATGCATGTGTTCGATGCAAGGGAAGTTTGCTTTTGATTGTCTGCAAATGTATAGACGAAATACTATTATGAGTAGCAATAGCAAATTCCCAAAACGTAGAAATTAGCAAAATCAGATTTGCATTTTTGACTTCTTTGTTGTGCCTTTGTTTTCAGATACTACACTTTAAATTACTTAATCACTTGCTACTTTTTCATCAGCCTCCTGAAAGTACAAGGTGTTCTGCTCTGGAAATATAACTTGAAGTATAGTGAAGGAGAGGACAATTTGTAGGATGTCTTCTTTGTGGTTACAAGAATTTGTGACAATTAAAGCAGAACATTGCTGGAAGAAAAGTGTTAGTCTGGTGAGTTAAATTGAACTGCTCGGAAATTGCCTTTAATTGCATGGTTTTGCATTTTCTGAGTGCCCAGACTTTGGATACTAGGATCAGCTTTGTGAAAGAACTGAATACTTGCATCCACAAATAAAATCAATCAGAGCAGCATGAACAACTGAGAAATCACAGTCTTCCAAATGTGGCATCTAGAATTCCTTCTTTAACACTTCCTCTGGATTTCCCTTCCCTCTATGGGAAATCAGTAGACTACTCCCTGATTTCCTGTGGTATTGACAAAATAAATTAAGGTTGTGAAGGACTTAGGTATTACTGTGAGAAGCACATTAAATAAAACTCCAGGAGAAATTAATAATGGTGTGTTTCAAGCAAGGATTTCAGTATATCAGTCCATGGACTTCACACTGAACAACAGAAAAGACAGTGCTGAGTAGCTGCTTGATAAGAGAGTGCTGTACCTCCTCTGCACATTAGATATCTGCTGTGGGGAGAAATGATGTTTGTCTGTCTGACTGAAGACAGGATGTGGGTGGGCTAGTAGATCAGTGCTACAGACAACTCCTTAGTTGTGGCTTTTTCTAACCTTTATGCTCTTGACTTTGTGGCTGCAATAGTTTTCTCTTAGTGTAGCTTTTTAATGTAATATTGAATGCCTACATTCTTTGTAAATAAAGTATGTGCAGTCACGTAGGGACTGCGCTAGATGCATCAACACTGTTCACTATCCAGGCTTTGAAAAATGTAGATGTAGGGAAAACCAGGAGTGATGGAATGATAAGTAATTATTTGGGTAACTCAGTAGTCTGTCTTCGAATAGTAGTCCATGGATATATTTACATTCAAGATAATATGTATCCTGTCAGTGAGACTGAGGAATTATTTCACCTGTCTAAATACCTGGAGGGGTTGCTCCTGTACCTTGTTCTCCCTTATACTTGTTTCATGAGTATGTAAATTGGTGTGTCCCATTGTTACTGTACTTTTCAGCTACTTTGGAAATTGGCTTATTCAATTCTTAGAATTCAGTTTGGGTTCTTTTGACAGCCCTGCTTTCAGTGTTTATATTTCATATTTTATGAGGCGCCTTGCAGGCTGTTTTTCATGTTTGAGGAGATCTTCATATACATAAAAAAGTAATATATTACTTTTGGATATCAACATGAAGTACTGGGCCTTCTGTTCCTGGATGAGGAATAGACTCACAGCATGAACTACATTCCTAGTTCTGTGGCCAGGCAGGTTGCAATGCTTTGAGTTGAGATTTTTCTTAAGAAGAAGCAGGAAGGGAGCGCTAGTGAGCCTGGCTGAGCCTCCTATGGCAGAGGCAGTTACTTATGATCGTGAAATTATTTTTTAGGAGTTTCAGTATTTCCTGCGTCATCCACCCTGTTGTTAGCTCACTGTTCTAGAAAGCAGAGCTTTCCAAATCTTATCTCTCAAATGCCATCGGGCAGCTTTTATTCCTGTATTATGCCCTTTTCTTCTCAATGAAGAAGGTTTTTGTTCATAACAAAAGAGGCCATATCAAGTGCTCCTGCTAATGTTACTATGTGTCTCTGTTTCCCTGACTCAGACAACATTCATGAATATCCTGTAGACTAAGGCTAAAGGTTTAACTCTGTTTTGTCTGGCTTGCAGTCCATCTCTCCTTATTCCCAGTGAGACAGTTTTGACTTTTAAAGGCTTGAAGTAGCTTTTGTTCCACAAAAATAGATTCAAACTCAACTCAGGACGTAAAGGACCCTTTGTGTCCCTGACAGCTTTCTGCATCTTTCTGTGAAGGTCTGTCTTGCTGGATCCCTGCTTCCACCAGGAAAATGAAATGATGATGAGCGAGGCCTGTTTTTGGTTGTTTATTTACAGCTTAACAGTAAAAGCTTCACAAATTCTTTCCCTCCTTTGTTACTTTTCTTTCCAGATAGGATTGGCCTTTACCATATATTGAATTTCTTCTTCGATCTCTTTCCAAGTTTCATTATGGTCATGGAATCAGGCTGTGGGTCCTGTTCCCCACCCCTCCTCTGTCAAACCTATAGAAGCACTTTCCACTTTCAGCACGAATAATTTCATTTTTAGTTTTTTAATGACGTTTTTTAAATGAGTAGGAACTTGTCAGATTATCTTCATTATGCAAAAGAAAGAAAGAAAGGATGTTTCCCAGTGAACCCACAAATCTAGTTTTAGCTGTGAAATCCTGCCTTTTGGAGCGTGCATCCTACTGTTGCAGCCGGGCGTAGCAGTAAGAAACATAAGAGGCCAGGCATACTGCAGGAGAAGGCCCCAGAGAATTAAAGGATAATTTGGTTTCAAAGGGACCTTTAAAAGTCATCTGGACCAACCTTCTACCCAAAGTGGCCAACTTGAAAGCTAGAGCCTGCTCTGAAGTTAGATCAGGTTGCTTGGGGCATACCCAGTCAGGTTTTGAATATCTCCAAGGATGAAGCCTCCACAGCCTCTTAGGGCAGTCTGTCACAAAGTTAAACCACCCTTATGGAGGTGGAAAAAATCCAACTATATGTTCACAACTGTGTTAGCACACTGTATCAGTTGCTGGTCTCTTGACTAGCTCTGTGCATTTCAAAGCAAAGCTACATGCTTGTGATCCGTTCCTTTGTGTGGAGCACAACCCTTCTCATTTTCACAGGCTGTCCTTCTGAAAGAGTCTATCCATTCACCACATTCCTCAGGCACGGGAACTATCCAGCTGCAAATGAGGGGAGATTATGGGTTGAAGTAATGGTTAAGTGCAGGCAGAAAGGCAGAGAGAAGTAACTTAGTAATGACTGGAAATTTTTGAGATGTGCATGCTCATATCCTGCTTCCTTTTGTTTTTCTGTCAATCTTCCCAGGATCATTCTGGCCTAAGACTGAAATGGTTCTTTGTGCACTCCTCCTTACATGCTTGGGACTAAAGGTGAGGCAGGATTCTGAAAGTGCATGCCCTTTGTGGATGCTTTGAGGTGAATAAGGTCTGTGGTTGCAGGCAGAACGGATGCCGTACGTGCAAACTGCATGTCTTAATGCTTGTAATTATTTGTCATGCTTGAACAAGTCTGGCAGCTGGGCCTTTATAGCAGTTTTGCTGCAAATGTTTCTTAACCTGTCTGAGTGGAAGCCATTGGAGAATGTGTTATGTGCATAGGTCGGGAGGGCAGGAGTTGGAAAAACAGAAATCAGTCTGACAGGCTCATTTTTACAAAGTTGGAAGCTGAGCTAGCATGGTGACCATAGAGTTGTAATTGCAGGAAGAAAAAACCCACCCCACAGGAGAAAATTCTACAGTCTCAAAACAGCATTGTCTTGACAATTTAAACTGTTCGGATCCTTGCTGTTGTTCCTATGATCCAGGCTTCTGTGTTGCAGTTGACACCTGGATTGATCAGATCCTACAGTGAGCTAGTTTGGCTTGCAATACCTGCAGAAATCGAATTCCACGGAAGAACAGAAGAGTTTTCTGCTGGTGTAGGAAGTTTATCTGCTCACCAATGAGTCTGGAGCACTAGTGTGGATGATAGGGAGTGGGTGGTACTACATGCCACTGTAGGATTGCATGGAGCTGGAGAGTAAAAACTTAAATTGTCTTAAACCCACAACCTTGTGAGAGTGTTTCGTCCAACACTGGAATTTTTAAAGAGTTGCTCATTTCTTCCCCTTTCTTGCTTGGGCCTTCCAAAGTTCGTAGCATGCTGTTAAACCTTTTTCCTTTCAGAATTTTTAATCTTTTTAAATTGTTAGAGGCAGAGTCTAGGAGTGAATGTAAATTTCAATTTTGTTACTAAGAACAGATCAAGAGGGGCATTTGGTAATGACATTTCCGTGATTGTGTTGCTGTAAAGTGGAAGGACGTGAAGAAAAATGTAATCTGCAAATATTTAAAGGAGGTTCTTTGAGGAATCAGTGGAAGAGGTAAATGAACTAAGGAGACTTGTCATACCTGAAGCTGGTAAAAAAGCTTTTGTTTCTACTCCCTGCCATTGACTTGTTTGTGATGAGAACAGAAGCCCCACTGTGATTTTTGTTTCTTTGTAAATTGGGCAAGTGATCATTTCAGGAAAGACATGAGAGCTTTAGAGCTTGTAGTGTAGAGTGAATGTTTATAGAGATACTTAGGAACTTGTAGGGATCAGTAAACTCAGAATTACCCTTACCATATAGAGATTAGTGGTAAAATCGCTTAAATGTGTTGCCTTCAAAGGTCAAAACAAGCTGACACTGGCAGATGTCCCTTTTGCTTGCTTTAGTCTTCTATCTGTGAATACAGTACTACTGCTACATGATTTTTTTATTTGACTGGACTGGTTGGAAGGACTGTGTACCTGTGTAATTCTGAGGAGCATTTTCTTTTAGGAAGAAAGTTGCAGCTTGTATGGAGTGTATTAATTAGGGAGGGTAGTAAGTATGTTAGTTAATTAACATGTTTTTGGCATTAGGTGGAAGCTTCTCCATCCGGATCAGGTGAGAAATAATACTGTGGTGTTTTCATTACAGTTTGGACGTGGAGTGTGTGTACAGCTACTGCAGTGTAATTTAACTCTCTAAAGCTGGGAAGAGGAAACAAGCTCAGTGAGTGTGCTTACAGAGGAGTGGGAAAAATGTAATTCTTCCTTCTCTATCTTTGCTTTGTGAATGTCTGTCATGTTTGCTATGCTAATGTCTGTCAAAACTAAGAAATTCGGGGTTATAGCTTTGGGTTTAGAACAATTTTTGGGGGGATGCATGTATTGGTGTAGAAAAATACTGTACTCATGATGACACCTGAAACTGTTGTTTACTGTGTATCTGAGTAAATAAAGTTTTTGTCTGACACATTAAAAAAAACCCTGAAGAAACAGAGAATCTCCCAGTTGACAGGAATTGATATGTCTGCAAAATATCACAGTTAAATTCCTTCCTTTTAGAAGGACACATTTGTTTCCAAAATAAGTGCCTCCAGTTCATAAATGTAATGCAATTTTTTTAGAAAGGCCTTAGACTGCAACGGCAGGTGAAAAAAATAAGTTGAAGGGATCTTTCCATTCACCAGAATTCGGGCTCAGTTAAACATATTTAGGAAAAATTGGAAAGGACAGGGTTTTAGGTATAATCCCTTAAAAGTTTTTGACAGTATAGAAGTGCTTCTAGATGTGTTTTCTGTTATGGGAGACAGATAGGAAGGATATATGTCTTCATTACAAATTGAAAACTCACATAGGATGTTTCTCTGTTCAGGAGTTTGCTCAAGTAAAAGAAGGGCAGATTACTAAGATAAAAGAAGGTATTGCTTGGTAGCAGAGAGAGGTGAGGTTCATTAAGTTATGCATTTTAAAGTTATTTAGTAGATTTTTGGCATTGCAGGAAAAATTTCGATTAATCGCAGATTGGAAGAGAAACTTTGCCATTCTGTGTTACTTGAAATCTTCCTTGAGATTTCTTCTTACTTTTGGAAAGACCTTTCCAATTACATATTTTTTTCAGGTGTATCCTTAACTTTTTTCTTTATCTGCTATTCAAAATGAACAGAAATTGCACATCTAAAGCATAGGAAAGACTGTGTGTTAAGAGTAGAGTGAGTTTGCTGTAAGGTTAGTTTACATATATTTAGCAGTGTTTGGTTAGTGGTTGGACCTGATCTTAGAGGTCTTTTCCAACCTTGATGATTCTATGATTCTTTTCTTGTTCTGTAATATTGAAGACTCGCATTTTAGGATGGGATTGTTAATGTTTATGGATTTCTGCATTTGAGGGGGGAGTGGATTCCCGAACTTGTTATCTGTAAGGCTCTCAGTGTCTGTGGGCTCTGACTACATAATACAGGACAGACACTTGGCACAAGTGGGTATTCCACCAGTTAAAGGTGCTTTTAGACTTTTAAAACACTGTAAAGCATACTTACTTGACCCAGGAATGTTCTGAGATCTCCTAGTGGGAACCATTGTACAGAAAACCTAGTGAGGTGCAAGAGGTCTCCCCTACAGACACATAGAAACTAGAAGATCATGTCTCGGTTATAAACAGATGTCTGCTTTTGAAGTGTGGTCTGTGCTGAGCTGTGGGTTTAAGTAAAGGTTTCATCATAATGCCTTGCTAAATATCCAGCTTCTGGTTTCCAAAATGGGGAGGCCTTGTTTCCCTCTGTCACCCCTGTTCCCAGTTATGCCATCATTTCTTCCTTGTGCAGGCACTTTGACTCATGTTGTAATCACAAGCTGATGAAGTTCACTAAAAAACCCCCACCTACTTCTACCTGTTGATTTTCTGGCATTCAGATTTGATGAGATGGCCTGTGGTGCAAACATGTGAACAGCAAGGCTGGTTCTGAAGTGCAAGCAGTATGGAGATAGGTATAGAATATCTTTTTTTTTTTTGGTAACTGAGCATGTTCCTGAAAACATTGAGTTTCCCAAGACTATTGCAGTTGTGTACAGAGTTTTTATCACAAGTATTAACTTGTGATAAAAGTTTTGGTACCATTTTGAAATGGTCCAGTTTTCAGTGTTTGTTTAGGGTTTTTCCTACTTTCCTACTAGACATGAAAGACGTAGCAACACAACTTTGGTTCAAACAATGCTCAGTTGGTAGGATATTGTACTAAATTGACATTGATTGCATCTGAATGTCTTTCTAAATTGATTAGTTATTTAAAAACAATAATTTGTGTTTGTGATATACCTTTTGCATATGTCTTTATATTTGGTCCATTCACTATACAGTTATGCATGACTCTGAAGAAGTGCTTATGGTTTGGGATTATAAGCAAACAATGTATGATGACTAAAAACAGAGCTCAGAAACAAAATTTAGCCATAATCAGTCTGGTTAATGTTCATTAGTGAGGTATGCATGTAAGCATCTCTGGTCTGTTTTCTCCTTTTGCCCAAAAAGAACCCCTAGGCCGGAATGGGCATAACTTTGAGCATTATCATCCTTTGCAAATTTTTCACCATTTTCAATAGCCTGTGCGTTTCTGAGAATATTTCTATGTTCTTCCTGGGAAAGGGAAGAGGTCCTCTGAGTCCAGGAAGGGACGTTAAGTACAGGTGGTTTGACTCGGGTACCTGTATGCTCTGTTTGGAGCTGCAGCAGTGGCCTTTTGTGAAGGTTTTCACAATGCTTCTGTTAGGAATTTATGAACTGAAGCTGGATCTGCTCCTCTTAATTTCTCTGTTTGCTGTTTCAGAATAGTATGGCATAGTACTGTTTTAGAGAGATAGTTTTGTCTCTGCTCTGTGTGATTTCATTTGAACTGCTGAGCTATGGAAGCGTATCTTGGCGAGAAACCCTTTTTGCTTAAGTTTTTGTGGAGAAGGAAATTGAGGTCATATTAAACACATAGAGTTGAATGTCAGCACTTGTTAATTTGGTTTGAAAATACTAGTGAGTAGGATAGGAAGGGAGAGAATACGCACTTAAAACACCCAGAACAGAAGTATTTTAGAAGTCTGTTTCTGTGGACACTAAACTAAAAAATAGCTTGGTAATACTAGGTGTGAAAGAGACTTTTACAAGGCAGTGAAATTTTAGAGAAATTGTGACTGCTTAGTGTTCAGACTAATAAACTGTGGTTGTCAGGTGGTAAGTAATAATGGAGAAAATTCCTGTGCAACTTCAAAGGGGAAGTTTAGTGTTAATAAATTGGTGATTCTCTAAAATTGCAGTGCTTAGCTGCTTTTCAAAGGTTAAGTTCTGGTTTAAATAAAATTGCATTTAAAGTGTGATACTTTATCTAGCATACAGCTGCCACAGGCAGCCACTTCTCAGAAGAAGAATTTAACTTCAGTGACTGCCTCTGTGTTTGGCAAAACCCCCAGGAAATGTCAACTGCTCTGAAATACTTACACATCCCCATGAACTTGTATTTTTTAAATGAATTTGAAAAAAATAATATATCACCCAATTTCTGGGGGTTCTGTCTTGCTTAGAGTTGTTTTATAAGAAACAATCATAAAGTTAATATAGCAGCAAACTTTTGATGTATAGAATAGTGCTTTGTAATGATAATTCCACTATTGTTGATTATTACTAAATTCTGCCACAGTCTTGGTAGAATGTATATTTAAAGTTTGCTGAGTTTTAAGAACTTCAGAGATCTAGTTGTGTTTGAGTTTAGTGAGGGAATGTATATCTTATTATTGAGTAATTTGCTATTAAAGTTTGGGATATCTCCCTTTTGGAGCTTGAAGCTTGCTTTTTACATGGCAATTAGGGTGAAACACATTTAATTCCCTGCAAGTAAACTGTAAGTAATTAATAAGCACTTTAGAAATTTAATGCAAATATTATGCAGTGTCTTGTGGCTGACAGATACTGGGAGGACAAATGAACCAGAAATAGTGATGCCCTGTTTTGAGACCAGGAGTGAGTCCAGGTTTGTAGAAAAATTCAGTGATTTATGTGAGAACAACTAATTAATTGGGAAAAGGAAATAGCAGGATGTAATATCCTGAAAATACGAGGAAAGGTTTGTGTAATAGAAGGCTTGCCTGTTTTTCCCAGCTGAGTGAGATGACTTCATTATAGCCAGCTTGCTGAGTGACTGTTCATTTGGGAAACGTTAGCAACTCCATGGATGGGTGGATTAATAGATTCGTATAACAAAGTCATGAGAACTGGAGACTTTCAGGGTAGCGTACAGATCTCTGAGTAAAAATATGGGTAATATTTCTGGAAGTTCTCACACCCTGCTAGCTCCTGTAGGGAATGTGATGGGAGCTGATGTATGTTTTGTGCTTTTGAAATTTGATTCAGGTTTTATTTTTTGTAATGCTGCATGCACAATGACCAGTCGTTATTCCACTTGTACGCTTGTATGTCTGTTAGAAAAATAGTCGACATGCTGGATTTGTCTGAATACTGAAACACTTTTTTCCTGCTTCATTTTACTTATATATTTCAGAGAGTTGGTATTTATTAGGGGTTTTGGTAGTTACTGAAGTTAAAAAGTGGCTGATTGGGGCAGATAAGGAGACAAAATGAGGATGCTTTGCATAGTTATCCATGCTCTACATGGAATAATAGTTACGCGATTTTCAGACAAATTCTGTGAAATGTATACATTTGGAAGTCAGTTTGAAAGAAGATGACTTAATGACTAGAACGTTTTATGTTGCTAAATTCATGGCAGCACTGCATAGGGACTGCTGGCAAACCCACCTTCTGCTCATCATTCCTGCTCTTTTGATCTGTTTGGTCAGACATGTGATGTGATAGGTCATGAGCTTTCATGGATAGCAAGGCCAGTTACAGTTGTCTCAGGCACAGAGTGAAAAGCTTGGTCTTTTTCATCATGGAAACCTGTTTCCTGATTTAGGTTTTTCTAATGTACATGTAGAAGTAAAGGTAAATTTCTCCCCCGGGGAAGTTTCTTATTTGTTACTCTTATGTCAGTGTCCTTTGGGTTTCTTCCCCAGGCCATATCTTCTGACACTTCCAGCTACTTTAGTCTTTTCAGCTGGTGTAGTCTATCAATTAATACCAATCATTGTATAAAAGTAGAAGCTTGGTATCAGTAATGTTATTTACATGTGAGGCCACCCAGATCTCCTTCTGCTTGTGTATTAAATACTTTAGGCATTTAGCTTTGTATCTTATGTTATTGAAGAAGTTGACTGTGATTCTTGTGGTCACATGCTGTACTTGTAGACCTGATTTGGAGTCCGAAGTATTTCATGGCCTTGGTAACTCAGTTTGCTTATTTTGACTGTTTTCCAAAATTGTAATTTGGACTGAAAATACTTTTATAAATTTATTTAACATTTCCAAATTTTTCTATTGTAAAAAATGCCTGATGTTTGCTATATTGAGACCTATAAAAAATCTGAAATTATTTTTGGTGTCCTTGTAAATCTTTGAGATTTTAGACCTGTCTCCTGAAATTATGTTCCTTCTGTGAAAACATTTGCATTATTTCAGATAAAGTACAGTTCTTTGTAACATGCAAACTTGGACACGAGATACTGCTTTACAGTAGTTACTAATCTGCTGCTGCTGATTCTTCTGGAGACTGAAAGGGATTTGTGTAGGCTGCAAACTGAACATAATGAGTTCCAAAAATGTAAGCAATTTAAAATACTGCTTGGATGTGAATTAAAATGTTCAGAAGCCACACAGTTTCTTGATCTTGATCCTTTTTAGCCATCCATAATGCCATCATCGCAGAAGTGTTTCCTAGAGTTTCTGGAGTGCAAAAAACTAGGATAACCGTGTAGATGAAACACCAATGCTTATAAATTGCAAAAGGTGTACTGTGGCTGTGGTTTTGATTGGCTTGCAGAGGCATGTTTGGTTTGTAGGCTCTGCAGTGCCTGTATTTGAGCAGCAAGTTTGTCCCAGCTGTGTTGTGAGATTCATGAATAGTGTAGAATACCTTCACTGAGACTTAAGGTCATGCATTTTGTGTTGTGTTTCACTGTAGGATGGGAACAAGCACATTGCTTAGGAGTCTTAGCTGATGGGCATCGACTTGTTAGGTCAAGTTTTGTTTGTATGTGTGTATTTTGAGGCATTTCCTTGGGAATATGTGCCACCTAAATGATAGCTCTAAAGAGTGAGACTTTGCAACTGAGAAATTGCAACTGTGAGATAAACTTGTCATAGGAAGGAGGTCAGAAGGTACTGAAAAAGCCCTGCATATGTTAGTGAGGGTTGGCAAGTCCCAGAATTTTGTGAGTTTTTTTCCAAAGTAAGTTCATCCACCCTAAAATTGTACTAAATCAGCAGCTGTCACCTGCCATATCTTGCTATGCAAATGGGCTCTACCATATTGGAGGTTAGCATCTCAAGAACTTTATTAGGGTATAGATACGTCTTCTTATCTCACTGGTAAAAGAAGTAGTAGTTTCTGCCTCTTTCTTCAGTTTAACAGTCTGTCCATTTTCTGTGGTCTTCACAGGTTCATGTGATGGCTTCTATCTGTTTGGGTCAAAATAGGCCTTTTTAGCAGAGACCAGCAACTTCACATTTTCATCTCACCTGCCATTCTTTGCGAGTGAAAAGCAGGATGACTGGTTGGGACAAATGATGAATAATCATGCATTTACCCACTCAGTTCTATCATATGCTTCTTTAATCTGTTTTTGAGAGAAACTTGAGGTTTTTTGAGTTTGAGGGATGTGGTGTAAGTGGTCAAGTTCATTCCTAGGTGATTAGAATTCACACTGCGAAAATTCCTTTTGTATTTTGTCTGAATGCTGTGATGATTGATGTATAATGTTATAGGTGTACCATCTTCCATTTTGGAGAGTTTTGTTTTGCAGAGGAAAAACAAAGGAAGCTGGAACTGAGTGAAAGAACAGGTCTTGTTCGAGTTAGATCTGTTTCTGTTGTTTGATACGCCAACTCAGGAGTCTTTATGTCATAGGACCAAAGAATACCCAAATGTTATATGATAATCTGAAAAATTGTTCCCCAGGCACTGATAGAATGGTTGTTTTATGATTAGAGAGTTCATTGTATTGGATAAGCATGAAGTCTCCCTTTCCTGGCTTTTAGTATTGGTACTTCAAAGGACCGTATAGCTGTCTGCCATGCCTGCACTGTCATGGGCATCCACTGAGGAAGCCAGCAAATGGACTAATTTATTTGTCAAGGTATTTCTGTATGATCCGAGCATCTGGCTTCTGTGTGTTTGTGAGGTTGGTTCACTGTCCACAGGCAACCATGAGTGTAACCTGCTAATACTGTTTTGGGACCAGGATGGTACTATTACTGCAGAGAAAAGAGAGTTCATCTCAACTGTGTGCAGGTTTGGGCATCACTTGGTCTGTTCAGTCTGGAGAAGAAGAGACTGAGAGGTCATTGCAGTTGCAACTTCCTCATGAGAGGAAGTGGAGAGGCAGACACCAACCTCTTCTCTCTGTTGACCAGTGACAGGACCCAAGGGAATGAAGCTGTGTCAAGGGAGGTTTAGGTTGGATATTAGAAAAGGTTCTTCACCCAGAGGGTGGTTGGGCAGTGGAACAGACTTCCCAGGGAAGGTGGTCACAGCACCAAGCCTGACAGAGTTCAAGAAGCGTTTGGACAACACTCTCAGGCACACAGTGTGATACTTGGGGCTGGCCTGTGCAGCGCCAGGAGTTGGACATGTTGATCCTTGGGGGTCTCTTTCAACTAAGGGCACTATGATTTTCAAAAAGAGCTTGATTACTTCTTAACCACTCTCTCAGTAACATCTCTGTAACATATCTTTTTTTTCCTTTATTTCTCTTTGCATTCATGAATTGTTTCTTTGGAAAATAAATAAATTGTATGCATTAATATCATCTGTGTTACTGTTTTCAGCACATCATAGTGAACAAACATTATATTCTCAGCCCAGTAGGCATTAATGACCATTAACCTGATTGTTAACTGATGGGTCTCACATGGAAAGCTGAATGCATACTCATTCCAAAATGGCAGAATCTGGCTCTCCTTTATACTGTAATAAAGCTGCTTCTGTTTGCAGCACTGTGTTGCTGGGAAACTGCAGCTAATTTTTATGGCGCATGTCAGTAGTACTGATTCAAATTATACGTTTCATTGGGTAACTCTTCTTTTTGTTTGTAAACTGCCTTCTATAAGGGGAGACAATTTTTTTGTTGATGTTCTGCATAGAACAGTATCTATGCCACAGAATATGACTGAATCTGGAACAAAAGCTCAGATTGTTCTGTTGATAATATCGTTGTACTTCCAAAGTTACTCTAGGGGGGATGGTGGCCTAGTTAAATTTACACCACTTTGATAGTCAAGTCTTATGCAGGTATTCAGGAGAATTCCAGGTGAGGCATACACATCTCCTCAAACTGCTGTTTTTCTGTTTCAGACTCCGTGGTGCAAAACTTCAGCATGTGACGTGACTTTAAAGCGAAACAACAAAATAGACTGAGAGATTATGAATTGGAAAATTATGTCGTTTTGGTTCACAACACAGAGACGGTGGCAATTTTGGGGCCGTGTAGAATATGCACTCCTTTTTAAAATGATTGTTGCACAGCTTGCACGTGGATCAGGACATGCATGCGATTACATGGACAAAAAGTGGGTGTAATTGGGCATGCACCTAAACAGGAAAATACATGTGTAAGGTGGAATCTGACTAATAAATAAAAAATCTTTTGCTTGCTGAATCTGTACTCCTTTTCTGGCTAAAGGAGATGGTAGTCCATTTTGTGATGTTCACAGTCTGCTTAGGTTTGTAGCAGTGTCTTGTTTTTACTCTTGCTTGAGATGCCTCTATGAAATGGGAGGGGTGTGTGTCTGAAGCCTGCTTGCTTAAACACGCGAGTCATGTCAGCTGCAATGCGGCAGTGCTTGGTGCTAATGAGGTGAGCAGCCAGAGCACCGTCTGCTTATGTTTGCTCATCTCTGTGCAATTATGGCTGTGGGGATTGGAAAAAGAGATTTGAATTGGATGTGGCTCTGTTTTGGCCTTTCCAGAGTGTGGTTCTGTGTCCTCCTGAGGACTGGGCAGCGTATATCTACTTCCTTTTTGGGAGTTAGGTGGTTGCTTCATTGTATTTAAGGCAAGCTCTAAATACATCCTGGCTGGGCGAAGAAAAGAAAAAGGGGAAGTAGAGAGAGGGGGATACCCTCCCTTCTCTCCCCCCCGCTATCTCTCACAATTCAAATGCACCTTCAAATGAAATACATTCCTTGCCAATCTGTGTCTTGAGGTTGAATACATACAAGTCTGTATTTATAAAGTGACATCTTTGGAATAGAGTAATCAGGTTAATCAATTAATTTTGGCTAGATCTCAGTAGTTACAGCTGGCCTTTGGTAGGCACAGAAATGCAGATGCACTGTGATTTCTCAGCCCACCTTCTTTCTCTTTTTTAACCCTTAAAGTGCTGACTACAGTGTGAGCTCTGTATTTGATGCTGAAGTCATGAAGTTTTACTTTGAACATAAAGCAAGTAATGTGAATATCAAATCCTATTTGTCTTTTCCCATCCTCAGATGCCAGACTATCTTCATTGAGCTTGATGCCTCCCGTCCAATCCTGTCGTATTCCTATTCCTGCAGCCTGTCTTTCAGTGTTTCTTTTTCAGAGAATTAGTCTATAGGTCGTGATTAAGTAATACATTGGTCTTGGTGGCAAAGCTGGCTTTCATTCTAGTTCCTGCCTTTATGTCACAGGGTGTTTCCCTGTTAGCTGATAAAGTTATTTTGAATACTTATAAAACACGTTGTTGAAATTACCTGGGTTTTTTGTGTTTTTTTAAGGGTCGTATCTAATATCTGTTACTTTGGCAGTATGTTGTGTAACGTGATACCACAAACAGAGGGATCAATACAACTGGGACTGGGAAAGGTATGAACTGCATCATGTAGGCAAGAAGCACCGGTGGGAGGCAGGAACCTCCTGGGCTGTTGATACAGCTGATGTGAATGTAGTGTGCAGCTAACACCCATAGAAAGGATGGCGTGTCAACCTAGAAAAAATGTGCTTCACCCTGGAAAGAAGCCCAAGATTGTGTGCCCTAAATAAAGTCTTGGTTTTGCTTAGTCCGACCTTTAAGTGGGTTAAAAGTGACATGTATGGAACAGCACAACTGACAAGATGCATGGTAGGGAGAGTTGTGCTGTTTCGACACTCACTGTTGAAGTCTAGTGTCAATTGTGATCAAAGATAGCTCAATATTTCTTTGCCTGTTTACCTTTTGCTGATGGGATGGTAAAAAACTGGGATGTTTTTCTCTTCTGTCTTTAGGTCTCCGGGTGAAAGGGGAGCTCATTACTGCTTACCCTCAAGTGGTGGTCGTGCGTGTGCCAACACCTTGGGTCCAGAGTGACAGCGATATCACAGTCCTTCGCCACCTAGAGAAGATGGGCTGTCGACTGATGAATCGTCCCCAAGCCATCCTCAATTGTGTCAACAAGTTCTGGACGTTTCAAGAACTTGCTGGTCATGGTGTGCCTCTTCCAGACACTTTTTCATATGGTAAGACTTTTGGATCAAAAGGATAGCATAGTTGCCTACCACTGTTTACGTTTTTACAGTGCTAAGGATGTGAGTCAAGTTTTGAAAATCCACAGAAATTAGGGAGCATGAGGCTAGTTCCACAGCTAAGTGCTCAGTAACCAGGAGAGGAAATTAAAGTTGCAACACTCAGGTTCTGGTCTTGGCTTTGGTTATTAGCTGATAAGCTGGTAATGCTTTGAGAAGAGTACTTTAAGTGTACCTCAACTTTCCAAGCGACCAACTTTGGCTGTTACTGCTAAAACATTTTTAACTCTTTTCCAATTGCCAGAAACAACAGACAAGAACTTGTCCTAAGATACTACAAAGATCTAGTCTTTGTTAAAACCTGAAAGTAGATTAAACTTCTATATGAATAAAAGTATCTGCAAATATATTAGTTTTTGTCTAAGGACAAAGAAAGTACAAGGCCTTGTACAAGTACAGTTGTTTGGGGTTTGTTTTCCATCATAACAACTAATTATTTTTTCTTATGCCTGCCTCTGGAGTGTGTGGTTCCTGACAGAGTGCTAGGTTAGAGGAACCATTTTTCTGAACTACCCTGAAGCTCTTAATTACAATCTATTAAAGAACTGAAGATACCTCTCAACCTTCCTTGCCTTCTTGAGAAATGCCAGTGCTTTCCTCCCCTTTGTGTTGTTGCACCAGTAGGCTTTTGTAATGGGAACTTGGCAAAAACAGAAACAAACTTGACAAACAAAACCCATGGCTTTCTATTGATTACTATGAATTACTATTTCCATTACTTACTGTGAAAACACATCAGAGAAGAAACACACCCTTTCTTTATGCATTTCGTTGCTCTAACTCATTGAGAAAGGAATGAGTTTTTAATTTTTGGGGGGGAAGGGAAGACCATGAATGATGAGATAATTGCAAAACATATCTGTTTGTTCATAACTCTCTGCCACTACTTTTAATTCCTGCCTCTGGAATTTGACAGAAGCATGACATTTTTTTTTCCCCCTATTTTTTTTTAAACTGCAAGTATCAAGTTATCAGTGAGAGCTGGCTTTGCCAAGTAAAGCAGGATGTGCTGAATGACATGTTATTCCATGGCATGCATTCAAATCCATGGCAGGGTAGCGATGGCTGCTGCTGGCTTTGTGACCAGTGTCTTGGCTTGACTTCTGTGCTTTACTGCATATGCTGTTAGAGGGGGCTCATCCGTTTGTCTGCTGACTTTGTCTTCTGTATTTCTTGTACTTGGTCAGCCTTCTGTGAATTGAACTCAAACAACCTTGAAGTATCAACCATAATGGTGTGAATGGCCATTAAAAGCTACTCTCTAAGGTTCTTACCGATGCAGCGAGATTAAAAGGTTTAAGTACTACATTAGAATATAGGGAAAATGAGATACAGGACACTTGAGCCTTGGAAACGGGGGAGGTGGAGTGACAAAGTGTTGGTTGTTGCTGCTCTCTGGATTATGTCTTGTCATTGTATTCCGTGTTGCTTTCCTGGTTAGTAGTTTGGATGGAACTGTTACTAGTGTTATGTCTCTGCTATTTTCCTTTTAGACACTTGAAAAGGTGGGAGTTAAAGGGGTAAACTTGAACAAGATGATAGAGTTGGGGCATTCAGATTTGGAAAATTAGATTGAGCCTTTTGGAATTGTGATCAAGAGGCCGTTGTCAACTTGTGTCTTCAATTTCAAAGGAAGCAGGAGTTAATATCCCACAGATCACAAATGCCTTCAAAGTCTGACCATACTCTATGACCAGATTTCTCTTAACTGATAGTTTTTAATGCATTATCTAAGCTGTAAGGGTGGGAGAAAGATATGCCAATTACATCCCCAATTAGGCCACACCAGACTGGTGGCACATAATGTTGTTGGTTTTCTTTTTGCCAGGTGGTCATGAGAATTTTTCCAAAATGATTGATGAGGCGGAAGTGCTGGAGTTCCCTATGGTGGTGAAGAACACGCGGGGTCATCGAGGTGGGTGTGAGGTCAGGGGTGAGGCCAAGGAATATTCTGAGCAGCACTCTAAAATTTGGTCTCATCAAGGAATGATAGTTAAGAAGATCTTCTGTTAGGTGCTGGACTTCTTTCCAGTACATCTAAATTCTATCCTGGTTTGAATTCTGAATGTTGAATAGACTGCAACACTGGGAAACAGTTTTAGTAGAGCCTAGTCTTGGAGTAGTGTGGGGGGAAAGGGGTTCAAAATTATGGTGCATTGGTGACTTCTGTGAGGAAAGCTTTGAACTGGAATAATGGAAGGTCGGGCCTTAGGGAAATAGAGAGAAGTCCACATGGATTTTAGGGATGCTTTTAAATAGGCATAAGAAATGAAGTCTCAGTTCACTCAGTGACTTTTTCTAGTTGACTTTGTCTATAATTAGGATTCTGATATAAATAAAATCTTACATACTGTTTGTCAAACTGGATCTCTGTTTTTCAGAAAAATACCTCTGACGGTGCCAGGGGTATTACAGCAGGTTCAGATTAAAATTTTTCTGTTATTAGTCTTTTGGTTTAAGTGTTGAATATGAAACAACACATCAACTTAATTTAGTGTTAGATAGCGATCTACTAAAGGAAACCAGGTATAAATCAACTTCAGAGGTTATTTGCACAGGAAGTTGCTCAGTTCTTAATATACTTTAAAACCAATTTTAAAAATCCTAGAAGTATAAAGAGACTAAAACCGAAGTTTAAGCACATAAACCAGCAATTGCTTTAAGCAAAATCATAAGTAAAAGACACCACTTCTTCCTTCTTACTGTCAGTTTGCTGCCACTCTATGCTGCTCTGGTGCACCTCCTGCTGGCTTGAGTATTTCTGTAGCCATGTAGTAAATGGATTCAGGAACTGATGCTGGATGAATCTAGATTGGTTATTTTTACTTAGATTAATTCCTGACATGACTTAGCACTTACTTGCACAAATGCTTGTCTCGATGTAATGGAAGAGTGAGAGCAAAAAACTGGGGCTGAGGAAGATCATACCTGCTTCTGTTGGCAGTAACACCACTTTGTGTGGTTTTAAAGTGCATGTGGAGCTATAAAGTCAAGTTGGAGTTTGATTTTGCAGCAAGCTTAATTTGACAACTGTGGAATATTTGAGACAGTGGATTTGACTTGACACTGCCTGTAGTTAAGATCTGCTAAATAATTATAGTTACAGCTATTGACCTCCGTCTCCCTTTCTCGCCAGGATACATGTAAATCTGTTTACAAGTTTAGCTTTTAGAGCACTTTAAATTCCAGGCATTCTAATGCAAATTTATGCACAGTACATATCCCTTCACATTAAGAGGGTTGGGGAAACTTTTTCAAATTAATTGAAGAACAGCCATTTAAAAATGGCATTTAAAATAAACAGCCAAACATGGTCATGGGTACTGGCAGATGAATAAAAGTCATTTTAGGCATGTTTTTTTGTGTAATTTGCTGCTGCAGGAAATGTGCCAATCTTATTTTTGCCAAGATATTGTGACGCTACATAATTCCCAAGAACTACGTAGTTTCTCTCCATGACATCATTCTTACTATTCAATTTCAATAATGCAGTAGGATTATTAAGTGCCCATAAGAGAGATAAAGTCTGGAATAGGAGAAAGGAGGAAGAGAAAGCACATGGAGGTTTTTGCTGTCTTGTCATGATTTTTAAGCTTACATTCTCATTTCTCTGTAATGAGAAATTCTGCATACCTCAGGCAGTGTTCTGTGTTATGGAGACCTTAAATCCTGACTAAAGAGGCTTCCCCAGTTGGGTTTTGGAGTGCTTGATGGAATTCTTTACATGTTATTTCTCCTACTTGGGCTACTACTGCATTCTGTCACCTTATTTAAGATAGACAGTTTATCAGTTTATTTTTGTGCTCTATTAACGTTGTAGCATAATTTGAATGACAGCTCTGTGACAAGAAAAAATGTGCAGCCCTACTACAAAACATCAGTCTAATATGACATAGAAAGACCCCTTAGGAGGGGAAAAGGAGTTGGGAAATGTAGCTAAAGGTGGAAAGGAATGTAGTCTTTTAAGACTAGAAATAAGATGGAAAGTGGTCGAGTCTGTTTCAGGAGTGACTTGGTAAAATTGGGAAAGAACAAAGAAGTCTTTGGTGTGCTCTAGAAGTGAAGGGGAACGAAATGGCATATTTTAGGTTAAAAAATCCAAGTCCCAGAGGTGTTGCTTGCAGAAAAGCTAATGATTTCCAAAGAGTTTTTTTTTCTTTTAATTGTAGTATATTCCATTCATTTCATGTCTTGTGGAATCTGCTGAATTATTCTGGATACTGTAGAATCTAGTATTTTCCTCTGAATGTAGTTGTTCCACTGCAAAATCTCATCCTGAAGCTGTGTGAGCCCTTGTAGGTAATGGGAAGAGCAACATTCAACAGGGAAGTGGTTGGTTCTGCAGTGGCACACTTGCGACTTTGGAGTTTTTAGTTGCCCAGTGTTTAACAATTTCATGTTGTTGGTTCCTGTGTGTCAAAGCTGTAAGTTGTGGGTCCAGTCCTCTTGGATGAATAAAATTGTTATTAATTAGATGTCTGCTGTTCTTTAAGTGTTTCTTCCCTTTTTTCCTCTCATTAAGGACTTGTACCAAAAGGAGTTGAAATTGCAAGACCATCTCCTTTATCTAAAATTTTTTCTTTCTTTCTTTTTTTTTTTTAACTCCTCATATGTCTCCTCAGCTCTATCAGCAGCACTTGAACACTTAAAAGTACTGCATCAGTGGAACACTGTTGTCCACGGTGGAATTTGTAAATGGGAATATGGGTATATGGATGGTGCCTGTGAGAACAGGCAGCGTGCTGGTCAGAGGTTTTACTTTCATGCGCTGAATCACTGATGCAGCTCAAATGGGTAGCTGTTTTCAGTCTTCCGATGTTCTTTTTCTCCATACAGGTAAAGCTGTGTTCCTGGCACGAGACAAGCACCATTTGGCAGACCTAAGCCATTTGATCCGTCATGATGCCCCTTACTTATTTCAAAAATACGTTAAAGAGTCCCATGGCAAGGACGTACGTGTCATCGTAGTAGGAGGCCGTGTGGTGGGCACCATGCTCCGCTGCTCAACAGATGGGAGGATGCAGAGTAACTGCTCACTTGGTAGGAAAAACATTGTTCATGGTTTTGGTCAGAATTTTTCAATCCAGCTGAAAAATCACAAAGCCAACTGAAATAAGCTGCAGGTTTTATTTTGTATTAATTGTGTTTACTGCCGGGGGCTTACGGAGGGAACATGAGTAGGGATTAAGTAAGATGCATGTTGAGCTGACGCAGAAGGAGAGACATTCTCTGCCCACAGTATTAGATGGACAGGATGGATGAAAAGCAGGGGAAAGTTCTAGAACACAAACAGAGCAACTGATGTGGTAGTGGCAGTTTCATGCTAATGCCATGTTATCATTTCTTCCATCCTGTTGAGAGGAACAGAAAAAGAAGGAAGAAAAAAAGTGACACTTAAGGGAGGAGACAGTTGGCAAGAGGGTAAAAGAGAATGTTGAGAGAGGAAACTGTTGAAGGCAATAAACACTTGGATTGCATTGTGCATCTTCTGTGCTGCCTTAAGTCTGTCAAGCTCCCCCCTTGCAACCTCTTTCTCCAAAGACCGAATGTGGAAGGAAGAGGAGGTTACTGCGTTGATTGTAGCATACTCAGAACTGAGACTGCATAGCTTTGGATGTTGGACACAGGGTTTATGAGGGTAAAAGGAGGAAGGAGGGTTTAGGTTGCCTGACTGAAACTGTACTGAACCTGAGGAGGGATGGGATAAAATATGTTCATGTGTAGTACAGTTTTGGTCAGTCAAAATGCCTGAGAGGTTTTAGTTACTACTTGATGCTGAGGAAATGTAGCCTGAAAGATTTTTCTGCTAAATATTTTTTCTGTTGGTTATTGTTTGGGTATTTTTTAAACTTAAGTATTGTGATAGATGAGGTCTCAGTTGGTTAATACTTAGGTGATGGACTATTAACTGGACCAGCTGAGGTTCAGACACAAATGATCCCTAATTCTTGCTTTAAAGGCAGTAACCTGTGATAAGGAGTTGAGAGGGGACATCATGAGCCGATGATGTCTTAACCCCCACCCCCCAATTATATTTGTTGGAGCTGTAGTGTTATTAAGAGCTCATGACAACTTACAACTGTGCGGGGAAAGCCTCTACCTTAGAAAGAACAAGGGTGGTTTATTAGTTCATTTTTTTAATATCCTGGGATCATAAAAATGTGTGATACTTTTTCTGGACTGAAAAGTCATCACTTAACTGCCTTTTAAACAAGTCATAATCTTGACCTGCCAAAGGCAGGTCAGAATATTTTGAAATCCTCCTGTGGCTTCAAATTCATTAGTAGTCACTGTGGAAAAGGAGATTGATTTCTGAGTCATCGGCAGTCTGCTTGCAGGCTCACTTTAGAGCTTCCCAACAGAAAAGTGCTGACCAGTTGAGAAGGATGTCAGTCACCCATGACCAGAGTACAGACAGCAAATTTTTTTCACTTCTTCCAGGTGGTGTAGGAATGATGTGCTCACTGAGTGAACAAGGCAAGCAGTTGGCAGTCCAAGTGTCAAACATCCTGGGGATGGATGTGTGCGGCATTGACCTGCTGATGAAGGACGACGGTTCATTCTACGTCTGCGAGGCCAATGCAAATGTAGGTTTCATTGCCTTTGACAAGGCTTGTAATTTAGATGTAGCTGGTATCATAGCGGACTATGCCGCTTCTCTGCTCACCCCCGGCCGCTTGACGCGGCGCATGTCCTTGCTCTCCGTGGTGTCCACGGCAAGCGAGACTAGCGAGCCTGAGCTGGGCCCTCCAGCTAGTGCCGCTGTCGACAATATGAGTGCTAGCTCCAGCTCTGTCGACAGCGACCCTGAGACCACGGAGAGAGAGTTGCTCACCAAGCTCCCGGGGGCTCTTTTCAACATGAACCAGCTATTAGCCAATGAGATTAAACTCCTGGTGGAGTGATGCCACGTGTAAATAGATGACCAACAGAACTCTCTCTTGTAAATTTTTTTTTTAAGCCAACTTGCAATGCTGTTTATCAGAGACGCTCAGAGGAAATGAGGAAAGGGAGTGGGTGTGTCAGTCAAGAGAGCAAGAGTAAAAGGCACACGTGCTGTGATTGCTGTCCCTGCTTTTTTGCAGAACATTAAATTGTCTTCATTCTTCAGCATCAGCTTTACAATAAAGATCTTCAGTTCATAACCAGGCAGCAGTTTTATTTGGATGCTGCTTTGGTCCCCAGATATATTGCAGTTCATGTGTCTTCACAGGCAGGCATTGAAGCATGATTCACACTTGAAGATTTCAGAAAGTTGTCTGGCAGCTCTCTAGAAACTTCTGTGAATTACTGTGCCAGTTAAGTCTCTTCTACCTCTGTAAGGCTTGATCCTGTGAATTGCTGAGTGCCTCAAATTCTTTATGTGAGTTGAAGGTGTTAAATACCAAGTATTTCAAAATTCCTGGACACCTACTGTTCCTACTCTTTTAGGTGGGAGCTGTAAGTTCAGGATCCTTTTAAAGTCATCACTTTCTGACCTTGCAGGATACGGCCTTTCAAATGGATGAGGCTGAGAGAAGTGTCAGTTGACTTAACAAGAACTTTCTGTAAAAATCTGTAACTTGTACCATCTTGGTATTAAGTGGCAGCTTTGTGTCTAAATTTCTTTATAAAGCTTTTGAAGGAGGATATTAGTACTTGTGTTTTTCTCATTTCAAATCCTGATTTTGGAAGGTATCTAGGAGAATTAGTAATATTCTACTTGTGGGCAGAAATGGCACATTTTAACTATTTTTTGCATGGTTGGAGGAGATAAACAGCACTGTAATGTTTGGTATACAAAATGATGTTTAACCCAATGTGAAAATGAATTACACTAGTTTAAAGCAAACGTGCATCGACTTGTATTTGTTAGTGTTTTAGTCTTTCTGAGAGAGATCTGCAATGTTAATGTTCCTTTTTCTTTAATACATGCTAGTCCAACACTCCCTTCTCTATGCCTGCATCTTTAACAGTGGCCAAAGTGAAAACACCGCAGACTGTTTGTTAAGAAAACACTGAGATATAGCCTGTACGTTGTTGGGGGGTTTGTTTGTTTGTTTTTATTTTTTGCTTTTTTTCGGAGGGAGGAATGTGGTAAGGTGTGGAGGAGGGAAGAGCTGGTTAAAAGTGATTAGTCGTCCAGAGGAACTTTAGAATAAAGCAGTTCATACAATACTTACCAGGCTTACTTTTTCCCCACTGAACATAAAAGCTGATGTTGGCAGAAATCCAAAGAGTATAACTGGAGAGAAATACTCAGTTTGTAGCTTTGGGAAAAAAAGTGGCAGATTTAATAAAGAAAAACAAACAAACAAAAAAAAAACCAAAAAAAAAAAGAAGAGAGCTCAGCCAGAATTAAAAAAAAAAATAAAATAAAATAAAAAAAAGTTTATAATCTAGGTCCACAAACAATCAACAGATTGGTCCTGGACCCTTACATGTGTGTGGTGTGAGTGCACACACTTGTGTGTGTTTGTGTGTGCGTGCATTTGTTTGGCTTGATTTCTTTCGGGGTTTTGGCTGTTTAGCTCCTAATTTTTTTCCAGACTTCCTGATTTTCCTTAATCCTTCTGGCTGTGCATTTTCTCATTAGCCTTTAGCTGGTTTGGAAAACAAATAACCAAAACAGATACTGAGCCCATTGTTCAGTCCCTGTCTTCCTCCTCCTTTTCCTCCTCCTTCTCCCATTTCATTCCTCTCTTATTCCCTGGGTTCATAAAACCCTGGAACTATAGATATATATATATATATAAAGATAAGCCTCTTTTTTAAAAACATAAAGTAAAACGTTTACAATCGAATAATAATCTTGTGAAAATAGGTTTTGTTTGGAGGGGGGTTGTGTGTGTGCAATGCTGCTGTTTTCTGGATACTTTAATGGAGCATGTCCCATGTACCCTCTGAGGTTCTGCACTGCCCACCTCTGTGGCCCTTCCTCACCTCTCTGCTGCTCTGCTGTTTTATCTTCACTTGGACCTTAAACACAACTCACGGACACTATGCAGAGAGTCTTCAAGAGGCAATAAACAGAACAGTATTAACCTGCTTTATGGAGGTTTGATCATGCTTCTTTGTACAGTTTTGTTTTTTTATTTTAAAAGGAATGTAATAAAATGGCTTTTTTTTTTTGTAGAATTAAATATTATTATTAAAATCAAGTGAAAGGTTGACTGTTGATGTTAAGCAGGAGAGTGGACCAGCTGGTCCAGCAAAAAAAAGGATCTTCAGCAGTAAAGGTATTTTCAAATCCTTCCTGAGCCTTCAAGTGCACAGGTTGTACATCAAGAATATAAAGGTCTTCAACTTCCATGAAGAGTTGCAGAACCACAGAACATGAAAGAAACATAATTCTCTAGTCACTGAGCTCTAGTCACTGAACAGTAAACTGCCTTTTCCAGAGACTCTTCTTCCTTTTCTTGTTTGTCTAAGGGGAATTTCGGGTGGGGGTGGTTTTTTTATTTTTGTCTCTTTGGTAGGTGCCTGCACTCCTCTAGGGGCTTATAGGGTCAATCCCTCCCTTTCTAGCTGTGTCATACACTGAGCACATGTGGAATAACATCAGGGAGTAAACATGTGCTGGTTGGTATAATGCGACCTCTGTGTTTCTATCACAGGAAACATCTTTTAGAGAAAAGAGCTGGTAACTGAAGGTTCTGGATTGCGTTTTTTGAGTCTCCATAATATTTTGTGGCTCACAAGAACCTTACATTTCTATCACCTTTTTAGAATGTCCAGGTTACACCTCACAGTGGTAAAATTTGTGAAGTAAACATAAGATTTTTTGAAAGACCTCTGGTTGGTGCTTTCATTGCTAGTTTGGAGATAAGTATATGCATAGTGGTCACAGAGGGAGACAGGCTTTGAAACATCATGTACATTTGTTTGGATACTGGGTGTTGATGCTGCACTTCTACCTTTCTTGAGACTTCATTGATACAAATGGGCACACTTGTCTCATGTATTTACTCCCTACTTACCCATTGCTTCTGAAATAGTGAAATGCACAGAACTGCCTAGGAATGCAAGAGGGGTGTCTTGTTCTTACATAAAGGAAAAAAACACCAACAAATCTAGCCCATGGTAACCACGCAGTGTTTCCCATTGAAGGTGAACTTTACAGATGTCAGCTTTATACAATTTATCTTCTTCAGTTCACAGTGCTGAAAATCACATGCTAAACTTTCATAGAGTTGCACTAACACTACCTCTGTATGTGGGTTTGGAAGCAGGTGCTGAAAAAATGATCAACACAGTGGTGGTTACAATAGTGCCAATATAGCTGATGGTGATACAACTATTTCTCTGTATTTTAATCTTTGAAAGAGCCAGCTAGAAACTCTTGTTTGCAAGAATAAGTTTCTTAATCTACCTGTGGTGAAATTTTGTTCTTTATAACACTGGAGATTTCCTTCTGTTCAATTTACTGTATTTATAATTAATGTCTTACTTTATAATTAATGTCAATGTATGGATTGTATCTTAAGTCTTGTATTCAATGCTTTAATGTGTTTTATCAAATCTTTTCTTGTAATGTTACAACACCTCATCTGTAAAACAGTGTAAATGCTTGATGCTTATGTTGACTGATAATGTTTTCATTCTGAGCTGATGGTCACTCTTGAAGCAATTTCTCCACTTCATGTGCTATCTGTGATGTGTGATACTTACTCAGGAAGTAATCTCTGGAACATCTGTGTATGTCAGGCGCAAAGGAGATACTTCTTCAGATGCTTTACTGGACTACAAAATCCAACAAATGAAACCAGTGACTTTTGCTAAATATTTTCTCCTCTTATTGCAAAAATCTGTCAGTTAAATACATAAGGGACCACAAGGGCTTAGAGAGACTTTGAAAGCAGATCACATGTACAGTATCTTTCTCATGGCTCACTCTTTTTGAGAAGGTTTATGGGCTTTATGGCTGGTGTGAGACACACGACCCACTCCTGTTCTCTCTATGGAATAGTAGGTGCTCGGACAGGTAACTTCTGTTGCTACTGTCTTTTTTAATTTTTAATTTTTTTCATTGTTCTAGGAATTGTTTTAAGCTGTACACTGCAGGATTTATAACCAGGTGTTTGCTGCCTTTTCCTTTGTTTTATTTCTTTAAACCTTTCTTAACAGTTGAGGGTGACCTTTGGAGCATTCTGATGGTGGATCTTGGCCTGCTGTTAGAAGTCTCCAAGCCTCTCATGCTTATAATTTGAGTTGAAAAGTTTTTGTTTTGTTTATTCGTTTAAAACAATGACACAAATTAGGTGTGCGGATTTCGGGTGGGATTTGTTGTTGCTGTATTTTGTGTGACTTTTTCTACCTTTCTTTACAGAAACGTGTTCTAACAGTTCACACTTTGTTACTGTTCTTTGCAAAACTTTTCAGGAGCCAAAAAAGTCAAACAATCCAGAGAAAACCCCTTCTCCCCTTTCCGATGGCAAGAGTGAGAACTTATGAAAAATCCTTGAGAATGTTCCTTCCTAAACTTTTCCCCCCAGTAATGCAAGCGGGTAAAATGGTAAACGCAGCAGTTTGGTGACATCCAAACCCGACCTGTTGTCAGGTAAATTGAGACTTTTCTGCTCTTACTGTAACCTTCATAAATTTGCTAACTTGTCTGCCTTCCTTTCTTCCCATCAGTTCATTTTGGTGAAACTTTTGAATGATTGCTTTAACCGTGATGTTTAGAGAAAATCCTACTTTTCTTCCTCAGTTCCCCTCCTTATGCTTGTTGACCTTTAAAAAAACTGTCATTGTCCTTTGCTTTACTCAGGTAAGACAGAAGTGAGTCCCCTCATGCGACTGTGTGAGGAATAGCTTTGTAATACATTCATTACACTTTGTCAGTTCAAGGTAGTTTGCCTTCAATTGTACTATTTTAGCTTAGATTTTTGAAAGGTATGTTGCTTTCCATTTGCCAAATGAACATAAAATATAACTGCATCAATTAGGAGTTGATAGGTATGAAAAACTAGTGCTAAGAACGTTAAATCTATTAAAATTCAATAGAGCAAGATCCTGTAAAGAGGAAAGATGGAAGAATACGTGTGCTGAAGAAAAAGACTGTTGGGCTGATTATTTCTGTTTGTGGAGGATGGGGGACATATTTTATGTTGTCCTTACTGCTGTATCAAAGCACTTGTGCATTTTATCCTTCTCTGGTAACTCAACCCCCTTAATCTCAAACTCTGTAAAAGTGCTGGGTACTTAATATCATTTTACTTCTTTTAAAGAGGAGAATCATGTCTTTTACTCAGATATAAATATCAGACAATTGGAATACCATTCCAAGTTGAAGAATATGAGCCTACAAACAGGCTTCCAAGTTTCCAAATGCAGTTTTCTATTTCCCATGACATCTGTAAAGAATTAGCACTTTTTTCAGATTATTTTTCTGTGTATGCTAGTAACTCCTCTAAACCCTAATAAAAGTCTACTTTTTGTAGTCTCAATTTATATTTTCCTGATACACAGCAAATTTATCAGCAATACCATAAACTGCAGCTTCAAATTAAGGTGGGAGGGAATAATTTTAGAGCCAAATTTTGCTCTCAATTACACTGAGATAAACCTGGAATCACTCTGTGAAAGTCAGTGGAGTGATATCCAATTTCACTGGTATAATTGAGTGTATAATTTGTGTCTTCAATTTTACTTGCAAGATAATTTTACAAACCTGTTATACTTATGTTTCCAATGCTTTTTCCTTTCAGACACACCCACTTCTTGCGTCTCAGCACTGGGCAGGCCTATTCCTTTATTTGTGTATATTTTTGTGCATCAGCTGCTATAGGACACGGGTGTAACACTTTCAGGCATGTGGTTGGGTGTCTTTTGGGGTTTGTAATAATGCCTAAAAATAAGAATTTCTTTTCCTCAAATTTATTAATGAATTCATGTTGGATCATGGTTTTGCATCTCTAACCTGATTTTAGATACATATAAGGCTGTCTTGAAAGAAATACAGTACTAGTTCTTTGCAGTGTCTGCAATTGATCTTTGGTGGGGAGAGTTGATAAAAATGTACTGCATTCTGCAAAAATTAATGTTTCGGTGTTTAATGTTTCTTGAAAAGTGGTTTTACAGATCATGCTCCTTCCTTTTTATGGAATGGCTTTCAAAGCCTTGTATTGATCTTGGTTGTGCCCAGTGCTTTGCCTAGTATATGGGGAGAAATTGTAGAACTTGAATAGGCCATGACATCTTAGACAAAGGATGATGATTATGTGCATGCTGAACACGAACTTCTTCTATATGCCCTTCTGCTGCAACAGAATAATAAAACTGGTAGGTGGCAGCAGCAGGAGCAGAAGAAACTCATGACTGTGACCTGAGAAACCTCCAGAACTGGGAGAAATGGATTGCAAAATACTAACTGGAGTAAGGGGAATGGAGGAGAAAGGCAGAGTCCCTGAACTGTCCCTTTGAATGGTGAGTCTAATTTACAGAATTCTAACCATCGGAAGACTGCCTGTAGTACAGTAGGCACATTGACCTATCTGATTTGGTGTTTGGTTACCTGATGTCCTAATTCTCATCTTTGATTCAACATTCCAGTTTTCCATCTGCCTCTATAAGGCATAGTATATGTCTTAAGAAATTAAACTTCACCAAAATTGCCACATCTTCAGAGTATTGAAAAATAAGGCTGGAAGGAATTTATCTAACCCATCCATTCTCTACCCCTTGGGAAGATTAATTATAGTTGTGCCATTGGTGAAATGCTAGTTTTAACCTAGTTTGAAAACCAAGGAATAAATGAGGAGGTTTCTGCCATCTTTACCTGTGGAATTTTATTTTATGAAGGTAAAAATATCCTTACTGTCAGCCAGTGATCAACCTCATAGGCTGAGAGCTCATCTGCTTTTTTTGCTACTTAGAGAGCACCATATAGATTACATGATAGAAGCCTTAGAAGTACCATAATAGTAAAGAACAGTGTTCTTTATGGAGACTTCCTATATCTCAAGGTAGGAAAAAAAGGTTCAAATCACCAACAGTTAAAATTCCTTTTGAAAGTGGGAAATACAAAATATATAATGTTTCTGACTTAGTGGATAACAGCTGTTGGTTTCAACCACCTGTGTAGTAACTAGCTAGACCCATGACTCTAAAAATTCTTTGATTGCTCATCCCTATCAGAAAAAACATTTTGAGCATGCACCCCGGTATATATTTTTTAGAATTTATATTCGTGGTTTGCTACATACATTATAAAACTTACATAAAAACAAGAAATTAAAACAGGGTGAGATAGAGATCAAATGAAGACTATTTAAAACAGTTACTTAACTGTACTTATTAATGGTGAAAAAATATTTTCACCCTGCAGCCTTATGGATTGTCTTGCGTCCCTCTCTGGGGAATGTGCACTCCCCTTTATGGACCACTGATCCAGACATCATAAAATACTTATTGTTGCAGATGTCATTAATATGTTCCACCATAACAGTACCTCCATTTTAAGTAAGTCTCCTACCAGAGATTAAAATGCTGACCTTTATTTAGGAGGACTTCTCTTCCTGAAAAGAAAGTAAAAGAGGAGAGAACAGCAAGATACGGAAGCACTGATGAACTATCTGGCATAGGAGAAGTTTGAATCTGGATCAACTGAAAATGCAGAGAAGCATGTCCAGGTGGACTGGGGAAAAAAAATTGTGTCCAGAATATGAAGAATACAGCAATAGCTTTTGTACTTTCATGAATGTTTCTTAATTCACTGACAGTTCAGTATTAGTTGATAAATTCAAAGTTCTGTTTCCTATTGTTACATGGGGTAGTCACACTGAAATCAGGAACAGTGCTTATATGCAGGAACTAAACTGGATCTGAATTATGATAGCCAGGCAACTAAATAGTCTCCAGTGCACATCAGACACCACTTAGGACTATGGACAACTGATATGCTTTTCTCATTAGCTTCTCAGTTATCATACAGCCTTTGAAAGTATATTTTGTGGACCACAGGCTGGAAATCCCACAACTGAATTACTGCAGAGTGAAAGGAGATTGCATGTGCAAAGTGGAAAATATTTTGAATGGAGAATTGATTAGACCCTTGTTATATATGATGAGCAAAGTCTGTATGTGAGAAGAAGCTCATAGGAAAGGGTTTTAAATCCAGTCAGGCTTGAGAAGTGAAGAGAAAGTAATTTCTGGTAGTAGAGGCAAAGGAGTCTGAAGCCCGTGTCAGTCTGTCATTGGAATAGAGATGAGGCAGGGAAACAGTTTTTGCTGATATTGAGCATTCTCAGCTGCTTTTGTAAGGAGGAATCTCACCAGAATCTCTGTATATAATATATGCTAAGCATACTAACCTTTGGGAGCTGGATCTCAAGAAGGAGAGATGAAAGCTCTGTTGATAGGGAAACTTAACTATAGTGCTTGCCTACTTGAATGGACAGTCATGTGAATTAAAGGTGTTACTGCACTGAGTTTAGATGACGGTAATATTTGGGAAGAAGGGTGGTCATCTGGCCCTGAACATGAGCCTATTTGCCCCAATACACCTGTAACCTATTGCTTCTTAGCATATTAAGGGATAGAAGTATATAAATGTATCTAAGTTTTTTTAATGAGTAAGGTGACTTAGAGTCAACTGGTCAGGAAAGAATTTTTTTTTTTTAATAAACAAGGAGGCATTTAGAATAATGTCTCAGATCCGCCACGTTTCTGCATGTGGCTGTTAGTACAAAGGGTTTTGTGGTTTTTTTTCATTTAAATGTGACATAGCAAAGCATGCTGTTTTCTGTATCTTTGATGTGGTAGAGATTTGAAGAACGCAGAATATTCTCTATTCTTGTCATAGACTTGCACTGGCAGGCAAGGGGGGGTGACACCTACGTGAAAGAAGGGACTGGGTAGGATCCTCACTCTGACAGAAAGCAAGATGATGGATTAGGCTGACAGAAAAGTTAACATTTATATTGCACTCGTGCAAGGCATTTTCCAGGTGTTTCTGCATCCCTCTTTTGTTCCCTTTAGGAACAGTACAATGTTACTAGAATATACAGAGTCTGCATAGTAATATGTCAGTATATTAAGCTCTGCCAAGTCTCAGTGCAGGAAGGGCTTATAAAAGATTTATGTGAATTTCTGCGTGTCTGCTTTCTTATTTGGAGGTAGTCTGCTGTATGCAGATACATACAGCACTCTTTCTTAGGGTAATAGATATTTTTTGTTTGGAGGGAGGGAGGGGAGTGTGCTTGGGGAGTTAAATATGCCATTCTGTTATCCATTTCTATAGGAAGCAGAATGGTTGAGGAAGAGCAGTTAATATGCACAGGAACTTCACAACTAGTCATCTCTCAAGTCTGGTGTCAGTCGAGTAGTCATTGATGTTGCTGGGGAGAAGGCTTTTTGGTTTATCTTTTAATAAGAGCAGACAAAGAAGCATCTGAGAACTTTGAAAGTGTTGCATACATTGAATTGCATCTTTATATTTTGTTGCCATTTCTTTTTGCTTTCAGAAGTCCTCGATGTGCTTCTGTACCCATCTCCTACCAAAAAAGTGTTGGCTTCTGAAATGTCAGGGGTGCATAGGGATGAGACTGGTTGAACAGGGCCTGGAATATAGGTGTGGAGTGCTAAGAACAGTCAGCTGTGCTAATCTTGGCCTTGTCTGGATGGTGACAGAGAGTAGAAGTCTAACATAGACTTTGCTGAGCTTTATGTTTTTTTGTGATACACAAGTAGTATGTCAATAGTGACAAGTGTTTGTCAGTAGTGTCCTCTGTGTCTGTAGACAGTGCAGTTGCTTTTGATCAACAGTGAATTTTTAAATTTCCCTCATCATGTAATGCTTTTCATTTTCTCAAGTACATGTACTGTGTTATTTTAATCTGAGGTTTAATGTAATATGATATAGATACAGTTTTCCAGCTCGGGTCTGAATTTTTTCCTTAGACAAATTGCAATATAATTGAGATTTTTCATACATGAATGGAAAAGAAATTAAGTTTTATTAGAGGTCATTGGATTTTTTTCAATAAAGTGTTCTAATTGGAAAAAACTAATTTCACAGAATCACAGAATCAGTTAGGTTAGGAAAGACCTCTGAGATTGAGTCCCAACCTTTGAATGAACACCAGCATGTCAACTAGACCATGGCACTAAGTGCCACATCCAGTCTCTTCTGACCTCCTCGGGCAGCCCATTCCAATGCTTGACAACCCCTTCTGTGAAGAAATTCCTCCTGATGTCCAACCTGAACAAAATGCATTGTTGTAATAAATAAAATGAAATAATAAGTAAATAAATAAATACAATTTATCACATTTGTGAATTTTCAGGCATATATACTAATTTCCAGAATTTAGTGGGACAATCCCACTTCTACAAATTAGCCTTTGTTGTTAGAGAGGGAGGAAAAGTCCATACTATATTAGCCAGTAACCCAAAGCTACCTCTTTGGGCAGCCATGCATTTTTTCGATGCAGATTTCCTGGAAGCAGTGGTACTACTGGGCTTCCTTGATGCTTAGTTTATCTGTGTCGTAAAATACTTACATTTTGGGGAGAGAAGAACCAGAGAGGTGAAAACTGTACACAGTGTTACATGGACTGAACATGAAGTACTATGAAGCAGAGAGAGAGGACTAAGCAGTAGCTGGATACACAGGTGTCCTCTTGGTTCTATCATATCAATGTAGTGGGAGGCCAGGAGTCAAGATGAATGTTTCAGTTATGTCTTGATGAGGAATGGGAATGTCACACTGACTGTTTGTGCAACTGTATATATTTCACATCTGCAAATATTTCATTTACAAGAAGTCTGATTTGCCCAAGGGTGTGTGTGCAGGTTCCCTTCCTTGTTGCTACTGTGCAAAGCACTGCCTGGCAGTCTTTATTCTCTGGATTTTTTCTGTTCAGTGGTGTTGCTTATTAAGTCTGAAACTTGTATTTTGAGAGTTTCAAGAGGAAACTGGGTCTGCTTGTGTGTATATTTTCCCATGCATCTAACAAACACAAGGCCAGCAGAAACAACACAAATGTTATGGTTACTTTCCCCACCCATCTTTGCAACAGTGTATGGGAGGAGTAGTGCAATTGTAATGTGATGTAGGAATACTTGTCTATGCCTGAATGGAAATGTTTGTTTACTGGATGGCAAATACTGAAGCTTTATCAGTGGGAGAACTAGGCAGGAAGAGTCTGCAGTTTGACGTTGCTAAACTTTTATACAATTTTTCCTCCACATGAAATATTTCCACAGGAGTCCAATGTGTGTGAAAGATGCTGGATCACCAGTAGCGGAGATTGAACTCTACCCACTGGAAAGGTAACAGGAACTAGATTTTATCTTTAAGAACACAGCCTTCACTGCATCTCACTCCTTGACCTGGAAAGACCTTTTCCAAGGTCAGAAGAGGAGTTTGGTACCCATGGCTCAATCCTTGGTGTGTCTGTAATGCAGCTATCAAGGAAGCCAGATAGGTGCTGGGCACAGAGATTTTTTTTTTTTTTTTTATGATGGTTCCTTGAATTTCTGGTGTTCATATTTTGGGGCAAACACTAATTTTTTAATGGTTTATTTCTCTAGGTTTTTCTGCAGCAGCAGGAGGTTGTCTTTTGCCTCTTGTGGGGACATTTAGCCTTTTGATAATGCCTCCATCACAATGAAGGGAAGAAAGGATGGACCAGCAATGATGTGGAATGGAGTGATGTCCACACATGGCGTTAACAGTCGTTATGATCCCTGTCCTAATAACATGGAGAACTGAATAAAGAGTTTAATTGTAACTCATGAGAGTGTGAGTTCTTTTTGGTATCTTTTGCACCATCTCCCTTTTCTGAAGTGCTGGCTAACTTCAGAAATCTATTCATCTTGTATCAAGGCTGCAGCTAAGCTAGAAAGGTAAAACTTGTTGGATATTTTTCATTATATTAACCTTTTTTTCCCTCCAGGAATTTAGTTTGTAAGAGTTCTAAAATACTTTATATTGACATGAATAATCTTCCCAATTGCCTTGGAAACTTTAGCATCAGGCCTTTGATGTTATGTTATGACTTCACCTGAGCCACTGAGAATACAAGTCTTATGAGTTTTAAAAGTACAATCATACCATACTGATCATACTATACTGATAGCTTTGATGACTGCTAGAGAAAAACAGAGCTGTACGTCAGTTAATCTGCCAGAGATAATATGCCTTTGGATTTTGAAGCCACAGTGGCAGGGCTTGTCGTAGACGTGGTTGTGTAAATTCTTACTATCTGTTGTTTCTGAAGAGAGCTAATCTTTCAAACCACAGGTTATAGATCTTGCACATGGCTCTCTTGGTTTGTTGTTAGTGAAGCACTGTAAAGAATTAGATATATATACTGATAGCCTTTCTACAATGTGCCTGCCTGGAATTGTGAATTAAAAAAGGGAATCAAGACACTGAGTTGGTACATCATCAGTAAACACCTCTTGTTCTGACATTCTTCCTCTTCATTTCATGGATATTCATTTCATGTAAATTTTAGTTCCTGTTTTCTGTGTGCTTGTTCTAGTTATTCAAATGTGGATGGAAACTAGGAATGTGACTGGTACTTTGTCTGCAGCTATGCCTTCCTTCCAATAGCTGCAGTTCGTGGTTGCTTTTTTTTGCAGATCTGTTTGTCAAACTGTGCCTCTCGTAGCACTCTGTTACCTCTGTAAGCAGGTGAAATGGCTGCCACTGCAGACTAGTGGCCATTTTATCTCTTGTGGTTCAGTGCTTGGGAGTGTGCTGATGCATATGCTAATGCTTCCATAAATGCTTTTGTGTCATTTTTCTTAATATTTCATGTTACAAAAGTAAAACAGCTGACAACTTTCTGAATTCCTTCTGAGTTTCATATATCCCATCTTGTAAGATAGTTCCAGGCCCTATCTATATTTCAGTTGTCTTACTTTCTTTGCGGGTGTTCAGCAGTGTTCTCTCAGCTCTGCTGCCTCAAGTTTACAGGTTTGCTCCTCCGGCCTTCATAGTCCAGAATGCCTTTCCTTTTCCTTTTTCTTTTTTTTTAAGTTTCCAGATGCTCCTCCTTGCTTGTCATAGGAAAAGTCCTGCTCTTGTTTCTGCTCTTAACCACTGGCCCTACTTGTTCTTATCTGTGTCCTGACCGCACACACACATGTGGTAGCTTAAGAATATTTCTTACTCAGTGTCTATTACAGATAACCATTCTTTGAATTACTCTAAAGGTGTATTTTCCTCTTTTAGGGGGAGAAAGGTTTGGTTGCTACACATTTCCTTTTGATGTTTCACAGCATGAAATGTGTTAGAAGTTAAATAGAAATTAAAAGAAGTTTATCACTGTGTAATGTCTTAGTGAGTGAAAGACAGAAAATTGTAATGTGGAGAAGATAGTTCCTGCCTGTTGCACTCATTTATCTGTCTTTGGTGAGAGGGATTGGTCCTGCAATCCATCTCTTCATGTACCTCACTTAAAACCCAAGTTCAAGAGCTGTGGTCAAGAATATGTATGCAACATGTAAAGTTTTACTTTCCTTTGCCTTTCTTTTGTTCCTTTGAATTTGTCCTTTGAATATCAATACTGGGTATCGAAAACTAAATAGTAATTGGATATTCATAATACAATATTTTGATATTATTTGTACAGTACAGTGAAAACAGAGTAATAATAGGTCTGTAGTGATAATACTGACCTGTGCTGTGGTGGTTAGGGAAGCCTGGTGTAAACAGTTCCTTTTGCACTTCTTAATTGGAATTGTGCTTTTGTGCTGGCTACAGAAATGAAGTACTTGTAAAACTCTGCTTTGCTTAGTGTAATGAGATCTTGGGGTGGGGTATATTTGTACTGAGGCCATACTGGAAGAGAGGTTGTAATTGTGTTTAGCATTAGATCTGGAAAATTTCTGTAACTTGTCTGGCCTGCATTCCCAGTTGTGCATGATGTAAGCAGACAGCTGTGCTTCCACCACTGTCTTTTTTATTTTTCTGGGTCACTTCCCTTATTTTTCGCTTTATCGGTTTGGTTGCTTCTCCAGTCCACTCTTTCCCTGACCAAACAACTTGGTTTATCACTGTACATTTACCTCTAGCAGGGTCTGCAAAATCCAGGTATCAGCTTGGAACTGGATATCACATCACCTGCTTTCATCCCATGTTGTCATCACTGCAGTGTTTTCCAGATGTGCTGCTTTGGAGGGCTTCCTCTGGTGTGATGGTAATGTGGAGAAGGGAGAGTGTGCACTGTGATGACCAGCTCACCTCAAAAGCCTCAAAGGAGGGATCCATGGGAGACAGGCTGCTGCTGTGTGCTTCTTTCTCCTCCACTACCCTCCTTAATGTAGCTGTTGGTGCAGAGGCTTTGTCAGCAAAGCACATGCTAATGAGCTAAATCCTACTCTGCTTATGGGCATATGCACTTTATCTTAGACATGGGCCAGCTGTGGAGAGCAGTGGTCACTGTCTCAGTACTGTTCTGCTCTTTCTCACTTCACAAATGCCTGGTACTGAGATTCAGTCAAACTCCTTGGTCTCCTCTGCATGTTTACCCTGGTCTGCTTTGGATCTACTGTCCCAGTTTATGGATGGGAGTGGAGTAATACTGAGCTCTAAAATCATGTTAAACACAGTTGGAAGAGTTTCTGTCAGAGGTGGAGTTACAACTGCTCCATGTTTTTCTTCAGCATTTTAATTTAAAAATTATGTTTTCTTTCTAAATCTTTCTTCTAGTTTTGTCTGTCTTTTCCTTCCTAGAGAGAGCAAATAGCAGTTGCCAGAACTGTCTGTCATATACCTACTTCTTCCCTGCAGCCCCCAAGATTCAGGACAAAAACATACAGAGGGATATAGTGATGTTCTTCCAAGAGAAAAGAATGAGATGCTGCTTTCTAGCATCCTTCATACCCACCCGTGTTCAACAGCCCAGCAGTAACAGTGCTTGTCTCTGTAACAATATGAAATTGTGACAGGAGGAAGCAGGAAAAGAAGGAACAGAATCCCTTACAGCTGCAATGTCACTAATGGACCAGAGGTCATATCTGTGGTGGGGGTGAGGCAGGGTGGAGAACTTGGGCTTTTAGAGAAATAAAGAAACAACCTCCGCAGTTTTCTAGTCCCTTCTTTCCAGCCTTGTGGGCAGTGCTGAGTTACAGGGAAGAATACCTGCTTAATCTTGTCCGTAACATCCCAGCACACAGCTTTCTGTGCTCCTGTTTGCAAGGTAAGACTGAGGGAAGAAGTACTCTCAAAATCATTCAAAGCGTTCTCTACGGCTTGAATACTTTTGTGGCTTGGATTGGTGATCTTTCGTCTTAGCCCGGTCTTAGTAATAGCTCATGTATTTTGAAAACAGCTGAACTTGTGAGCAGTGAATGGAAATGAAGAATTGCAGCCCAGTTATGAGACTTTACTCTGGAACAAGCAACCCCTGAAACGGGAGAGGAGGCCCAGTAGGGGAAGGAAAGAAAGAGTATTTTCAGTATCTAAATTTCCAGATTTTGTTGGGGATGTGTGTGTAACCTTCTGTTATAACACCAGTGGTTATGATTTCATCAGCTGTCACATGAAGTCACTTTGGTTGGATGGGCGATGTTAAAGGAGTACAGCCATGGTTAGTGCAGCTGAGTGCTTGGTGTAGTAGCAGAAGGGTAAGAGGGGTTCCTTAAAGATGTTCTCTTTAAACTCTATTCCTACCATTGCTCTATTGAGACACCAGTTTGCCTTATGTGCATTGGTATATGGCTTTTTTGGTTTAATTTCCAAGGTTGACAGTTTTTAACTGTTGCCACTTTCTTTTCTGCAACTGAGCTAAGGCCTTGTGGTGCTTCTCACAAGACTGACCATTGTTTTTAAAAAATCTCTGTGTCTGTCACCTTGCCTGAAAGGGTGGGGAGGAAGCCTGGAATTACATTTTTCTGCTCAGTTTCATGGGCTGAGTTTAACATCCCTTTCTGCAAGACTGTTTTGCATCATTGCTGGTATGGAGCCCCTGCTTGTTTTTACACCATCTGAATTAGCTTTGTTTCCTTGGAAGTTTAGTTACTCACTGAGATGAAAGCAGCATCGAATGTGTGTTACTGTAGACTGTACAAAAAGATGAGGCTGCTCTGGAAGGCATATAGCCAAAGCAGATGACAAGGTGGAAGGACACAGGGAAACAGCATGTCAGCAATTACTAGGTGTAACTCATCTGTGATGCAGTGACAGCAGTCCATCATGCTGGAGAGTCCACTGGATGGTAAGCTGCTAAAAATACCAAGATTCTGTCTCTTGTCTGACTACTATTCTTTGCATGTGTCCTGTTTTTCAACCTCATATATGGAATTACTTCCAGAGCCACACCACATATGCAGGTAGAAGCTAAGGATGTCCCTTCTTGAACAGCTGATGTTACATCCTGCGCACTGACAGGAAGGGCAGCAGTGACCCACCTACCCAGGCTCAGGAGCAGAGTTTTCTTTGCCACACAGGGAGCTCCCAGTGAGCTACACGCAGCTGAAGATGCCAGCAACAAAAGTGAGGATGCAGTCACAGGAATTTAGCATTGAGGACACTCCGCAGACCCATTTTCAGTGACCGAAACTCGCAAAGTCACATCAGGTCTCTGTGTTCAGTGGCAGCGAGCTCTTCCACGTGGATTGGGCAGGAGTACAGTAAAAGGGGAATGCATTAATGATGCTCTGTGGGAAAGGATTTGAAGTGCTTGGTTTTGTCAGTTCCTTCTGACTTCAGAGGAAAAAGAAGGTGCTCAAAAACTTCTAGCATGAGGCAGTAGCTGACTTTGAGCATGGGGCAGGAGAAGAAAAAGAACGTGTTGTTAAGGCATCCAAATCTTGCAAAATTGCTAGTCATAGACATCATCCTTTAATTAAATTTCCATCTCTTTCCCTTAGCCCAAATGGTTGGTGTTTAATATCACTGCATTCTATGTCCCTGGAACACACAGTGGTGGATTGTTTTGTTTGTATAGAGCAGGCAAGCAGGTGTGTTGCTTTGGTGGCCTGGAGTTCAGCATCTTTTAATTACATATTTTCATAAGTGTCCTTTAACAGATGTAACCCTTAGCAGCTAGAACAGTGAGTATGAGAAGCAGGCTGGTTTGGAGGGATTTGGAAGCAGATGTTACGATCCCAGAATGGCGAAGGGCTTTGAGAGGTTGAATTCATGCTCATATGCAATCTGATCCTTGGAAGGTTTTTGTGCAATTCCTGTCTTCCCCATTAGTTTTGCAAACCCTCCTAGTGTTTTGGAAACACCTCCTCAAGGCAGCAATGCTCTCCAACACTGAGCTTTTGATAAAACCTAGCCTAAAACTGCACTTGTCTTTTGCACAGAAAGTGTGTTGGGTCATCACTGTTTGTTATTCCTGCCAGTGTGTGTGAAGTGCTCTTCCAGCTCCGCCAGTCAGGTTTTGTCACAAGCACCTAGTGCTGCAATGACAGGTGTTCGAATGACATCTTCCTAGGTGAAAGATGTGAATTCCAACATCCGTAAGGCACTTCTGACTGTGCTGGATTTGGATCATATGTTGCCAAATGCACTTTGGATCCATTAACTTAATGGAGAGCAGGAAACACTTATTAACTTGGAAAAAATTAAGCCCAAGATGTCTGAATCATGTATTAGCAGATCCATCTCAAAGCAGAGATCACTTCTACTTATTTCTGTCTGTCCATGATAAATATAGGAAACAAGTTGACATATCCTACCACATCTCAATGGGTGTAATTTATCCCTGGCTAAAACAGTCCATTTCAGTGGATATGATGGGTGAAAAACATCTCTCAGAGGGTGAGTTAGTTTTCTTGAGGCTCTGTTTCCCTCTGCTGGCACAGAGTTAATACTGCTGATTTTTTGTGTGGTTTTTTTTTTTTTTTTCTCACACCCAAGATTCTGAAGCTACTGCTTCCTTGTAACCCCAAGAAACATTTATACTTGGCCCTCATGATAAAAATTTATTCCTTATATCCAGTCGAAATCTACCCCCTTTCAGTTTAAAACTTGGTCATGTTCCAGTGTCTCACCACCCTCACTGTAAATAATTTCTTCCTAATATCTAGTCTAAATCTTCCCTCTATCAGTTTAAAGCCTTTTCCCCTTGTCCTGTCACTCCATGTCCTTGTCAAAAGGTCCTCTCCAGCTCTCTTGTAGCCCCCTTTAGGTACTGGAAGGTGCTCTGAGGTTTCCTTGGAGCCTTCCCTTCTCCAAGCTGAACAACCCCAACTCTTTTGGTGTGTCTTCATAGGAGAGGTATTCGTCCCCCCGTTCATCTTTGTGACCTCCTCTGGACTCACTCCAAGAGGTGCACATCCCCCCCATATTGAGGGTATGAGAGATGGATGCAGCACTCCAGGTGGGCTTTCCTGAGAGTGGAGTAGAGCAGGAGAATCACCTGCCTTGACCTGCTGGGCATGCTGCTTTTGGTGCAGCCCAGAATACGGTTGGCTTTCTGGAAAAGAAAAAGAATTTTGTGCCTGGACTATCTAACAGCCTTAAGCAAGCAAGGGTATTGAAACTATTTAAGTTAGGAAGCTAATGTATTTTGAGATCTGAATGTCAGAGATCAAGTAAATTCACTGGCTATGCATCTCTGCAGGGAGGGTGAGCTCTTGGCAGACCATCTGAGCAAGGCAGCCTGTGTTTTCCACAAATGTTCTCTGCAGGTATATTTTGATTATTAGGTGTAGGTTATCTAAGACCATCCACCTGTTGAAAAGGCTGATTCTATAAATTCAGCAATAGTACAGCCTGAGAATAATTTAAGATGGTTTTCAAAGAGGATCCTAAAGCTGCCTATGGTACCCCAAGTACTCCATAGATACTTAACTCTGAGGTGGGCTTCCTTGTGACCAAAGACGGTGCAGATTGTCTTCCTTTGTTCTCTTTAACAGAATAGCTCAATATCAATAGAAAATAGTTCAGAGGTTTCCATAGCTGATACACAGCATCTCTCAGTATGAGTGGAGTTCAGGGAAGGAGCAGAGAAGGCAGTGCTCAGATAATGGTATCTATTTCAGTTTAACCCTGACAGCTCTGGGTTTTATGTTCTCTGTCCACACAATCACCAGAAGTCATTACCGCTATCCCAAAAATGATAGTATGTTGCAGAATTTAGAATTACCATTCTATCAAGATGAATATTCCTCAGGTCATATTGTGGAGCATTTCTGAATGACATCTACAGAAACAGATTGTTTTACAGGTACCTGGAGAATGCTACTGCAAAGCTCTTCTGTGGCAGAACTTACTCTGTTTAGTGGAAATATTTTTCAAAGCTGAAAAGAAAGTGCCTTAGACTTAGTGAAAGTCTTCACTTTCAGTTAGTCCAGAGTGTGTGCATTGTTAGAATCATTGTTAGGACTGATTTTACAGTAGGAGAGAGGTACATTTGACAGCAATATCTGCCTACCACTTACCAGTACAGTAGGAATCCAGTTTCTCAGACCAAACCTTTATTGTCTAGCCAGGAAGATTTCATCCCTATAGGACTTCAGGTCTTTCAGCACTTCAGAAAACCATTGTTCAAACAAGTGTTTTCTTCTTCAGTCTAATATTTTTTAATGAAGGTGACTTATTAGTGGCTATTATTTCAGCTTTCAGAGACAAGCTAATGTTGAAGTCAAAGTTTGCAGTCAAAGTACTCCCTTCAGAGCCATGAAAAATAATCCCACATTTATCTAAAAAAAAAATGCTGCTAGACTTTCATGATGATCAAGACTTAGGAATGCCTTTGCTTTGAAGTTTGTTTTGTTTCTTGTTTTTTTTTTTTTCAGTGAGCCTAGTCATCCTGAAATGAAGCAAAACTATCATGTAATTGTAAATCGACATTCTAAGCCTAAAGACTCAAACAGAACAAGACCCTTCAGCAGGCTCCTTGGTTATACCTTCTTTTGCCAGCACAGAAAATTTGGATCAGAGGCTAAAAACCTGGATTGCACATCCTATTGGAAGGGCTCATGCTATAAGCAAGTTGAATCTTCCACAGCATGGCCCCCAAAGCAGTTTCAAGATCTGCTGCAAACTTTTACCAACTGGCTGTAGGGAGGGTAGTATTCAGAGGAACTCCCAACTCAGTGCACTGGCAAGACCAGGCTGTTAGCTCATTACCATAAGTGGGATCTACAGAAAAACAAAGTTTGTTGTGGAATTCCATGGCTCATTGATCTTTTACCATTTTTTGGCATGTGAAAAACCCATGACCTGTCTCCCTGTACTCAGCCCATGACTTCAACAATGTTCTAGAAAAATAAGAAATGAAATGAAGACAGAAGGGGTTATTCTGCTCCTTACTGCTTGGCAGTGGAACACCGGAGTATGCTGGGTACGCATTACCCTTGATGCAAACCACTGCAGAAATCTTTCTAAGCCACAGTGTGTGTGACTCCTGTGCATCTGCAGATGCTCAAGAAGCCATAGCTGAACATACAGGCAGTTCAGAATGATGATTTCCCTGTTCCCACTGGTTTCTGGGCTGAGAGCTTGCCGTAATCTACCTTGTCCCCACCTTTGAATGGTTTTCTCTTTCTTACCTTCAGGACAAATATATATATAAACTTCCCAATAATTTCTTTCTCTGCTCTTCCTTTAGTCTCAGCCCTGCTGTTTCTGGTTCTTAGGGGTTGTTCTGTGACCATTTGAAATCACTGCTTTGCAGGCTGTCCTCCAGTCATCCCCTTTGTGTGCCTCAGGGTGTTGCTTTTGACACTTTTGCAGCTGAGCAGTGGCATTTGCCTTTCATGTACTATCTGTATGGTAATGGAGAGAAGGAAGTGAGCATTCCAAGCATATCCTTCCTTATACCTTGATCACCTTTGCTTCTTGCTGTTGAAGCTACATCTGTCCTCACTTTTGGAGTGCTGAAAAGGAATTTGCTAAGTTGCTGTGTGGGGATGGTACACGGGTGGGTCAATCAGTGCTAGCAGAGGGGCCTCAGCAACCTCTTAAACTCCAACTTGTTTCCAAGCTGCAGTTCAGTGTGAGCGAGGTATAAGAAAGGGCCACCAGACAATTTTGCTGTTAAAATTCAACATCGCGGTTCCCTGTCTTCATACTTGGGAAAGCATGCAGCTTTTGGCAGAAGCTTTCAGAGGATTTGGTGCAAGGAAAATGCATGCCCTGGAGAATGCCACGCAGGACCAAGAACTGCAGCTGAAACCAGCTTGTTATGGTGAGGAGAACTAGCTTTAATAACATACTACAGTTTTGCTTGAGTTAACCTGGATTCACAAGTCAGTTCTGGCCTGGAGTATCCTATCTAAGAAACAGGTTTTGCGTGGTCTGCATGTGTGCAAACACCCGCTGTGGTTATTACACACAGGGACTGAACCCCACGTTTGCCCAGAAGCAAAAACTGCAGCCAAGATTATTGGATCTCCCTAGGGAATCCCTTCTGAAACAGCAACTGCTCTGCCCCTCTGTAAAGAGGACATGTTTGCCCCTAAGGCACAACTATATTAGTCACATTCCTTTACTCTGGAAAGCAGATGTTTCTTAGGAAACAAACTGCCCAGCAGTTCCTGGTGATCCACATTTCAGAATTTGAGCGGAGCCAGCTCTGGACAGAAGTCCCAAGTGCCAGGTATTTTGCTTAGGCCATAGACAAGGAGAAAGAGGATTATAGAAGTCCAGTAAAGACTTCTATAGTAGAATCCTCCCTTACTTTTTATTATCTGATGTGGTTCCCTTTTGTTCTTGTTAACTGATTCAACATCTCAACTCATTGTATGTCTGGTGCTGATCTCATTTTGCTTTGAGGCAGAGAAGTACTTTGCCTTCAGAGTTGTCTGATGGCAGCTAAGTGTATACTCTTAGAAGAGTCCGTGTGCCTTTTTTTCCTCCCTTTTTCGGGTGTCTTACTTTGTGGACACAAGATGTTAAACACAAATAACCAATAGTTTAAACATTTTCCACTCTCTTCTATGGCCATTACAGGGGATGTGAACAGAGTTTCAGAGCAAAGATCACCTGGAGAAGCTGGGGAACTGAACGTGTAAGACATGATGTCTGTCACTGGGTCACAATTGCCTGCACATAGCGGGAAGGCCATGGGAAATCAATACCAAGTCCCCACAGTTTATTTGCAGTCATTCTGGAATTCTTGCTTTAAAAAATGAGGTTAAGCCCTCTAGGGAATTTCTTGGAATCCCAGTTTGTCAGAAACTTTATTCAACCTTTTGCCTGCCAGATTTGTCTGCTGGCTTCAGAGCACTGATACTCAAAATTCAAACAATGCCAAACAGCATGCCATGTCTTATATTTCCTTACAGCTTCCCATAAACCAGAAGTTGTGAAGATAATCATGTTCAAGTCATCACCTTTGGTTGGGAAGATGTGGCTTTTGAAGTCTATAACTGAACCTAAGGCCTGTTAACATGGGAAGCGGGTTGCTGGGACAACGTGTTCTGGTAACATGCACTGTGAGGATGTGGCAGAGATGGGGGGAAGAGGATTACAACTTAGAGCAGGCATATCTCTAGAGTTAATTGCAGTATTCCTCTAGGCTGTGTATGGGGAAATGCTTCCCTCTGGCTGCTCTGGAAGATTAAGAACAGCACAGGCTTTAATTCAGGCATCCTCTGGAGACAGTAAACTCTGCTTAATCAGAGTGATGCTCTGTTGAAAGGCTTAACCCATTAGGGATATCCATCCATCTAATTAGACTTAACATCATCTTTGCTCATGCCTTTGTCCATCTCAGTGCAGCTCTAGGGAGAAGCAAGAATGATCATGACCTTCTTGAAACCTCAGTGTTGCTTTTTGATGTCGTAGCTCTAGTCTGTATGTGTTTTTGCATGGGTCCTTGGCAAATATGTGGCAAATGAGGAATGTGTATGAATCTGAGAGGTTTGAAATTCACCTTGCACTGTTCTGCTTGCAATCTGTTAAGGAGATCTGAAGTGGAGGCAGAGAAGGTATAAAATACAGAGAAGGCTCAAGGTAAAACATTAGAGAATGAGAAGATGCAGATCAGGGAAAAAGATGTACAAAGAGTGGAGTATATAAATTACACTGTAAGCTAAATATCCCATTTAATTGCTCCTGGCATGTGTTCTTGGGGACCTCTGTCATGAAAGACACAAGTTTCTTTGAGTGGAACGCACTTTGACTTGAATGTTTTTAAAAAACTTTAGGATAGGATCCACTTCTCAAATAATGAAGTGGCAATTTCTTAATGTCTTTTAATGCATTTACCAGTATTGCTAAGTCGTCCTTTTGTTAAATAAGATTTCTTGACATTTAGCCTGAATTTGCCATCATGCTTCAGCTTTACCTACTCTGCCTATTCAACTTCACTCTAAACATTTTTCTGCTGCCTTGATCTTAACTTCCATATAGTTTCTAGTTTGTGATTCTGCTTCCCTTTCTTGAAATTCACACTCTTTTATGAATGTAAAATCACATTAAGGCAAACAAAAGCCAAATCTATAGTAAATAGATATAATTTTTATCTTCTCCTCTCTTGCCTTTCTGACTTCTATGTGTTGCTCACTGTCCTGACTCACTTCAAACTGAAAATCCTCAAGCAGCTCTGCCAGAGCTGGCTGCCTGTTAAAATAAGTTACATTGTGGAACAAGACTTCATGGCAACTCTAACATCCTAGGATTCCTAATGGCATGTACATGTTCACAAGTTGAAACAAAGGAGATCAGTTAAGGTGGACAGATATTCTAGGTATTTTACAAGATGCCAGGAGACACACTAGAGACACCCTGTGGGATTAGGGTGCCACTGAAGAGGGACTACAACCATTTTCAGAGCATCTTTTTGTTTGGGTGAGAGAATCAGGAAGGAGTAGTTGAAAAGTGAGGAGAAAGTCTCATATAGCTGTTCGTATTTTTTTTTTTTTTTTTTAAATAAAGAAGGTTATGTCTTCCTGGAAGTTTTACATTTAGAATGCAGAATTCTATATTGCAAAAATTCATGTGCACTAACAGGAGGCCTGTGTTTTAGTGACCTTTAGTAATCCCCACAACAGAATGCACAGACCTCTAAGGGGCAGGAGGGAGCGGCTGAAATTTACTTGTCTAGAGCATGAAAAAGGATTCTTCCATTTTGGGGTGCAGGTTTAGAAGTGTGGTGTCCAAGCTCCCCTTGGGAACCAGACTAATTCCACATGGTAGTACATCCTATGTACTAAATAATTAGATTAGAAACTTTGTGGCCGTGTGGCACAGAGTAGAACATACACAAACTTGTCCTGCAGGTTCATGTTCATGGTGCTTTTCTTTTCTTTTTGATAGAGGAAACTTTCCTAGCAGGCTTCATGCCTGATCAGGCACCATCTGCAGTTGCACAGGTGCAGGAAACACCCAGGGATGTTCAGCAGAATGGCAGGTTTGTGCCCCCCCTTTATCTGAGTCAGAGGCATAATTGCAGTAGCCGTGCCCCAAGCTGATACTGATATCTGTGGAACTATGGGCTTAGCCAAACTTTGCTCTATTGTGAAGCTAAACACCCTCTAAACAAGGCAATCCTTGGGTTTTTAGATCCAAGGAGGAGAGGAAGAAGAGACTTCTGGGTATGCTACAGGAAGGGATGGGAGGATGTGGAACATGCTGTGCTGAGTGCCGGGCCCTCAGAAGAATAACTGCTGTCCTTTAGAGATGCCTTCAGACCAGCAGTACCGTGTACACTATGAGCTGCACCTTCTGAACTCCTAAGTGTGTATCAGGACCAGAAGCCATGGGCTGCACTGGGACCATTTTACATGTGCAGTGGCTCTGTGCACTTGCAGTGAGGTACGTAGCTAAGGTGGAGACATAACTTAGCATGGCAGCCGCTTTTTCCATGGGTTTGGCAGCCCATGCGGGAAGATGGTCATTTGTTGCCCACAGAAGTAAGGTTGGTAGAGCTGACCTGTACGCTACAGAGCTCTTCAGTAGCAGGTGTTGTCTGTGAATAGCAGGCAGACAGCACTGCTCCTTCACCTGGGATGAGACATAACGGGCTGGACAGCATGTTATGTCGTAAATTAGTAAGTGAGCTGAAGCATTTTCCATATAGGCTTGCCCACAAGAAAAAGGACAAATAGATAATGGCAGTTCTCAAACACCCAGGAAGGGGAAATAATTCTTTCTAAATGAGAGCAATCATATGATCACGCGTTTCTTTCTTCAAGTGCATGTACCCATACAAGAGCTGGTGGGGACTGTGTCTGACAACCTTGCAGTGGGGCTCAAAGCTTGAACTCTTCCCATGGTGCTTGGGACGCTTCCCAGGAATCACCCTACATATAGGTAAGGACAGGAAAAAGCAGAACATGCTGGTATGAGTTTATCAATCCGTTGAAGTGAGCTTATTTCTGAAATTTATGTTCCTTGGTTCTTTAGCTGTGGGTAAAGTGTGTTGAAAGAGAAGCTTCCTTGTTATTAACTCTAACAACATCTTGGTTTCCAAACATTTGTGACTGGAAAATTGCAGAAGTTGCAGTTTAAGGTTACAGTGCCGTGGAAACATGCAAGAAGACTTAAAAAAATTATCGAAGTAAATCATGGGTCTAGGCAGAAACATACATTCAGAATGTAAAACGAGGGACACAAACAACTTAGGCTGGAATCCTGGAGATTCCAGGCTACTGTAATACCGTCATGCAGATGAGTAGGAAATAACACACATGCATCAATAAAACAGAATTTTACTTTTACTATTTTGACCTCAGGAAGCAGTAGACCTTCAAAATTTAAATATGTAGATAATCTTGAGAAAAAGCTCGCTCTGAGCAGGGGAGAATTGCTTTCATTGTTCTCTCTCAACTCGCTGCAAATTTTTTGCAGCCTCCCCTCTGAACAGCCTCATTCCAGTAAGTGCTTTCCTCTGGCTAAAAGAGGGGTTTGTCCAGCTGCTGAACTACATATTGTTTACTCTTTTCTTCCCCTGTTATCTTGCTGTCTTTGTGGGGGCGATTAGCATCTGAAAAGACTTCAGTCTGTCTCACATGCCCCATGCAGGGCGTAACACTTACTGACAAAAATGCGAATTGTGCCCTGGCTTCACCAGGATCAAACCGACATACTTGAAAAATTGGAGCTGTAAGGTCAGGTCGAATTGATTTCCCGGTGACAAATCTGATTTCCCTCAAGTCAGGGTATCTGGGAAGGATCCCAGGACATTGTGCTGTCCTAGATGAGGCAAGCAGTACCTCTGAGCTGTCTGTTAAATCTTGCATAAACGAGCTGTCAGACCCAGAACTGTGATTCTGTGCTACTTCAGGCTCACTGGGGGCAGCAGCTACAACACAGGAGTCTTTTTACCGAGTTTGGTCTGGTGAGTATTAGAGCTTGGTCCGCTGTGAACACCTACATGATAAGATTCAGGATTTTTTCCTGCCAGCTTTGCAGGACCTTGGATGAAAGGTGTCATGACAAGAGTAGCAAAGGCACATGAAATACCACGTTAAGGAGACAGGGAAGGAGGCTAGCAGCTTGGTTTGAGTGATCATGTATTATCCTTCAATTAGGAGGCTGAGGATATGATAAGTGCCCAGTGGGTATAGGTAGTTTGTTATGATGTGATAACGGGAACCAGAAAGAGCAGGTGGGTTTTTTTACAGGGATAATGGAGGCAAAGGAACTAAAGGAGGGAGAAGCTGGACATTTTTGTGATTTCGTATGACTTTTGTGGGCGGTGTAGCAAGGATTTTGAAAAGCCACTAGCAGTTTCGTGCTGAGAACCTTTGATAGAACTACTTGAATAGATATAATTTACAATTTTCTCCCTTTACTTTCACCCTCCCTTTCCCATTCTTTGTAAGGTAGAAATAGAGGAGAGAGGTCTCCTCTTCTCATTCCACTGCCACTGTTTTTTCCCTGCAAGGGATAGCCATTCACTGCCATAATGTCACAGAAGGCCAAGAACTGTAGTGTGACGGATACCCTTTGAAAAGGCTTCTTGTCCTCTCACCTGGCTCCCTAATGCCTGTCTCTTTCCAGGCATCACTGCTCACAGGCACAGTAGTGATGAAGGAGATGGCCCAGGCAGAAAGATGATAGAGGTGTTGTACCTCAGTGGGAACCTTGTTTCCATGGCATTGTTACTGGATAACAGAGAAACAACCCCGATATCACTGGGAGCAGCTGAGGGCCCCTTCTGACTGAAATTCAGAGATAACAGCAGGGCTCCTTCCCCCTGAGACATGGGCTTCTTAGTGCCTGTTGCTCTTACCATGTGCTGGACAGGTCCCCAAGCATTTGCTGCCTATGTCTATCCACTTTCCTGGGCCACATCCTCTGTATTCCCAAATGCTAATCCTGGAGCCCACAAACCTTGCTGGGTCCCTTTGACACCTGAGAAGGCAGGTCCAATGTTTGGACAAGAAGCTAGCTGTGGATCTGGAAGGTTATCTTCAGAGTTGAGTCATCTTGCCCTAGATAGTGTCATACTGTGTATCTCTCCCCACTAACTGGAACCTAAAGATTAATAGATAAATATGCTTAAACATGGCCAAGGTGAATCTCACTCTTAATAAGTCAGATTTTTATACGCTTAGTAGTGTGATCTAACTGCTCTGGGATCTGTATTGTACTGGAGTCTTGTGGTGCTCTGGTGTCTTTTGGCAGCAATTGATTTACATCCACCCCAGCACAGAACTGCCCCTTAAACCAAGAAGCAACCTCTGCAGCATCAGAAGTGCTGTGATAAGCTGAGGGTATGCACATTACACCTGAAATCACGAAGCTCTCTCTGAATAGCTGCATGTGTGTCTGTATTTCTTTTCCTCTATTTTCTTTTCAGGAGGAGTTTGCAAATAAGGATCCTATGTATGAGCTGGGGACAACAGGTCTATGCTGCCAGAACAGCTATTTATGGCCTGCAGCCATAGTCCAGTCCCACCAGGAGTTATCTCAAAGCCAAGGGCCTGTATTGGGTACTGGCCTGTGCCCAGGAGCAGGAGGTCTGGATGGATTATGATACTGACCCTGTGGACCTCTTCTTCCTTGTGAGCACACTGTGGTTGTAAGTGGGTGGAGAACTTATATGTGTTGGAGCGAGGCAGTGGTGGCTGAAGCCAGGATGCTGCAGGTAATGGCAAAACTGGTCTTAAACACAGCTTTTGTGGTCTGTGCTTAGCTCAGACAGCCCTGAAGAGGATCACTGGATATAGTCAACTGTCTTATTTCACAGCATCCCTCCACCCCTTCCTGCTCTTGGTTTTCCTTTTCTACCAGGCATAGTAACTAGCTGTGACCTTTGAACTTATCTTTTAAACATCCCAAGGTGTTTTTCTCTGCTGCTTCACTTCTTGCTGTCTGATCTCACTGTATCTTTCACGGCATTAATAGAGGATGAAGGGACTGGAGAGATTTTCAGAGAGGGGAGTTTTAAACTGAACACATGCTGCATTTATTTTCCAGGTGATGGGAATGACAAGCTTGTTGTGGATGATCAGAAACTCCTTCACTTCAAGAAGGACGTTGGAAGTATAGAAAGTGGCTTAGTAAAGGACACTGTGTCCTGTTGAGTGTAGGAACACCTTGGAATTAGAGGGCATGAGGAATTAGAGGGCGTGACTGAGGAAGGCATGCCTTGGTGGGCTGGGGAAGGACTCTAGGATGGAATAGGTTTAGTTCTGTTTGATTAGACTCTGATTTCCTCCTCTTTTTGTCCTAGGTCTGGAGTTTTCTTTGTCCATCCCTCTCTTCTTCTCTTCTTACTCTGTTCCCCCCCCTTTACTGTTGGCTCACACCATGTTCCTTGGTGGAGACCTTTGTTGCTGACAGCAGAGTTCAGGTTTTCCCTGTGCTTCAGTAAACAGGTGAGGCTCAGACTGAAGCAGACTGGGGAATGTAAGAGGTGCAGAAAGGGGAGGAAAGAATGAGAAGGGCATTATGTGGCTTGCATTGCTACAGCCAGGCTGCTACCTGTGTCCTCTGCTTGGTTTATCTTTCCAACGCCTTCTTTCTTTGTCCCTGTTTGCTCCCAAGCCTCTTTCTCCCTGTTGGAGCCTGCTGCTGTAGGGCTTTCACAAGGGTGACAGTGAGCCTGGAGCTAAGGGCAGCTCCCAGCTGGATGAGTGCTCTGCATGGTGCTGCAGGGCAGAGCCTGCTGCTCCCCAGGGCAGCAGCTGTGACGGGCAGTGAGGCAGCAGGATAGGGGAGGAAAGATGGAAGGACTGTTGAGTTGTAGAAGGAGCTGGGCTGATGGCTGGACAGGAGGTCTCTGTGCTGGGAGAAGAGTCACAAAAAAAGTCACAACTGCAATGTTTCCAAGGTCAACTGATGACAATTGAAGTACTACGAATTATTTACTTAAATAAATTTCGATGAAAAATAAGAAGTCTTTATTTAATCAATTTCACCTTCTTTTGAGCTGGTAACCTGTATACACTGAGCAAATACTGTCAACGTTGCCTTTTAAACCTATTTTTGTTATCCAGAGGTGGGTGCTATGTGTGCTTGCTGTGCATGTTTGATCAACCCTGCCAGGTTAGTGTTTTAGTCTGCACTTTTAACAGTTTTTCATGACAAGAATATAATGAGATAAATATCAGGTTTTTCATTTCACAATTCATTCCTGTATAGCTTAATGGAATCTAGAGTTCAATTACTGCACAAAGCCCTCAGCACTTAAAATTTGTCATTAAATAAAGCTACCTTAGATGTTTTGGATTCACTGAAAGTAAGCTTGTCTAAACATATTTGACATTTACATGGATTCAATTTAAACAAGGCAAGATTTATCTCTCAAAAAATAATTAACTGATTGATTTTTTTCTTTTTTTTCTGGTCAATGTGTTCCTCAGTGTTTCAGAAATCACAGAGCTTAGCTCGTCGCAACTAGTTCCTATTTGCAGATATAGAGGGCAAAATCAATTTCTGTGCTTTTGCAGTCCCCAAAGGCTTTTTCAGTTTGAATAAGCTAGTCAGTACTTTGAACCAGGTGGATAAATAGAAAAAAAGGAAATATTTTGTGGAGGCATGAACAGACTTTTCTTGTTAAAACCTGTCTGAAGACCTTTGTAAAGCGGTTTCTGGACATTCACTACTGACTTATACTTGCTCAATAGTCTATCTTTAAAACATTGTAGGACACACGTAGGGCTTTATTAACTCTTTTACTGTAATTACTTGACTGTATTCTAAAAGGATATTCAGAACTCAGCTTATGTCTGTTATCATCTTAAACTGAGTTTTAAAAAGTCTTCTTTTAAAACCAGGTTGTTAAATAAACAATAAAAATTAGAAAAGCATGACTTCTTAGGGCTTTGTATTCTATCTGTCTACACCTTTCTGCTTCATTGTAACCTTATGTATTCCCATCCTTGTGATCCTTATAACTCCATTTTCTTATGTTCCTGCACTTCTGGCTAGGGAAGAAGCAACATGTGTTCTGGCTGGTTGAGAACTATTTGTTCGTTCTCTGACTAACCAGTACCCATCTACTAACTGGGTGGCCAGGTAGCTCCTGGTCACATGTAGCACAGGTCACTGCTGATCTTAAACAGATCATCTTCAGTGGGAGATATGAAATCTGGTCTCTCTTTTCTTCATTTAATAGTTTAAAAACTTGTTTTCAGGGAAAAGATGCAAACACTCTACCTTTCCACTTTGAAAGTGGAAGACTTTGAAACCTTCAACAAATCTGCTGACCTGTGATTAGATGATGCTAAAATTCCACATTTTAAAAAATGGATTATCTTGATTAAACAATAACCTGTTTAGGTTCTTGAGGGTTGCAGTACATGGTGGGTTCATGGTTTTTAAAGAGGTAAAGAACGGAGGGAGAGAGAAATCTGTGGGGTGATGGTTGGGTAGCAATCTATCATGTTTTGTGTGCAGTGTGTACCCTTTGTTCAGTTTACTTGGACTCTTTGTAGGTGAATTCCATGTTTTCCTCCCAAAATGGAGGTTATCCCTAGGAAGTCAATGAAGACATTGACTGCTCTATACCAGGAGTAAAGCAATTTCCAGTGTAGGGAACAGAATACCTTTCCTCGTTGTTTAATCAACCAGCTGACTTCCTTAGCTTTCTAAAGGTACACTCCTTACAAGCTCTTCATAGAATCATGGAATGGTTTGGTTTGGAAGGGGCCTTAAAGATCACCTAGTTCCAACCACCCTGCCATGGACAGGGATGCCTTCCACTAGACCAGGTTGCTCAAATCTCTGTTTAACCTGGCCTTGAACACTTCCAGAGGTGGGGCATCCATAGCTTTTCTGTGCAATCACCCTCATCATAGAGAATTTCTTATATCCAAACTGAATCTACTCTTTCAGTTTAAAACTTTGCCCCTTTGCTCAAGGACCTGCTAAAAAGTCTTGCTCCATCTTTCTTATGAGCTCCCTTTAGGTAGTAGGAGGCTGCTCTAAGGTCTCCCCAGAGCCTTCGCTGCTCCAGGCTGAACAACCCACTCTCTCAGCCTGTCTCCATAGGAGAGGTGCTCCAGCCCTCTGATCAGCTTGGTGGCCTCCTCTGGACGTGCTCCAGCAGGTGAATGCTGTTCTTGTACAGGTGACTCCAGCTGGATGCAGCACTCCAGGTGGGGATCTCATAAGAGCAGAGCAGAGAAGAATGCAAGTGAACAAGGCAAACTTGTTTGAAAGGTTTGAAACTGAGCCTGTAAGTTTGCATGCTTAGCATTTTTTTCAGTCCTGCAGTAGCAAAAAGATCCCAGAATTGTTTTGTTGTTTTTGTTTTGTTTTGTTTTCCAAATTAAAAGCAAATGACTAACACTAACAAGGATTCAACTAGGTCTTTAGAAGTTCAGCTCTCATTTTAGCATCAGATTTGGGCTATAGTCTTGTGCCTTATGGCTTGCTCCATGCTGCTAGTACAAGGTGCTAGTGAACCAGTCAATCAGACTGGTTCTTTGTATACCTTGTTGCTGGCACTGGTGATGACCAGTGGGATGATCAGTCATGTTGTGGAGTTGTTGTTACACTCCGGTTTCTACATACAACACTCAAGTTGTATGTAAAGACCTCAGGAAAGACTACAGGAAAAAGTTATTTGTGCCCTTTTGTGAAAACTGTGCAAAGGTATAGGTTTCAGGGTTCACATCTATTCTTTGAAGAGAGATCCACAGCTTGCCCATGGCTTGAGCACCTCCTTGTTATGGTTTCCAAACTCCAGTGGGCCTCATTTCATAATTTTCCAAAGCTCAATTCCAACCAAAAAGTTTAAATCCTACAATCTAAAAGCTTGCACTAGAATTCTGGGCAAAAAATTAATGAGATTTGCAGCTCTTTGAATGATCTTGGTGTAAGAGCCAAGCACTGAGAGTCACAGAACAGTTTACACTATGTTGCCTTCAAGCTTTCTGACCCAGTCAGCTCGTGCTCCTTCTGCTGTGTTTGTGCAGGTGTGTTCTTAATTCCTTGCTTGGTTTTGGTGCAGTGGACAAATCTGCTGTCAAAGCAGCAGAAAGAGAGTGCAGTAGTCTACTTGGCCATAATGGAAAGATTCTTTCAAGGGATTCCATTATGTTATAAATGCTAGTCAGGTTGCAGAAACATTATGGCCTTGCAGATTTTTATGAACCCTGAATGGACTATGAAATATCCTTAATGCAAAGGTATACTTTACTATCAGAACACAAGGATATCAAATCTTATTGTCTTTGAAAATGCTACACAGTAGTTACAGAGTGTGTGCAAGTGTGTGCAAGAGGGAAACTGGAAATGTCAGTGATTAGTAGCATGAAGTTTATGATTGGAAAGAAGGCAACAATGGAGGAAGTCTGAGGCTTGTATGAAGTTGGTGACAAGTGTCTAGAAGAGAATGAAGAATGATTCAGTTGCTTTGATGAATTATTCTGCACTACAGGCTCTCTAACAGATGTGATTCTTCAAAGAAAGTGATGACTTTCTCCTCTCTGCACAGTCTCCTGTTGAAGTGCTCTGCAGACATCAGTGCTTCTCTGGTACTCCTCTCATACAGATCACTGATACTACTGCCTTTTGTTTTCTTCAAAGATATTAAAACACTAGAGTGATTTCCAAGGTCCTTGTTCTCACTCTGAACCATGGACAATGTCATCCCTTGATCACAGCTGTGACCTTTACTAAGTCTTCTATTCTTCCTTTTCAAATTTTTATTCAAGTTATATGTGGAGAAAAGGTATCTATATGGTTTCACATTGTCAGTATGCACTATGTCCTTTGCTCCAGCTGACATTTGCTTTTGGGAGGGATAGATCCCTTACTCCCCATGGTCTCTTGGCTCAGCAGTTCTGCACAGAGGCCTTCTTGTAGTCCATTTAGAGACTGAAGAACTAGAAACTCTGGACAACCTTGCTTTGCTTTCTCTATTGCAGAGACTTTGTCTGGGTTTGTGACACCTGTGCAGCTGTCAGTCACTGCCTTTGGTGAAGGTCCTTCAAATGTATGTTCCTGTGACCAAAAGCCAGGTCTGCCAAAGCTAAACAAGGAATAGAGAGCGCACCTGAGCAAACATGGTAGGAGGAGCATGGTAGGACAGGGTCAGAGAGATCTCCCCAGTGCTGGCCTCAAGGGGTGCAGCTCCTGTCAGAAATCTTCCAGAATCTGGACCTCTTTGGCTATGATTACTGGTAGATCTGGCTCATGCTTTCTGTAGGAAAACTGGTTTTTGGACAAGAAATTTGTAAGTTTGCCTGTCAGGCCCTTTTCGGTGGTGCCGAGCAATAGGACAAGAGGCAATGGACAGAAACTGATGCACAGGAATTTCCACTTGAAGACAAAGAGAAAACTTCTTTAACATGTGGGTGACCACGCACTGGAGCAGATTGCCCAGAGAGGCTGTGGCGTCTCCCTCACTGGAGATATCTGAGAACTGTCTGGATGAAATCCTGTGCAATGTGCTCTTGAATGACCCTGCTTGAACAGAGAGGTTGGACCAGATGACCCCACATGTGATCCCTTCCAACCTTAGCTATTCTGTGATTCTGTGATTCTCTGACTCTGTGATTGTTGTTCTCAGTAATGTGACCTCTTTCTTTGTGAAGGACATAAAGAAACAAGAAGAGGGAGAATGTGTTCATCAAAATAAAAAGTGTCCAGTCTTCCTTGTCTAGGAGCCTAGGACTGATTTAGACCAACCCAAAGCTGATTTCTATAATCAGTTGGGATATCTGGCCTCTGGCCAGTTATCTCAACCAGTTAAGCAGCGAAATATTCACTTGAGACAAAAGCAGTACCAGCTAGCACTAACAGCTCCTGTGCATAATGGCATGGTGACAGAGAGAAAACAGAGGTCAGTCTCATCTGGAAAAAGATTATGAAGAGCATTGGAAACAGGGATCCCAAGATAGCTGAAAATTTCTGTGTATCCTGTAATCTGGTTTTGCCAGACAAAGAGATCCCAACAGCTTGAGTAACACCATGTTGGGACTCAGATGTGGAAATCTTAGGCTGCATCAGCACTATTAAACAGCACTGGGAAATATTTCCATGTGTGAAACTGTAGCTGTATGTATTACTAGGACAGTCCCTGGTACATTTCAGCCTGTGCTAACCAACACTGTCTCTTGCAAGTCTCAGATGTAGTTTGTGGGTTAATGCAATCCGTGTACTGCTCACAACAGGCATTTTACATGGTGACCATGCTTTTCTGGAGACCAGGCTGGTTGAACAGCCCAATTGTCTGTGCTCTGTACAGGTTGCCATCAGTGCTAGAAAGTGTCCCACATATTTAATTTGTGAGTTTAACCTGACTCTCAGGTTCAAAAACAAGACCTAAAGGCTGTCTACCCTAGACCTTTCAGACCCAGACATGAACAACGAAGAAATGGAAGCAGTTCTTGAGGTACCATTTTCCATTTTCCTCATTGTATGAAGGGAAGGAAAAGGCAAAATCGTTAGCTCATTAGTGATTGCTGGCTGATGATAGTGTTGCTACAGTGCTTCCTCACACACATGCAAGGATTTGCTGCCATTCTCATGCCAAACAGCCTAAGGAGATCCATATTCCCATAATCTGATCTGGAGCTACTGAGCTCTATCCCAAATGACACCACCACCCGCTGTGTGCAGGGTGAGCTCTTGCTGCAAGCTGCACAGCAGCAATCCATCTCCGGCTGAAACAAAGGGATGCAAGTGACAAGTGATCAGGACCTGGCCTGGGTCACTGATCAGCAAAGTTCTCACTGTTTTTTTACCATGAGAAGTCCATTTGGTCAGGTGCCTCCATGGCAGCTTTGCAGGAGGGGATGTTCTGAACTTGTGGATGAGAGCCAAAGAGGCTGCTATTGGCTAAGGGGCACTTGACACAGTGCGCCTTATCACTTACCACTGCCTGTGCATAATCCCAGGAGAGAGGGAGAGGTGGGGAGAGGCTGGCTCCTCCCCCCATCCCACCTCTTCATTTAGGCTGTCCTAGAAGAAATTACCCCCCCTCCCCAATTATCCTCAGTGATTACACAGGAAGAGAGCCATTGGGCAGCAAGAGTCCCCAGGATGAGGATAGCCATCCTCCTGAGCCTTCTGTTCCATGCTGCTGCTGCTTTTCACCAACTGTGAGTGATGCTGAACTCCTGTTTCCGTCTCTTTCATGAAGGCATCAGTCTAGGTAGACGGACCACATCCCATGCCATCAGCTCTTGTGCTTCCTGCTCTATCAGATCACCCCAAAGGGTAGCTGAGTCATTTGCCTTGCCTCTCATGCTTTCAATTGACTCCTGTATGTCAATACAAGCCAGTTTTTTGGGGGACTTCCAAGTCAGACCTTAGGCCCAGGGACTTCTTCTAAAGACTGCATGGGATGCTTTTTGGGAGTTCAGGACATTAGTGGAGTAAGAGGTTTGAAAAAGGTTATAGGGCTATACTTAAGCTAATCAACCCCGAGATTAGCTCAGCTGGTTAGAGCATGGTGCTGACAACACCAAGGTTGTTGGTTTGATTCCTGTATGGGCCATTCACTTAAGGGTTGGACTTGATGATCTTTGTGGGTCCCTTCCAACTCAGAATACTCTGTGAAAGCAGAAACTGTTTCTCAAGTTTTAGTGATGCAATCACTTCGCTGCATTCATGGTTGCTCTTGAATATTGACTGCAGCTGTGGCACATTGATGAGGATTTTGCAGTAGTGGGCCACATCAGGGAAGATATTTTCTAGCTCTTGAGCCTTCAAACTGATGCCACCTCTGATGTCTTCCCCTGCCCAGACATTACCTGGTGGTGATCCCTGCAGCTCTCCGCTACCCGTCCACTCAAGTTGCCTGCCTCCATATCACCTGTCATGAAGCAAAGCTTCAAGTGAACCTGGTCTTGGAGCACTCTGCAGGACGTGAGCTCTTAATGCAAGAAACCATCCAGAAGAAGAAGACTTTCCTATGCACCAAGTTCTGGGTGAGCCGCCAAATGCCATCACTGATTTTCCCTTCAGGAAATCGCTTGTGTCACCAGGGGTGATGTGGGTAGAGTCTACTTTGTCATGGTGTGAACCGGTTAGGAAGAGTCAGTGGTGCCTAGAGATGCATAGCTCTGCACAGTATCTGTTGGTTAGCACTGAATTTCCTTTTTGAATCTAATTTTTAAATGGAATTTACATTTGTTAAAATCTACCACAGTTCTGGATATAAGAAGAATGGACCTGTTTCCTTCTCTTCCATTACAGACCAGATGAAGCAGCTTTAGCTCTTCTCTGAAGGACTTGTGCAGGTCTGCAGCTAAAGATTGGGGAAATTTTGTTTTGCATGACATACTGCAATTTCTGTGCTATCTGAAATCAGGCAGCAACTGAGCTCTTGGGACCTAGTGAAGACTAGTTGGATGGAAATGGATGTGCTTGTTGTTTTTAAACAACATCTTAGATGTTATTTATTGTTTGTGAGAACTTAGCAAAGATCTAGGATAAGGCAGACATGTTTAAATAGTATCCCTTCTATTATACTGTATATTCTGTGCTGAGGCTGCTGGAGTCTTTGGCTGCCAGAGTCAGGAAGACTCTCTAGTTGTGTTTCCTAATCTGGATTTCTTACTTGTGCATGCTGGGTAGTTCTGAAGGCCTAATATTTGAGGCTGTGCTACACCTTGATCTTTCTCTTTTGATTCTCTGGTACCATCTCCCACCTTTCTGTCATCTGCCCATCTTGCTGAGCAAGTCTAAAGACTCAGAGGTGTCAAGCACCTGCTTGTCACCAGTGGGAAAAAAGGACAGATTCCATGACGTGCAGGGCCTCCTGCTGTCATGTAGGACTGAGTGAGATCTGGATGTGAGCTGGATCCAGAGATGGGAAGGAGTGTCCTGGGACAGCTGGAGGGAATTGGTTAGTTCTTCCACTTTATTCTCAGTTCCTGCTCAGGGCCCCCAGAAGATCACTCAGGGCCTGTGTGCTCTTCTCTCTCTGTCTGTGTAGGTTGCACCTCCAGCTGATGGCACAGAGGAAATTGCCACTGTCAAACTGACCATCACAGGCGAAGGGGTCAACATTGAGGAGAAGAAAAAGGTCCTGATCTGTAAGACCAGGAGTGGCACCATCATCCAAACAGACAAGCCCATCTATCAGCCAGGGCAGACAGGTGAGGTGCAAATGGGAGGAACTGTGGGCCCTAAGCTTTCTGCTGGTTACGCCATGTGGAAAGCCTGCAATTACCTGAAATGCATGAACAGTCCTAGCAGAAGGCTTTGAGACAATGTCTCTTGTTCAGTGATGTTTTCAGTGGCTCTAATGTCCAACTTATGATGGCTCTGAAGTTGCAGGAGGCAGTAGGATAATGATAACCACGTCCATGATATCTTACATTTGGGAATGTTAGTGTCACATGTTGCGACAAATCTGTCTAGAATGGAGACAGGGGCTGGGGAAACAGATGGAGCAGGGGTCTGTAGGGAAGAACTGACATCTGACAAATATATTCCCTGATTTCCTTGCCTTCAGTGAAATTTCGCATTGTGACTCTGGATGAGGAATTCATTGCACTCAACGATTCGGTAAGCCAGTCCTGGGGCACTGTGGAAAAGGCTGCCTTGTGCCATGCATGGATCCTACTTCCTTTCCACCCTGCTCGTCTGCTAAAGCTCCAGCTCTTCCACATTCATTCCTGGGCCAGGCCTGATGAATGTCCAGAGGGGAATAGTAACTCAAATAAAAGCTGGTAACTCAAGAAGATGGCAGAGGTGTACATGTCTCTTGCTCATCTTGGTAGAATAGTCATACAAGCACAAGCATGTGATATACTGATTCCTGATGTCATGGTGCCATGTGGGGAGTGAATACTTTGTAGGTTGGGTTTTCCTTGTTATGGGGAAGGGTGCTCTTAATCTGGCCCCTACAATTTGAATTGTGGGAAATGCTGACTAGACATTAGGACAAGCTTTTTCATTGCAACGATATGGAAATGTGTCCAGAGAAGGCATTTTCATAATTGGAGATGTGCAGAACCCAGCTGGATAGAAAGCTATGAGCATGAAGACATGCTTCAGCACGGTGTTGGACTAGATGACCTCCAGAGTTTCCTTCCAAACTCTGTGATCCTAAACCCCCTTGAGACTGCAGGTGAGCCAGAGCTAGGTCTGTTTGGGTAGTGACTTTTCTTGAGTTTTTCTACCAGGCAGTCATTAGCAAGTGCGGGGTGGTCTCCAGATTGGTTTTTCCTTTCTCTTTCTTCAGACCTTACTGTAATGGACCCACCTGGTATTTCTCATTTTTGGTGGCATTTGTTTTACTTTTTATTGTTGTCAGGGCTCTAAGTTTCCAAATCACTAGCTTTACATCCTTCGGAGAGGGCTCTGCATCCGAAGTGCCTTGTGTATGATGCTGGCATGTATTTCTCTCTTCTAATGTTTTTGTCTTTTTTCCTCCCCAGATTTCTTTGTTTGTCCAGGTGAGTGATGCTGAAATCTAGTGTTAGAGTAATGATGATGGCAGTCAGTTCACTGTGCTATTCATATTCAGTTTCTGGTAGATTTTACACACCTCTGAGTGAAATAGTGGACCTTTTTTGTTGTTAGATATTAAATTCTTAAATTAACATACTCCTTCAGCTTCTTTTTTTCTGCACTTATTTGAGATTATGTTCCCAGTTACTTCAGTAGAAAGCTCAGCTGTTCTAGACGTGCAGGAGTATAGACAGATATCTTATACATTTTTATGTAAGAAAGAACTGTGAGAAATCTTTCCTTAAGATCGGAATTTAATAAATGTAGAAGGAGACTCAGAAACTGGGAGCAGAACCTGGGCATTAGAGTATCTTCAACATTTCACAATTAGTCTATACCAAACCTCATTCCTTAGCTACAGAACCTGGTAGTCTACAGGACTGAAATCCTAAACCTCGATTGCTATGGGATGTGGACCAGTGAGATGCGGGAACAGCTGTTTCTCTCTTTCTTGTGTAGGACCCTAAGAACAACCAGATAGAGCAGTGGCTGAATGTGGTCCCTCAAGATGGCATTGCAGATCTGTCTTTCCAGCTGAGCGATGAGCCTCTGCTGGGAACGTACGTCATCAACGTAACCAGCGCGAAGGCATATGGCAGCTTCTCTGTTAAGGAGTATGGTATGGGCATGTGGGGGATTTGTCTGAGCTGCAGGGGGGACCTTGTACTCTTGATCTAGGAAGCTGGGTGTTTTTTCCTTGATAACCATCCTGGGAGCAAATTGGAAAAATAGTATCATCTGTCATAGAAAAGAGTCGAGCTGAGGCTCAGGAGAGAGACCACTTTGGGACCTTGGGTCAGTGTGTGGGAGGAATGTTGTGCATGACCTTTGACACAGCTGATTCCTGCAGATCTTAGACAAAACAAGATAATTTAGGATGGGCTTTGCCAGAGAGTATGAAGTCCAGTGCCATCTAACTTCACTTTCATTCCCTAATCAACTGTGTTGGGAGACTAGTTTTCTCTCAGTGCAAATAGCTGTCAGAAGTGCAGGTTCACGGACATGTTTGGTTTTACTTTGGAAAGGAGCAATCAACCAGAGCCTCTACACAAATCTTTTAAAGACGTGACAGAAATATTCCCTTTCCATTACTCACCACCTTCCTTCTCCATTTCCTGTCTCTTATTCTGCCATAGTCTGTCTTCATGTTAATTCTCCGTGAAGGCTGTCCCTGGCCTGTGTTTCCTACAGTTCTCTGTTTTTTTCTTCCAGTGCTGCCAAAATTTGAAGTGATCTTTGAGGCACCAAATCAGATTTATGCCCTAGATACAACCTTCCCGCTCCGGGTATGTGGGAGGTGAGGATTCTGATTGGAGGGGTGTCCCTGGGTTAAGTTCTGGCCTGATGAGCACTTCAGTTACAGGAGGCCAGAATCTTCCATGGCCACTGTTTGTGCCCTGATGCAACACAAAACGTTCCTATAACTGTTATTCTGACACTCTAATGCCACAAAAAAAAATTCCACAAGTCTCTACACACAAAACCTGGGGGAACAACCTACCCTTTGACAAGCAGCCATTTTTGGTTTTTTTTTTTGCAGATGAATGGTAGATACTTGGTGTTCATCTGCAGAACAAACTCATGGGAAATGAAGGGAAGCTTTTCCAGATTATGCTCTAGTGGAAAATAGAGAGATTCAAAAACAAATTGCCCCAGATATGGTCCAAGGACAACACTAGAGCTAGTCTCATGTAAAGGTGCTTTCTTAATGAAAGGCACTTGCTTAATCACCCACATTTCTGCCTGTAAGATGATGCATGCCTTCAGCATATCCTGGGGTTATTGCAAGTGTTGCTGATGAACATTGCAGAGCTCTGTGCTGAGTCAGCACCTACAACACTCTAGTTTCCCAGAATAGATTAATTTAGCACTAATTATATCACAGAGTCCTTGATATCCCATCACTGCAGTGCCCCAGTCTGACCCTGCTTTACTGGGTCAGGACTCCTGGGCCTGTTACATGGCTGCCACTTTTGAGCTGTACTGTGAATATCTGTGACTAAGTGGTCTCTGGGGCTATGCAAAGCAAGCCCTGTGTTCTCCCACTGTGTGTGACTGTCTCTTCCTTTCCCTGCTCCCCCAAACAGATACACCCATGGGAAAAGCATCCAGGGAGTAGTTCATGTGAGCCTTTGTCAGAAGATAGCCCCATTCCTGCCCAGTGCTTCAAAACCCAGTATCTGCCACAAATTCAACAACCAGGTGAGGTGCTCAGGAAGAGATGAGCCGTATTCAGAGACATTTCTGCTAGTAAGGCAAGGCTGCTGAAAGCTTTAGCTGAAGTAATAGTGGTGTTACCCAATTTATTTAGCTGCTCGGTCAGTGTTCTACTGTGCTGCTTTCCATTAATTGTGCCTTATGACTATGAGTGGGCTTGCATCGTGTGCCTGCTCCACATCCTGGACTGCTGTGCCAAAAGGCAACTCCCTGCGAGCAGGGGTTTTGCACTGTTGTTACTGCACCATTTTGATAATTTCTAGCCTTCTGCCTTGCTCAGACCTTGTTTCCTCTCTCTGTACTTTCAGACAGATGAGGCAGGTTGCTTCTTCACAAATGTGAGTCTGTCCTCCTTCAGCCAAGACTTTCGGTACTATCAGGACAGCATAATTGCAGAGGCCTCGCTGGTGGAGGATGCCACAGGTAACTCTGGAAATGTTTCTGGTGGCTGGGAAGTTGCACTAATCTTACCAAAAGCACCTTTGGAGAGTTTCAGGCTAGCAAGAGGTCTGAGCTTTCTGAGCCCTTTGGGGCCTGCGATCAAACCTCACAGATACAGAGCCAGCAATTCCTGATGGGATGACACAGTCAGTCTGAGTGCCTGCAGTCTCAGGTGGTGAAGCTCTCTAAGGACTAGAAGTTAGGTAGGAGGAAGACTAGATACCCAGAGTCGTGGGCAGATCACCATCATGATATGAAATGTGTGTGCAGCTCAACATGTCCATTAGTACTACCAGTGGGTCACCCTGCAGGGAAATGGCTGAGGGGTGCTTGGCTTTCTTGCTCCTTCTCTTATGTTTCTGTTTTGCTGCTTTCATTCAGAGACACAAGTCAATGCTTCCCACAAATTACTCATCTCCAGGATTGGTGGGATGGCCTTGTTTGATGATGTGAATTCTTACTACCACGCTGGAGAGATGTACAGGGGGAAGGTAATTCAATTACAGTGCTTTGAAGGGGAGAATGCGAAGAACGCTTTCTTAGTGACTATTCATAGTTGCCTACTGTCTTTTCTGACCTCACCTTCAGCCAGGGTTTGGGCCAGAGACAAAACCCTTGAATTGTCAAATGTGAGAATAACACCCAAGACTGCCATTTGCCAAATAAGCCATGAGTAGCAGCAACCATGGGCATCTGTATGTGGGGTCCAAATGCAAACATCTGGAATTTCAGCAGCCAGGCAGCCTTTTTCTGTGAAGGAATGGCGAGCATCGGAGTTTAGACAAGATGAGCCACTGTGGTCACTTCCAACCTTACCCGCTCTGTGATTCTGTGATTCTGTGAATGAACATGGTAGAACAAGTGATAATGTGACACGACCAGTAGCAGTGTTGAGAATCTTATTAGTGAATCAAAGGGTGATCTTGCTATCTTCAGAAATGTTCCTCCTCACTTGGAGAAGCAGGAGATTCTGTCTGCTAATTAGACTCTTCTGCACTTCTCTTGTTCACCACGATGTTCTTAGATTAAAGTCATTGACTACCAAGGCAAGGCACTGAAACACAAAGAAGTCCTCCTTGTAGTAACCTGTGGTGAGCAGCAATTTAAGCAGAAGTACATTACTGGGGACTCTGGGACAGCTTCATTTAGCCTGGACACGACTGCTTGGAACAGCACCTTGGCCTCCCTGGAGGTAAGTGAGCAAGGCTCTGTCTTGTGGCAGGGGAAGGACAGTAGTTGCTGAAACACCTTAGCTTGATCTGTGTCTTGGCTCCCTCTGGGAGCTTATTCTCCAGGTCCCAGTTGCTTTTCTCTTGAGATGTCCACACAGAGACCTGTGCTTTGGTGCTGCTCAGATCATCTTACCAAGGTGCAGCTACGGTGATTTGCAGCTGACTTGCTTAACTAGGGAAATTAACTTGTTCGGGTTTTTTGTCTCACTAGGCAAGTGTCCTGCATCAAGATTTGGATAGAGAGCCTGGGACAATTGATTTGAGTTATCAGCGAGCCTCTTATTTCATACGTCCGTTCTACAGCACCAGCAGGAGTTTTCTCTCTGTTGTCCGTGTGCCAGAAACAATGCCCTGTGGTAAAGAGCAGTCTGTCCAAGTGGACTTCAGAATTTATGAGGAAGACCTGGAACATGGGCCCAGGCGTGTCATTTTCTCCTACTTTGTGAGTTTCTGGGGAACTGCTAGTGGGTGACAGCTGAAAGCACAAGATCAGCACATCTTAGAGATTCAAGCCTGATATTTGATAGATTTGGCTTAGCCGAGGACAGGTAACTCATCCAGGCATCATAGGGATGGATCCTGGTTTTGATTCTGGGACTGCAGTAACAGCAAGGAAGGCAGAACCTTTCTTTTAGGCTCTGCACAGGTGCAGGGCAGGTGTTGAACTTACCTGTTCTCCCCCGAGTCTCTTCGTCTCCTGAACTCTCCCTACTAGCCAAGAGTGAATAAAGCTAATCTCTCTTTCCCCACCTCCACCTAATCTCCAATTTCAGGGTTACTTTGAGCTTCACAGGGGTCTAAAAGACTATGTAACTAACTATGTGACTATCCCCTTCTGTATTCTTCCCTAGGTCACAGGGAAAGGAGGGATAGTCCATGCAGGTCAGAAGACTGTTTGGGTTGGGCTTCCAAGAAGTAAGTGCACTCCTCAGTTTCATGTCTAGCAAGCAGTCAGTGGTCTGTGGCATCCACTCTTGTTTGGATATGTGGCGTAAAGCTCTCTGTGGTGTGGAGGTGGCTCATCACTTCTCTGTTGTATCAGAGAGGGCTGTTGTATCAGATGTAGGCTCGTCCTCTGTTGTCTTCATTTTCAAAGTCTCCTTTTGCTGCTCCCACAAGTGGCATGAAACTATAGCTTTTCCCTCCATAGCAACTGTGTCTACAAATAATCTGAGTAGTTAGGATGCCACAGCTTTGAATTTTGATGGGTGTTGGCCCACTGTTGCCTACTTCTTCAGCTCTTATTTTTCAAACCTGAATTATGGGTGCTTTGGGACAAAGGTCACCTCTTTTTTGGTTACAGGATGGGAGATGTTTGGTGATGGGAGACTCTTTGTGGAACCAAGCTTGAACTCCAAAGGACCTTTTCATGTCCTTGAGGAGATGAACAGAACCAGGAAGAGTCTTTTGCTAGTCATGAGTGCCAGATTCAGAGATGTGCTGATTGTTTCAGTGGTCTCCAAAAATCTCCTCCATCATGAAATACTTGAAGAAAGGAATTAAACAGGCACATTAAACAGGCACATGCAGAATGGCAAAAGCTGAATAGAGTCTATTTGCACTACCATATCTACTTTCTCTTATTTCCTCTCTTCTCCATCTAGTGCTGGAAGGCTTCTTCTCCATCCCTCTTACCTTCAGCTTGACCTATGCCCCAGCTCCGAGACTGGTTGTTTATGTTATCTTCCCTAATGGAAAAATCATTGCCGATTCTGCCATCTTCAGTGTCTCCATGTGTTTCAGAAATAAGGTAGGATTTGTGTCTGAGGCTATGACTGAATCTGTGAGAGTGTATGTGTCTGCTGCAATGAAAGGAGAGACTGTGTAGCTGTGTGTGGCTGATACCGTGTGGGATGCTGTCATGTGAACTGCAGCTGGTGAATGGTAAGGTGTACTGTGATGTATGGAGCAAGTGTGTGCTGAGCATTGTGGGGGCTGCTGCAATGTTTGGAAAAGGCAGGGAATTGCTGTCTGTCTCCATAGGCACGTGTAGCAACTGCAGCCCAGCAGGATCATAGCCCAGCACAGCGCAGGTCATTAGTGTGGTTCCCAGGAGAGCTCAAGGCTGCTCTGCTGCTGCAGCAGACACTTAGAGTTGTTAGTATATGGTGTTAGGATGACACCTGAAAGTGGGTGATGGAAGAAGTGGATTTTACTGGCCATCCTGAAAAGGCTGACTGCTTTTAGTTGTTTTGACATCCATGGGAATCTGCTTTCTTGGCTGTGTTTTGCACTCCAAAGATGAACTTCTGAGGACTGACATTACCCCTGCTCCACAACTCCACAGCTGTCTATTTGCTATAGACAGTCAGATTCAAGAAAGAACAGGAAGAACTTCAGGAAACTGAGAACAACCCCACAAAGAGCCTGGGAATAAGGACTAGGCTTATTTTTGATCTGGGGCTCCAGAAGAAAGGGCTCCAGAAGACAGCTGTGTGAGGTGTGTTATCATGGCTGGCTGGTTTGCTGGATAAAGAGAGCACTATGTTCTGACTCCACAGGAATGTCTCCATGTAGACACTGGTGGTTCCCCCTCTGCTGTCTTTTCTGTTAGAACTTCAGTGTGATGTTTTTTAGATACTTTCTGGGGGTTCCTGGAAGGTTCCTTCGGTGTCTGTCAAAGGCAAGTTCTTGTAAACTCTCTTCATGTAGGTCCCTTTGCTGCTTGGGAAGTGGTAGGGTGGCCAGCATCAGAAATATCATTCAGGTATTGCCTGCATTCTTCCCATCCAGGTGGAGCTGGGCTTCTCAACGCCAGAGACTCTTCCTGGTTCTCAGGTTGGTCTCCACCTGCTGGCAGCTCCTGGATCCACGTGTGCTGTCTGGGCTGTGGATCGAAGCACCCTTTTGATTAAGCCAGGAAGAGAACTCAGCAACTACTCGGTGAGTGAGCCTGCTCTGACTTCCTCCCTTCCCTTGTAATGTACATGAAGAGGGAGGGAAGCCACTGCACCTGTGCAGAGCTTGTCTCCAAGAAACTCAAAGCACGGCCCAGAGGGTTCAGCAGCACTCTCAGTGTGGCACGGGTAGGGTTTAGGGGTTAAGAAAGAGGCTGAGCATCACTCAGGGCACCAGCGGTAAGGCAGCTTCTGTCGTTCTGTCTTGTGTTCAGTTCAGTGGGCTGTGCTGGCTCTGTCAGAGTAGAGCCACGGAAGAGTGACAGCGGGCCTGGGCTTTCTGGCATGCATTCCTGAACAGTAGCCAGAAGCAATTCAAACAGGCCTTGGATGTATGACAGGAAGAGAATGGCAGGTTTAATTCATGCTGATTTTATTTTCTGCTTTTTCTTCCTTTCTCAGATCTACGGGTTGTTCCCATCTGTTTATAACTTCGGGTATCCTCACCAAGTGTCTGAAGATGATCGTTCATGTGGGTTCACAAATTCTGATGAGCCTGATGTGTTTACAGCATTCAGGGTAAAAATGGTTGATTTGGTGGGTTGAGATAATTTATGAACTGAGGGGAGTGTAGCCCCCTGACTTTACCAATATCCTGGGGATGCTGTTACAGACAGTACAGGGAACAAGTGCAGTTTAGACCCTTGTAGCTCACTTGTTATTTGAATAAGTGACTTGAAATGTTGACTGAGGAAAAATTTTTGTGTGGTTACCACACTTTGGTTATGTGACTCAAGATAACAAGGATTATTGGTTACCTTAACTGGATTTCACATAGTTTGTTTAATCTCCATAGCATGAGCAATTGCACCCTGCAGACTGAGAAAGCATGATATCTAAATGACCGTGTGTTGGAAAAGGAATAAATTTGGCTGACTCAGGCCAGATGAATTGGCTCAGAAGACCTCGTTTGCCCATTGCTGAGGATCTGAATTATTCCCTCTTAAAATGAAGCAAGGGAATACTTTGCCAAGCCAGAGTGCAGCCAAGTCCCCACTGCATGAGAGGACAGGAAGGCGCAGGGCAGAGGGCAGTGAGGAGAAGACAAACTTCTGGTGATTCAGTTCTTTCTTTTTCCCACAGGAAATGGGGTTGAAAATTATGTCCAACACCAATATCAGGAAACCCAGAGTGTGTCCAACCACATCACTGACAACTAAGCTGCAGAAAACAGGAGTGTTTATTTCTAGGCCCATGCTGATGTTTGCCCAGCCCCATAAAGCATATAATAGTAAGCATTTGCCAACTGTTTCTTCTTACATAGGATGCTTAGTCTTTCAGGTGAAAACAGTCTTGATTCGAGCCAATCCTGTAATTGCAAATGGAGGAGAAGGAGTGTTCCCTGGCCCTAAACCTGCTGTGCTAGTGTGAGGCTGCCTGAGCCTCACAGCTTCTGAAATATTAGAGGTCTGTCTGAATACCAGGTCCTATCTCTGAGGAGAGGGAATGGCTGCCTGTCCCATGGTGCCCATACATGCAAGTAAAGCCCGAAGCACCTCTGTCATTTGAAATGAGGCAAGATATTTTAAAATTTGGGACAGAACCTTCTGTTCTGATGCCATGCTTTCAGAGACCTGACTGGATTAGCTACAGCCCCACTGTGCTGGAACTCTTATGCTCTTACCCAGGATCTGAGGATACTGTGGTGACTAGGTCTTTGTTATTTCCAGCAGAGCATCTGACATCAACCTATCAGCCCATTATGTTTCCACCTGTTTCTTCAGCTGAAGAGAAAGTACACAAGCCTATTCCCCAAACCTGGCTATGGGATTTGTATTCTGTGGGGTGAGTAAACTGAGCAGTAGGGGTTCAGTCTGAGTCATTTAGTGTGGCTGGGAGTGGCAGCAGATGCAACTGAGTTTAAATCATAGGCAGCTGTGCAAGACACCGAAGGACATATGCTGTGGGGCTCATACTTGTCAGGCTGTTTCTTTTTGGAGCTGATATCTGTATTAAATGCATTTTCCTCTACCAGACCATCACACAGGAATGTTGTCCATCCATGGCAAATGGCTGGCATGGGAAAATAGAAAAGCAGGCGAAGTGCAGCAAAACATCTTGGTTTACTGCCTGCACTCTGCCTGTGGTATCCCTGTGTGCTGGCATTTGCCAAACTGTGCTCACAGGGTGTATCCTGGTATTCAGGGGAAACTGATGCCCATAGGTGTCCTTCAGAGGACTGGAAATTGTGTCCTGTAAGAATGGGTCAGTGTGTGCACAGGGTCTACTGAGGGAGCTTTTGGAGATTTTTAATCTCAGACTTCAAGGTTTTCTTATCTGCTGTCTGGAGACTGGAGTAGGCTCAGGCCAGATGCCCCCACATCTGCCCTCTCCAACCTCCACTGTCCTTCCAGATACAACCATCTCTTTACCCCCTAGCAGCAGGTATCTCCTGTGTGATTTGTCCACTGATCTGAACTGAGCCAGCAAAACATCTCTGTGTTGTGTGTGTTGCCTTCCTGTATGTTCATGGCAAAAGTGAGTGTTTTGACTCCAGTAACTGGAATATGGTGTAGAGCAACATTCAGTTAAATGCTTCTGTTGCTCTCTGCTTCTCCTCAGTCCCAGTGGGAACAGGAATGTCACTGTCACTGTGCCTGACACCACCACAGAATGGAAAGCAGGAATGTTCTGCACAGGACGTAATGGCTTTGGATTTGCTTCAGCCTCCAGTCTGCTTGTTTTCAAGCCCTTTTTTGTGGAGCTCCCATTGCCATCTTCTGTGGTCCAGGGTGAAACCCTCAACTTGAAGGCCACAGTCTTCAACAACTTGCAGCAATGCATGAAGGTAAGGGAGCTCTGATAGGCTCTGTGAGAAAAGCAGGAGATGGCTGAAATCCATGGCCTGTGATCATAGAATCATAGAATGATTTGAGGACCTTAAAGATCATCTCGTTCCAACTCCCCTGCCATGAGCAGGAACACCTTCCACTAGACCAGGTTGCTCAAGGCCCCATCCAATCTGGTCTTGAACACTTCCAGGGATGGGGCATCCAGAGCTTCGCTGGGAAACCTGTTCCAGTGTCCCACCACCCTCACAGTAAATAATTTCTTTCTAATATCTAGTCTAATCCTACCCTCTTTCAATTTAGAGCCGTTACCCCTTGCCCTATCACTGGATGCCCTTGTAAAAAGTCCCTCTCCAAGCTCTCTTTTAGCCCTTTTAGGTACCGAAAGAGACTCTAAGATTTCCCTGGAGCTTTCTGTTCTCCAGGCTGAACAGCCCCAACTCTCTCAGCCTGTCCCCATAGCAGAGGTGCTCCAGCTCCCTGATTATCTTCGTGGCCTCCTCTGGACTCCCTCCAACAGGTCCACATCCTTCTTACATTGAGGTCCTCAGAGCTGGACACAGAACTCCCGGTGGAGTCTCACCAGAGCAGAGGGGAAGAATCCCCTCCCTTGACCTGTTGGCCATGCCTGTTTCGATGCAGCCCAGGACACAGTTGACTTTCTGGGCTGCTCGCACACATTGATGGGTCATGTCAAGCTTCTTGTCTACAAGCACCCCAAAGTCCTTCTCCTCAGAGCTGCTCTGAGAATTAATTCTCCACTCAGTCTGTGTTTGTGCTTGGGATTGTCCCGACCCAGGTGCAGGACCTCACTCTTGGCCTTATTGAACTTCATGAGGTTCACACAGGCCCACATCTCAGGCCTGTCCCTTCCTTATTTCCCTTTTTGAGGAATGAGGTCCCTTAATTATTTCCGTTTTTAAAAATGGGGGTTATGTTTTCCCTTTTCCAGTCAGAGGGAACTTTACCACATTGCTATGAGATATGATGGATAGTGGCTTAGCCACTTCCTCCACCACCTCCCTCAGGACCTGTGGATGTATCTCATCAGGTCCAATGGACTTGTGCCCCTTCAGTTTCCTGAGATGGTCTTGAGTTGGATCGTCTCCTACAGCAGGTAGTTCTTCATTCTCCCAGTCCCTGCCTTTGCCTTCTGTGACTAGAGCAGTATGGCTGGAACACTTGTTGGTTAAGACAGAGGCAAAGAACTTGTTGAGTGCTTCAGCCTTCTCCATGTCCCTCGTAACCAGGTCTTCTTTTCCCTTTTGGAAAGGGTCCACATTTTCCCTAGTCTTCTTTTTATCAGTACCACACCTATGAAAGCTTTTCTTGTTGCTCTTGACATCCCTGTCCAGGTCACCAGGACTTTAGCTTTCCTAGCCTGATCCCTGGCTACTTAATCTCTCTGTATTCCTCCCAGGCTACCTGTCCCTGCTTCCACCTGTTAGGCTTCCTTTTTGTGTTTGTGATGTTTATTTATTACAATCTGCCACTCCTGCTGCCCCTCCAGATCCAGGTGACCCTGGAGGAGTTTGCACACTTCCAGCTGAAGCCATGCAAGGGCTGTGTCTACAGCAGCTGCTTGTGTGCTGGTGAAGCCAAGACCTTTCAGTGGAGTGTCACAGCTGAGCAACTGGGTGAGAAGCACAGGGAGGTGGGGTGGTGAAATTGGGAAGGGATGAAACCAAGGTGAGAATGTTTTGTAAAAGCTGACATTGAGGAGCTGTTTGCTTTGTTACCCAGAGAGTACTTGTTTGCATTCATCCTAAGGTCCTGATTACTTGCAAGTCTGTGCTAGGAGGTACAGAACCATAGAGGGCTCTGATCAAATTTTTTGTTGTCAGCAGGTGATGTCTATTATATTAATAGGAAGTGCTTCCTCAGAAGATGTTTTATGTACCTAAATGTGTGTTATTTTCAGGGATCACAAACATCACCCTCCACACAGAGGCTGTGGCCACAGAAGAGCGCTGTGGTGAAGAGATACCATTAGTCCCAAAACAAGGACAGAAAGACACAATCATCAAACTCATTCAAGTCCGGGTCAGTCAAGCTGTTCTGTCACCTAAAGCTGAAAATGAGCTTTGTGCAATACCCACATTTTGTGTGTGTTCTGGGAGTTACCCCCTGCTATTCAAAATGTGTAATTAGCATCTCAGGGCCTGAGCTGGGCCCATCTGTGAGGGTTGATGGATGTAGGAGATAGAGGGGTGTCATCCACTTCATACCATGGAAAACTTTAAACACTCTTTTATGTCCTTGCTTCTGAGTTCTCTGCTGAATCTCACAGCATCAGTTTTGCAGACATTCAGAAGTTAAGATGTTATGAAAATGTGTGCTAATTCTAATATGAAGTTTCTAATATGAAGTGCAAATGTTTGACAGTAATTTGCATATTTGTGTGGTGGTAATAATTATATTCCTGCTGACTGTCCAGTCTGAACCAGGATTTGTCCGTATCTACTTCTAATCCCCTTGTAATCCTGTTCCTCTCCTGTGTGCTCATTAAAATGCTACTTTTCTGTGCTCCAACAGCCAGAGGGAGTTTTGGTAGAAAAGGCTCACAGCTCCATCCTGTGTCCCAAAAAAGGTAGAAGGATTGTTTTCTTCTTTCACCCTGTTTATCCCCCTCTTCCTGCCTAAACAGTTCCTGGGTATTTCCACTTGTTGAAATATTTTCTCTGTCCACGTGACAAAGCCACAGAAGCATACTTTATTTGTGGTGTCAGATAGAGCTTTACTCTAGGCAAGGATGTGGGGAGGTCCAATCTTTTATCATCAACACCCCTGACACTAATGTGACAGCTTGAGGCATTTTTTTCCTGTGGGAAATAAAACCAGGCTACTGAATATGGTGACGCTGGAGGACATGGCTTAGGATTGCTGTTCCTGTCTTGAATTTTATGGTATATGATGGGGCCATCAGCTAATTTTGAGAGCACGAGGTGCATTGAGATGACAAGCCTGCAACTGAAATCTAAAACAAGATGGAGTTAAGTTCTGTAGAGAAGAACAGGTGGCTTTGACCACTGAGAGTTTCCAGGAGAAAATCCTCTCAACCTCTCTGTAAAGAGGGCTGTTAGGAAAGCACAGTCACCGTGAGGTGGATGGAGGAAGTTAAGGGTGGAATGGGACAGGGATTTTGAGGTGATTTGCAGCCTCTCTGACAGGAAAATGGGATGTTAACACAGAACAGCCTTGAACAGTTTCTGGGAATTTTGAAGGCTGTTTTCTTCACAATCTCTTTCTTTTTGTCCTTTCCACACCTTATCCAACTGGTGTTAGGGGATCCAGCACAGGAGTCTGTGTCACTGATGTTGCCTCTTAATGTGGTTGAAGGTTCAGTCAGAGCCACCATCTCAGTCACTGGTAAGGAATTCAGCTATGATAGCACCTTTGCAAATCCCTGAGTTTAGCCATAGGAAGGCTCAAACCCAGACTCTCACACCACCCTTTGTGAGGTTTTTTTTGTGAGGCTTCGCTGCCTTTTTCTTCCCATATGTGTGGCTGCATTTCCTAATTACTGACAATCTAAAACACTCAGCATGGGAGAGAGTGTTCTGTTAATGAGCTTGCCCTGCCCGGATGGGAATGTGTACAGTCCATATGAAGGGCACAGTGGAATTGATAATCTGGCTACCAGTTATCAGTGATAACTAGGGGTGCCCCCACATTGCTGTGCTGGGGCTATCTTGCTTGGTGCACAGCTGGGAACAGGTCATAGGTGGGAGGAGGTGAATCCCAAAGCTTACTGCCCAGGAGGTGATCAGGGCTCTTACGTTTTGTTTCAGGTGACCTCATGGGGACAGCACTTCAGAACCTGGACAACCTGGTGCAGATGCCCCATGGCTGTGGGGAGCAGAACATGGTGCTGTTTGCCCCCATTGTCTATGTGCTGCAGTACCTGGAGAAGACCAGGCAGCTGACCCCTGAGATCAGAGAGAGGGCAACAGGATTCCTGCGCAATGGCAAGTACAAGACCCACCTTGTTCCTCTGCCATCCACTGTGTCCAATAGTCTCAGATGCCTACTTCCCTTCCATCTGGAACACTCAAACTCTCCGTTCCCTTCACAGTAATTTGACTGCAAACACCGTTCTGAGTATTAATGTCCTATCCTGTTTCCCAGGGTACCAGATACAGCTGCAGTATCAGCACCCTGATGGTTCCTACAGTGAATTTGGTACCAAGGATGAGTATGGTAATACTTGGTAAGCCCTGGGCTCTCTTCCTGCTGTCTACCTGATCTCTGACAGCCAGAAGGCTTCCAACAGGACTTGCTGTCCTATTGGATCCAAAGTGTTCTAGAAGCTTTGTAGGCTAGGGCACCCCAGGGGTAGGCAGTTGTTCTTGGGATGAACTGACCTTGGACCAGCATATTAAAAATAGCACAGTGGGTTAAGAGAGACCAGTTTCAAACTCCTGCTTTTTAAATTTTTTCTCACTTCTGCTTAAATTCTTTATTTTAAGTCATTCTTCCTGCTCTTTCATGCACTCCATCTCTTTCCGATTCTCTCTTCCCTCTCTCATGCCTTTTTTTCTGTTCTCCCTGATCAGGCTGACTGCATTTGTGGTTAAATGCTTTGTCCAAGCCAAGCCATACATTTTCCTGGACAAGAGGACCATAGAAGCTGCTCTGACCTGGCTGGAGTTCCACCAGCTTCCCAGTGGTTGCTTCAGAAATGTGGGCCAACTTTTTCACACATTCATGAAGGTAGGAGCCAGAGCACCCTGAAGGACAAGACAAAGCAGTTCTTGCCAGGTGTACTGGTAATTGTTTAAGTTCATTTTCCTGTGTTGTTCTGCTTTCTTGCAAGAGAGCAAACCAGGGATAGGTGGAACCTGTTCTGAAAAGCTTCAGATCTTTGTGTATTAACTTTCCCAGCTTTTTTGATGTGTATGCTTTTTTTTAGGGAGGTGTAGATGGGGAAGTCCCCTTGGCTGCCTACATCACTGCTGCATACTTGGAGGCAGGAGCGACACCAGAGGTAAATACTGGGATTCTTTGCCACGCTCTTACCTTAAGATCTGAATCCTAAAGACCGTAGTGGTATCACTGGGGCAGGCAAAAGAGCATCTTGGAGAGATTTGTGGACAAAGTAATAGGATGGGCAAGGAAGATCTTACCACTTCTTGGCAAAAAGCCTCAACTATCCTTTGAGGAGGACATTGCTGGCAGGGAGAAGGTGAGGTTAAACTACTGGGGGCCATTGGACTTCATGGCTAGATACTATGGCCATTTCCCAGGGTTTACTGCTCATTCCTGCTCCCCTCACCCTCCCCTTCCTCCCATCCCCTTGTTAGCCCTACACAGCTGAGAGCTAATGGTGAGTTGTTCTTGAGGAGAGGTGGGTAGAGCTGCTCCCAAAGTCAAGTAAACAGACATAATGTAACTCCTAATACGTTTTAGCTTCACAGAAAAGTCTGGGAAAGGAGTGCTGTAGGGCAGTTGAAACTGCACGCCTAAGTAATAACAATAGGAGGGAACTCTTACAATTGCTAAGGGTTGTAGCTAGTTACTAGACTGTGGTACTGGCAAGTAAAGAAACATGATTAACTTGATGGAGCAATACAAATGCTGCAGACATTGAGAAACTAAGTTCTCTGGGAATCAGAAAAGGAAGTGAGAAAGCAATGCTTTTCAGTGGAACTGAAAATAACGGGCTTAGGAAAAAAAAGGAAGACAGATGGAAATTAACCTTCTTTCTGGCAACAGGTGTCCTTCAGGTCACAGGAAAATTGTTCACTGTGAAGGTGAATTAAACGCGGTCATTTTGGTCAGCAGGCTGTGTGTAAGCATTTACAGTTGTGTGGTTTTGCTTTTGTTGTGTTTGGACTTGGAAAGTAAGACGTGATGGTGTTATTATTCCAGCAGTAAGGATGTTCATTTCATTGAGACAGCACCACTGAAGCCCAGGACCAGCTCAGGGGGGTGGTCTGTCCAGCACCTTGCGCCGAGGGCTGGAAACACTGCTTACTGGTGCTGCACTGACACAAAGAGCGCAGGCTCAAGCACGGAGTCACCCGGGTGAATGTATGGGGTACTTTCTGTGCTGGCATATGCTAATAATGCATCCTTCTGTTTGTGTCTCAGTGCCTGCCTGCCTCACAGGTGCTTGTCTGTGACCCACACCTGTGTCACTCTTTTCCGTAGAGCACAGTGGTGCGCAAGGCTCTGGGCTGTATCCTTCCTTCCCTTCCCAAAGCCGCCAGCACTTACACCCAGGCCCTGCTGGCCTACACCTTCGCCCTGGCTAAGGACTCTCAACGCACCCAAGAGCTACTTGACATGCTTGATCAAAAGGCGATCAGAGAAGGTACAGGAACCTCAGGGCCAGATGAACATCAGAGAAGGGACAGGTGACCTTTCTGAGGCCTTGGCTCAGAAGCTGGATGTCTGGGAAGTAATGCATATGCAGATTACTGGCTAATTGGTTTCTGTGTATCACCTTGGTGTGGAATATGGAGTGTTTGGTATTCCAAAATATGCAGGTTTTACATAGTTGACCCAGTGATGTGATGATCCAGCTAAGAGGAATTTGCTCAATGGTCTTTGCGGACACAAGTCACTGTGTCTTAAGAGCCTAGGCCAAAGGATCTCTTTCCTGACATCCCTCAAGGTCATCTACTACCTTCCTTTCCCAGATGGGCAGATCCACTGGAGTCAGATGTCATCCAAGTACAGACACAGCACCAGCCCTTGGTCACAGCCAGTGTCTGTGGATGTGGAGCTGACAGCCTACATCCTCCTGGCCCTGCTCTCTAAGCCAAATATCACAGAGTCTGATCTCACCATGGCCTCTGCCATCGTGGCCTGGCTCACCAGGCAGCAGAATGCCTATGGAGGGTTTGCCTCAACACAGGTAACTCGTGGCCAGGGAGGGGGATGTTGTTTGGGAAAGAATCTCTACAAAATATACACACAATATATGCAAGAGCAAATGCTTTGAGGAGAGGAGCCATTGTATATGGAGGTCCTCAGGATGCCGAGTTCAAGCATCGTTGGGTCTCAGAGCTGCAAATCTAATTGTTTTTTGCTTTTTCCTTTTCAGGACACAGTAGTTGCCTTGCAGGCCTTGGCTAAGTATGCAGCGCTGACGTACAGCACACAAGGGGTTGCAGAAGTGAAGGTGAGGTCCCATGGAGGCTTTGGGAGGAAGTTCCAAGTCTCCTATCAGAACCGGCTCTTGGTGCAGGAGGCGGCACTGACAGAGGTCCCGGGCGAGTTCTTGGTCCAGGCCCACGGCAGCTGTTGTGTCTTTACTCGGGTAGGTTCCCACAGTTCCTGCTGTGACCACCCTCTTCTCATCATCTTATCAAAACCAGAACTCTCCATTGCATCTCTATGGAAGAAAATGTGCATTAACTGTGCTTTAATCTCAGCGTGTTGCCAATGCAATGAACCTGTGTGTTGGAGGAGACAGAACCTGCCCAAATGTCAGGACAGTGATGCTTCTATGGCTCTCAAGAGTACTGGAGGATGAAAATGTTGTATAGTGGTCCCACTGCTGTGTGTTTAATATGCACACTCTCAGTGGAAAGGTTGAGAAGGATCCCATGGAAGGATCATGGAAGGTTTCCAGTCTGAGTGACCTTACTGTATATGGTTTATCCACTCAGTATCTGGGACCCAATCTTGAGGATCAGAGTAGCCAGTGGAAAAAAAATAGTTGAAATAGATGATACTGAACAAATTATCCGTGTCTTAGTCTGTCTTTTTGTCTCTCCCTGCAGCTGGTGCTGAGGTACAACACACCCTCCCCCCAAGACTCAACATCCTTTGCCTTGCAAGTGAAAACTGAGCCAGTCAATTGCACCGAGGACAATACACGCTCTGTTACTGTCTCTGTCAATGTCAGGTGACTCTAAAGATATTGCCCCACTTGGGAAGGAAAGCCTGGCATGGCTGGAGAGCTAAGGGGTGCTGATTGGCTGCAGTGGAGGCACCAGGCAATTTCAGCAGAAGGTCGGGATGGAAGATGGATAATAACGGCACAAGTGCCTCTGGGGATGGGGAAATGTTACTGAGGGCCTTGGTTCTTCCTGGAGAGAGGAGTACAAGAAGTAACTTCAGACTGGGGATGCTCAGAGCAGTGCAACTATCATCTGCCCCCTGTGAGAGGAGGCAGTGACTACCTTGGCCCCCAGCTGGGCTACCTGGCTCAGGGTACTGCACACAGGGTATGGTGGGAGAGGGCAGGGTAAGCTGGGAAAGAGTCTATTTTTAATCTTCTCCACCAGGTACAATGGGAATAAATCCACTTCCAACATGGTGATTTTGGAGGTGTCACTACCGACTGGATTCATCCTGGCTCCAGGATCTGGGATGTCTGTAAGAAACATGGAATCGGGATGGTGATGTGGTGTCAGTGGGACCATCCATGCCCAAGGAGAGGGGAAGGTCGCATAGGAAGATGTTGCCTGTCCCTGTCTTGAGCAGTCTCACCATCCCTTCCCCTCTGCCACACAACAAACTTTAACACATACTGTTGTCTCTTATCTTCGAGTCTTGAGGATGGCGATACTTCTGGCCCAATTTGCTCAGCATGTCCTTAACAGCTAAGTAGCCTAGGTTCCTATCCTTAGGGTTTGCAGGAGCTGAATAGCCCTGCAGGGAGATCAGCCTGAAGGGATAAAAGTACAAATTAAATTTGGAAGTGAGTAAATTGAGAATCCGTATACTCAAACTCAGATAAACCTTGTCGGGATATCCCTCGCTTGCCTTTCCAAAGACAAAACTAAATCGCTTCCTCTGCTCTCCTGTCCTAGCTGCAGCATTGGCACTTTGTGAGGAGAACTGAGAAAACACAAGGAGGTGTTGCCATCTACTTGGACAAGGTATGTGTGTGCTACTAGAGAAGTTGCAGGAGTGGAGGGCACTGCCAGAGTTGTTGGGAGAATCCAGAACCGTGACTAGCAGAGCAGGATGCTTAAGATTCATCTTGTGTCCCAGCCTTTGACTCTACAGAGTTGTTATTATCAGCTTAGGTGAGGAAAAGAACAGCTCATAAATTAACTGCAATTTGCTTTTCTTCCCCAGCTGAGCCATGTCTTTGACACATACACTCTGCATTTGGAGAAGGAGATTGAGGTGACCAACCTGAAGCCAGGCCATGTCAGGGTCTATAACTACTACAACCCAGGTCAGTGTAGAGCCGTGGGGTGCCAGGGCTGCCTGGGTGTTTGCACTTGTCTCTGTGCAAGGATAACTCAGATGTCTCCTGTTCTGTTGCAGAGGAGCAGGCCGTGGCTGACTATAATATCTTCTGCATCTGAGGTAGGTGCAAGTCCATTCCTCAGCCCCCCATACAGACCTAGCAGCCTTGTGGTTCCTCTGCACCTCAGCCACCTCTCTCTGTCCCATTGGAGCCTCATCTATCTCTGATTCAGCATGTTCCCTTCATCTAGGACTATATGGGAAACTCCCTAAGCAGAATTCATGGTACTAGTTTCAGCCTACTCTGTTTGGGTATGAGGAGTCTCTCTTTTGGGGAGGGACTGAGGTAAAAACCAAGGATACTAGATCAAACCAGAAAAACCCCTTTCCTTTAGAGTCCTTAGTGAGAGCGTCCTAGCTGTTAGTATCCCAAAGTTAATAATTTGGGTCATATTATTTGCTCTCTGGGTTACTCTCTCTTCTGCTCTCATTTCTCCAGGGACTTGATCTGCTTCCTTACTGTCCACTGTTTCAGCCCACAGGGATCCAGCTAGTGCAAGATGTCTGAGGGCAGCAGGGCTGCTGCATTTTTGCTTCTGGTATCATGGGACATGCATCACCTGGAAAATCACATCTCAGTAGGCTTGGGATATTGGTGCTATGACACATTTCAAGTTGGATTTCAGGATTAACTCCAGCCCAACACATGCTGCTCATCCTGACAGCCATTACCTGGTGAATTCTTTGGGGTGTCTGATTAATTCTGATTGTTTTAATCCAGGGATTTTCTTGCTTGTAAAAAGAATGGAAGTAAAATATAAACCACAAATCTGGGTGCTGCGGTGTGTGTTTGGACTCTGTGTCGCAGTTTACCTGGGAGGAGTGAGCAGAAGCCAACTCAGTATCTGAACTGTATAACTGGCAATCATTTCTTCCAGCACTGGATTCCCCTCTAGCATCATTATGTAGCCACCAGTACGGAGTGAGGACTCCTAGCATGGAGACTGAGCCCACTGCACTCAGAGGTGGCTGAGCAATAAGGTCTTGGCTGATTCCGCACTTTACATGGATGTAAATCTACCCTGCTGTGCATCTCATGGACTAGCTCTGTCCTTTTAGCATACAAAGAAGAAGGGGAGAATTTTAGTTTCTGCACCTCCTGTGAGGCTGGATCTTGCACAGGACAATTCAAACACAAGTTGTCACGCATGGGTGGTGCCCCCGTTGCCTAAAATTGGCTCTTAAAAGAAACCTCTAAGACTCAATTTGTGAGTTTTAGCAGGCAAGCACTCTTTATTACGGCATGCTGGAATGATTTCAACAGACTGGGTGCCCTGGGAATCAGTTCACCAAAATGCACACGGAGATATCTTTGCTACAGCTTATGTGTCAGCATTATATGATTCTTCATTTTTTGTTCCCTGCATTCCTGTTACATATTCATGACATTTCCCAACACTTATAAGCACATATACATATCCTTATAAGGTCTCTGAGGGGCTTCATTGAGGGACTTCAGTGGTCTTCTCTGTCTGGAACCCCCAGAGTTGTAAGTAACTGCCTTATGAACTTTAAGACAATGCACCTGGTTATAGAGTAACTTGGTGTTGCTTGGCTGGCTGCCTCAGTTCCCTTCCTCATTGTTTCTTTACTTTGCTTGGTTAGTTCCTTTAAATCACTTGGCTCAGCTATATGTAGTTTCTTTGGTACATGCTGCTGAAAAAACTACTAGTTCTTGTTACATCTCAAAACTCAGAAACCATTCCCCCCCTATTTCTTGAGCCTTGGCCATTAGGCCAGTGTCTCACTATTTAAAGCATACTTTGAACAATAAGTGACTACAACAGCTACAGCAAAGAATCAGAATACAAGCTAATATACAAATGCAGATGATAATATTAAGGGTTTAGTCTGTTTGGCTTTCCAATCAAGGTCCCTTTTTTGCAAATTAAACTGCTATAAATGTGATCAACAAAACAAGGAAAAGTCCTTTCCACTTCACTTGTAGGGGCTTGGAGTCTCACTACTTGACGTAGACCCAGTTGCCAGGCAGGAATGGTGTCCAATCCCACCAGTCAAGATGTCACCACGAATCTCTGGAGTTTAGTAGATCCTAAAGCATACATTAGTTCATAAGGACTTAAACTGTCTTTTCTTCTAGGCTGAACCTGAATTTTCAGCAAGGCGACAGTTAGGGCCTGCACCCACGTCACTGAGGTTTTCTGACAGATTTTATTTATCTTGTGTGTCACTGCTGCAATAAAATGTGATCCCCTACCTGATGACATTCCTTGAAGAATTCTGAACCTGGGAATAACATGTTTTAAGAGAGCCTTCATTACTTCTCTTGAAAGGCCTTCTTTCTGAGGAAACTAGGAAAAGTCTATTTGCCAATAGTTTCCAGGAAGGTTTCTAGCTTTGGCGACTCATACAGTTCTTTTTAGTATTTTTCCATAATTGTAGGTGGGACTATCACCTTCCCTAAGGGGTAACAGCCCATCCTGTAGCTTGAAAGTTAGTCTGTTAACTGAAAGTCCCCTCCCCATTTTTTTTCCATCGTACTTTCGGGCAATTTTAAGTAACACTACTTCGTTTTCTGGGACTAAAGCCAGAATGCCTTTTTCTTCTGCCTCTTTTGCAGATTTGTCAGTGAAATGGTTTCCAGTTTCAGGGAAAATTTTCAATGCCAAACATTTACTTTTTTTACTTGACTTAAGTCCAGAGCTCTTGTAAGAGCAGTTAGTTCTGCTTTCTGAGCAGAGACCATAGATGGGAAGGACCATGATTCCATTACCTTGTCAGTGGTGGTCACTGCACACCTTGTCATTTGTTTTCTCTCCCGAGCAAAGCTGCTTCCATCAGTATACAATTCTCAGTCAGGATTTTCCAGAGGAATATCCTTTGGTTCCAGTCAGCTGGAGTAGTTTATGGCTCTTTGCTGATCCCCTAAAAATTGTGCAAGCACTCCTAGGGCAACATTCTTCCTCTCATAGGTAAACAGTTCAAATGGTTTTGAGAGACCTGGCAGACCCAGAGCCAGGGCTCTCCTCAGGGAATGCTTTAGCCGCTTAAAGGCTGCTCTTGCATAGTCTGTCCAAGTGAGGAAATTCTTATAGGCTGTTTGGTCTTACCAAAAGTCTATAGTTAGTAATCCAGAGTCAGCATTATCCTACCATTCTCAGGAAGACAGCTCATGAACTGTTTGTGGTTCAGGAAGGCAACAGGTGGCTTCTTTTCTTCCTTCCCAGTTTCCGGATTTTCTCATTCAAAACCAAAGATTTCTTGGGCTTTCCTTGTTCAAGGGAATGCAGAAAAAGGCATCTTTTAAATCTAAAGCTGTAAACTATTCTAGGTTACTATTTAAGGTAGTTCTCTCAGGTCCTGCATTAATCAATAATCCTTCCTATTTGCTTTCTTTGTGGGTACTTGGATTCACATACTGCAGCAAACTGCTAGCAAGTTTGTCTGTTACTGGAACTGATCCAACTTGGCTTTCTAATTTTAAAGGACACTTTTTATACCTCACCAATATAGATCCTGGCTTAGCGGTAATTCTTGCAGGTTCTGCCCTTTTCCATTTTCCTGGAATTCCACTGGCCCACACAATAGGAACAACCACATCTTCGTCTTCAGTCGGGATGTTGCCGCTAACAGGAGTTACTTCCTGCACAAGAAGAGCTGCTGCTTCTACATATTCAGTTTCAGGAATTACGATTTCAATGTCCCCATTTTTAAATGTAATTTCTACCTCACATTTTCCAATAAATCTCTTCCTAGCTAAGGTTTAGGGGAGTTTGGCAAACAGAGAAAGTGATCAACTGCCCATTGTTTTCCCAACGTAACCCATCACACCAATCACCTTTTAAGTGCTGGTGGTCATGGATCTTCCAACTTGGCAGGGATATGTCTCTATGGACAGGTGGATCTCCACAGCCTCTCACTAGTGCTGGCTGGAACAGCCTGAATGGCTAAGAACAAAGGCAGGCTTAGGAGTGGAAGGTCTGGAAGACGGCTGAGGTTTGAGGGTCAGGATTTGGCTACAGCCCTAGAGGCTCTCCAGACCCTGCAGTAAGGCTGGGATTTGTGGTGGGTTAGAGAGAGGGATTTTGAAAGTATGTTTCAATTTTAACTATGAAGTTCCAGAGTAACCCTGAAGACTTGGCAAGTCCTGTCTGTGAGGCAAAGATGTGAGCACTGCAAGTTCTTTTGGTTAAGAGCAGACACACTGAGGAGATCTGCCAGCAAGGCAGGCTGCTGACAGCCTGCTCTGTGCTTCATGTGCAGTTTAACAGGACCAGAATAAATACAAAAACTCAGCCCAGCAGTTGGATGTTACCAGTGCCTTGTGTGGTGCCAGAAGTGCCCTCTGTTGATGTTGGCTTTGTTCCAGGAGTTCTCTCTCCTTCTTCACCTTTGTTTAAACAGGTGCTTTTTTCTTCCCTTTATTCAATTTCCTCAGCAGTCCGTGAGCAATGCAGATTCCAACTCCACAGAACGGGATTTTTACCAGACTACTACTTTCTCTGAAACCTTTTAAAAACACTTTGCAAATATTGCAGCTTTCTTTCCAAATGTCTCATCTCTTCCTTGCCTTTACCTCTGGTGATATCGAAAAGCAGAACTGGAGCTAGTTAGGCCTGCATCTGGTGCTGGTGCTTAGAGATGACCATGGGCTCTTGCAGAAAGGGGGAGACTCCACTTATCACTGCCAGTGCCACCAGGTTGTTCTTATAATCTGTTTTGCAGAGCTTAGCAAAGCACAGGCCTGGTAAAAGTCCCCGGAACAGAGGTTTATTGGGAAAACAACTGCTGTGGTGGTTATACGCACACACACATGAATTCAACCTTCCCCTTACTGACCCCCTGAGGGGTAGCTCATGCATGAACCCATTATTGCAGAGGGAGTTGACACACAACCCCTCTGTGTACACACACTCCGTGTAGAAGTTGCACAGGGTGACATTTTTGACCCAATACACACTGTAATTTCTACGCTTCTTTCTTAACATCTCTTCTGTGTCCTTCAAAATTTTTTTTTTCTGAGATTTAAACTGTAGTACCTGTGATGTCTGGCTACTAGAGAGCATTTGGAGGGAGGTGGCTGTCTTCCAAGAGAATTTAAAGACAGTGAAAAAACCACTTTTGTACACAACATATTGATTTCTCTCTGGCCTAAACTTCCCCTTCTCTGCTGAGAGCAGGAGATGTCAAACATCACAGTCATTTTTTAATCCTTCACAAAATCGAGGGATTGTGGTGATTCAACCTGGATTTTGGTGGTGTGCATGCTTCCATCTAGCTTTTGATCAGCTCCACTCCTTGAGCACTGAGGACTGCTGGCGTCCAGGGACACAAATCCACCCTCAACTACTCGTGTGCCTCTTCCCTGTCTCTGGGCCAAGTGATGAATGGTTCTGTGGACTGGGGAAGGATTTCAGCACAAGACAGCAGCCAGACACTGTCACAAATTCCAGTGGGTGCAGAGCCCTGCTAAGAGATGCTCCCTTCCTGAGTGCCTCCTGGCCATCATCATCTGGTCACCATGCCAGTAATAGGAGATGGAGATGGGGCTGAGTCAGATGAATCACACACACACTGAGCCTGTGACTTTGTTTTTGCTGCTCCAACATGTATTTCATTCTGCTTCATTGTCTGGGAGTTAGACTGGACTGAGTGCTTGGGATGTAGGTTCCAAATCAGTGCTAAGTTATAACTTTTGAGGTGTTTACATGTCTGCTCTGACAAAACAGCTGCTGGAGTCAGTAGGAGCCAGGACTCTCAATACCTTTGCCATTTTGAGCCCCTGTGCTGTTATGAGGGTTCTCTCTGTCCCCTGAAGCTGCTGTGGATCTACTGTGAACAAACAAATGTCAGGTGGGATTGTTCAACAGGCACTGCCTGTACTTTTTGAGACCCATGAAAAGAAATGAATGGCATCTTAGTGTCAGAGAACGATTCACATTCTTGCTCCAGTTCCTGTTTGCATCTTTATCCAGATGCATTTACACATTTTTCTCAGCCACTGGCATCAGGAGCTTGGAGCTGAGCAAAGCCCAGGGTAGGGGGGAAAGGAGTGGGAGGATTTGTATCTGCCTACAAAGTATTTGGGGGGGGAGGTGTAAGAGAAAAAGGCCAAACCCTAGTTTCCTTGCTATGCATTAGTCTGTCCTAAAGCAAAGGAAAATATTACTAGGCCCTGCAAATGTAAGAGTTCAGTTTGGTACTGAATTAGTGGTGCATTTTGATATAAAATGGCCTTAATACTAAAATAGAAGAACTTCTTATTTTGAGAATAAATAGTTCCAAGAACCAGATTTTCTTTTAATTTATGGTAAGATAGGGAAAAGTTCGGTATAATCACTAGGCTAACAGGTGTAAAATTAGCACGGGGGAAGAAGCTCCCAAACTAGATAATATGTGTCACCTGGGGCTAGAGCCACAGCCTTTTGGTGGCTAAAGAAAACCCTGTAGGACTTAAGCCATGCAGCTTTTTACCTGCCTGTCCAGTGTTCAACACTCATTTCCACTGGTGAGTAAGTTGGCCCTGACCTGGACCACAGGGGACTGTGTGATACAGCTGGGGTGAACACAGCTGTCAGATTTTCTCTTCAAACTGAAACACCTGTAGGGCAGAGACAAGGTAAGGACTACAGCTTTGCTTGCTCCCTCTGCTTTCCTCATGGAGGAAAGGAGCAGAGCACTATGCATGTACACGGGTTTTGTACAAACCTGGTCTCCTGTTCAAGATTGAGACCTACCTTGGGCGTTACAGATTCAGAAAGCTCCGGGACAGCATGACCACAAGAGTTCACAGTGAGCTCCAGCTGAGTGCACATGCCAGAGGGTCACGGGACAATCCATCTGGAGGCAAAACAATGGGACTTGGGCTGCAAGTGACACAGGGAGCAGGGGCAGTGCAGTGAACAGAAAACAGGGTTGGTTAGCAGAATAAAAGGCAATAATGCTGGTCCATGCACAGGGGCGTAGGAAGCAGTGAGGCTGGAGTCCAAAAGGACTTGGATTGGCTGGGGAACATCCTGCATGGTACAACCCTGTGCCTGCAACACTATAAACACAGGAATGAGGAGGAAGGACGGAAACTTTGGGGCTTCTTGTCTGCTTCCTGGGAGAAACGGCAATAACTGCAGGTGGCCTGGAGACTTCGGAAGGAGAGAAGCAGCACCCTACCTTCTCTTTTGACCAGCTCTCCAGAGGAATCCACCCCTCTGGCGGTCTCCCATAAAAATGTGGACTCCTTTCTTCCTGAGCTGCCTGCTCCACACGCTGGGGATAGTGGCACAACCGTAAGTGCTATTTAAAAATCTAGTGATTGAGAGTTGTGATACTGAGGGAGGGGCCCAGATAGCTGGGAGAGAGTGTGGGACCCTGAGAGTCATCTCCTGGAAGGGACAGACACGGGGTGGTATGCAGCACGCCACGAGCTGCGTTATGAACACAGACCCTCCTGAAGGTGGGAACCTCTCTCTGGGATACTGCTGCAGTACAAGAACTAGGTGAGGACTGGTGGTGGGAACAAGAGTGAGGGACTGGCGCAGTCTGATGCAGGATGAAGGGAAAGGTGTAGGATAAAGTGAAGGACAAAAGAAAAGGGCTGGGGACAGTTAAGCAAGAACCAACCTGCTGTCAGGGTAGTTAATGAGCTGTGTCAAAGCAAAAGGGGTGAATCCTGTTCTGTTACCTGAAAGTATTTCTCTTGAATTTATCTGAAATCAACTATATACCTTCCATCACTCCTGTGAGAGGTTCGCACGCGCACTTTTAATGTCCCCCTCACTGCAGCAGAGCAGCACCTCCTGCCCTCAGAGAGATGGTAAACTGTCCTGTTTCCTCAGAACAGAGTATTAGTGCCAAGTGTCAGTGAGACTGCTCCCAAGATTTGATGTCTTTTTTCCCCACTGCAGGAGGTACCTGATCATCATTCCAGCATCCCTGCCCTACCCCTCATTCCAAAGGGTGTGTTTGGACCTCCGTGGGGTGGAAAAGCCTATTCGTGTGGCCTTAACTCTTACACATCCATCTGGCAACCTCAGCCTCTATCGCAAAGTTGTCCGGAACAATTGGATCTTTGAGTGCACCAGATTTCAGGTCGGAATCATTTTTGGCAGGGACCTCTAGCTGGCAGCTCCCAGTGTGCTCTTTTGGCTCATGATGCCTCTTACTAGGGAAATAGAAAATGAGGATGACAAGAGTAAGAGAGGGCATGGAAAGGAGTAAATGCAAAATCAGAGAGAGTGTTTAGGGGGAGCCTGCTGTCTGCTAGGCTTTGTCTATCCACTTGGTACTCTTCCTGTGGGGTATCTCATAATCCACCTTGGTGGCACACTGAGGAAAGGCTGCCTGGACAGGCTCCAGAGGTCTGGGGAGGATGGAAGAGCACCCAAATGGCAGCTGTGCAGCTAATTCTCTCCTATGAGAAGGATGCACTGTCACAGGGTGTTTGAATCTGTAATCCAGAGTCAGACTTTTCATCTCAGACAGCTTCCCATCATGTCTGCTTCACTCCAAGCTTTTATTTAACAGCTTGAAAATTTGCTGGGGAACTGGGAAAGACATGGGAGGGTGCACAGAATCTCAGCACAAATCTTTTAGATTTTCCAAACTCATGATCCTTGTTTTCTTTGTTTGCACTGATGAATAAGAGCAGATTTCAGTCTCTGTGATCCACACGCTCTAGGAAACAGATTTCTCATCAGCATAGACATTTTCTTCGCTTGAGTTAAGTCTTCTCCATCTTGCTCCATGCAGAGTTTAACAGTGGCCCCTTGAAGGGGTAAACACAATTTCTGTGCCAGAACTGACTTCCTTTTTTCTCCTGAACAAGACCTGTCCCAGCTGCTAAGCATTGTCCCCTGTGCTTCCATAGACATAGCCTTCAGTCACTGAGGGGACAACCTGTGTTGGCCTCTGGAGTACAGTGGTGAACAGGCTGGCCTTGCAGTGCAGCCAAAGCAAGGAGAAGAGCACTGCTAAACTAGTGGCTTTCCTCTTCTGTGTCCCAGGTCCCCCGACCTGCAGGCAGCCAGGAGGTGGGCACAGTCCGCCTGCGCATCTCCAATGACCAGTACTTCAGTGCAAATGAAGGGAAGCAAGTCCTGATCCGCAGGTCTGGGACAGGCACGTTTATTCAGATGGATAAACCCATCTATAACCCGGGACAGACAGGTGAGCACTGCAAGGAGCACCCTGACAGTGCCCCTGCCTTGGCCTGCCCAGACTTTGTTTCCAGTTTCCCATGAGGGGTGTGCTGAGTGCTTTGTGCTATGTGGCCTCCATGAGGACAGAGGGGGAGTGGTGCCTTCTATAGTGGTATATCCATGAACCACATTTTAGGGGCAGGAGGAGACTGGAAAGGTCAGTCTCACATGCTCTAGGAACAGAGCTGGCTTGGAAGAGGGAGTAAACCTGAACATGGTCGTCTTGGCTGGAGCCAGGTACGTAGGACTGGTCTGTCTACACTACAGACAAGGAAATGTAAGGGTAATTTACATTTATTTGGATGTAGCCCAAGGGAAAATCCCTAAACTGTGAGGCTCACTGCTGTGCTGCTGCTGCGTGTTTCAGGGAAAAGGTGGTGAGCAGGGCTGAGCAAGGGGCTAGAGGGGCTGCAGGGTAGGCTTGGGCTGTCAGTAGGGCTATGTGGGGAGCTGTAATTTCGGGGTGAGAAAAATGCAGGGCAAGTCCACTCCCAGATGCACTCTGTGTCCATGGTGTGCTCTTATCCATTTTCTCCTTGCAGTGAAATTCCGGATCGTGACGCTGACTGAAGATTTTGTTCCTGTTAACAGCAAGGTAAATCCTGCCTCAGTGGAGGCGAGGAAGTCTCCAGGTTCCCTCTGACGGTTCTGCCTCGTTTACCAGCCCCATGCTGGGGAGGCTGGGACAGTCCCACCACCCAGGGTGGCCAATGCCAACCCTCAAGCCAACCAAATTGGAATGACAGTGCCTGCTTACCACTGACTCTGCTGTTGTCCTCACAGAACAGCTGCTGGCAGGTGGGAGGGTTGGTGCTGGTGATGGTATTTGGGGAGTGTGCCAGTGCTCCCAGCTAGGTGAATTAGCTGCATGCACCTGCCCCCTGCCAAAAAAGCAGGCAGGGCTTCTGGGGACATCCATGGGCTGCTGGCCACAGGCATAATTGTCAGACAAATTTGTGTGCAGACCTAGCCAGACCCAAGCTGCCAGAGCTGCCCTCCCACAGGTTCGGAAAGTTCAGTGATTTGTGGAGTGTGTGGCACCTAAGGGTGGCAGGAGAGCCTAAAGCAAGCTGCAAAATTTAAAGAAAAATTAATTGATATGGGAAAGGCTACACATGATCATTAAAAAAAAAAAAAAAAAAAAAGAGAGAAAACAGTATAATCAAATTATACAGACTTGCTGCTGGCAGCAGCTCATTCTCCCCATGTCCAGGGAATGAGAAGTTGCCAGAGACTGGCATATCTGCTGTCCAGGAAACTGCAAGGCCAGCATCTTTCTACAGGGAGCAATTATACCTGCAGCCAGCAGCTATAGATATTTCACACTCCTCTGTCCTCAAGCAATCTCAGGAGAGCCAACAGAAATTCATGCCATGACAATTAAATACTGAAGGGCACGCATGAGGAGAGTTGGATCAAATCCTTCTGGACTGAAATAAAGGAAGAGATCCTTCTGGCTTCTTTATCACTCCCTAAATTACCCTCCTTTTTGGGCTATTGGTGATGTCCTAGAATCATCCACTCCTTTCTCCTCCCAAAAGAGAAGTCATATCTCTTACATTAGTCGGATAATAGAGTAAGCAATACATTTCTTTCTGTGCCTACAGTTGTTTCATGAAGATATTTGACCATAAATGATCAATGTCTATGTGCGAGTATAAGCCAATCAGCACAATAACTGTTAATAATGCTGTGATGAAAATTCAGAAGATGTCAGATTTAGCCAAAGCTATTATAAGGTTTGAATGCACTGTGCATTAAAGCCATAGTACATAGTTTTAAAATTAGATGAGTTAAAGATAACAAGGGTGCCGTTCACCAGCATGTTTTGTTTTAGCATTGACATTAGATTCAATCTATGAAAATAATTAACCTGCATTTATTTTTTATTGCAATGAAAACAGAGTTGCCTGTGATAACCTGCATTAAAGCTTAGAATGATGAATAATGTGAATTAAATGTCAATTACATATTTACAGACTGGTTACTCTCCCAAGTCTCTATTCCTGCCTCCTTATGCCTTGTGCTCACAAATTATATATTCTCCACCAGTACTGCCTCCTGGCTGATAGATACAGTGATATAAGAACAAATAGGGAATTAATGGGCCTAGAAGGGCTGAAGTATGTCCTCCTTTGTCCCTCTCTGTTACTGCCAGCTGCAGTCAGCATTAATTCATATCTCCAAGCCCTACTTCCTAGGTCAGGCATTGTAAAGGAAGATGTGGAGTGTATTCTTCCTATAGGTGTTGCAGTTTTGCTAATTTTTGAGAGGTATGCTACAAAACTGAGGCCATTTAATATTTGTGAACTTGGGATGATGGTATTTCTGAGTATTCCTACTGTTCTCCTTTTTATTATAGCAAATATAGCTTTCACAGTTGTAGAATATCTATCAAGGTGCATCTTAAAAATTCAGGGATCAAAAAGCAAATCTAAAGAATAGCACAGATTTTTATGTTATGTATTTTCTTTACTATTTCAAAGCAATTCTCCTGGTTTCAATAGGACCAAGCTTCATGTATTATACTGTTTGTCACAGTAATTTTGCTGGATGGGTAAGATAAGTTTATATGCAAGTTGCTATGGCATGCCAGTTTCTGACGTTGCTGTCTGCTTGCTTTGCAGTACTCCATGGTGGAAATCCAGGTGGGTGTTTCAGACTCCTCAGGTGTTATGAGGAAAGGTACTTCAGTATGGATAGAACCTAAGCTTCTGTCTTTCTGATTCAAGTTACCCTTCTTAAGCTCTATGCATGCACATTCTCTGTCCAAATGCTTCCCGTTAACAAGCCTAGAGAATCCAAATGGTTAATTTCTATCCATTTCTACATTTAGGAATGCCTGCCAGACTTTAGCCAACTCTTACAGTACATCTTCACATAAGACTGGAGACCTTCCATACCTTCTTTTACAATAGCAGTACAGAGTAGAATAAACCTGGGTGGATTGTGTTCACCTCTGTTGGTGCTTCAGTGCTCAGGTCACTTCACCACTGTCTGGGAAAAAAAACCATCAGGAACCTTTGAAAGCCTCTGAAATCTCTGAAATGCCTTTGAATCCAGTGGAATCTGGATAGCTGATGACTTCCTCTTCTCTCCCTCTCTTGCACCACAGGACCCGAAACAAAACCGCATTGGCCAGTGGCTGGATGTGAGACCAAAACAGGGCATTGCAGATCTCTCTTTCCAGTTAGCTGACAAACTCTCTTTGGGAACTTACACCATCCGTGCCCAGTCCTTTAAGTCTAGTTCAGTCCAGTCCAGTACCTTTAAGGTGGAGGAACGTGGTAAGGAAAACAAAGAATGGGATGGAAGAGGTTGCTTATTTGTTGCTTGCCTGCCTGTATAACAATGTAAAGCCAAATATTGTAAACTAAGATGTTTTGTAAACTAACAAATATTGTAAAATAAGTCCTAGCCTGAGGGCTAAAACTGATCAGAAATCTATGGAGTATACAAAGTGCAATGTCAGAAATGAACAAAAGAGACATCGTGTTGGAGATTCCTCTAGAAGGTATCTGCTGACAACTAGGCTGGCACAGAGTGAGAATACACTGAAGACTTCTGCAAGACTGTTTTTTGGGGAAAAAAGGGGGATTATTTCTTTCGTTTCCCTGTTTTTAATTAATGCTTGCTTTTACCTCATTAATATGTTCCTTCATAGGACTCCAGCCTTACATGAACACACTCTTGCCTTTTTGTGATCCTGTGTCCAGGTAGTGTTATGCCTTTGATGATGTAACTCTGAGGTTTTTGTTCCAGTGTTGCAAAAGTTTGATGTTTTCTTCGAGGGACCAGCTCAGATTTATGCTTCAGATAAAACCTTCCAGCTGCGTGTGTGTGGCAGGTAAGGAGAATGTTCAGGGGAAAGGAAAGAGGGCACCAAAACTGTGTCTCTCCTTCCATATATCTTGTAACTCTTGAGTCCATCAAACAGAAGTGGCCCAAGAAGGGCCAAGCACAGCTGTTCCTTTTGAAGAATCCCAAACAGTGCAAGAGTCAAGCTGTTTGGTTCTTCCTTGGGGAAGAGGTACATTAGCCACACTAGAGAGAGACCATCCAGCTACAGGGAGACTTGTTCTGGGCAAGTGATAATCAGCTCTAGAAGCTGTGTGTGCCCAGCCTTGAAAGACCTTACATGAGGAAAAACACTTATCTGATGTGGGGTAGATCTGCTGAGGTACAGGAGCAGGAACCAGCATTTCTTTAGGGGTTTATGCTGTTCTTTCTCAGTTGTATGCTACTGAACTTACTACCTTCTTAGAAGCAGCAGGTGTACTTCTCTAGTTATGTGATCATCAGCAAAAACTGAGCATCTGAGGGTGAGAAGGAATGCAGGACCTCTGACAATACAAGCACAAAGGAGGAAGGGCAATTGTCTCAAAAGCACTCTGTAGACAGGTAGAGGGGGTGAACTCATTTGTATTTGGGACTGCATTGTCTGCAGACTTCTGGTGTCTCTTTTGCCACTGGTCTGACATAATTTCTCATAAATTGGGACATTTACAATTAGGTCATATGAAACTGTAGTAGCAAATAGTACAGAACTCTGAATGTCCAGAATGGCTAATAAATGTCTTCTTTTTACTGATACTGTCAGGAGCATTGCTCCAAGAGAAAATCAGAGGGGAGTCAAAGCAAGGAAAGGCTGCAAAGCAGGCAGAGGGAATCTCTAAACTGACAAGGGCACACTTCTGCTGTACGTTGCGAAAAACAGCAAAGCGGGTCTGATGGTGGAAACAAGAATCCAGATCATGAGATAAGCCCATAGTGAGGCAGGTCTGAGGTCATTCTGTAGCTCTATTACTGCCACTTGCTGTTGCTCTCTGCAGGGACACTGGTTTCTGCTGCTTTCACACCTGAGCTAATATCTTCACTGAATGCTGCTTTGTGCTGCATAGATAAGCTCTCTGTGTCTGCCTGCAATTCCAGGACAGCAAGCGCCCAGAAGTGGGAGAGCTTCAGGGAGTGTGTGTCTGTTCCTGTCTGTGCTTTGTTCTTTGTTTCTGCATCTGTTGGATGCCAGACCATGCTACTGCACTCCCTGAGTACTCAATGTGCTATAATTTAATTTATGCCTACCTGTTTGCCAGCTGCATTAAGACTTTCATCAGGAAGGGCACCTCTGTGGACCAATGTGCTCCACAGAACACAGATGTGCCTCTGCCTGGCAGCTCCTCTGGTGTTCTCCCCACAGGTACAGCTATGGGAAAGCAGTGAGAGGGACTGTGTGGGTGACTTTGTGCCAGAAGGCAAGGAGGAGGCCTCAAAATGCCAGCAAGGACATCTGCAGGGAATACAGAGGTCCAGTGAGTAAAATCCTGGAAGATATATTGATAGTAAAGAAGTACCACACAGGGCTAAGTGTCAAGGGCTGAGAAAACAGAATGAACTGCTATTTGCCAACCTCCATAATTATATGTAGACTAACAAATATGGTTTTATTCAATTAATACAATTATTGTTGTCTAGACCTGCTAAGAAGCCTTTACCCTCAGAAATTATTCTTTGTAACTTTGCTTATTAATGATAGGGTCTAGAAAAGAGGAATGTCACAGAAAGTTTTAGAGTTCTTTTCTCTTCTGGAAACAAATATAACTTGCCAGAAATTAGTGCAATGTAAGAAACAACAACTAACAGAGTTTTCTGAGGTACAAAACTACTGTATTATGGTGAAGCTATCCTGGGGCTGCACAAAGATGGCAGAGGCATGGTTAATTCCATAGCCAAATCACACAGTGGCTTTCATACTTTGTCTTTTTATTTGTTTACAGATTCCTTATTGTACATTTCCATTCCTAACGAAGTATTTCATAGCTGTGCTCTTCCCTTGTACATATACAGTTGAAAGCTTTTCATGCTTTCTGTTTTGTCATTATGACTTGTTACAGTAGTTGTAATCTTCCAGCCCTGGAAATGATTTGTTACTTTGAATCTTCATTTGATTCTCCAATTCTTCCACCTAGATCTATTAAAATACTGATGCATTTGCTCCGTGATTCATTTAGAGGAGTATTATGTTTCCTACTAAAGCTGGAAAGTTGACAACATTGTAGCTTTGATAAAAGTGTGATGCATGTTTTGATTTATATTTCTACAATATGAACTGCACATATTTATGCACATAAAATAGAAAATATAGAATTTAAAATACGAACCATATCTATCAGTGAATCATGCAACAGTTTGGGTTGGGAGGGACCTTTAAAGCTCATCCAGTCCAGCTCCTGTGCAATGAATAGTGACATCTTCAACTGGGTCAGGTTGCTCAGAGCCTTGTACAGTCTGACTGTGAATGTTTCCAGAAATGGAGTATCCACCACCTCTCTGGACAACCTCTTCCAGTGTTTTACTGCATTATTAATTGTTGTTGTCAACAGTTATGACAGAATGACTTGTACTTTTGAGTGCTCCTGTTCTCTCCAGCCCCAAATAATATCTACCACTGCCTATTGCAGACACAGAGCAATGGTTGTTTCACCTCTTCTGTGAGCACATCAGTCTTCAACCTGGCTCCCAGCGACGAAGACAGCAAACTCTATGCAGAAGCCTCTCTCCTGGAGACAGGCACAGGTACCCAGGCGCTCAGCAGGGAAGGCACAAGGGCAAGAGAAGCCATTCTGTGGCTCTGATGGCCAGAGAGGGCACACCTGATCCTCTCCTCCTCCTCCCTGCTGCTGGGACTGTCACAGGACACAGAAAGGTGCTCTGCCAGCAGCAGGCGGACGAGGTGTGACTGACCGGGAGAGTGGCCTGTGAGGCGACAAAGAGCGCTCGCAGACACCTTAACTAGAAAAAGGAGCTGCCATGTGAGCAGCCTCCAAACCTTGAAGAATGCTGGTGTTGGGACAGAAGTTTGAGACACTCTGCTTAGAGGGGTTGGGAATAAAAAAGTGATATTAAAATAGGGTGGAGTAGTCATCTCCAATACTGATCCAGCTTCCCTTGCACTCTGCATTCCAACAGGGGTGCAGATCAACAGCTCCAGCCAAATCCTTATCTCCAGGACAGCTGCAAGGGCAGTGTTTGAGACACCCAATGAATATTACATCCCTGGAGTACCCTACAGGGGGAAGGTGATTTTCTTCCTTTGCTTTTTTGCTCCCCATCATTTGCCAAGGAATACAGTGTCTAGTAAATTTTGCTGACCCAAACCGTTTTCTGCTTCTCAGACAGAGTACTTTACCTTGCATTGTGTCACATTACCTGACAGTTTGCCTCCAGTTGCCGCATTTCAGGTTCCCCGTTGAGTTTACACCTCCAGCTCCCGCTGGGAATGATGAGTGGTGCCTCAGCACGGGTGCTGGGATGCAAGAATGTCTCAGCTGTTGGCTAGGTGATAGCTCCTCATGCTCTAGCCACACCCACCTTTTGGAGCAGACTGGTTTTAATCAAGCTCAGCTTAGCTTTAGAAATGAGGGAGCTTTACAGTTCTCCTGCGTTCTTGGGGCCAGACTGAAGTCAAGACCACCTACAAAGGAAGATCTATGCTTTTCAGAAAGAGGAAGGTTTTGGGTTATGACACTGGAAAAAAATTTCTAACTTTGCCTTTCTTGCCTCACCCTGTTGTCATCAGATTAAGGTTCAGGATCACTATGGAACTGGTATGAAAAACAGAAAAGTTTATCTCGTGATAAGATTCATGAGGCGTCGGTTTATCAAAACATACATCACAGATGGCAGTGGAATAGCATCGTTCAACCTGGACACAACTGCCTGGAACAGCTCATCAGTCTCTTTGGAGGTAAATACCACCTCTGTATACAGCAAAGTGAGAATCCTTGAGTTCTGTCAGTGCTCCCCACTGTAGCCCCACTGCGAGCTCAGTCTTGGGCTCACCACACAGCTCTGCCTGCGTAGAGCCAGCAGGAAGGCACCGAGCCAACAGCCTTTCCCTAACCAAGCTGATGACATCCTAGCAAAGCACTGCAGCTTGAAACTCTTGATTTCTATGTGTTTTCCCTCCCAGGGAAGGTTCACGCTGGAGGATCACATGCACACACCTCGAAAAACTGACTTCAGTTACACGAATGCGTACCATCATCTGCAGCCCTTCCACGTCACAACCAAGAGCTTCCTGGACATACACCCACCTACAGAAACACTGCCTTGTGGGCTGAAGCAGAATGTCCAGGTGACCTTCACACTCAGCCGGGATGACCTGGGAGAAGACACCAGCCGTATAGGTTTTGCATATTATGTGAGTAAGGGTAATGTAAATATAATGGCCAGACTTCGCGAACGAAGAACCGGGGAAGGTCTTTACACCTTCCAGCCTGCGCATTGGATTTTAAAGGCTGGGGGAAAAGGCTGCACTGACGCAACCAGACCCCAGTGAAAAGTTGAGAGTGTAATTTATGTCATCCCTGGAGGGATGGCAGGAAACACTTGTTTTCAGAGAACTGTGTGAATGCTACACCCAGTAGGACTCAGCCTGGCAACACCATGATCTGGTGGGGCCCCAGTCACTTCCATGGATGGGAGGAGGCTTCTGCCTTTGTAGCCCATTACCCCCTTAGCCTCAGCTAAGGCTGCAGGTGGAAGTGTCTTGTGCAAAGTCTGCTGTCAAAATATTCTCCCTTTAAAACTGGATGGGGGATCACCTTTTCACTGTGATTATCAAGCAGGTGCTCAGTGTAAATGGATTTTGGTCTAGCCTGGAGGCTGGTCTACCAGGGGGGAAACACCTTAGTTGTCACTTGCTAATCTACAGTAAACCCACTACTCATCTATTGTCCAAACTAGATAGATTAGGCCAGAATCTCATGTGTTAAAGCTTCTCCTCCCAACTGTGATATCTGCAAATCCGCTGGACCTGAAGTCTGGTATTGGATTTGACCCACAGTTCATTTTGGAGGTTTTATTTTGCTTCTGAGAGCAAGATGCACATAGGTAAGTGTGGCTGCACTCTGGTGGCAAACAGAAGTCTGTTCATCCCATTCTTCCCTTGTCCCTCTTCCTACAGGTCACCGGCAAGTCTGGAATTGTTGTCAGGGGCCAGAGGATTATCCAGGTCGGGAAACTGAACAGTAAGTCTGTGGCAGCCGGACAATGGGAAACAGCTGTTCCCAGTGGGTTTCTAGGTTGGACAGTGAGAGTTACCAGAGCTTCTCCCAAATTCACTCAATCTGTAGGTCTTGAGCAGTCAGCAAACAGGACAGAGGGAGGCTGAGGAAGCATTTGTGTTGGCTGGAAGAGGGTAAAAAGGGAAAGGGAGGAGAAGAAACAATGTTGGGAAGAGAGACTGGGAGGACCTAGGGAAGATGTAGTACACAGGGTCAGGAAATGGAGAGAGGGCAGACAGTGCAGCAGCAGGAATTGGTTTGACATTGTGGGATTATAAAGCAGAAAAGGAAGAAGGGCAGAAGGAGGTCACGGTGGGGCTGTGATAAAAACACTTTGCCTTTCCTTCCTCAGTGTTGAAGGGCTCCTTCTCCATCCCTTTGACCTTCACTGCTGACTTCTCCCCATCACCTTCCTTAGTGGTGTATGCCATCTTCCCCACTGGAGGGGTAACAGCTGACAGCATCCGTTTTGATGTTGCCTTGTGCTTCCAAAACCAGGTGAGGCTCACTTCTGTGTCTCGGGGAGAGATGACAAGCAAGAGTTAGGAGACCTGAGGGAAAGAGACCCTCAGATCCTTTGACGAGAGAACCGAAGAGAAGGGAGGAAGGGAGTATCTTCAGCACAATGCCCAGGGGCCAGGAAAGCTTCAGCAGTGACTTCTGTTCATAGCAGTGGCTGAGCAGGGGAGATTCCAGCTGGTCTTCCTCTTTCTGTCAGCCTCCCTCATCTTTGTCACTCCTCCTCATCTCTTTTTCATATTCCTTTCCTGATGTGCTGCTCAAGGTCAAGGTCGGATTCCCAGACAAAGAAGCCCACACAGGGTCAACAGTGCAGCTCCAGCTGCAGGCAGCCCCTGGCTCTCTGTGTGCAGTACAGGCAGTGGATGAAAACACGTTCTTCATGAGACCAGAGACTGAGCTGACAAACCGAATGGTGAGTGTCTGTGCAACCAGCCGAAAACCGTGGGAGTGATGGATGTGCTGGGCAAGGCAGGCAGGGGCTCTGGCAAGGGGAGCCAGAGGGTAATGAATGAGGAGGTCTTTGTGTGGAGGAGAAAGCAGGGCCTGCCTAGGGAGATGGGCAGGAACAGATGTGTGTGCTAGGGGAAGGTAGAGTGAAGCATCTGGAGGTGGTATCTGCTCCTTGCCTGATTCTTCCCTTCTGTGAGTTTCCCTAGGTCTATGGTTTGTTCCCTGCTGCCTACCAGCGGGGATACCCTGCCCAAGTAGAAGAGCACTCAGATCGCTGTGTTCAGCCCCAGTCCACGTCATCTCTGCTACAATGGAAGCCGCAGAATTCCTTTCAGCCTGACATCTTTAACCTCTTCCGGGTAATCACCTCGTGACTTTTCCCAAAGCTGTTGCAATCATGAGCATCTGAGATTATCTTTCTCCCCAGGCAGTCTGCGAAGGTCTTGCCTTCTCCAGACAAACCCTGTTGGTCTGCCCTGACCTAGCTGTGTTGTCTCAAGAGATGTACAATCCCATCATGTATATGCACACCTATATTTCCCTCCACAGATGCAGAAAGCAAGATGATGACATCCTGGGCCATCAAGCTCCTAATTTTTGGGCTTGAGAATGAGGTCCTGGGCTATGTACTGTTTGTCTACAGTATTAGAAAAAAGAGAGACAGGGAGCGAACCCAAGCATTAGACCACAGATTGCTGACATGGTTTACCTGTTAGCCTGCCCTAATGCAATGTTTTGGGCTGTTTCCAGGCAGATCTCTTGGTGTCTTTAAGGCAGATCTCCTCTAGAGAGAACTAGCCTATAGCACTATGGACACAAGGCCTGGGGAACAGAACCTGTCCTCTTTTATTTAGCAATAAGACACATCCTAGGAGGCTTTTCCACTGAGTAGGAACATCTCTCCTGTCTGTGGACAGGCCCAGGTCACAGCCCTAGGGACTAAATGGGGGGTGTGCCCCCTGTGACACCTCTGTATGACTTCAGAGGCAGATTTCACACAGCTATTCTCTCTATTGTGCTTGAGGGGATGGGGCAGGACACTGACACCTCTCCTATACATCCTTGCCACTGAAAATACATTGAGAGGAACAAGACGTCCCAGTGTCCCCAGAAAAGTGGTGATAGCTTAGTGATTTCACAAGAAAGAAGACACTGGGGAGGCTGTGCTATGCCTCCCTCAGCACTGTGTCTGGTTGTGCCAGTGCCACTCTGGGCTGCCTGGGCACTGAACTGTCCTGATCCCAGTGGTTTTCTGAGTAATTTTGAAGAGCAGTAGTCACCCTTCCCCACTCACAGACACTTTTTTTGCCTTCCATGCCCTCCTTCTTTTCTTAATAGAGCATGGGACTGAAAGTCTTCTCAAACCTTGTAATCAAGAAGCCATCTCAGTGCTCTGGTCGGGCGGATAGGAAGCCAATCATGGGTGAGCTGCACTTTCAGCCTGCCTGGGACATGGGGTCACATCATATGCAAGAGGCATCTGATCTTTGGGCTTTGCTGGTGGTGGATATTGGCTCTCTGAGGAGTAATGGGTGTTGCTGCCACAGTCTAGCTGCCCAGTCCACCAGAGTCAGTAGGAGTGGCCAGTCCCTATAAACAGGGCTCTGAAGAATGTCACTACCTGGATGTTCCTTGACATTAAAGGATGGCACTCCCTTTCCTGGCATAGACAAACACAAGTGTGGGCTAGGATCTGTTTCCCAGTGACTGCCCCCCTCGGATGTCATGAGACCTGGCTTCTGTCACCGCCTGCGGCCACAGGGACAGTCATGTTCTTTCTCTGTGTCTCAGTTTGCATTTGATAATTAAACTAGGCTGGCTCACATGCCTAGCTGTATTTAAACCATTGCTTGCAGTGGGCTGTGAGATTTATGCAGCAAGCAAACAGTACTGTTATTCATAAAATTACAGACATGGTGGTTAAAATGGCTCCCTGAACGTCCCTAGTCTCTTAAGCATTAACTGGGTCAGATCAGCAATGGGCTTTGTCTAACCAAGTCTTGGGAAACTTGAAACCAGCTCACTGCAATCTGGTTCTCCTGTTACCACTCTCTTTTGCCTTCATGTTTTCTCTCTTCTGTGAAATCAGCCCATTCCTTGTGCTTTCCTCTGTCAGACTCTTCCTACATCTCTCTTACTACTTGCTTTGCCTCTTGCCCCAGTGCTAGGCTGTCTATCACTGGCAGGGTTTACCTCTCCCACTCTCATGGGACCCCTTATTCTTTCTTTCAGGGGTGCCTTCTACAGAAGACCAAAGAATCACTAAGGAACAACCTCAATTTTCAACACATGGAAGACTTCACTACTATTTATCTGAAACTTGGATCTGGAATCTGTTCCCTGTTGGGTAAGTGATTCATGACTTTACAAATGAACAGAAGGATGGCCTCTTTGTTATTGAATCTTGGCTGACTTGCATTTGTGCCAAGTCCAGCCATAGGTGTAAAGAGAGCTCTGCATGAAATTTTGTGGCTCTTCACTGCATTTGTAGTGTGTCAAACTAAAGGATTAGTAAACTTTGAGGTGCAGAAGTGTAGACAGATTTAGAAAACAGCAATACACTTCAAGACCAAACCACCACATATTGGGGTACACTCTACTGACTTCTCATTTTAGTGTGTGCACTAGCTAAATTTGTAGCCCCTGTTGCCACAATAGTTAGGTTAACACTGATGAATCGGCATGCAGGAGGACATGGTGATGCTTCTCCAGAATATTGGGTGACTGTACAGAACTGGAATGGCTGGGCAGTATCTTGCTCAGGAGAAGGGCATAAAGCCATTACTGATGGCATTTAAGTAGGGTTTATGGCTTTAGGGAAGAAATTGCTGAGAGCTCTCTTGCTGCGAGCCAATAAAAGGCCACAAGCACTCTCCACTGCAGCAGGGTGGAATGAATTTCTTCATGCAAGTGCTCTTTTCCTCTCAGTTTCAATGGAAGCAGGAATGTTTCCATCACAGCACCTGCTGCTGCCACAGAGTGGAAAGTCAAGATGTTCTGCTTGGCTGGGAGGGGATTTGGCCTTGCCCCAACCACGAGCCTCAGAACAGTTCAGCCCTTCTTTGTGGACATCACGTTGCCATATTCTGTCATCCGTGGAGAGACCTTCCTAATGAATGCTACTGTCTTCAGCTACCTGCAACAGTGCATACAGGTGTGTGCCTGTGTGGGACAGACCTACCACGCCCTCTGCTTTTAGAACACATTGTGCCAAGCCATCTCACCTGAGCTGCCCAGTCACTTGCCTGCATCTGTTATTCCCTCAGATCCACGTGGCCCCGGATAAATCCTCAAACTTCCAGGTGGAGCCATGTCGGACTTGCAGGGACAAGGAGTGTCTGTGTGCAGAGGAGTCCAAGACCTTCATGTGGAACGTGACAGCAGTCCAGCTGGGTATGGCAGCAGAAAGGGAGCGGTGATGGGGAACCCTAAAACTGAAGTGAAAGGAAGTGGGAGGTCCAGAGAAACCAGCAGCGCCTTGCCTCCTCCGCTTGTCCCTAATGATTCAAACATGCAATCCATCGGGTCTGATTTCTCCCTTTCTACTTAGACAGACTCATCAGAGAGGGCAGAACTGAAAACACAGCATGGAGAGCTTTTGAAGAGAGGGCTGTAGGACCAGCTGAGGAGGAAGAGGCTGCAGGGATGTGGGTGGGGGAACATTGTATTGCTGGTCCTGTACTCCATATGCAATGGGAAGGGCAGACAGGGGTCCAAGGGGCTGCTGGACCTTCTGTTGTTACAGCCATGTTGCAGTGTGTAATGAAGTCACAGCTGGTGAGGCATCACCGAGCTCCTCATGCTCAGGGTATCTGAACAAGCTGTTGGTACTGGCTGGCTCACCTTTACTGGTCAAAACACTCGAAGCATCTCAGACCACTGTAAGTTAAAGCAAGTTGACTCCCTTTGGTCACAGGTATAAGAAAAGGGCTTTGTTGAATTTACTTGCTAGGGACTCTGAATATCACAGTGAGGACAGAGGTACTGGACACCACGTCACGGTGTGGGGGCAGGACGCCCTTGCCAGCTACCATGAGGCGGAGGTACACACTGATCAAACACTTGCTGGTCCAGGTCAGTATGAGAACAGGCTCACTTCTGTCTCTGAGTATCACTGCCCCTGGAGAAAGGCAGATTGAGATGAGCTAAAAGGTTTTTCTCCTCAGCTTTTGGCCAGCAACAGCATGCCAAAGCTGTGGCTTAGTTCACTTTATTTCTCCCAAGGACCTAGCCAAATCTATTTCCTTCTTGTGATACTCTTTCTTGAGCTGCATTCACATGTCTGTGTTTCTCCCTGTACCTTTTCCTGCTTTTCATGCTGTACATGAGCTTTTGTATATGCTCACTGACCAGAGAGCCCCATCACTTGGGCTTTCTCTTGAGCAGTGAAGCAGGAAGCTTCACTGCCAAAAGTGAGGAGGATGGGGTCCCTGACAGCTGGAGACTAACCACTGAATTCAGACCTGAACTTGCTTTGAAATGTCACTGTTGTTGGGAATTTTATGTGCATTCTTGTTTCTCCTGTCCCATGTTCATGTTTCTGCCTTGGCAGCCAGAAGGTGTGTTAGTGGAGAAGTCTTACAGCTCCCTTCTGTGCCCAAGACGAGGTATGTGCCCAAAATGAGGTATGTGGACAGCCTGAATGGGTTCTGCAGCCTGAAATAATTAGATCTGAGAGTAGAACTAAACTGTAGAAGGTCTGATTAAAGAATGTTCTCAGATGATTTTTCACAAAGGAAATTTCACTTGCCCCACAGACAGGAAAGAACATGAAATACTATTTCCATGTGTGCTGTCCTACTGAATTTGCCACCAAGTATAGTATCCTGCTCTGTAGTCTTTTTCCCACACTGTAGCCCCCGGACGTTCCTGGGGTTTAACAGTCACCAGTGACAGCTGCTCCAGCCCTCCCACCCTGTCTGTGCAGCATTGCAAGTCTCTTCAGGATGTTCCTCTGTTGAGTGATGTCCAGCTGTGATTCTTGTGAAGCTTGTGAAGCGTAGTGAATTGAGCTGTGAAGCTTGGTGAGCCCTTAGCCCAACCAGCAGCTCTCACATCTGTCCTAATCTGAAAAGTTTCCAGGCAGTGGGGCTTGGTGCAATGACCAGGACAGACTGTAGGAAGCAGTCTGTGTGAGCAGGATGTAGGCAGTGTCCCATTTACCTGTGCCAGTCTTGCCCCTCCAGTTAGACGCTTTTGGCTTGTTTTTTCATGCTACACCTTTTATCCTATTGTTACCAGGAAACATGGCTGAAGAACCTGTGTCCCTTCGCCTCCCTGACAATGTAGTAAAGGGATCTGCCAGGGCTTCCATTTCCATCTCAGGTAATTAACTTCTATTGTGGGCTCACATACTGCTGTTAGCAAAGAGCAAGGCTTAACTTGGTAATGGTGTCAAAGGATCCATTTGACATATGATACTGCTCAAAAGAGAGGATGCTGTGTTTCTATTCCCTGCAAACACCAGGCTTTCAGATTTTTGGATTAGGATTTAGGCTTTCATGGGAAGATTAATCTGTAGAGGGGAATAATCCTTCTTTTTCTAGCTAGGACTTTGGAGCAGAGACTCCAGGCCATTAATTTGACTGGGACTTCATGACCTTGGCTGTTTCTGTGTAGATACAAACAGCAAAGCTCAAAACCATCCTGCCTCCCTGTTAAGTTTCACTGCTACAGCAGAAGCTCCTGGAAAGAAAAAATTTTTCTCAGCATTACTAAGTTGCAAAAGAACACTTTGGATAGGCTACTGGGACCAGACTTAGCTACCATTTAATACACCTCTTTGCACTGGGCTCATTTACCTGCAGGCCAGAATTGGTACTAAGCCAGGGCTGGCATAAGTAGCCATGAATATTGTGCAACAAAACCCCAAAGGAGGAAACAATACAAGGTTTTTCTGACTGGCTGGAGGACATATGGACACCTTCACACCATCTGACTAGCACCCCTGCTGTCTTCCTCACATTGTGATGCTTCACATATGGCCAGGTAGAACAGGCCTGGCTAAAGACCAGCAGCATTTCAACCTTGCTGTTATATTTATCTGTCTGTATGACACGGAGTGAGCAGCTGCAGCTCTGCTCATTGCCCTTTACAGATAGTACTTGTTATGGCTGGAGCTCTTCAGACTGCAAAAGCTGATAAGGGAAAGTTCCTCAGGGACTCCATAGTGTGGTCACCCTGCATCACAGGGCCAGAGTGGAAAGAGGCAAAATAGTCACCAGTCTCCATCTTGCACTCTGTTGTTTACTCCTCTTTCCTCCCTTCTCCAGTGTTTTCCTCCTGTGTTGAGATAATGCACTATTACCCACTGCTTGGCTGAAGAAGCACCTCAAATCATACTTACACTTTCTTTGTTTCTTACACCCTTGTATAGGTGACCTCATGGGGATGGCACTGCAGAACCTGGACAACCTGGTGCAGATGCCCCATGGCTGTGGGGAGCAGAACATGGTGCTGTTTGCCCCCGTTGTCTACATGCTGCAGTACCTGGAGAAGACCAGGCAGCTGACCCCTGAGATCAGGGAGAGAGCAACAGGATTCCTGCACAATGGCAAGTACAAGAGACCCACCTTGCTCCTCTGGCCTTCCCCTGTGCCCAACATACCAATAGCTTTTGCCCTTCCACTCACTCTGTGTTACTGTGCCATATTAATCCCTGTTCCCATCTCCTCAGGGTATCAGACACAGCTTCTTTACAGGCACAGAGATGGGTCCTATAGTTTCTTTGGACAGAAGGATGGGGAAGGAAACACTTGGTAAGCACTGCAAACATCCCTCACTTCTGATATTTCCTGTCTGGGTCAGAGCAGCTCATGTGACTGAGAAAGCTGACAGGATGTATGCTCCTTCTTTTGGATGGAGTCAGCAGGAACTCTCGGGCAGGGAGAGAGACTGAGGGACTTGACCCACCTGAAAAAGGCAGGGCTGCAGAGTTTCTGGGAAAGTGGAACAACAAAGATGTGGTCCCAGGGGATGGGAGGTCTTTTTTTGTCTCTATGGCCCTACTGTTGCCCTACAGACAACACCAGGTGCCACTGCTGGTGAACCGGCAGCCAAGAAGGGTACATATGACTGGAAAAAGATCAGGTAAGAGCAATAAAAAATCCCCTCCTCCGGGATGGTGTTGTTTGGGAGAGTTGAAAGAGCTGCCTTGGCACAGCTTGTGCCCATGGTATCTAGGCTGGGACCAATGGAGAAAGGGAGGAAGAAAATGGGGAATTCAAGATTTTATGTAGTTATTTGGGGGAGATGAAGTCCAACAGGTAAAAGTAGAAGGAGTAAGAGGTTTTTCCACCTGTGAAATGACTGGGTAAAGCAATAACTAGTACATAAGTAGTATATTTGTGGAGCCAGGGGTAGGGAGAGGAGCCACTTGGGTGGATCCTGTGGACTATTTCCACTTGTAGGTTACCTTTCTTTATGAAAATTTCTCTTTTTTGGCACCCTAATATGTTAGTGTTACCTTCAGGGACAAGCATCAGGAGATCTCTGACTTTGCCTTTTTTGTGTTCGACTCTTTTTCTCACAACTCATCCTCTTCTTAGGTTGACAGCTTTTGTAGTCAAGAGTTTTGGTCAAGCCAGAAAATACATCTATGTAGATGACAAGAACATCCAGGATGCCCTACGCTGGCTAGAGCAAAACCAACTCCCCAGTGGCTGCTTTGCCAGCAAAGGGAGATTTTTTCACGCCTCCCTAAAGGTAAATGAGGGCCAAGCCAGGTAGCACTGCTGGGGAATGGCTGGACAGATGTGACAGCAAAAGATTGTGGGATCCCAAAGGATTCTAGAAAGTCAATCTGCAACTTGTGCACCAGCCTCAAAGAGAGAAGGGTATGGGGTGGAAAACATGAGAGGGATGCTTTTCTTTCTGGAGAGTCACTGCCTGTGCTCTCCTAACACCAGTGAAGAGAGTGAAAGGTGCATTTCCTTCACAGGACAGCACGGATGATGAAATCTCCCTGGGGGCATATGTGGCTGCTGCACTGCTGGAGATGGGTCAGCCCCTGAAGGTGAGGATGCCCACGCTCCCTCCTGCCCTCCTGTGCACTCCCATATCTGGGTGCCGCTATGGGGATACACCAGCTTGTAATGCTGCCATTCTCCAGGCCAGGAACTGGGAGGGAGCTTCTGGGAGTGAGCCGATGTTTAGTCCAGTGGTGGCTCCTCATTTCTCAAAAGAGCCAGTGCTGTAAAACTGGCATGGTGCAACAGCGTTTGGTTGCTTTGGCCCCCAGTGCACACTGGGGCTGCGCTGCCTGTTTTCTGAAGAGAGTTAGTAACTTAATGGGTTTCTCTGGGGCTACATCAGGAAGACATAGCGTGGCTTCCTGGAATGAGTTCCCCAGCCCTCTGTTTCACCCCTGTTGGAGTTTGGCATGTGTCTCCTCCCAACGCAGGGCAAGCTGATGCAGACTACCCTCCGCTGCCTGCAGCAGGTGGTTCACAACATCACCAACATCTACACAGAAGCCATGCTGGCCTATGCCTTTGCTCTGGCTGGGGACTATGAGACAACCCAGGAGCTGCTGTACAAACTGGAGGAACAGGCCATCAGATCAGGTGCTGACTACTGGGATCTGAAACAATGTATGCCCAGCTAGAGCAGTTAAAAATGACATATGTACTTACACATATTCCTTGTTTCTGTGCAGTGACTGCATTGTGTGACTAAAAATACAGTAATTTATTTCACAAGCTGTGAGGGTGAATTATCAGAACTAGTTTCCTCAGCCTGGAGGATTTCAAGATCCTTGTGAGGGAGGAGATAGGAATCTAAGACCAAATGAAACCGTGGAGAACAAACTGAAGAAAGTGATCCTGGCCTGAGTATAGGGAATGAGCTGAAGGAGCTCTGAAAGCACTATGGGGATTGTTTCCTGTGAACCCCAAATTATGTCCTCCCCAAATAGCCTTCATGGTCCCTTTCCTTCTGCAGGAGGACAAATCTACTGGAGCCCCAAGCCAAGCTCTCCAGCTTCCATAGACTTCTGGCCTGGTACTCAGTCAGTGGACATAGAGTTGACAGCCTACGTTCTCCTGGCATACCTTTCTAAGCCACGGGTGCACGCAGGTGACATGACAACTGCAGCTGGTATTGTGGCATGGCTGACTGAGCAGCAAAATGCCTACGGGGGTTTTGCCTCCACCCAGGTAACAAGTAGCTCCCTGTGGATTGATACACTTTTGTACCCAAGGCTTGCAGGGCGAGTCCTCTTGAGGTCTTCCTGTTCCAAGTCAGTTTCAGTAGAGCTGGTGCTTTCAAAGGGGTGACTGTCTCTCCCTCTCTAGGACACAGTTGTTGCCTTGCAAGCCTTAGCAAAATACGCAGCAAGGACGTTCAGCGCATCAGGCCAGGCAACTGTGAGGGTGAAATCCCAGCGGGCCTTTGGGAGGGCTTTCCAAGTCAACCGCCAGAGGCGGCTGCTGGTGCAGCAGGCAGCACTGACAGAGATCCCAGGGCAGTTCCTGGTGCAGGTCCACGGCAGCAGCTGCGTCTTTGCTCAGGTGAGGTGGTGGGATGAACGTGGAGAGAGGAGGGAGGAGAACTCTGCCTCCTTTCTCCTGCATGAGATCATGCCTGGCCCGTCTTTTCTGCTCCTGGCCCTTGCCCCGCAGACAGTGCTGAGGTACCACGAGCCTGCCCCACGTGCTGCTGCTGTGATCTTCACTCTGCGTGTCAGCACAGAGCTGACCAACTGCAGCCAGGCCAATCCGCGTGTCCTCACTGTCCGCATCCTTGCCAGGTGACCCCAAGGGTTGTTTCCTCCTCTAGCAAGACGTACTGTGCTTGGGGACAGCAGCCAGGGCTCCAGTGGAAGCACTTGGGGTGAACAGGACAGAGGGTGAATTGGGCAGGTGGGAGGCATGGGGAAAGAAGGTTCTTGCCAGCTCCTGTGAGAGGGAGCAGTGGCTGCCGTGTCCCCAGTCCCAGATGGGCTACCTGGCTCAGGGTCCTGCACACAGAGGATGGTGGTGGAGGGAAGGGGGGCTGGGAGGGCACTATTCTCATGGAGCCAGACTCTTTGTCTGCTTTTTCTTCTCCAGCTACATCGGGAGCAGAGTCACATCCAACATGGTGATCATAGAGGTCTCCCTGCTGTCCGGATTCACCCTGGCTTCCAGATCCAGAATGTTGGTAAGGACTTAGGAATAAAAAAACCCCAGCTGTGATAAATGGATCCTGCCTGCTTACTCCTGTTGGGAACTGTTCATTTCAGGCCATGAGGTAACTAAATTTGCAGGGGACCTTTGCTGTTATAATTGAACCAAAACATATTGTTTTCATACAGGCCCCAAAAGGGAGATAAGATGTGGTTCAGATTGTTCCTCTGACACTGTTCGGACTTTGGCCAGCAACAAAATGTACTGCTGGGTGTGCTAATACTAGAATTTCTTTCTCAGAAATTCTGAGACAAGATTCCTTAGAGGTACTCCAGCTCTACCCAAAAAGATTCTTTCTTTTTTTTCCAGTTAAGGCATAAAACTGAAAGATGAATTATTTGCACAGCCTCCATGCAGGTCTTTAAGAGTAGTCTAACACTCAGTGAGACGAGATAATCTGAATCCCTACTGGTCCCTGCCCCTGTTTGTTGACCAACATACGTGCTATCCACACAGCTTTTTGTCCCCAGGTGGGAGATTCCTTTAACTGAGCAGCGACAGCATATTCACAACGGTGATGCTCACAAGGGATGTCCAGGAGAGATAGGAAAGATAAAGCCACTAAAGAAAGCCCTTGTGTGTGAGAAAGACACAGTTCCACAGGGAGTCCCGTTCTACACCATCCCTTCAGTACAACAGTGGGTCCCTCAGGTCAGGAAGCCCTAAGGAAAGTGCTCACAGATTTCCTTGCATTATTGTTTCCTATCCCAGCTGGAGCACAGAACCATTATTAAGAAAATAGAAGTGGAAGCTAATGTGGTCTACATTTATCTGGAGAAGGTAAGTGCGGAAAAAAGCATTTGTTTTGGCACAGGGAGAGCAAGACACCAAGGACAAGGAGTTGTGTGAGAAGCCAAAGGCTGGTCTAGGCAAGGAAAGAGCACTGACAGAACTGTGGGCAGAGGGAGCTTGCCCAATTTCTTTGTCATGGAGTTGGCATTTGCCGTTCCTCACACAATACTTCATTTTTCAAATCCAAAATCTCTAAAGGGATCAGAGAGGTGTTGTGCAGGAAAACACTCAAGCAAGTGAAGATGATGATGCAATGACTTTGTCCCCTTCCCTCCTAATTTCCTTCTATCTCCACTAGCTCAACGATGAATCTCAGACTTTCATTCTGCAACTGGAACAAGTAATTCAGATGAGGAACTTGAAACCAGCCAGCATCAAAATCTATGATTACTACCAGCCAGGTGGGTTACTGATTTTACTCTGGGGTTGGGAGCTGGCCTTCTAGTTCTCTGGCTGGGAAAAGACACCCAGTCTTCTCTGTGTAAATCCATGTGTAATCAAATTCCTCATTTTCTTTTGCAGAGGAGCGAGCCTTGGCTGACTACAGTGCTGTCTGTAGTTGAGGTAGGAAGCAAGCTCCTGTGTAACACAAAGAGTGGCACCAGGAAATGGTCAGGCTTGGTTGGGAGAGAGGGAATGTAAGCAAAGACAGGAAGGAGAATGGTAATCAGTGTGGAGTATATCTCCATCTGGAAAGAGGAGCTGTCTGTGCCTAGGTGTGTGGAGCTCGGATGGGGGTTCTTTTGCAGCCAGGGAGGCACCTGGAAGACTCTGGTGGAAGGTGGAGAAAGGGACAGTGTCTCACAAAGTAAGAGTGAGGAAGGAAGGGCTGAGCACCACATGGGGTGATAATGCAGGTCTATAGCAACTTGTGCTAACAAGGGCCCTCAGACCCAGACATGGCTCTATTCTGTCTACCGCATACTGTATTCATTGCATGGTAGGAAAGAGGGATTCAGGGAGCCAAAAGAGCAAGCTGAAGCTGGGAAGATACATTTTTTCTTGTGGGGTGACATACCCAGAGGCTTGAAGGAAGATTGCTAATTAGTAGTAGCCTGAAGCCAAGACAGATCTGGAGAATTCCCTTCAGGAAGGACAAGACAGAATCTTGACATGGTACATGCTGCTTTCTGACACCATGCCATAGAGAGAAAGCTGCCTAGGGACCTGCCTTGAGAGCCGCTCCCACTACTAGCCAAGACAAGGCACCTTCTACAGCCTGATAATAGCCATGGAGGGACTGGATCATGCCATTCTTGTTAGTCTTACCTTTTGTCCCCACAATCGCATTTGATACCTCAGAAAGGGGTGGAGGACCTTCCTTGTGCTTTCCGTTGTTTCTCCTAATGCTTCCTGCATTAGGACTCTGGCAGCTTTGGAGTACAAGATACAACTGAACATGATGTAATAGCTGTATCTCCTGTGTCCCTCCTGCAAGCTCCTTGTGCCATCAGTTCTCTGAGGCAGTGGTGCATGCTCTACCTCCTCCTGTGCAAGTCTGAAACTGGAAGGGCAGAGTTTTGCACATGTACATGTACACACACACACAGAGCAGAGGTGGAGAAGTTATTTTTCCCAGGTACTCTTAAGTGTAATTTTTCTGCTTTGGGAGAAAACCAGCAAACCTGAATAATCACTCAATTAGGCAGTTCTAGTCTCCTACTTTTAATAAGATGGCAAGCACAGCCTAAGCCTTTCAGAAACTAAATGCTCAGCCAGAATTTTCTTCATTCTCCATGTAGTGGCAGTTGGCAGGGGTGACAGGACTGATGGACAGAGACTGCAGTGGATGTGTCTGTCCCTGTTCCTGTGAAGACAACAAAGGACAGAAAAACCCAAAACTGTGTTCCTGAAGTAATAAAGCTTGGACTTTAATAATTGACTTTAACTGGGAACCTAGAAACTCAGGGGCCTTTTTTGCACCTCATGACCAAACAGTACTGTCAGGCCAACAAGGACAGGGCTCTCTTCACCCAAAGGGTAGTTTGGGCACTGGAACAGGCTCCCCAGGGAAGTGCTAACAGCACCAAGCCTGCCAGAGTTCGAGACACATTTGGACAACGCTCTCAGACACATGGTGTGATTCTTGGGGCTACCCTGTACAGCACCAGGAGTTGGACTCAATGATTGTTGTGAGTTCCTTCCAACTCAGGATATTGTATGATTCTAAGATTCCCTCTCACTCTATCCATACAAAGCCTATGGCAGAATCTCCACCAAGAGTGTGGGACTTGTGACAGGCATGCCAAGACAGGGCTGTGTGCCTCCCTATAGGTGATTCATGAAGCAGGTAGCTTTCTCCATCTTGTGGGCTGTGGGCATGAAAGCACGCAGGTGCAAAGTTTAGAGCAAGGGCAGGCACTAGTCAAGTTCAAGCTTTGCCTATGCTCAGTCTGGAAAGAGGACAGGAAAGTGTCCATTCTCTAGTGTGGATCAGAAGCCAGGCTGAGACAGAGAAAGGCTTTGCACTGAAATGGAATGAGGCTCTGCTGTAAACGTGAACATGGCATGTTGTGTGCACAGGGCTGGAGGGATGGGAAACTGCAGGGAAAGTGCCAGGAAAAGGAATTGTGATGACTTATAGTATATTTGATGCAAAATGCAAGAATTGTTAATAGTACTTGCGACAGGCAGCCCGTGTTTTCTGGAACATACCTCCAACTCTGTCAGGAGTGGGAACATCAAATCTTCTACTTCACTTTTCTCTTTCCCTCAGTTCAACCACTGAGATACAGAAACTCACACTTGGCACTGCCAATCACTTCGTACCCTGGACCTGCAGTCTGGCAAATTTCTTGACAGAGGGCCTTTGCCTGTGTCTCCCTCCCTTCCCATATTCTTCAGGACCACGCCTGTGATAACAAAAGATGTGTTGGGCCCTCACCTCATTCGCACGGGGCACTGTAGCTCAGCACTGCAGTTTCTTCTGGAAGACAAGGAAAACGGGTTGTGAGATACATTTGCCAAAACCTTACTAAAACAACCCAGCATTGTGCCATTGTTCCTAGGAGAGGTGTTCCCTCAGCTTACAGGCTATGACTCCCCACTGCTGACACATGAAACCACTGGTATGTGCCCACGACTTTGTGCAGCTAGTCCAGATTCACCCAAGTCACTGGGCTTATGATCTTTTGAGGCTGTAAGTCCCAAAGAGCTCCACTGCAGTTATGAATTCCTCACTTTCTGAAGGAATAGCAATCCCTGACACATTTCTAGCTTTTCCTCCCAGTAGGGACCCCACAGAATGGAAGACAAGTTGATTTTGGTGTCATTCTTCTAAGGGGGCCCTTATTCTTCTGAGTCATCCCCTCACTGTGGTCCCTCTGCCTTTCCTGCCTCCCACAAAATGAGTGTTCAAAAGCACGATTCTTTGCTCCACACCTGTTGGGAGAGCTAGACCCTGAGTGGTTCTACAGCCGACTTCAGGCTTGAAAGTTCTGGGGCCAGAGAGAGAAGGATCTACCATTTTGAAAACTGACAGGGTAATTTCATCTGTAGAGAGCCTCTAAGGGACAGTCAGGTAACCATGTCAGGGATGGTGTTATCTTAGACTTCAAAAATTCAGAAAATTTCTTCCCAGTGGTACATTTGGGAGGTTTCTGTAGTACAGCATCTGAGCTCACCTGGCATGTAGTAATCGTAGACCTTGATATTAGCTGGCTTACGATCCTTCACTTGCATGTGCTGCTCCACTAGGAAGGTGTAGGTTTGAGGCTGTCTAGTCAGCTAAGACCAAGAAATGCAAGGATTAAAGCCAGAACCAAAGTCCTTTAAGACAGTCCCCTCCACCTGTTTGCACTCAGGCTCCATGGAGACCTCACCACTGTAACAGGTCTGTTCTACTTTGTGGTCCATCTCAGAAATACCTTTAACTTCCCGTTCTGTGACTAACTCTTTTTTTCAGTCACCAAATTTAACTCAGCTTGTGAGAAAGATCGAACTTACAGAGTCAGTATGCATTAGGTACCCAAATATCCCACTAGTGTTCCCAACAAATCCCGCTTTCCCACCCATGTGTGCTGAGCTCCTTCATGCATCTTGCCTCAGTGTCTACTTCCTTATACACAGTCTCGTAACATCAGCTCTTATTTTCCAGTTTCACACAACCCTTATTATTAAGCAAATACAAGATGTGGATGAACATCTGCTGGATGGTAGTAGTTACATGACCTGCTGTTGATTGGGTTGCACCTTGTGCTACCTGGCAGCCTGAGCTGAAACTGTACTCTGTACTGCCTTTCTGCTCTGTGCAGTAGATGCAACGAAAGCAGCATCTCTGTAAGCCTAATGCATCCACATGGAAATATCCTGCTTCCTATGAGGGCAGCTTAGTTCAGTTTACTGACAGAAACTGGGAATGAAGAATCATAGAAATGTAGAAGTGCTCCTTGGAGACTCTGAAGTATTAAATACATGCCAGGTCTTGTTTTTGGTGCTGTTCAGGTATGCACATAGCTAGAGAAAGGCTGAAGTGGTTGTTAATCTGTTGATTAATGAGGCTGTGGAGTGAGCACTGCTGTTCACACAACCATCTGGTTTAATTTTGAGTGATCTTGGCAAAACCCATGAGCAATCTTGCACATTCCCTGCTGCATCCAGGCTGCTTAAGAGCTTTCTAAGAATTCAGGCTTGCTTGGATTTACTAGATGGATCCTACTACTACTCCCAAATCCTAATCAGGCATTGTATATGGACTTTCAACAGCCTCTGAACAGGGCCAACAGATGTAGGCTTAACGTCAGAGTTAGCCTCGTTTCACTCAAGTTAAGTGGACCTGTAAGTGGCTCTACAGCTGAACTGCTGCAGACTGACACAACATACTTCTTCAGATCAGCAAATGTGGCCAGTATGCAGGAACAACAGCTCTGGATACTTAAAATACTAATGAAACCAATATACGAGAGTAAGCTAAAAACTATCTGTTAGTCCACACCCCTTTTAATGATGATGATAGCCCAAATTACACTCACTTCGTCTAGGTAGAGAACGACTCGGTCAGCTTCGCTTTCAACTTTCTTCACTGAAGGCATTTTCTTTAGCTAAAAAGAGGGGAATGATGTCAGGAAGCATTTTAAAAAAAGCAGAAATAATTCAGGGATATTTGTCCTTGTGAGAGTATGGGCAAAATATTCATATGGCCAAGGAAGCCCTTGAAGTAGGGGAAGGCAAGGTGCAGCCTGGAAGAGACTTTGAGTGTAAGGATTTCTACGGAAGAAAATAACCACGTTTCTCTGCCCACAGGACTGATCACAGTTCGGGATACAACCCTGCATGATGGACATCCATCACTGTTCCCATCCCAGCTGGACACAAATTCGCAGTCTCACCTCTTCCAGTGAACCTGCCACGGGGCTGTATCCAGACAGCAGCTCCACTTGGATCAGGACCATGTTGGTGGACACACGGTTCCCTGTGTAGCTGCAGCAGGAACCCAGGGGACAGCACTAATGTTACTTTCTGAGCCATGATCTCTAGAGACTCCAGCCCAGCTTTCATACTCAGGTAGAGGAATCTGCTTTTCTTTCCAGCGTCTCTCCTGTAAGCATACCTGTTTCTGTACTGTAATAAATCTTTGTGCTTCCCCTGATCTCTCTTTTAATTGTGCTGACCCAAGGAGAATAATATCCTTGGAAGCCTTATGGTGTTACCTTCTTTAAGCATGGTAGGGAATACCTGTTCTCTTGGCAGTTCTGTCCCAAGTCAAGCAGGAATATAGCAGAGGAGAGTGGTGTGACAGTCGGACAAGAGAAGAGGAGGGAAGACTTAGGAATATGTGTCAGTCCCACAGGACCTTCTTTACATCACTAGTGTTTTGAGACCTAATCCTAGAAGGAAATGAGACCCATAGACCTTGGGAGAACTTGTGTTGACTAGCATGGTAACAAGGCAGGACTATAGCCCAAGCCATTCCTCCTGGGGCCTTGTACTTTTCTCCCAGCTGAGGAGAGCACAGCTAAATGAGTGGGGACATCTTAGCACTTGGACCTCATGAGTGATGGGGAGCTCTGCCATCAAGAGGCTGGTGTGGTGCCAGAGGTCTCTTAGCACAGGGGAGGAAAGGGGCAACTGAGTGTCTCCTACCGAGCATGAATGGTGACAGGGAACTGGGTGGCGTTGGGTGTGGTGCACTCTGTCTGCACGGACAGGGCAAAGGTGGCGTCGCTCCTCGGTGGAGGGATGTGGTACCGTAGAACGGCCTGCCAGGACAGAAAGAAGAAAGACGGCTCAGAATAGCAGGGGTTTTTGCTGGAGAATATCCTTGTCTAGACTTGGCTGTTGTTCTCTGTCTTGCAGTGGTGTAAGGGAAAACTATGCGGCAAGAAGCAGAGGTTCTGCTAGTAGTGCACTGCTCCTGGTGGACTTTTTGGAGGAGAGGGTGGAGATAATTCAGGTTTCATGTGGGGAGTTGTTCTTTCCTTCCTATTGGAACACAGCTACTCCCACCAGCCTTGAAGCCCAGATTCTTGCAAGTTACTGCAGCAGTTTATTTTCAGTGTTGGCTAAGTAGCAAGGTAAGACATCTGGTGGCTTTCAAGGCTTTTCCCCAGACTTTTTCCTCTTGGCTGGACTTACCTGCAGGAAGAGACACCCGTGGCCTTGCACATGCACAGTATAATCTTGGGGGATGGCTGGCAGCTCCACTGTCTGCAGCAGGAGGCGATTGCTATTGTCTACTCGGAAGTTTTGGTTGAACTCCTTGGAAGTGAGAGAAACCTGGAGATCAGGGCCATCCTTCCTGAAGATTTTGGTTGCATACAGGGCTAGGGCTTCCAGAGCAACCACTGTATCCTGAGAAAAGAGATGAACATTGGGAAAATTAGGATTCCTGCTTCCCGTGCATGCCCAGTCCTTAGCCTTCCCCTCACTCATATTGCATCTATAGCACAATAAGGGTTGAGCTTTTATCATGGGATTATCTCAGAGGAATACAAATATTCACCTTCTCCCAACTCCCAGGAGCCCTAAATCCATACACTTTTTTAAAAATTTATTCTTTTTCTTTTTTGCTATGTGCTGTTAGAACCCACTGCTCTCAAAAACCAGCATCATCTCTGATGATGATGGTAATCAAGGGGATTACCTGGGTTGAAGCAAAGCCTCCATATGGGTTTTGCTGCTTGGTGAGCCAAGACACAATCTGGGATGCCTTTTTGCTTTCATCTGATGACAAACTTGACTTTGTAAGGTGAGCCTTGAGGATAGTAGATGTCAATTCCACATCAACAGATGGAGCTCGATACCAATACAGGGAATCTTCTTCCTGTTTGGATTGTTGACTCCAGAATATCTGGTCATCTAGAGGTGGAGTGGGAACACTCATGGAGTGTATAGCTGTATCTAATAACCCTAGAGTCCTACTCAGCTCCTGTATTTAGGTACTGAGTGAACATGTACACTGGACAAGATATTGGTGCATATCTCCCTGTTAGCCCCCCACACACTGCTTTTCCCAGTAAAAGCCTCGCCCTGCAGGCTCTACAACATCCATGAAACTACCCTGGTTTGGATGACTGGGAGACCAGGACTGTGAGACCATCCATTGAGACAATCTGCCTCACAGTGTGGATATAACCTGTGACAGCTTGGCAGAGTCTATCCAAGCCTTGGACTCCCCACAAAGCTCTGGCAGTGCCCCCCACTCCTGCCATCCAATCCCTTGGTTGTTCAACCCAAGTGTCTCCTCACAATTCTGCCAACATCCTCCCTCCTGCCCCACAGTCTTTGGTACCTGATATTATGGCAGCCTTATCCAATCTTTTGAGGATTTTCTGCCTGAGGGCCTTATCACCTGCTACTGCAAAGGCATTTGCAGCTAGTGCCAGGCTGTAGAGGTCAGAACTGCCAGTATCAGCATTGACCAAGTCCTTTATACAGTTCAAAGCTTTCCACACAACTGGGTCCTAGGATAGAATTGAAAGCACACTCATTATTGGCAGGATGTTTGGGAAGGGAATGCAGCTCTGATGTGTGCAGAGGAGGGTGGAACCAGGGACAGGATATATGGGGAGAAAACTGGTAACATACCCCCATTTGCACAAAGGCAGAGCACTCATGCACTGCCTCCACACACAGCCCATCCCTGCTGCCCATACTCACGGAGCGTGGCATCCCAGAGTGTAGGAGAGCTGTGATGATCACGGAGCTCAGCCCCAGTCCTTCCTCCACTGCACCCTGCAGACACCGCAAAACAGAGAAGAGGGGGGCTGCTGTGAGGAGGGAGAGGGAGAAGTTTTCCCATACCTTCTGCTCCCCTAACAAAAGCCAGCACAGGCAAAAGTGCTGGTCTTATTCCTTCTGCTAAGGAAGCTGCAGGGCTGGTACCTACCCTCTGTTGGACACATTCCCCTTTCCCCTCCCTGGCATAAAATCTGCAGTAGCAGATTTCAGTGCCAGGGAAATGTGACGTTCCCACAACCCCTCTGCAAGGTGGCATGTGTTAGCTTTTGAGGTGGAGGTAGAGTAGGGCACTGGTTCAGTTCCCATGTGCACGTCATCTAATGCAAATCTCCATCTTTCGTAACCTGAAAAAGTACCACCATGACTAAGGAACCCTGCATGTCACCCAAGAGTGACCTTGGGCACATCAGAGATTTCTTCCTGCAGTAGAGTTTGTCTGTTCTTGTCGCCAAACTGGGCCAGAAAGTGAAGGAGCTTTGAGGTATCTAATGAACCTTCAGGACATGTCATACCATCAGGCCATTGTTGAAGAGTTTCCCCACACTCTTGAAGCAGCCAGATGGAGTCTGACTTTTAATCAGGGCACTGGCAGCATCCTTTATATTTTGTTCATCTATGTGGATGAAGTCCCGGGCTTGGCTAAAGGTCTTCAGGACAAGGGCAGTAAGCCTAGAGCCAAGGAACAAAGAAGAAAACAGAACTGAACCAGTCACTGACGCCCATCTCCAGCAGGAGACAGGAGTCTCTGTGTCTTCTACTATGTCATCCCTGTAGAAATATCAGCAGTCAGGAGTCTCTGTGCAGATGGAGAACTGCAAGCAATGCACATGAGTTAGATGCTCTTGAAGCTCGAGCTCAGATCCATTTGCAGCAAGAGAGAAAAAATTCAGTTCATCGGAGGGAAGCAGAGTTCAGTGCTTCCCTCAGAGCTCTGTCAGTTCCAGCAGGGTGCAGGGTTGCCTCCAAGAGCTGACATTTAGTAAGCTCACTCAGGCCCATTTCAAATCTTGTTTGGGCACAAATAACTTTGAAAAACCTGAAAAGAAGGTGCCTTTGCAGACAAGTTTTCAGAATCAGCCTCATGGGGGGTGGTCAAGCACAAACAATACTTCAAGTTAATTTATTGGCAAAATTCCCTTCCAAAATGTCTCAGGAGCAACTTATCTTCAAAACTCCACACCTTCAGACTTCCTCAGTTTCTGCAGACCAAAATGCAAGCCAGCTTGAACCTGATCAGGTCAAGCTGTTGTTCCTCAGTTATGTCTGGATACTTCTGCTTACCAAGTGTTTCCTGGCTCACTTCCTTCCCCAAAGGCACTGTATGAGCCGTCTGTGTGCTTGTACAGGAGTTGCCGCTGATATCCTGCAGGAAGAGGCTCGGGGTAGTGAAGATTCTCTGTGTATGTCCCATTCTCAGGGTGACAACCTGCCCCACCAATCCTGCTGACCATTATAGAGAGCATTATCTCTGAGGAATTGAGAGAGGGGAGCTGTGCACCACTTGTTCTGCTGAGACACAGCAGCCTGGTTTACAGTGCTGCAACTACCATGGCGTCAGGCAAGTGATGGTGCACTAATCCTGTTCAGCACCAAGCCTCTGCTGAGATTTCTACTGCAAAACTAACGTAGTGGACATCACCAGCTTAATGAGCAGAAATCCACTCACCACTTTCCAGATAGCCAATTGCCTTCTGTTTGATTTCTGGAGTCAGTTGTCCTGTTTCCTCAAGGTATTGTGTGATATAGACATTTGGGGCAAAATGAACCATGTTCTGCTCACCACAGCCACTGGACATCTGGAGGAGCTCATCTATGTTGTCCAGTGCTGTCCCCAAAATGTCACCTGTAAGACAGAACCACAGTTTTGGAAGCTATACATATTCTTGCATGTAAAACAATTCTGGTCTCACTGATTCTCCAGATAACCTCCTAAGACTAGTCTCAGTTCAACTCTGCTCACATGATGTTAATGTCTGTAGACTGTAGAAACAGTGATATGGTACTTGTCTATCTTTCCCCTGACTTGGTGAAATTATCTGTCCATCCAGTGCCACTTACATAAGAGAGATGAGATACTTCTCTGGAAGACAGTATCACACCTTGCTGCACTTATATTTCCTCTTAATTACTCTGTCTGCTAAAGCAGACACAGTGGAACCAGAAGAGAAGTCATGCAGGTAAAAATATTACTTTCCAAGACACCGCTAAAACTCACCTAAGAAAGAGATGTGGGATCTCTCTGACCCAAGGACAATGTTCTCTGGCATCATGAAAGTGATTGTCTCTGAAGCTGAAGTTCCTGCAAATGGCAAAAACATTAGGACAACAATGGGCTCAAAGGAGATAGCAGAGTCGCAAGCATCCCCCAAGAGATGGTGTAAACAAGGCTGGGATCACCTCAAGAGTTGGTGAAATCAGCATCCAGAAGAGAGGATGACACAGAGATCAGGCCACTCACTGATAAGGGAATGTGCTGTGGTTAGACTGTGGTTTGGTGCTGCCAGAAGTTTTTAGTACTGGATAGGGCTGAATGGCTATGCCTACCCATAAAAGGTCCAAAATCCTTGACTTTCTGCTCCCTACAGATACACCTACAGATAGTCCTGGAGTTGTTCAGACACCACACTGCTTCTGTCTTATCTCCTTGTTCTGAGCACGTGTACGGCCCCAGGAGTAAGATGGTCTCTGGAGTCCCTGCACCTACCTTCAGGGCATAGGTGTGAGGTGTGGGTCTTTTCCTCCAGCTGCCCCTCTGCCTGGTGGAGAAAAGGCTGGTCAGCTTAGAAGGAAAACAGTAAAATGAGACAGCAGCTGTGCATCACCCCACCTTCCTGCACCTTTCCTGCCCTCTTTTCCATCCTCATGGGCCATGGCAAAGGGCCTCACAAAAACAACAGGCATATGTGTGCCAACAGTGAAGTGTTACTGAGAAGCAGGTTTCTAAGCTGCTACGTGACCTTTGACTCCATTGCCCTGCTGGCAAGCACTTTTGACATTTCTGATCCATTGAGTGGAGGAGCTCATGCTCCAATCCAACCTACCCTTAGAATCACTCCTTGACCAGCCTTCCTGAGAAACGTGCCTACCTACCCAGCTGACTCTTCCTTCCCAGAGCCACTCATCAGGCTGTTTTGAGCCTGACCCAGTTCCAACCTCGCCAGAACTCTGAAGCGCAGTCTGACCTTCACCAGCAGGTGTTTAACCACTGTGTCCTTCCCTCCAGACTCTGGCACAACAGCTGTACTCTCAGTGCAAACGTCGTCCTGCTCCATCACCTCAGCAGTGACAGTGAAATTCACCTTCCCTAAAAAACAAAACACCGAGGCCAGCTGGCACATGTGCTAACTAAAGCCTGTGCTTTAGTTACCTCAGCCTAAGGCTGCTCACTCATGCTTCCCATAAGTAGGCCAGTCTCCCTTCCAGCCCAGCTCTAGTTTCCTCAAGTAGCTCTACCACTGCCTCCCACTCCTGCTGCTCCCTTGTCCCCTTACCTAATTTTGTGGCCTTCACATCCCAGAAAAATGTTTTTGCCGATTCAGGACACAGACAAGTAGTGAACCTGACATTTGCATGCACAAATTCAAAATCCCTGGAGTCCATTAGGCTAAGCTGAAGCTAGAGGTGAAACAGAAAGGGGTTCAGGTTACAGAGCTGTTGCTGTGTTTTTCCTCTCAGCTCCTTGTTCCAAATGACAGTCAATCCCAGAACCCAAGGATGAGTATGATGATGGCCCTGTTGCAACATATGTGGAACACCAACAGTGTTCCATGGATGTTGCAGTCATGTAGGGTTCATCTTTTAGGGAGGGGTAAACTGGACAGAGATGCCTCTGTGTGGAGCTTTTATTGAATATCTTCTTTGGTGTCTTTTGGCCAGTGCCTGAGGAGGCAGCTCCTTGTCTGGGTCTCTGTCAGTGAAGTAGTTATCACACATCCCTCTGCACAAAAACCATCCCAGAGTGAGCCACTCACCGCCATGCACTGCTTCAGGTAGCTGAAGACTTTGACTTTCAGGGGAAATGACTCTCCCCGGAAGACAGAATATGGCAAAGTGGGTTCCACAAAGAAGGGCTTGAAGCTCCGCAGGCTGGTGGTCTCTGAGATTCCCAAGCCATGGCTCTCTGAGGTGCAGAAGGTCATGGCTCTCCAGTCTGTGATACTGTCAGGTACTGTGACAGCCAGCTCAGCAGCCCCTGAGTCACTGAGGAGAAAACAGAGTGGAAGGGGTTGTCCCCACCCCTGGAAAGATTTCCCTTGGTAAGACAAATGCAGAAATTCAGACTATGAAATGGAAGTGGGTGTGAAGGTGTGGGTACTGCTTGTAAGTAGGACAGAGGTATGGGTAGGATAGTAAATAGGTGGGCAAGGAATGACTAAGAGGAAAATGCAACTCAAAAGTTGCTTCTGAGCAGTGTCGCACCTGAAATTCTTATTTTGTGTGGGCACACAGGGCACCCAGGGGTCCATGTTATACACCCAGTCTGTGCCACAGAGTATTGTGTGACACTTCCACAACAGTACCACCCAACCAAAGCTCAGCAAGTCATCACTGTGAGCATCACTCACAGATTTGCACACACAAAACAGAAAATGGTTCCTGCCCTGAAAGATCGTAATCCAGTCAAATGGGATAGAGAGGCAGAGATCCATTTTTACAGGTGGAGAACATGAGCATGTGGGAAAAATAAGAAAGATGAGGTCTGTGAATAAGGGAAGAACAAGATATTTTTCCCCTATATTCCTCCATTTGGGACCAAATCTGCAGTACTGTGTCCTATTTTTGCCCACCAGTATGAGAAAGACACTGACGTAATTGAATGCATCCAGTGGAGGACTACCAAGGTGGTCAGAGAGCTGGGACATTTGATGTACAATGAATGGCTGAAGGAACTGGAGTTTTTAAACTTTGGAGGGAAAGGCTGTGGAGAGATATTTCAGCTTTCTAAAGCTACCTATTGGGAAGGTGTAGAGAAAATGGAACCCATCTCTTCCGAGGTGCATATTGATAGGATAAAAGCTAACAGGCACAAATTGGAACATGGGAAATTCTGACCTAAGATAAGGAAAAGAAAATACCATGAGTATGGTCAAACACTGAAACAGGTGCGCAGACAGTTTGGGAATCTCCATCCTTGGAGATACAGAGTACTTGACTATAACTTGATCTAACTGGACCTGCCTTGTGTAGGATGTTGAGCTATGGACTTTTGTAGGCCTCTTCCATCCTATAGGAGTGTGTGATGTCAGATTCCTAGCAGCATTTGGAAAATCTCATCAGAGTCAGGAACCGAACCAAAACTCCACTGTCCTTTATCCATTTCTTCACACCTCCCTTTTCTTTCTTGTGCACAGAAGGCAATAATGCCGTGGCTCTACTCCTGCCTGTTCTCTCTCTTGTGGCTGGTAGAAAGTCTGGATCCATGTGGGGTCTCAGCCCGTAGTTACTCACTTGATGGGAACCAGAGTCCAGATGAACGTCTCTGGAAACCAGGTGCGTACTGGCCCTGGCTCACTACCCGGCTCAGTGTCCTCTGACTCAGCATGTTCAGCAGCATCATCTGTATCTGGGTCCAAGCTGTTCAAGATTGCCAGGTCATCATAAGCTATTGGGAATACAAGCATTCGTTCAATAGGCACAGCAACTGTGAAATCAGGATAGAGTTCAGCTGGGAAAAGCTCGGTTGTCCATTCCTCCTACACCCACCCCAATCCCACTTGTTCTCTTCAAAATGCCCTCTACCTGCTTCACTATTTTCTTCCACAAGACAACCCAGGAGACCAAGTGGATTCCAATATGTGTGTGCTCCCCCAGGAGGCATTCTACCTCATCACAGTTTGGCTCTCAGATCCAGCAGACAAGCCTAGATACTGCCCAATGCCAATCCTGGCTGATTCCTTGATTTCCAGCAAGACCTTTCCTAGTCTTACAGATTTTCCTTCCTGAGACAGCTGCCCCATTTCCGTCCTTGAACCATGTTGTCTTCCTGCCCAACAGCAGAAACTTCCAAGCAGATTCTTCTTTTGCAGCCACCCCTCCACCCCTCCAGTGCACTGGACACACACCCATGCCAGGACTTTTCCCCTCTTCCTTTGTTGCACATCTCCTATGCAACCTCCCACTCATCTCTGGAAGGCATCTCCAGTTCCTAAGAAACCTGCATGTTCAGCTGCCCATGGGCAGCCTGTATGTTACCCGTGATTTCCAAAGAAACAGGAAAAATCGAGATGTACACATGTAGTTGTAGTCATAGTTGAAAGTGGTCTGGGTGCGGCACTCAACTGGAGATTTGATTTTAAGGCTGGTTAAAAATGTTAGACCTGAATTCTGGAGGAAAGAAAGGGAAGACAAGAAGGTGTATTTATGTGGAGGGAATGGTGTGTCTGAGGGTCTGTCTCTGCCCCCGCTTCCCAGCATATCAGCCACCCTGTGTCGCTGCACCTCAGCCTGACTTGTGAGTTTGTACAGGGAGAGGATTCAGTACTGCCCTGCTCCCAAAGCCCAGTCCTGGCCAGTCATGCTCAAGGATTATGGGGTGAAACGCTTGCATGTGTATGCCTGCACACAAAGTCATTATTTTGGCACCCAAATTTGTTGCCCACCCTAACCCAAACTTGTTCTTATCCTTTACCTGCTATTCTTTTCCACTATTCTTTCACTTCTTTCCCCAGTTTCCCCTTTTTTTTCAGGTGATTTCCAACCTTCAATTTTCTCTGACACAGGCTGACACTCCTGTCTCCTTTCAATCCCTAAAGTCTAGGAGTCTCAGCCTTGGGACTAATGGGGAGCTGGATTGTAGGAATTTACCTGACCAATGGGAATTTATCAAGCTGGAAGCAGAGAGTGTCAGAGATCTCCTAGTTCAGAAGCTTGGCAAATTCAGAACCTGAAGTCGCCAGCATTTACTGGAAAGACAATCTGTGAAGCTGCCCAGTGCTGAGCAGGGATACAAAAGGGCTCAGCTCTGATATCTCAGGGTTTCTGGAAACCAGATTTACCTTCAGAAGTTCATAAACATCTGGCTGGGACACAGCATAGGAGTGTCTGTTGTACATGAATGGTGACATTGTTCCTGGTGGAAGGGTGGTCTGAGGAGAGCCAATGGTTCCTGGGCTATCGTAGATATTACAGTGGTCACTGTACAAGTCTGTGAGGGTGCTGGGGTGCTCCTGAGAGAAGCTGAACATATTATATACCTGTAAACAGAGAATGAAAACAGTATAGTAAGAGGTGAGAAGATTTTAATTTCTATCCAGAGATTTTCTGTGACCTCAAAGGCAGAGCTCGAATCCTGCCTGCCACAAAAACCCCAAGGGTTTTTGGTCTTCATGGAGAGCCTCCACAAATTTTAGATGCATAGTACCAGAGATGAACAGGAACCTCTCTGGGGTATGGCTGCATAGCTGTGGCCACTTCTACCTCATTAACTGTACCTGTGAACTCAATGCCTGCAGTGAGAACACCTTCCCCATGTGAGTCATTAGACAGCTTCTTGTGTGACTGAAGGCGCATCCTGGATCCACCAAGACAGTGTCAAGAGGCAATTCAAGTGTCCTTAGACCCAGGCATAAAGGAGAAATGGGGCCCTTCTACTGCCAAGGCATCCCTTAAAGTCCAGTTTGTGAACGGAAGAACTGTCTGGTTTATGAGAGCTGGAACAAAGACATGTAGCCTATCACACCTTTGGCATTTTTTTCAACATAACTCTTTTTTCCAGAGCACTGTTGTGAATTGGTTCAGGATATGGGTATCTCTTGCCTTCTGTGTGCCACTGTGACAAAGCACCCAAAGTGTTACAAGAATGTGACTTTGGGCTGTACTTGGGGATGACAGTGGGTTATTCTATTAGATCCTTCTGTAGAGACTGGAAATTTTGACTGGTATTTGATGTGGGCCTTCATTTTTTCTCATTAAGCCCTGGCCTGTCCCCATTCAAATACTTGTTGGTATATCCACTGTGCCTTACTAACCACTTCCTGCTACCAGGTAATCCAAAGGTATCTCTCCAATATTAGCAGGGCTCAGCACTAAAGTGACTCACAGTATCCCTCGATAGCTCAGCCTCTGGCCTCAGGAGAAGGACACTTTGGTCTACAGCACGGATGCTACATAGGGAGCCTGGTGCAGCCTGCAAATGGAGACGGACAGATGATCCTGGAAGAGCCACTGTGTCTGAGAAGCCAAGCTTCACCTGAAACAGCAGAAGAAAGAGGGACTAAAGTCATTGACAGACAAAGAAAAGGGAAGACTGGCTACTGGATTCTGCTAGACATCTATTGCCAATTTGCAGTCAACTAGCTCCCCTCCAACCTACCTGCCCCTTTATGTTTTGTGCACTACTTACATGGTTCCTGAAGCAGCTGGAGACTTTGAGATGGAAGGTGTCAGCTGCCACTTGTCCCTCAGGGAAGGCAATGTAGACAAAGAGAGTAGCCATGGGGGAAATGAGGTCAGTGGGCAGAGGGACATTGAAAGACCCACTATACTGACCTGAAGGAAGAAGGAAAAACTGGAAAGTATAGGAAAAAGCAAGGCAGTCTGCAATCCAAGGATTACAGAAGCAACACACTCTTTTTCTGTAATACTTCTGTACAGTTTCTTGGGGAAAAAATATTCTGCTTTGCTTCTGGGGAGGCCGCTGCTAGACAGCCATAGCCACATATATGTATGTGCCATTTTATAGCAGTGACCTTATATCGTGAGGGATCTTGTCAACAGTGAACACCTTTCCAGAAAAAACACCAGTCCAGAAAAAAGATTCTGTAAGTTTCTTCTGACAACCTCCTCCTTGGCAGATAAACTCTGACAATTTCATCATTCGATCAGAAAAAAAAAAAAAAAGTAAATGAAAAGACAGAAAAGAGACCAGATATTTGACATTTCCTCTAGATTTTTTTGCGCCAGCTCCTGTGGTTTTCTGCTGGTCTCCAATCTCTTTTCTCTCCATCTCCATTTAGGCTGAAAGGACTTTCCTGTTGGGGCCTTAGTCTGTTCCTGATATTTAGATGCTCTTACCTAATGGAGGATCAAGAAGTACTGTTGTTTGGCCATGATGCACAAGGGATCCTCTGGCCAAAACCTAAAGGGTAATGAACAGAACAAGGGATTGAGAGTGCCTCTGCTCTATGGTCTTGGGCCAGCAAAGGGCCCTGCGGTGACACAGACCCGTCTCAAAGCTGACCTCATTGCCAGCACTGCCCTGCACTCACCAGGTGGTAGAAGTGTGCTTTGGCAGCCCCGTCCCCCAGCTCTGTGGCCAGTATGTGATAGTGCACAGTGACCTGCTGCACATCCCCACAGGGCAGCATTGCCTGCACTGGCTGGATCCTCACAGAGCTGCGGCTGGAAGAGTAGAAGGCCTTCAGTGTGAGGGATGCAGTGCCGTAAGACACCCTCACGTTTTGACTGCTTATGTCCTCCGGCTGCGCCTTTGCCTGTGGCACAGAAAAAGTGTCTGAAGATTTCTTGCATCTCTCCCCATGCCAAAACCAAGACTGGTTGGATACCTTACTCCAGGGGTAAGGTGTCTCTTTCCACCTAATCCAAGTTCAGTAAGCCTCTTTCTGTGAAGCTTGGCAGTGCTCGCTCTACCACACTCTGTGATAACTAGTGTCTAAATGGGCAGGGAGCTGTGATACTACTAGAACTTTGTCTGAACTCTGAACTTCTGCAATGCTGCTGCTACCCTGGGAGCAAACCAGATCGGTGGATTATTAGTAGAGTGGTTTATTAGTGCCTGGATCAAACCACTGAACCCTTCGCTTCTGTCTGGTGCTTGGGGGTAAATTATCAGCATGGATTTGCCCTGATAATGTATTTCACTGTTCAGTGCTGTTGCACTCACACACTGTATTTCTTTCAGCACTTTCCCTGATCTATAGGGTAAAGATGGCAGGGGACAACTGAAGATCAACAGCCTTGCTCAACTTTGACCTATGACCTATCCGTACTGAGACTATAATATTAACATCTTGTGGACTTACAGAAAGGTCAAGATCCATCATCTAAGATACCTCTGATAATATCAGAGACAGGGCTTTCCTTAAAGTGCTTTGACCTCAAAGTTAGACAGGACAGGTGTTAGAAACCTAGCCCTACAACCAGACAAGGGAGCCTTCCTTGTTCATGGGAAAGCAGAGGCAAATTTCTCTCTGTCAATTCCCTGTCAGTGACATCCCTAATCTAGCTCCTTATGTTCTGCTTACCTGCTTAGCTTCAGATTGGTTTGCAGCAACTGTTTCCTAACTAACCTTCCTTCTTTTTCCCTGAAGTTTTCTGGCTCTTATATCCCAGGTTTTTCCAAACTTTTATGATATGAGGAAACATAATGCAAACTTGTCACTGACACTTCTCGATATGTAGTTTTAGATTGTTCTTCTGTAACTTTTTCCCTACCTTCCTGTTCCACACCGTATGGAAGTTCTTTCTTTGCTCTCTGTCCCTGCCCAGTTCCACTACGTCCTTTCCACCTCAGACAGAGGTGCTGTGTAGGTGGGACTCAGTCACAACTTCATGGAGTCTTTGTGCACTAGCAGGGACTGCTCAGGGACTGCTGAAGCTCTAGGGGCCAGAAATGTGGCTCTGCTAAGAACAATTCCTCTTGCCCTAGATGTTATTTCACTGCTCCACGCTTCTATCTCCCTGGCTAGGCCAAGACAATGACACAGACTATAGGCCTGAGGGATGGATTGCTTACTGCTAACCAAATCTAATGTAATTATTGGGCCTAACCTGTAGTACAACTTTACTGCTGTTGTCCCATGCTGATGTTTCTAAGATGAAAGAGGCCATCCCAGTGTCATCTGTGAAGTAGGTCTTGGTCTGCTTCCCACTACCATAGGACACTGTAAGAATCACCTTCTTGTTCTTCAGGTGCATCCCATTGGCACTTTTGAGTTCCAGCTGTAATGGTGCAGAAACTGTCAGCTCCCCTCTCTGCAAAGGGACTCTCAGTGTAAACTTTAACTTATCCAACCCCTCTCCCCCAATTTATGCAGCAGCTCTCTCATCTGGCAAAGCCACAGATCCTGTGGCCACACCGCTGCATGACCTCTTGGTAGATATGTCAAAGGGGAGACTGGGACAGAGGATTTCGCCAGCAGCTTTGGGCAGCTCAGAACTAGGGGACCCCTTGATACTTTTGTGTCTGCCACCCGCTTAGGCCCAGATGTTGGGCTTTCCTTATTTCTTTCCTTTTCACTTACATTTCCATAGTAGGGAACTCCTTGCTGATAGTAGTAGCTTGTCTCCCAGAACTGAAGACTTGAGATATCAAAAGTGACCTTGCAGCTTTCAGTGGTGTTGAGCTCCACTCCTAGGAAAGACAGGAGGTACATGCAGGTGAATATCATGTGTCTGACCTGCCAAAATGACAGCAGTCTACCAGGAAGTCTCTGTCGGACAGTTTTCAAATGTTCTTTCCCCCTTTGTTAAAGAGGGTCCTGCTCCTAGTTGTCCTCTTCCATTCTCTTTCCCTTCTCACAGCAGTCACCAGAAGGCAAGATTTTTCCTTGCCTTCACCATGTTAGTTTGCAGTCTGCTTTTGGCAGGGGGCTGCAAAACATTTTCTTGCAAGGATGGCTTTGTAAAATTTTGTGAGAGAGGGAACTTTACAGGAAACCTTATTTCCCTATCTGGAATGTGGAGGTAAATCTAATGAGGAGCTAATAACAGTACACAGTCAGGGCCTTGGTTAGCCCTAGTCATTTTAAATTCTCATTCCAATGAACTGTCTTAAAGTATGGTTTAAGAACAAGAGAACCTGGCCTGGCCCAACCTCCACACACATTCACAATGTGATGAGAAGACAAGAAAAAGCAGCTCTTGCCCATCTCTGTCAAACCAAGGTGACTGCCAGAGCTGGATTGCCCACAGCAGCTTGTGGAGGAGCAACCACACTGGTAAAGCCCATCCTGAAACAGGGGGAACTCACACATCCTATGTGAGTCAGACCTGGGTGTTATGACACACAAAAACACTCATATTGTCATGGTGCTCCCAGGGAAGACACAGCTCTCTGAATATTTGACCTCAAGGGAGCCAGTGCAGAAAGCTCAAGTGGTCTGATGGGAAGACACAAGGATCCATAAGGGTTCTTACAGATAAAACCCCAAAGACAAGCATGTTGTATGCAAGTAAAGTAAAAGATTTTTCCACAAAATGTAGAATCAGTTTTTGGTACCTGTTCCACTTTCTTTCAGAAAAGCCGCAGCTTCCAGGTTGAAATCATACTTGTCACCATGCTTTCGGTGGTAATTCTTAATATTCACTTCAGTGGCAAAGCAGCCATCCTTGTTTGTCTGGGAATAGGAAACTGTATTTGTTAACCAATCACGAATGCACTAATCCCTTCTGCAGTGAAGACCAAACCCAAAGCCTAGAAGTCTAAAACTGCATGACTAAGACACTTGAATCAAAGGACCAATTGCCATACCAGCATGAAACCCTTTTTGTGCAGCAGTCATCTCATAGGACATGCTGTTTCACACATCTCTCATCTTTACAGGCTCACTCACGCACCAGTAGCAAACATGAGTTGTCATTTCTCCCTGATAACACAATTTCTTCTGTTAGGGCAGGATTTATCTTTAAGATAGGCTTTTTTTAAAAATATGTAAACAAATATAGGTACATTCATTCAACCATAGATATGAATGAGTGAAGTTTGTGATGAAGTGCAATTGCTTGCTTACATGCAAGTGGTAATTTCTGAGTCTCCCAAGCACTTGTTTCTGGGAAACAGCACATAGGTGTTTACACTAGATTAGAAAGTGGTGCTAAAATGCATCTAGTGGAAGTGCAATGATGTGAACAGTGTTTGTATTCTTTATTGATCTGTTGCAATACCTGTTTTGTAGGAAAGTCTGCAACTTAGCTGTCTACAGATGCTTCTTCCTTTGAGTGCATCTAAGTGCAGTCAGAGAAACCACTGAGAAGGGCTAAGATTGCTACACTGTGGAGTTAAAGGCATAACAGTCATTTATTCCCAAGCAAAGGGCACGCTGCTTCAGTAGCCGATTTCTACCCCACTCCTTCCTTTAGTATTCCCTCTATGTGCCCTTGTTCCTCTCTTTTGCAAGAGGAGTATCCCATATGCTCACCTCGCCGGTGTAATCCTTACAAATACTGCGCTTGGCTTTGGAAGACTTCCGATTATAGCGGATATGTTTACGGCACACCACAGCCTTCACACTACCCCGGACTGGTTTCCCATAAGTGTACCTGGCAAACAGAGCATAGAGGACTTACATACAGAAACACTGGCTCAAGAGTGAATAACACCAGCTTTAGCCTGTGATTTGCAGCTATACAGCCCAGAAACCTGCAGTATCTTCACGGTTCATGAGCTCAGCAGAGACCAGAAAGTAAAAATGACCTCATCAGATTGAGACAGAAGGCAGTGGTGGGTGAGTTCTCTCCAAGTCAACTCTAGTCCCACCAGGCAGGGCTAAGGGACATTGTGTTGGCCATAAGCTGAGTCAGTATTCCTACAACACTGTCACTAATAAATACAGCAGGGTTACTGTATTGTAGGTCACTGAGGGAATCCACTGTCACACTTTCAAAGTCACAGAGAAAGAAGTAAGGAGAGAGAATATGGAGGACAGTGAGAGTCCAGGAGAATTACTTAGTGAAGGATACCAGGGTACCAGACTTTGGGGTGGGGGTAGGGTTGTCACAGACCATTTTGAGTTCACTTATTGATGGCTGTGCAGTTCCCAAACCAGTAAGAATGCAACTTCTACCACGATAAGTGAGCTCACATTCCACAGACGTGGAGATGGAAGGTTTCCTCCAAAATGGTAACCACCTGAGGCATCTGGATGGAGACACTGAACTTGGGCAGCACTGTGTGGAAGCAAGAGAAATATAATTCAGTGAGAATAGAGAGTTAATTTGTTCCAGTCCTTCCTAAGTGGTTGTTTACAGAAAAGAAATCTCTCCTTTCATTTCCTGGCAGCCAGCACAGGGCCTGGTAGGAATGAACCAGCAGCCCTGCCAGGAGAATGTGATGGGAGTAGACAGCCTTAGTCTCCTCCCCAGAGCACAGCTGTGGGACACTGCCTCCATCCATCCTCAGGACATGGGGGAGGAGAAAGCCAGTGGACCTGAATGAAAGTGATTGCACTTATTGGCAGGCAGTTACACATCTCAGGTGATAGCACAATTGGCACAGCTATTCACAGCTGCATGTCCTATTCAATTCTGGGTGAGAGAGTGGGGCTGGAGGCAATACTCATTTCTCTGCTGCCATCAGCTTCCTGAGACTCTTACCATACTCCTCTACCTTGAAGGTACGTGTACGGTCAGGCATTTTGATGGTGTACTCTCCAACAGGTGCTTCTGCAGCCAGAGGGAAGGACAGATCCACAATACCTCCTGCGGGTGTAACATTCTGCCACTGTGCAATCCGGTTGCCTTTGGGGTCCTGCACAGGTAGTAGTAGAGAGTAGTTCATTGATGGTGCAAAAAGACTCTTTGCAGGGTGTCCAAGCTACCAGAGCGTGGTCTGACCACCTCTCAGTTGTCCTGAGAGCCCAGGTCTATGACAAAGCTATAGTTCTCAGGTGAGTCCAAGCTTGATGAGGAAAGGACTTTTCCCCCTGTCTAATTGACAAAGTTAATGGCACTGCCATCTCATTGACTGCTGGAAAACTGTGGTTTACTGCCTGTGGGTCTAACTAAGAAATAGAGGTGGTCCTTCTTAGAGACCTCTGTGGTGATCTGAGCTGGCATAGCTCCCAGGTCACTGTGGAGACACATGCTGCCTAAGACATGAGTTACTGGGGAGTGATTTCTGGGGAGTCTGATGTCTTAAACACAATCCCCAAGGAATTCTGGGTAAATGACGCCAGGACTTCATGCAGGGGACTGTTGAAGTCAGGTCCTGAAGGAACAGTGTCTCCCACTGCTGGTTCTTGTGAGGGCAAGACACAGAACTCTGGGTGCGGTCTCACTGCCCAGCCAGTAAAGACAGTGATGAGTTGACAGGTACTTCATATGGAACAAGTGGGAACTGCTGTTTGAAAAGGTGAAGCTGGATCAGAGTGCTATGTCTGTATACAGTGGCACAAAGTATTCCATCGGTATCTCAGACACCATGCATTTATTCATTGCTTGCTGGGTATTGCATGCAAATGCGTATTAGCTACTGCCAATTGCTAATTGGAACTGTGACCTCTCAGCATGGGTATCACAAACTTTCAGGTGTCTTTCCTCAACTCAGGTGATTGCACTAAACTAACTGATTTTAAGAACAATAGCCTGAAAGCTGCCTTAGGAAGTTTTTCTAGCAAGGACCCCTGTGTGACTGGTGTCATGACACTGCACTGACAAACTTCTGTGGACACTGAAGGAGGGAAGGGCAAGAAGTCAAAGTTCTTTCCCATTCATTCTGAGGTAACTCTCTTTATGCAACCGTATTTTCCCACCATCATCTCCAAACCTGTGCCTTCCCCAAGATGAGAAGAGTTCACCACTTTCAATAAAGTAGGTGCTTTACCTTCAGTTCCACCAGACGCTGCTGTGGGGAGGAAACAACAGTTACTGGTTGGATGGTTCCAGGTGAATTACCATCTACATCCCTAGTATTTTTTATTCCCCAGCCATCTCTCAGTCTTCCCCAAGCAATTACCAGGGACTGCCCATAACCCAACATCATGAGCAGCTCCTGCATTGCAGGAGCACACTGTAAGCACCAAAGGCAACACTGAGACTGGCTGTCCACAGTTGTATCACCTAGCTGGGCCAAGTACTGATCCAGAGGTTGTGGAGGCTACCCACAGCATTTTCAGACTTTCCTCTTGACTTACCATTTCACTGCTGGCAATAAAGTTCTGATCCAAGGTTACAATCCGCAACTTGACTATAAGGCAAAAGAAAAACAGGACCGGCTGAAATGAAATCAAGTTTCTTAGTAATAAATAACAAGAATAGATGGCTAAGAAAGATGTGCACATGTGCTTCAGTGAGATGATGTGGGCAACAGCTACAGTCATCCACTCCTGGGCCTATGTCCAAAGCCCTGCTAGGAGCTGGCAGGCTGCCAGAAAAAAAAGTGTTAGAAGATGTGGTGTGGGGTTTCCTGGGAAGAATGGCTGTGCTGCTGAGAAAAAGCATTTTTCTGGACAGTGGACCTGTGGTGGGCCTCTAAGCCTTGCCTGCAGCGAAGTTCATCCTACTGGAAATGGTGGAGAGGCGTGGGGCAAACAGCTGTACCCTGCATTGATCTGAGCTGTGCTAGGGCAGTGGTGGGGCCTGTAGTACTGTGATCCTCATCTGAGGAAGTCTGTGGGAAAGAGAGGGACTTAGGGGCCTGACAGACTATCGTGGCTTTGACTGGAGTGATCATGACTAATATAACACACTGGCATCTGAACCTTTTCTCACACATCAGTGAACACACACACTCCCTGTTCACACTGGCATGCTGTCTGTGTACGGCTAGTACTGGAGAAAACATACGCCACACTGACACAGGAGAGAAGTATTCTAAAATCCCTTAAAGCCAAGAAAGGAGATGAAGCCTGTGACCCACTTCCCCTGAGGAGCAAGCCCTGTTCCAAGCACTAGAAGGTAACCCATATTTTGTGTCCTGAGGACTGTTCTTTCTCTCACAAGACATGGCATTCTGTCCATACCAATCTGTCCAGGTTTGTACACAGGTTTGTCTGTCTGGATAAAAGTCTTCTTGTCTGCATGCTTGATGAGGACTTTTTGCTTCTTCTGAAACACTGAGTTGGCTTCCAGGACTGTGATAACAACAAAAGCCACTTCATCAGGATTTCCAACAGGAGGAGGGACCTGCAGGTATAGTTATAACCATCATTCAGGGTGGATCCCATTCACTGATCCCAAGGTTTCTGGAATAATGATTATGATACTACTTTTGTATAGCTCCAGTTCTTCTTGCCCTGAAAGACCCCATGGAACATTTCAAAATGTTTTTTAGGAGAGTAAAATATTAGTAGAGCTACACAGCAGGAAGGACACTCACTGGCAGACCTGTACAGCTGAAGCAGAAGGTTCACTGGCCAATTAAGATATCATCATGGGAATACACACTTTGTCTTTCTAACCAGCAGGAGCAGAACTCATGCAATCTCCACCCTCCTGACAACCCTTGAAAATATATTACTCACCTGGAACTTTGTGCAGTGAAAGAAGGTGAGCTGAGAGATGGACTGAGTGATCAGTGTCTCATTCCCAGCTCTGCTTTGCAAGGTTACTGACACGTGGATCGGGACTTCTTGCTTTCTGCTGAGCTGGAGACACACTGTCTCTGAGAAGGGGTAGTAGAGCTGTGATGGTATTGCCACGGCATAGTTTCTATTAAAAAAAGAAAGAAAGAAAAAAAAAAAGGCAGGTAAAACTGATTTTCTAAGAGGACAAGTCTTGACCACAAGATTTAGGGACTTAAGAAATACTTCTGGTTTCTTCATTCTGCTGTCACAATGCCATTGAGACACGATGATAGGTACTGCACACATTAATACTGAGTCTGCACTATATGCTGCATGCCCATATAAGATATGGGCTGCATGCCCATAAAAAGATAAAGTCACTGCTTTCCAAACTGAAAGTGAAAAGAAGGTGAAAGGACCTCCCCACGTCACCCAAGGGATCAGCAGCAGAGCTTGGCTACCATGATAATACCAAGAAGTTGTTCACGCTGTTTGTTTGTTTTCATCTTTCATTGCACTGCAGCAACTTGAATAAAGGAGAAGCCAACATTCAAGCAGGTTTCAAAACTCTTATCACTGACTCCTCCCACATACTGACTCTGGACAGGTTCAGCCAGCAGCATGTTTTGCAGCAAAAGGAGGGCAGGGCTTGGAAAGATCGGAGGAGCAGGAGGCAGGGAGATGACCTGCTGGAAGTTTAGAGCTGGAGCTCAGCACCCTGGCAAGAGGGAGTCAAAGTCCTGCTGGCCAGAAGCCTTGAGTGCTTTCACACTTGAGTGCTGCCAAGCTGCCTTGAACAGCTTGTCCGCTGCTGATATTTGGGGATCTGGTAACATATGCCAACAACATTTTGATTTTCCTAATTAAGCTGACTCATGGCACCTCCCCCTGCCACTTGGGCCAAAGGATGGGATGAACACTAAAGACTCGCTACCTGAACCTTCCATACTTCCCTAGCTCCTAATGACCCTTTGCTCTGGAACATTTTTTTTACACCCCTTTGACAATTCATCCCTTACCCTTGCCTTCTGAGCTATAAAAGTAGAAGACAGCATCTCAGAGGCTGTCATTCAAGGATTCCAAGATCCAGGCTGGATTCCTTTCTTATGAATCTACAAAAATATACAGGTGAGACAGTGGAGATACTATTGAAACAAGCGGTATTTCCATAAAGCAAAACTTCATGCTGGAGGTAGCAATGGCAAACAGGTAGCAGTAATTAAAGCACATAATTTGTGTGGGAGCTGTGTCAGCCTATGGAACGTGTCCTAGAGGAAGATCCTATACTCCTGCTGGAAATGTTTTGTAAAACTAGACTTGTGCATGCCACACCACGCAGAGCAGGAGGGAACAGAGCTACAACCCAGTGACTTATTTTTCACTGTAATATCTACTGTTCAAGCACAGTCATGCTTCTGTTTGCACTTGACCCATGGTTGCAAAAGCAAAAGGCCTTCCAAAAGCAAGAACAAGTTCACAAGCCAGGATATCACAGCAGTACCTGCTGGAACAGGAGCTACATTCCTGACGGAGTATATGAAGAGGAGCAGTGCCGAGAATTGTCCTTGACAGAGGTCTGAGAAAAGGCATGGTGCGAGCAGATGGGCTGCCAAGCCTGAATGAACACACTGCTTTACAAAGAGCATCCCTGAAGTATTAAATGGTGATCTATGACTCCTGGGAGAAAAGCTTAGCCCAAAAGGAAATATATTCTGGAACAGAGTAGGAGACATGAGATATTGGCATGAACACATGAAGAAAGCTGGCAGAGTTGCTCTGCCTGAGTCTTTGCTGAAATACATGGTCTACATGAAAGGCAGAGAGCCAAGTGTTAAGGGGAATGTGGGGAAGAGGGCACATGAAAACCAACTGAAACCCTTGGAACATGAGAAATTATACCCCTCTGGAAAAACATTCCTCACCTTAAGACTTTTCTCCTGTTTCTGTCATACTGCCACCCTCCCAGGACCCCCCAAAGACCAGACTGTGTATTCAAAGCAGCTGAGGTTCTTACAGCATTGCAGGCATTCCAGCCGCCATAGGCGAGAGAAGGATGCTGCCCCACAGGAAAGCGATGCTCCACATAGCTGACTGCAAGTCAAGTTCTTCCTCGGAAAGCTTAGCCTCTCCTCAGCACCCCTTCACTCCTGCTTCTGCTGTATTCCTTTTTCCTTCTCCCCCTCATCCAGAGCTGAAGGAGTATGCAGCTCCCGCTCCGACAGGGTGCCTGTTTCTCTCTCGGCTTCAAAACCAAGAAGGTGGAAATCATGCTACGCATGGCTGGGGCCGGGATGTGGGCGGGTGAAAGGGGTGGAGACAATGTTTGTTGCCTACAAACCAAAGGCACTTGCTTAGAAACTTTGTAAGGCTTGCTGATAATTTCTTTGGGAGATGTCTTGTCTGCCTTATGCAGCACAGCTGATGGCAGCAGGAATACTTGGTTACTATATTTGGTACTGGGACTTCACTGGAAACATCCAGGGACAAATTAATTCTTTGTGATGTCAGTGGATTTTGCTTCATGGTTTTTCTTCTGTCAAACATTTTTAATGTATTATTTGCTTCTTACTGAAATTTCACTCCTGACCTGCAGCCTCCAGCCAGCCCAGGCCAGGGCTGCACACACAGCTCTGCCAGTGCCCCCATTCTTCCCCAGGAAGGGGAAGAACTTCAGTATGTTATTATCATCTTTTTGTTGTCTAATTGTTCCCATTTAACTTCAGAGATGGCCAGTTTAATGACTGTTCAGAGATGCAGAGCCATGTGGAGTGTTTCTTAAGCCAGATGGAACTCAGACTTTTTTTTTGTCCTGCTAGTTTAGACTTGAACTCAAATCCCTGTTAATTTCAGAGAATCAAATATGCTCCCAGATCAGTGACATACAGTGCTTTAAACCTGAAGTTTATCTGCAATGTCAGTGCTAGGTTAAAGGCTGGTGTGTCCCTGTTACATCGGACTGTGCACTAAGAGGGTGGGTGCTAAGTACACACATGGAGACTGTGCCAAAGTAAATCCAGGAGATTGCTTTAGCTGGAAGCTAGGCAGGGCTTGATGGCAAATTCACTCTATACTGTGTACCTTTGGTTATGCTCTGCTAGAACAGAAACGGGGCCATGGCAGAATGAGGACACCCACCTTCAAATGAGGTTGTAACTTGAGGGCAAATACATCCAAACAGTGCCCAGAAGAAGAGTCTGAAAGAGATAGGTGGGGGCGTCAGTGTAGAATCACTTTATCACTCAAGGAAACTTCCAGAAAACTGGACATCCAGCGTGGGGACATGCAAAGTAGAGATTTGATAAAATACGTGTGGACTTAAAATGTCATGCTTAATTTGGAAAGGCCTTACAGTGGATCTATGTGAGATGTTGGCAGTAGGTGGCAGGAGCCAGCTTGGGAAAGGGTCCATACCCAGGAAGATCAGACACGGCTGGGATGGATGGGTGGACAGAAATGATGGCAATGAACAGAATGGAGGTGATTTGAAAGGTTTTTACTCCAAGCCTTGAGTAATTATTGGATGAGAAGAAGATCCCTAATGATGACCAGAGAGTAGTGAGGATGCATTTGAAAAGTTGAGGATGCTTTCTACAAGCTGAAGATAGTAGCTGGTATGCAGATTTGGCTCTACAGCCAGGATCCAGACCAGCCATAAATGAGATGAGTTTTTCTCCCAAGTCCCCTTCAGCCTGAGTTAGAGGTCATATATCCCCATATATACCCCTCAGTGCCCTGGCACCCATGGCCTGGAATATCGTCTGAATGTAGATGTGAGTGGAGAACTGTGCTCTGTGACCTTTATTCTGCTGGTGGTGGGAGCAAGTAAATATTAGCTAATGTCATCAGCCTGGTAGAGATACTATCTCCATATATCAACTGCCCTACTCTTTGGACTTAGGAACATCTGAGGGGGGTATTTAGGATTGCCCCAACTGATCAGTACAGGCAGTTCTCTCCTTCAGTGTGGATCTTGTCAGCTGTCTGTTCCAGCCCAAGCAATGGGAGCACCACTGCTCCTCTTAGTCCTGACCCTATTCCCAGTTGCAGCTGCAGCAAGCCTGGAACCGTGAGATATCTCCTTTTGATTTTGTGGGCTTGGTGGAAGGGACTGTCATTAAAGGGTGGTGCTGAGGTGCTGCACTGTTCAGCATCCCAGAGCTGAATGGTGGGGGCCTTGTTCTCAGAGACGCTGGGCAGAAGCGGGTCCTGCAGAGTCCTGCTGGAGCGCTGAGCGTCCAGCACCACTCCAGGTGCAGCCCCTGGTATTGGCTTGTGCAGGCACTGCACTGCACGCACCACCAAGCTACAGAAGCCACAGAAGCTTTGCCTCTGTTCATCCTGTGCTGGTGGGGGTGAAATTTGGTGTAAGGACTGAAGCTTAATGCCTCAGCCACTGAGTCTTCGGCTTCGTTCCTCGCACAGCCTTGCTCTGTGTGCCTGCAATTGGGGTATCATACACTGGGTAGTTGGGGCTTGGCTGTTGGCAAGGTGATGACAGAAAGATATCAGGAGGTCTCTAATTCCACACTGGGCATACCCTTCCTTTCTGATTTGGAAGTGGAGCTGTGCTAAATTTCCTTCACTGCAGTCCTCCAGACATTTCTCACCCTTGGTCTACCTCTTCATGAAAGTAGCAGAGATTGATTATGGCCTGTCCACTTCAGCCTCTGAATTGTTTTTGAACATGTACTGCTCTCTTCTAGTCACTATATGGTGGTGTTCCCTGCTGTCATTCACCATTCCCAAGAGGAGAAGCTCTATATTCACTTCAGCTCCCTAACTGAGACTGTCCACCTGGCTGTCACCTTGCAGGCAACAACCCAGAATCACACACTGGTGCAACAAGATGTGGAGAAGCCAGGAACCTTTCAGTGCATCACCTTCCAGGTGAGTGTACATATGGCTACTTGATTTGACCGATGCTTTCACCTTCACTTCAGACAAGAGGACAGCACTTCTCTGGGTACACTGTCCTTTTTCTACCCATAGGTTGCAAGCAGGTTAAGTATATTTCACTACCAGTGTCAGGCGAAATACAGCAGTGTCCTGAAGTCTAGGAAAGTGGGGTATCTTTGCTGTGTAGAAAAAAATCTGTACTTTCAATCTGTATCATCCCATTTCGTCTCACTTAAAGCCTGGTGGTAAACATTTGGTTTCAGTTTACTCAGTGTTTTGTCCCTAAAGATGCTTGTATATCACTATGAAAGTCAGTGCATTGGGATTACGTTCTTTTCATCCTCATTTCCTCAGGAGCCTGCCCCTCCAGCTCCAAGAGGACCGTTCTGCTTTAAAGCTGCATCTGTATTGCCAGATGTAGTTGCAGTTTGCACAGACATTGAGCTTGCTTTAATTTAGCTGTGATGGTGCTGAACTCATGATGAACTGAATTTCACCTAGTGCAGTCTGGGTATTTCTTGAGTGGCTTGAGTTCCTGTTGTTGCAACTGTGCTGCTGTAGTTAGCTTAACTAGACACACTGACTACCGAACCTTCAGTTACATTTCTGGAGAACCATGGAGATGTGTCTGGTGCTGAGGCTCTGCAAACTGCCTCTCTCTTCCTCAGCACTGTACAAAGTCACTGTGCCTATTCCTCGATTGTTCTTCAGATTCAGCAGAACTCAAGGAGGGGCTGTAGTCACTTTTGGGTTTTGCATCAACATGACAATGATTATCTAAGAGTTTGGTGCCAGCCCTTAGGGAAGAGCAACTCCTGGTTCTGGAAAGCCAAGCAAGTCTGCCATTAGCTAAAAAAACAACTCCCAAGTACCTTTCTGGTGGTGAACTCAGTCTTTCTTATACTGCGATGTCCTGTGTTGTTCTGATCAGTATTTCATCTCCCATTACTGCAGATCTGACTTCCCTGTGGTTTTATTTGGTTCCATAAAACTCTCACATATATGTGAAGTGGCAGAGTGACATGCCAGTTGGTTAACTCTTAGGTTCCTGAACAAGAGGCAGATAGTGACTGCTTCTCTCCCTATAATGAAAAATGGGTTACAGACAAAGTCATACAGTGGAATTTGAACTCTGAAGTTTCGGGGATTTTTTAACAGTGAGATGATGTCTCACATCTAGGATAAGATGCAAAGTCTCTGATGAATTTGTTTTCCATTTCCTTGTGCCAATCAATCTAGGTGCCAGAGTTCAAGTTCGTACCCACGAAAAGAGATGATTACACACCACAGGTAAGATCCCTCTTTTGGCTGCCTCTCCTCTTAGAAGTTAGAAGGCTTCAGCCTCTCTTGTGTCTGAGCCATGGTAAAAAAGAGGAAAAAGAAATGTGGAAAGAGGCAAACATGACAAGGAGAAAGGCAGAGAAAAGAGAATGAGGAAGCTGGGGAGCACAGAGAAGACTATTTCTTGGGAAAGGAGAGAGATAAATCAAAGGAGGAGAAGGGAGGAGAGGGAAGTTAGAGATTTTGGTAGGACATGTGCCTCTGTTTCTCCTTCAAGCTCTTTGTAGTCTCAGGTAGTTTGTTTTTTTTTAACCTGACAGCCTGAGGAGGTGGCTTTTCTGCACGTCCTGATCCGCAGCGGGGACAGTGTACTCTTTGAGGGTCACAAGAAAGTTCTGGTCAGGCCCCAGAAGAATGTAATTCTAATAGAGACAGACAAGGGCTTTTACAAACCTGGACAAACAGGTAAGGCAAGAAGGTGGCATGTGGAAATGGGGATGGAAGGGTCAAGGTAGCAGCCATATCTGGAGGGGAGATGTCACCAAGTGCAGCAAGTTAAGCTTGTTGGAGATGGAAGAAAGCAGATCTCTATTATCAGGTATTTCCAGGAACTGTTTGAGTCAGGATGTTCCCCTCCAAGATGTGCTGCACCAATTCCCAGCCTCCTGCTCCTGGGTATTGTTTTAGGGAATTATCTCTAGTGAGACCTGAAAGGAAAGCCAGGGCTCTCCAGGACACTGGACAACCTCTTGTTTTTTAAAGACTGTTGTTAATATTTGAGTAAAGTCTAGAGCAACAGTTCCAAGCTGTGGAATTACAGAGAGTTACTCCACAGTCTTCACAATATGCACGGACTGCAGACAGACCCCACTGCAGACAATCCCACTGTTTACCTCAACATTGTAATCTTTCCAGATGAAGGCAGTGAGTTTCTACAGCCTGCAGCTGCATATAAGCCTCCCAGACAAAGTCCTTTGGGGTGGGTTGTTTGGGAAAAGGTCTAGATACCTCCAAGGTAAACAGAGAGGCATGAATACTGGAGCGCAGAAAAGGAGAAGCAGATTTGTGCAAGTACATGTTGCAGCCAGAATGCTTTAATGTGCTTTTCTTTATACCTACAGTGAAATTTCGGATTGTGAACCTTGATGAGGACCTTAAGGTCATTGAAAATGAGGTGAGTATCACCTTGTGCTTTTCTAGAAATAGGAGCTTCGGCATGAGACATATTGAGAGGCTCATGAAAGAGACATCTCCCTTCATGCCTGTTAAACCATAAGAACAAATTATCTTTGGAGGAAACCACTCATCCACTGATCCCTTGGAGAAAGACTGCAGTGTACACTGGCACAAAGGAAGGAGAAGACCTATTGTGTGTTCTGGATAGGGCAGAATTTTCTGATCAAGGGCCCACGTCAGGCAGAGTTATTTATACTGGTTCACAAGGATGGGGTTTTGCACTGTACAAAACTGAGTTTGTGTTTCTTTTGTTTTTACAGTATTCCCAGATATGGCTTCAGGTAAGAGGCAAAGAACTGATGAAAGAGAGATGTCTGTCTTTCTACGGTGCCCTTTCACTCCTGGACAGACTTATGCCGCAAATGTAACTTCATAAGATTATGGTAATGGTTGAGGTTCAGCTGAATGCTTTCATACCTGGTCAGCCTGGGTTCTGTGTTCAAACCAGTTCCTCTGTAAAGCATGTAGCTGCGATAGAGGCAGGGCAGTAATGAACATTCGCTGGACAAGGATGAGCACTCAATAGATGCAGCACAGCTGCTTCTCGTTTCCATGGTGTTATGATGTTACCACCTCCCAGTAGCTTTACTGTTCTTGGCAGTCTTTGCAATTCATATGTTCATTAAAATGATACTGGAGGGAAGTGAAGGAGTCTCTCTTAGTTATCTGGAATCCATTCTACTGGGTCAAGGGTAAGCCCTTGTAGTGCCTTCTTGTGCCTGGGTGTGGCTCTCAGTGTGACTTGGTGGCTCTGCATGTCCTTTCCCAAATAGGATCCTGAACACAACCGTATTGCTGAGTGGCTGAACGTAAAGCCAAGTCATGGCATTGTGGATCTATCCTTTCCCCTGGCCTCCGAAGCATCCCTTGGGGAGTATACCATCTCAGTGCAACAAGACATGGCTCAGAAAACCTTCAGTGTTGAAGAATATGGTGAGACTTGGACAATAGAGGTGAGGGAAAAGCAGTGTGGGTAGCTGAGCAGAGAGCAGGGTGATGCAGCTGTGTTCATCAGACCTTTCACCCTGGGCCACAGACTGGGGACAAGGATGGGTCTGTGTGCACATCTTATTTTGGGCTGGAGACTCTGCAGCTACACAGGGTAAAAAGGAGAGGCTGTGGGCTGACAACTAGTTTTACCTGTGTCTGGGCCCTGTGATGAGCACATTTTGCTGCTCATTGTCACCCTTTTCTAGGCTAGGTTTACTATCCACACCAGTCAGCTGCTGTAATAGGAAGTGCAGTCATATCTTGGTCCCATTCAGTTGCAGTGGTAAGGACAAAACCCTGTGCCATTTAAAATGCTTATGCTTGACTGAGCTGGAGTAGAAAGCTGTCCCATGTACAATTGTAGCAGCAAATACCGGGTTGTGTGGCTGAAGGGGGTAACTCCTATTGCAGCATGGTGATGAATAACTGGGGACATTGCTGTCTTTCCCCTCATCTGGACCACAGCTATAACAGAACTTGAAGTCAGTGTCCATACTCAATATTGGGTTTTATTCTGTATCTTTTTTTCCTCTCTTCAATGCAGTGCTGAAAAAATTTGAAATAAAGATTGAGCACCCTCCATTTATCACTACAGCAGATGAGGAATTTCATCTGAAGATCTGTGGCAAGTGAGTACATGATACCACAAAGCTCTCCAGGCTTCCCTTCCTCTGATGAGTGCGAGAGATGTCGGGGTCAATATTTCTGCTGAAGCAGACAGTCTTCAGGTGAATGTTTTTCCCCTTTGACACAGGTATACCTATGGGAAGCCCGTTCAAGGGAACATAGATATTATCCTTATGACATTCTCCCAGGACATGGAAGACAATATACCGGATTCTACTGATATGAAGAAGAAAAACAGCTGGGTAGGTGAACAAATATCAGAGTGGAAAGTATAACATGCTGGAAATGCATGTCTGTCCCCTTAACCTGCCTCGATGTACCTCTGATGGCCACCAACCTATTTAGTCTGGTGTCTTCCTGTTTGCTAGACATTGATTGCTCTTCCTGTGACTCTGTTGCTTGAATTAATGCTCTAGCTGCTCATATCTGACTTGGTGCTTCAGGAGAAGGTGTAAACTATGCGAAAAACTAAACTTAAGCTTGTTAGTGGTCTGGTCTATGGACTGTGTCCATTTCTGGTTATGGTTTCTGCTCACGTGTATTCATTAATATGTTTGTGGTTAAGCTCTATACTTGGTTTTTCCTGTGGGTTTCAGATGCAGCTTTTCTGCCTTGAAAGACTCAAGAAAATATTTCTAAATATCAGACCAGCCAGCAACAAGCCAGAATATAAAAGTATAATTGGATGTCTGCATCTTTTAAAATGCACTCCAGGTGGAATGCTGTACAGTCTTAGCTGTGCAAAACACCAAGTGAATGCCAGCTCCACATGGCATGTAAGAGGCCCTGAAAGGTTCTATGAAGCACTTAAGAAGCATGACTAGAAACATAGGCTGTACCCAATCTCTGCCTTAATTCTTGGCAAAGATCTTGCAATATTTAACTGGCAGTATGTCCTTGTTTAATATGCCATATCACAGAGATGGTCATGACTGGAAAGCCGCATTGTCAGGCTTTATTCATCAGGGCCAGATAGTTTCAGGGAGACCTTTAGATCATGTAATGACATAGGCTCTTTCAGCTGTGAGATTTGGGCTGAATCCAATCTCCTGATTAACCCTTGTGTGATTTGCCTGAAGTACTTTTTTCTACCACTTTGTTGATGACTGTTTAATCCAAACAGTTGTTGATTTTCTTTTCTGGCTAAGGTATCCATGATGGGTTTCTGCAGTTAAGCTTTGTGAGCTTCCATCTGTTCCAAGAATATTTAGAAATACTTATTTGGGATTGCCTGCCCTTTATGGAACTGTTCATCTTCCTCCACACCATGCTCTTTCTCTCTGTTCTTCTCTCCCTATGCAGACAAACAAGAACGGCTGCGCTACTTTTACAGTAAAGACAGAAGCTCTGGAAATAAATGAAGCTGACAGCTACATAATTGCAGTAGGAAAAATGGTGGAAAATGGAACAGGTACTGGAAAATATGTAAAGTATTCTCTTCCTTGCAAGCAACTTCTTTGGTTTTGGCCTTTCTGTGGCAGTGAAATTCCTTTTGAAAAACATAACCTGAGGGTTCCTAAATCTTCTGTCATGGTAATGGTGTCTATTCTAGTACCTCTTCCATCTGTTACTACCAGGTTTCCTAATCTTCTCCGCCATTCATTTCTCTTAGCATGTATGTAACTTTTTACTAATTGCCTGGGACAAGGTGTTCCTCAGCCAGTCCCACAGTGCTGGACTGTTTATAACTAAACAGTCATCTAGTTTCCCTTTATCTTCAATGAACATAAATTAATACTTATAAATAAATACTTACAGGGTATGATGCGTGTCATGAAGCAGAGAACAAAGAAAGGTTGAGGGAATCATATCCTAGAAGAATGTATTCTCTCCTAAATTTAGAGGTTGTAGATGTTGTAGGTATTGTTGAAGTGCACTTTTGTCTTCTGCTTCCCTAAGAGCACTCCTTAGGATTTAACGGATTTTTCATCTCTCCATACAGAAGCACGTTCTGTGGAATCAGTTCTAATTCCTATTGCAACAGTAATGAAATCTATACAGTTTATCAACCTCCATCCGTTCTACAAACGTGGTTTACCATACACAGGGAAGGTAACACAGATTCTCTTCTCTATTTAAGAATGCATCATAGATATAACCTTTTGTAGGTAAAAATCAACAATCTCCCGGAAAGTAAATGCTGCTCTGCTGGCACCCAGCAGCTAGGAGTGAAGCCTCCTCTAGAAGCAATTTCTTCTCCCCATCCCAGTCTACTGTATTCCCTGGACTGGAATTCTGGGGCCAGCTGCAGTTTCTGGAGGCTTCCCCCAGGAATAGCTCCTGAAACTAGTCTGTGTGTATGAGGGTGGTGTCAACAGGCACACACCTTTCCCTTTGGACAAATGCTCACAGTAACTTCACAGAATTCTCTAGACCTTGCATATCAGTTCACTGGCATTCATTTCTGTCCCAAGTATCCTGGGCAATGCTAGGGCGATACTGCCGTCCTGGGGCTAGAAAAAACTTCAACTGGGCCAGTACTGCTGACCCCAGCATGAAGGACAAGGAACAGCAAGTTAAGTTGCTGGAGACAAGAGTGTTTCTGATCATCAAGGATCCCGCAGCACTGTCCAAGAAGCAGCTCAGGATCTGAGGAATTCATCTTTGATTCCCCAGTATAGGCGTCTCATTTGCCTGTATTACTGTGTATTTCTGTGCTGGTTTTGGCTGGTGTAGGACTAATTGTCTTCACAGTGGCTAGTATGGGGCTAGTTTTGGATCTGTGCTGAACACAGGGTTGATAATATAGAGATGTTTTTGCTATTGCTGAGCAGGCCTTACACAGAGCCAAGGCTTTTTCTGAGTTTTATACTACCACACTGACAAGGTTGGAAGTGCATGGGAGGCTGGGAGGAGACACAGCTGGGAGAGGTGACCAAACTGACCAAAGGGATATTCCAGTCCATATGACATTATGCTCAGTATATAAACTGGGAGGAAGAAGGAGGAAAGGAGAATTCTTGGAGTGGTGGTGTTTGTCCTCCCGAGTATCCATTATGTGTGATGGGGCCCCGCTCTCCTGGAGATGGCTGAACACCTGCCTGCTGCTGGGAAGCAATGAATGAATTCTTTGTTTTTCTTTTGCTTGTGTGCACAGCTTTTGCTTTCTCTGTTAAACTGTCTTTATCTCAACTCATGAGTTTTCCAGCTTTTACCCTTTTAATTCTCTCTCACCGATCACGCTGATGGGGGAGAGAGTGAGCAGCTGCATGGGGCTTGGCTACTGACTGAGGTTAAACCATGACAATTTCCAGTACTGAAGAGCTGCAAATTGTTAGTTTTGTGTGTTTATTGGACTTTTATTTGGATCCTTCCAACATGTCTGAAAGCTAGAAGGGCTGAGGAAGCCCAGTGATAGAAGGAATTAATGTTAAGCACTGGCAGTGCCTCATTGTGGCACAACAGGGTGTTAACTTCCTCCCCTTCTCTACAGATGTTCTGCTCCAGTGGCAAGTCTCCCCTCAGAAATGAAACCGTCTACCTAAAAGTTGATGTCAATGATGAGGAGACACACTTGTCACTCCTCACAGATGAGAAAGGGGAAGCTCACTTCTCACTGGATACTACCAGCTGGAACAGCACGCTTGTTGCGCTGACGGTGAGCATCAGCCACTGAAAATCTTTTGTGGGGTTTAAGTCTGGTGTGGGATGTGTCCCCATGAAAAAATAAAGGAGGAAAAATTAGATTGTGATCAAATCTACTACACTTAATTTTTGCTAAGACTTTGTAAGAGAAAGTCTTGGACTTTAAAATGATACTTAAACAAAATATCATTCTAAGAATAGAGATATGTGGTCTGCCATCAGCTCAGCTGATAACAGTGTTCCAGCAGGTGTACAAATTCCCTTGCATCACTTGATAATAATTGCCAACTCATGCCTTTGTGCTTGGAAGGGTACCTACAACCTTGAAAATCGTGATAAGCAAGATTCTTCTGAAAGCTACACACAAGTTGAGGATAGCTTACACTGGCTGAAACCTTTCTACTCTGAGAGCAACAGTTTCCTTGAGATCAAGGCCAAGAATGATGTGATGCCCTGTGATCAAGAGCAGGAAGTGCAAGTGGATTATTTACTTGACCGGAATAAACTCCGATCTGCAGAAGACCACATTGATTTCTACTATTTGGTGAGCACAGAAGACAGCTGGTTCTCAGGGCAAGATTTTGCTTACTGGTATTTTTCCCTTTTCACACAGCACAGAGATACTCAAGGGAAAGGTTAAGCTACTCCAAGACCAGTGTAAGTCAGTTTGTGAGTTCTGTTCTGGCCAAACCTCCACCTGCTTTCCAGTTCCCGAACTTGTTCCATGCCCCCAGCTTCTTTGCTTTGTTATCAGTGCCTTTACCTAAGCTTGGGTGATAGATGCCTACCATCCAACCTACTTTCTCTTAAGTTCACATGAGTTGCAGTGGAGGACCAGCCTGGTTTCTGCCTAGCAGGTATGACCCAGACATCCATCAGTGTCTGGAGCAATCTGTCTGTGAACTAAGAGGCAATCTCTGGGGCAGCTGACATGCCCTGGCCCGTGTATTTACAGGAAAAGGCTTGAAAGACCCTTGTGCAGGGCCTTGATGCAGACCAGAGGTATGTAATAATGTTGTGATGAAGTCTACTTCCAAGAAGCTGAGTCCAAAGCAAGAGTGTGACTACAGCCTAGCTGAGAGGTTATGAGTATCTTGGTTACTCAACTGGAGTAATTCATATGATCATAAAGTACTGTATCCTAGTATTGCAAATGTCAGAGTTCACTGGGTCTTAAGAGCAGCTGCTCTTAGCTTCAAAAATACCTCTGACTTAACAAGCAGCTGTGCCTTTTCATTGCCTAACCAATTTCTCTCAAGTCCTACACAGCTATACCATCACTATCTCTGCTTCAGAGCTCTTGAAGTCATGACCTGCGAGAGCAACTTCTGTGGCAACATCTGTCAAACGTCATTCTCTCTTCTCAGGTTCTTTTCACACTCTCCTCATGTTCTCAGAATTCAGACTCTTGAATGGTGCTTCTCTTTGCTCTTCAGGTGATAGCAAAAGGCAAGATCCTTTTCAGCAGAGAGAAGAAAGTGCCAATTACCCAGCATGAGAGTGAGTAAAAGCATGTGAAGTGCCTCATAACACACCCCAGAAAAGTGACCGCTCTCTAGTGACTATATCTGCAGGTGTTATTCTTATCCACAGGTGGGAAATATTGAACTGAGTTCTTAGTGGTAGTTCACATCATTAGACCAACACAATCTCCTCTCAGTTCAGTGTCTTTCTGGCAACTGTCCTCCTCCTGTGTAACTGGTCTAATATCCAATTTTATGACTTTGCTGCTAGTTTGTACCTTGGGAGAAGATGTGAGTCAAATAAGTGGCTGGTATCCTGGGTTTGTTGTTAATCTGCGACAGTGTCTGTGTGGGGTGTTGTTATCTCCTCTTTTGATTCTTAATGTGTATCCTACCCCAATGAGCTGATTGAATTGGATGTTTTCCATCCCTTCCTTGCTGCTGTCTTGTGCAGATTTGCAGGGCTCCTTCTCATTGCCTCTGACTATTGGCAATGACTTCCTGCCTGACATCAAGCTTCTAGTGTATGCAGTCTTCTCGGACGGAGAGGTGGTGGCTGATGTGGAACAGTTTGAACTAGAAAAGTGCTTTAAACACAAGGTGAGTAGAAATCACACAAGGAGTATGACAGCATCTTTGGTGTGCTCTGGTCTGCTGTGGCTCCTGGTCCTGTTTTATCCTAACCCAAATGGTGTAAAGTGGATGTACACAAAAACAGATGTCCAGTATCTTTTGCTGGGAAACAAAACAGGCAACCTCCTTCTTCCCTGAATTCCTAGTCCTGCTCTTCACAACACTGACTGGTAAGCTTTGCTCAAGGAGTAAACCAGGCCCCATTGAACTCTATTTTCTCCTCCCATTCTTTATTACTGACTTGGGAACACAGTGTCCCCCATGTTCTCCCTAACACAGAAGAGAAGCCTGTCTGCTTAGCTCTCTGTGGTGGTTTTGGATCAGAGTGTGGTGGATGTGTGGTGGTAGAGGAATTCTGGCTAGGGCTGTGTGCACTGCAGCCTGTTTAACCTTCCCAATGGATTTCTAGTTGAGCCTCTCTTAGCATCTCATCCCCCTTCCCTACGTTATTCCCTATCTTTCCCTCTGCTATCCAGACACATAGAAGTCACAGAGTCCTACTCACCAGTGCTAAGTCCCCAGACCCTATCTTCCTTTGCAGGTTGCACTGGAATTCTCACACAAGGAGGAAGTCCCAGGATCAAAAGTTGGACTGAACATCAAGGCTGCTCCAGGGTCCTTGTGCTCTGTCCGAGCTGTTGACAAAAGCGTCCTCCTGAAGAATAACTATACCCTAACAGCAGACAGCGTGAGTGCAGCCAGCCGTTACCAATCCCCTAATGCCTGCCTGTCTTCTGTCTCCATGCAAGGGCAGGAGGAAGCCCATAGTACGTCCCAGGACATAGCTGCAGTGCTAGGTGGCTGCCCTGCCATTCCCCCTCTTTTGGCCTCTTTTGAGCAGTTATGTGATGATCATGTTCCTCATACATCAGCCCTGCACTCTGGGCCTCTGCCTGAAGAGTGGTGGATTCTACATGGCACTGCAGGGGTAGGCAGGGAGAACAAAGAGATGCTGGTGCTTTCCACTTGTCTCTCTGCTCTTTCGTCTTCTACCAGTCAGTGAGGCTAAGCCTTTGAAATGGAGTTTTGGCCCAGTAGGGTCCTTCTATCCCTCTGCTCCAACCACTGCTGAATTGACATGTGACAGATCAAGCTGAGGACCTAAGCAGTTCTTTAAAAAACAGTAGATAGAGGCAGCACACAGTGGCTGGTGAAAAGTGGTCAGGATTCTTTCAGCAACCGGGTGCATTCTGAGAATCTAGAAGGATTGGAGGAGCTTACCTTAAAGCAGCTGTGTGTTTCAGAGGAATGAATTAAAAACTTAGAGAAAAAATGCTGCAAAAATTGAAAATCCTAACATAATTCCACAATGTATACCCGAGGTAATAAAACAGGTATATGCCTCATGGGAAGTTGTAAGTTAAATGACAGCAGTCCAGACTGTTACAAAGAAGCCTCACCAAATCCAGGGGGGACATGCTGTACCTGTAAATAAGGCCTACAGTGTGATGTGGTGTTCCATTTTATAGGAATGCTGTTCTTGTGCAGAGCATTTGCATCATCTACTAACAGGTCTATGAAGTAGTAATCTTTAAATATGTAAGTCAGATGTGCCAATGCCCCGTGCTCAGATGAATCGTGCATCTTTATCCTAATTTTGCACCCTAGAGTTGAAAGGCTTGCACTGTCTTGCAGACTAAAAGCTACTTGTCTACATCCACTCCTTCGGTATATGTCCTTTAGTATATATTATCCTATATATATATGTCTCCACTCCTTTTTATCATGTCCTTTAGTATAAGCTGGGCCAGTGTCAACTTCCTCAACTGCAAAGCTTTACAAAATGTAATAGAGGGCTACAGTCCAACTATTTGACCCGTACATATGCTTGTTGACCAGCTCCTTTTGAAGACCTTTGTTTTTCCATTGCAGTTGTATAATGAGGTCTTTGAAGACAGTTTCACAACTGGAGGACGAGGGTTCCCTTATCACTTGGAAGACTTTGAGGGATACCCTTGTCTGCCCCAGCAGCCCAGCCCCCACAGAAAGGCTTGGATGGGCGCACCGTGGTACCAAAGTGAGGCTGATGTCTTTAATCTATTGAAGGTGAGTGTCTACACTCTAAACTTTTCCTGAACAAGTGATTTCCAATATGCTATCGTGAATGTCTACAAGAATTGACTTTTAGCAAACTTCAGCTGCCCTGTCTTTCATTGCTACAAGTCATCTGTTGTTGTTTCTCACTATAGCCACACTCATTTGGGGACTATGGGGAAAGATGAGTAAGCATAGTGCAAACCACCTGATTGGAGAAAGACAGCATAAAAATGAACAAATTTAGTTTAGCCTACTATAACTACAAAGGGGGAGTGGCAAGAACATAGCAGTAATACCTGAGCACCTCAGTGTCTTTTGACTGATCACCACTTGGCTACTATTTTATTTACAAACTACTTTACTCTGTGTTTCATTGAGTCTGTTCTTAGCTGTCTTCAAAGCAGTTTTAATAAAAAGAAGTCTTTCACAGTTTGGCTTTATATCTAACTGTTGAGACAAACAACAAAATAAACTAATCTGCTAACAACCTGATAGCCAGAAGTGTTGTCTGCTAACTGAAATCCAAGAAGTGCTACTTCAGAACACTGTTTAAAAAAACCAAAAAACAAAAAACAAACAAACAAACAAACAAAAAAACCAAAACACAAAACAAACAAGTAGAAGCACCTCAAAACATTAGAAAAGGGTAACAACATGCTGAAAACAACCCAACATGTAGTCTGAGTTGCATGGGCTTCTCAGGCTGACAGAACTCTACCTTAAAAATATAGACCCTGATTCCCCTCCAAAGGCCTGTTCCTGTGCTGTCTTCTAGATGCTTACTCCTAGAGTATGTCTCATTGTTAGGGTTAGGCATATGTAGTATAGATCTAGTTGAAATTTACTGGTATGAGAAGTAGTAACTGGTCCCAGTATTTCTCAGAAAGCTGGTTTCCATTCCTCATGCCGTGGTCAGAGTCTGAGACTGTAAATCTATGGATATAAACAATCAGCATTTAAAAGTGTTTCAGCTGTCACCAGCCCCTGTATGATAGCTATGATCATGAGATAGTTTCCACATTCCTAGTTCCCTTTTATTTATCGTTGATTTACCCTCTTTACTTATTTCCCAGAGATTGCGCATGAAAATAGTAACCAATACTAGAATCAAGAAACCAGTTTCCTGTGTGCGACCAGACTTCGAGACAAAGATACTCGCGATGAAAAGTCACATTGTTGGTAAGAAACAGACATGTCCATCTCCTTGACTGAAGGGGCTCCCCTCTCGGAGTTCTGGCCAGCCTGCAGCTGAGACAACTGACTTTCATCCTGCTGCATTTCTTGTTTGTGTATGAGAGCAACAAAGCTTGTGTCCATTTCAGTGGACCTGATTTATAAATCACAGATAAAAGCTCAAATCTCCATGCTTTATTGGTGTCCCTGTGTTCAGTGGTTTTCGTATAAAATGTAGTGTGCTCTTCACCAGCACTTTCACAGATTATTTAGGAGTGTGACTCCATTTTAGCATGCTGTCTCCCCCTGGATCCAGACCAAATTTGGATCTGTCAGACTGAGTCTCAGGCTAAACTCCATCCAGCTCTGTCTTCTTAAAGCTGTATTCCCCAAAGATACACACAGAGTGTCAGGTTCCCGTTGAAACGCCAACCCTGTCCACTCTTGTTCTGCATCACAAAACATTTCTGGTTTGTGTTAGATTGCCTGTAAATGAAGAAATAATTTCACCTGTCGGCATATATATGTTGTTTTCTGAGGTACCACTTGCTTTCTAGCTGACAATCTTGCTGCCCCTGCTGATTCTGAACCTCACTCTGGTGACAAGAAGAAGCCAAAACCACGGACGCTTTTCCCAGAGACCTGGATTTGGGATTTGGTCTCTGTCGGGTTGGTAACAGCCTCTACCTGCCTTCCCCAGAGACACTCCTGGAGTATTCTGACTGCTTCTTATCAAGTTCTCCTCTTCTGCTTCCTGCTGTAGGGGCAATGGGCAAGCGTCTCTCCAAGTTGCTGTACCTGACACCATCACGGAATGGAATGCCAACACCTTCTGTGTTGCTGATACTGGCTTTGGTTTCTCACCGCTGACCACTCTTAGGGTCTTCCAGCCTTTCTTTGTGGATCTGTCACTACCATACTCTGTGATCCAAGGAGAGACTTTCAGCCTAAAAGCCACTGTCTTTAACTACCTCCAGGACTGTATGCAGGTGAGTTCCTCCAAGAGAGTTCCCCCAATTACACAGCCTCTGTTGGAACAAAAACTTGAGCCCAAAGGCAAGCTATGAGGTTCTCTAGAGCCCTAGATACTGGCCATAAAGCACTCACACTTTATGACCCAAGGTATTTGCTCCTTTGTGCAGTATTTTTTACTAACACTGTCCCAACATGTGCTTGTACATCCAACCGTACTCAGATCCGCACCACACTCACAGAGACTCCAGAACTAAAGGTGGATGCCTGTCCAAGCTGCCAGTTCACCAGCTGCCTCTGTGCCAATGAAGCAAAAACCTTTGAGTGGAATGTGACAGCCACCAGGCTGGGTGAGGTTGGGCAGAGGGATGTCTGGCAGCTGGTGGGAGGAGGGGTGGAATTTGCCTGTGTCTGCATGTCTGGACTTAATGCTTGTGCATACAGCTGTCTGCTTCAAGTACTCAGCAATGTCCCCCTGCCCTCTCTGCAGGCAAAGTGAATGTCACTGTAAGCAGCATGGCAGAAGATTCACACAATCTGTGTGGTAACGCAATTGTTGTTACACCTTTGCAAGGAGGGAGAGACACAGTGATCAAACCTCTGCTTGTGAAGGTTAGTCGCATCTCAGGGTGGAGAACCCCTGGAGACAGTGGTTTGTCCCCTGGGGCAGTTAGCAAGATGCTAAGAGAAGTTTAGCCTCTTCTTTTTTGGAAAGCAGGCAAACTTGCTGAGACATGGTGACTTCCTTTATTGTCTTCCCTATCTGAACTACTCTTTCTCCATCTGCAGCCAGGAGGAGTCCTGCAAGAGAAGACCCAAAATGCCTTTCTCTGCCCTTCAGGTACGGGACAGAAATCCCTAACTGCTATTGATCATGAGAGCAGAATGGAAGGGGCAGGGCTACTGCAAATCCCAAAAGTGGGGCAAATTTGTCAGAGAAGAAGCGCTGGTGGTACCATCCCTGCCTGGGAGAACAACCACTATAATTTGTCCATGTCTTTCTTTTACCTGGCAAAGTTTCCTGTGTTGAGGCATTTGTTTGCAAGTCTTGGCTGCTGTGACTCAGTGTCACATTAAGCCTCACCTGGGTCTCCTTGAATGTTACACTTGTGTGTGATGCCTCTTCCCTGGGATAAATTTCTGGGTTCTGCCTTCCTCAGATAACACCATCTCTGAAGAGTTCTCCCTGACTATGCCTGCAGAAGTGCTGGAGGGATCTGGCCGAGCCACTTTCTCTGTGATTGGTGAGAAAGGCTTTCCCTGATCTTGGGTCCCCAGTGAGAGAAACTTGTACAATGCTTTGGCCTTACTGATGCATTGACCCCACTCCTCATGAGATTATCTGTAATGGTGTGATGTTGGCGTAAGAAATGCAGACCAAGTAATCTTTTCCATGTTTATCCCTCCCATATGGAATGATTCTAGGTGATCCCCAAGTGGCCAGTGGAGAAGGCACAAAATGGGGTATTGCCTCTGACTTCTGTCACTACCGTCTAGCTAAGTGAACCAAAACCATCCCTGCAGATTTCCACCTAGTTTGCCTGTGCAATTACTTTCCCTCCTTGGCACCCACTCTGGAATGACAGCTCTGTTTACCTTTCTTTGGACCCCCTCAAGGTTCACATTCCCTTCCTCCTTCCAGAACCGTGATGTCTTCCCTTTCTGTGCTGGCCTAGTCTGTCAGGGGTCACCAGAAATCTCAGTCGTATCTGTTCAGTTAGGAACTGGTTCTTTTCTAGGATCCCAGTTGAGTTTAGAGAAGGCAGCAGTCCTTTCGTTTCATACTGCTTAATGTCTGTGCTTTTCCTTTCTCCTGTGTCTCCACTTCAAATGTAAGGTGACATCATGGGTCCAGCACTCCAAAATTTAGACCAACTGCTAAGCATGCCCTTTGGCTGTGGTGAACAGAATATGGTTCAGTTTGCACCAAACATCTTCATACTCCAGTACCTGAATAAGACTAAACAACTGAATGCAGAAATTAAAGATAAAGCACTGAAATTCCTGACAACAGGTAAACATTGTCCTTCCTCCTTCTGCTGCAAAATGAAGCTGCTATAAATCAAGACTGTTGGGCACAGGTCTGGTGGGAAGGTGAAGGGCAGGAATGGGAGCACTGCCAGAGTTGTTTCGAAGGAAGGTATCACAGAGAAAAAGGTAAATGTCTCATGGAAAGAAAAGTGTGTTTCTGAAGAAAGCAGGACTTCTGTCTCTGCTGTAACTGAAGTACTAAGTCTGCTTTTTTGAGAAGGGCGTGGGTAATTAATGATTTCCTTCATTATGTGATGCATGTTTACTCCCTTATCAGTCCAAGGCTGACAGAAGTACCTTGTGGAAACAGGACATCAGCTGCTATTACATGGAATAAAGAGTGGCCTTTGGGATTTGATAGGATTTCAGTAGCGTAGTGTTTCCCCATGTTTTAGGACACATATTTTTGGGGTGTGTCAATTCTATCTAGTATAATCTGAATTTAATATAGTGCCAGTGTCTGTGTCTCATGTTGTAACGTGCCTCACATTTCAGTCTGCCAGTCTACTTATCTTGCTATGCTGCAAGCTCAGCAGCAACCCTGGGTAGGATCTGAATCCCTTTCTCTCCCCCTTTCTCTCTTCTACCCATGAGCATGTACTGATATCTGGGAGAGGCAAACCTACTCAAGAGAATGGTGGCAGCAGAGAGACAAAGCAGGGGCTAAACAATGCGGCCATGGAGAGGGTGCAGGGAGAGCAAACAGATGCAGACAGCATTCTGGCCTCAGAGCTTAAAGGCATGGCCTTGTTGCTTCCTGTACATCCCATAAAAAATGTCTTCTGGAGTCCCAAGAGGGCCTAGCAGAAGTGCTGAAAAACAAATAGGGCTTCATTTTGGTGCCCTCTAGAAAATGCCTTCCTCCTCACTCCTACCGCTCTTTATATTCACAGCAAGGGCCTGTGAGGGCTCACTGGAGCATGAGGAGATGGGAGGTGGCTGAGCATGTCACCATTCTGTAAAACAGCAGGGAAGACACCCACAGCACTTGCTCATAAAAACTGCAGTAATGTAGAGCAGCTGTATGGCGCACTTCAGTGATGCTGTGCAACTGCTTCTTGTCATGCTGTTGCTGTGGGATGCATGGGGAATTGTGTGGGGGTGGTGTGCTTGCCTCAGTGTCTCTGACTGTAGGACCTGGTGAAGTCTCTTGCTGTGAAGCCAGGAGTCCCACAGCAAGGATACAGTCTGAGATGCTACAGGTCCTCACAGTGACAGTCATGTCCTATCACCTGTTGTCACAGGTTACCAGCGTCAGCTGCTCTACAAACATGACGATGGCTCCTACAGTGCCTTTGGGAAAGGTGATGACCAGGGCAACACATGGTGAGTGACCAGAGTTGCTATTGTCATCATAAACCTATTGTCCTTGCTGGTTCATCTCCTGGCTGTGACATGGAATTCCTCTGTGCTCTGCTCACAGGCTGACAGCTTTTGTAGCCAGGTCCTTTGGACAAGCCAGCTCTTACATTTACATTGATAAGGATCACGTGCACAGTGCTCTGCTCTGGCTGCAGAAGCACCAGCTGCCCAGTGGCTGCTTTGAGAGTGTGGGGAAGCTCTTCAACAATGACTTGAAGGTATGGCTGCCAGACATGGGAGTGAGAGCAGGAGGAGCACAATGTGAGGCACGGGGTTGCTTCCCCCAGGCTCTTCCACTGTGCACAGTAGCACAAAGCAATGTCCCTATAGCCTAGCACAGCCAAGGCATCTTCCCAGAACAGAATGAAAAAACATGGCCTAAAACAGCAGGCATTTCCTCTGTGTGAGGTTTTAACCTCTGCTAGGCTTTCTTCATTTTTACTTTAGCCAAAAGACAACACAGCTAATTGTGCAAAGGCACTTCAAGGGCACAGGGAGAAATATTTTTATATTTTAATGCTTCTCTAGAATACCCTGGCTGGATTCTCCCTCTTCTCATGCCTTACAAAGAATAATACTTTATGTGCACTAATATAGGATTCTCTGAAGACACAGTTGTCTCTCTGTCACCCAAAATGTATGACTTCCCCTGGATCATGGCATCCCCCAAATGATCCTGCAATATAGCTGGAAATGCACCAAACTGCTGGTGTACATGTCCCAATACTTAGGTACTGAACACTGCACATGCAGCATGGCAGTACTTGGGTTCATTGCCTTTGTAAGGGTATGAACAATCCAGACTGGTCAGATTGCAAAATAGGTCATATTAAATACAAGACAGGCTTACGAAAGAAAACCCAGGCTTCTGCTTTAGCAAAGCAAAGGGTTATGCTTTTTTTTTCTTAAAATTTGGGCGCAGTACAAAATAAAACCAGAGTGTACATGTAGACTGTTCATCCTTGTCTGGTTTTCGTTAATTTCGCAGCTTGAGCTTTCTATTTGAACTTTTTGGGATAGGTCTTGCGCCCCTGGCTGCCTTTTACATTTCAAAGTTACTGCTATTCAGTGTGAACAATGCTTATTAGCATCTTAGCCCAGTTTTCCCCTCTCATTTTAGGCTTAGTCTTGTCTCATGTCTGAGGATCCAAACAGAACTTCCCCAAGAATTAATGCTCTCTGATGTGAAAAGAGGCTCCTGAAAGCCTGTTTAACACATATTAACCTGTAGCTTCTCTAGTCAGCTGAACTACAGGTAAACTTGCATAACTTTTTGTGTGCAAATCCTGCACACTTTGTTCAAGTGTACAGTTGTAACATATTTAATTCTTAATAAAATACATTGCTTAACAGTTTGCTTCATACCTTCTATGAGAAGGGATGCCTAGGCTGTATGCACAACACAGCTCTGAGACTGCCCTCAACACCAGACCTTCGTGATATCCAGCAAGTGTCCTTGTTTCCTGTCCAAGAGTGCCCAGAAGCATGCTACTGTACTCCCTCAGATAGGTCATCCATAGGCAGTTTCAGTGACTATACAACGACAGGCAAGCTGTGGTTGGGATTGTACTTCTCTGATGATTATCTATGTGCTTGCAGGGTGGTGTGGACGATACAATCTCATTAACAGCCTATATCACTGCTGCGCTGGTGGAACTCCATCTGGAGAAAAATGTAAGTCACATCTGAACTCTTGCAGGGATTGGGAACTGGCTCCACCATTCATTCCTTCCGCAGCTGATGGCTTCAGGGAGAACCCAGCCTGAGGTGCTGAAAGGTTCTCTCATCTGATCTTGGCAAGGAATTTCTAATATAAATGGCCTGATTTGCAGCAAAGCAGAAGACTTGCTTTTCCCAGCTGATCTCAGGGAAAACAATTGTCTCTGAAAATGACAATACAAGGGCTTGCAGGGAAAGGCAATAGCAACTGATCAGTAGAGCTAAAGGAAAATAAAAAGGCCCCCTTTCAGGTATGCAATGCCCTTCCTCCTCCCCCCCCCCAAATAAAAGCAATGATCTACAAGATAAGTATAGACTGTTCTAGCAAAAAAGAACTGATATTCCAGGCTTAATGGTATAGTTATAAAAACATCATACCCCCTCAGGGTCCAAGACCTACAGCATGTGGGTTTGACAACTCTGATCCAATGTGTTACCAGATGCTTCCTACAGCTGGATTCTCCAGTGTATTAGCATCTCCTATCCCAGTGATATGTCCAGTCACACCTTTGCTTTTGACTCACAGTGAGAGATGTTTTGTCCACTCTACTTCATGTTCCACAGCCCTGAGATAGATCCTAGCAATAAGGTAAATCAAATATGTATCTGGAATAGGTGTTCACAACAATGTTTTGTTTGGTCAGAGGAAATTCAGTTGGTTTGGATTCCTTTTTCAGGACACCATGTTGGATAATGCCTTACATTGTCTTAAGAATGTAACACTTGATAAGACAAGCCTTTATGTCAAGGCTTTGATGGCTTATGTCTTCACGCTGAGTAAGGACGTGGAGATGAGAGAGCAGCTCCTGGATATGCTAGAGAAGGAAACGGGTAGGTTGTTGCTGTTGAGAAGATTTTGAGTCCTAGAGATAAAAACTATGTTTAAGGTCTGATATCTGTAGCATTTAATTGCAGTAGTCTGGGAAATTTATCTGTTCTGAAATAGGCTTTTGTGTCAGAAAATCATAATGTATTGAAGCTGTGAGAGCCTCTAGTTTTCTCAGACCCATGAAACAATTTCTAATCAAAAGCAACAGAGGTGATCCATGCTTAATTTGTGTGGTCAAAATGCTTACTTGAGCTGTGGTGCTCCTGTCATTCTTTAGCAATTCATATATAGTACAATAGATCTTGCAGAGGAAACTTGTCTCACCATGTCTATTCAGCTGCTTATCAGGGCACTTACTTGAAGAATTCAAATCTTTTGACTACTTCCCCATTGATTCTCTACTCAGCTCAGTGCCCTTGGGTGGATGCATCTTTATTGCTGTGCTGCTGAGCTTTTCTTTTTGTGTCTTTAACTTGGGAAAAAGATGGGCTTCTGTCCTGAATGAGGATGCTGGGGTGGGGGGTTCAAGGCACCTAAGCCTATGGTTAAACAGTTGGTAATGCTACTGGAGTTGGTTTAACTTCCTCCCCACATTTGTTTGTCTGGCAGTATGGTGAACTACATTGGGGGCTGAAAAATAACACAGAGGAAAAGAGGGAGAGAGGATTTTTCAGTCTGATCAGCTACCACTGCAGAGTGCAGCTCATTGTATACCCACTCAAGCTGCCAGCTGGTTTCACAGAATAGCTGGTGGGCAAACTGGAAGGAGTAGAATTGCACACACTGAATGCAATACTTGTCAGAGCTGCCTCTGTGATAATACATGTGGAACAAGGAAAGAACTTTCCGCTATGATAAACATAATGAAGTAATGAAGGTTCTCCATAGATAACCTGAGCTATATTCTAAAGTCTTTAGGCTGTTTTTATGCAAATAAGTGATTTGATGGTTCTTCTTTCAAAAGTGAAGGTTTGTTCTGAAAACTGACTTCGAATTTAAAAGCCTTTAAGGTTTTCACACTTGTACCATTGCAGATGTCTACGCTGGCACAATTAAGTTAAATTCTTAGCTGAATTTTGATTAGCCCCCTACTATTGCTGCAGCAAAATATTTGACCAGACTCAGATGTTTTCAGTACTTCTGAGCTTGGACTTTAGGTGGGAGCCCAGCTCTTGCTTAAATTGTCCTAGCCTATGCAGTGCATGGTGAGGATGCCAATGAAGTAAGTTGTGTAGTCTTGTTCCTCCAGCAACCTGCCAGCAATACTCCCTCAAAAAGTGACCAGTTCTTGTACAATAGGTTAAAACTGACTGGAAGTGAGTCCTAGAGTTTTTCAACACAGGAGGTCCTATTACACTATGCTAGGTAAAAGCAGAAACAGCAAAAATGCTGAAGCTTGGAGACATAGCTTTGAATATACACAGAGCTGAGTGAGACTTGGAGTGTACTTTTAAACAGAGAACCTCTGTTCAGAGTTCACCAGTTTCTAGGGGAATTTTTTCCTAGAGGAACTGGTTGACAATTTGGGGCCTGGATGTATCTGTGTTTTCAAAGGAAGAAATGGAGCCTATCATAGATCACTGGACCTTGCAAGGTAAAAACCCCCAAAGTATGGATTGGCTTCTGCACTCTGAGGTGCCCCAGAAAGGGACTTGCGTTTCTGATCCTCTATAGGAAACTGTCAGTCCTCAAAGAGTCTCAGTGCAGGAGAAGCTGATGTTCACAGGGATCTACAGTCCTTCTCTTCCCTGTGTTTCTTCCCCCATCAGCAGAGCTCCTGGCATCACATTCTGGTGGTGAAGAATCTTCTTCTATGATTGAGACAGTAGCCTACATTGTCCTGGCTCACGTCTCCAAACCAGACTCGTCACTCAATGAAGCATCAGTGAGCAAACTTGTGCGCTGGCTCAGCAGGCAGAGAAATGCCTTCGGAGGATTTGCTTCCACACAGGTAATAAACCATGGAAAATCATGGGAGAAAGAGAGAGATGTTGTGCCTGGAGTGATGTGCACATCTCTCATAAGCATGTCACTCTAGATCCATCCTTCGCTGACTAACGTATATGAGACCTGCTTGGGAAGGGGAGTGCTATGGGGAAACTCCTTTTTGTGCAGTGTAATTGGGACTACCCAGGGTCTGGGACTCCTAATCCCAGGGCTCAAAAGTTACCTTTTCGAGGTAACAGAAGTCATCCTGCTGCCTATGGCATAGACCCTACCTATACACTTAGTGGTATAGAGCCCACTTGTGTCAGTGTGAATCAGGGCCATGAGGACTGTGGTCCTCCCTGCAGTGCCTGAACTAGTGTGCTGGATTTTGCACTGTACAGCTCCACAGCAAAGTGACTGATTCTCTACCTTCAGGACACAGTTGTTAGCCTGCAGGCCCTCGCTCAGTATGCAGCCCTGATTCCTCAGGAGATCAGAGATGTAAAGGTGATGGTGAAAGGCAAGGAGTCTTCTCCACTGGAGTTCCACGTGCACAGGAACAACAAGTTGGTCCTGCATCAGGCATCTCTCCTTGATGTCCCAGGGATGTACACAGTGCAAGCAACTGGCAGCGGCTGCGTTTATGTACAGGTGCGTATATATAAGGAGCAGAGCTGTCAGGCTTTGCCTCTGGTTACTGAAGTGAGGCTTGGCTCCAAGCAAGCTCTATAGCCTCAAATTCTGAGTAGGATTTTGCTTTCTAGGCAGAGTCATGTCAAGCTTGAAGGTACTCAGGTATACTGTGTTGTCATGCTTTCACTGCAACCATCTCTGGTATCTTCTTCTCAGAAATGTCTCAGCTTAGCTGTCCCATGCTACAGAGCCGTGTTATTGTTCAGAGACCAGTAGATCTGAAGTCAGGAGTAATGAGACACAGAACAGTACCTGCTTTTATTTTGAATGTATGTTGCTGATGTCAAGCTTCAGGAGCTGAGCACTATGTATTATGTCTTCTGATGTAATATTCCTTGGGTTGTTATCACACGCAGAGATGAGAAGTGATGTAGTACCAAGGTCTTCTTATTCCAGCACACCAACACAACTGGTTCATCAGGTGGATACACCTTATTTTTCTGACAGTTATTATAGTGATCCACTTATGAGCCATTCATGCAGCAAGGAATTCAAAGTCACTCCCCGAGAAAACCTCTCTTATTGGATCATTTCTGTTCAGCCATCTCTTACAGTACTCACAGAGAATCTGCAGTGTATAGACAAGAGGATTCAAAAAATATGTATTGTTAATACATGTAGGATGTAACTAGGACTCATACTACTTGGCTATACTTGAATATAGTAAATAAGCATAAGACATCTGATGAATACCTGCTGGCCAGGCTGTCAGTCACCAGGCAGGTGGAAGAAGATTCTCTTTGGAGGAGTGTGATCATTAGTCTTCCTGAGTTTTCCTCTTCTGATTCTTTGTTTTTTTTCTGTCTTTCTTTTGAGGTTTATACTTGTTTTGCCAGAATTTTATCTCCTGAGACCTAGAACTACTATTAGCATGTCAAGAGTTAACAGTTACACTTCTTTCTCCTTGTGGGGCAGTGTCTTAGCTAATGTACTTTCTTACACCTTAACAGTATTTTTTTTCAGTAAGACTGAATGAGGCCTTGTATCACAGATGGCTGAGTCTCCATGCTGAGGGTTACATTTGGCAGGTGTCTCTGATGCTGTGTGCTAAACAGCACATCTCTGAACTGAAAGCGCATCTGGCTCTAACTGTGTTAGCCACTGGTTGTTTGTTAAAAGCTGGAGGCACAGGTAATCCTTTAGCTCACTCAGGGAAGCTCTGGGGCACTTCACAGAAATGTTTTCTCCCCCACCAGACCACTTTGTACTATAACACCCCACCACCAAAAACAGAAGAGGTCTTTGTCCTGGATGTGGAAACAGTACCAAGAGAATGTGATGGTGTCAGGAAAGAGCTTGACATCCATGTGTCTGTCAGGTATGAGATCCCTTGAGCCTCCTTCTTCAGTGCAAAGAATTGGGAACCCAGTTGTATGACCAGAACCCTGTCTGTGGAAACAAAGACACAGGGATGATCTCTTCTTCTCCGTAGATCCCAAAGAGATTGTTAACTGAGAATTAAGGCCTGGAGGAGCACGGCAATGCCCTGGCTGTGTCTTGCAGAACCACAGCAACTAGCTCAGCAGCCCCCAGAGCACTAGGAAATGAGATGTCAGCTTTCCCAAGAACCAGAGCTCCCACCTTGCGGGACACTTAGCAGCCCTGACATGCATTAGCCTGTAGTGGGAACCTCTGCTGGAATTAGACACAGGAAACTCCAGACTCTATCCATATTTCACTTGTATGTATCTGTCTCGGATGAGAGTCTTGATCCATATTCTCCATGCCTTACTGTCCTTACTGAAAGAGAACATTGCCATTCTCAACCTGTAATAGCAAAGGTCACTTCCCTCTGTTGGAGAGGGCAATATGAAGCATTAACACATTAACCATAACCCATTTGCTGCACGTTCTGTCTCCATACTGAGTGACTAGATGGGGGTGATTTTTTTGTCCCTTTCTCCCATCAAATATACATGCTACTGAGCTTTCATATCACTGTAGAGTAGGGCAAAGTTTGGAAGTGTTCATTAGTATCTCCTAGAAATGCTGTGATGCTTTCCACATCTAATGTGCTTCTCTCCTGACTCTTCAGTTATGTAGGGGACCGTGGGACCAGTAACATGGCCCTGGTGGAGGTGGAAATGCTGTCCGGGTTCATTCCTGTGCAGAGGTCTGTGAAAGAGGTAAGACTTTTCCTCTGGCCTTCCTTGAAGATAGGAAAATCTGTTTTCCAGATGTAGCTCAGCCAGAAATATCCAAACGTGTAAGAATTGCTGAAGAATGGTAACTACTTATCTTACTAAAAATTAAGTAAACTAAGCAAGTGCAAATATAGAGGGCTATTTCACAAGGCAACTTTCCACTAGCACTACTGATTGTGCAGTTTTTCATGTTGAGTAGTAAGGATTGCACATGCAGAAAGAAGTTAGGGAGGAGCTGAAAAGCACCTAGTTAGAATCACCTGGGGTGCACTGAGACCCTTTGCAGTTGCCGGGGCCTTTTTAAGGGATATTCCATAAAGTGGAATATCCATAAAGTCGAATCTCTTAGGGTTGTCCAGTGTCATGCTTCATTGTTCCAGGCGATAGCTAGGAGGATCCATCATAACCTCCTACTAACCATCTTTCCCTTTGCTACAAGTACTGAAAGTAGGAACATGGCTCAAGGACACTTGATCCAAACCTGAAAAAATGTTTTCTGAGGCCTGTTGTGCTCCCAACAATCTCAATGCCATTATAGCTGAGGAACACAGGCCTGACTAGTCCCCTGACTAGGCTTAGTGCTTTAGTCAACAGTGGTTCACTGACAAATACCAAACTTGGTGTGAGACAGAGAAGGCCAATACGCTGATGTTAACCAAGCTCATTTCCTGCCTTCCTATACAGCTGGAGAAGATACCCCTAGTGAAAAAGACAGAGATAAAACCAGACCAAGTCACAATCTACTTGGAAGAGGTAAGAGGAAGAACACAGGGAACTGACCATTCAAGAAGTAGCAATTGAAGTACTTTGCATTGGGACTTTCACAGATCAGAAATAAAAATTTCTAGCCTGGTCAAGTAGGCTAAAATTTTGGCCAAGAGGAAAAGGGTGGAAGAACCTGGAAAGATAGAGAAAGTTCTGATGCAGAAGGAGTAAAGCTGGTATGTAGGTGACTTTGAGATGACCAGTGCATTTCTGCTTACTTCTTTCCAGCTGGGTGAGACTTCTCTGAAGCTTAACATCTCGGTGGAACAAGATGTTGAAGTGCAGAATCTGAAAGCAGCAACAGTGCATGTCTATGACTACTACAAGCCAGGTGAGATTTCACTGACACTAGCAAAAAAGTAACTATTATAGCCCCGACTCAGACATAATTCTGTCTGTGACCCTTATTCCCTTAACTCCCTTATTCCAGTGCACTTCCTCCTGCAACTTCAAGCTTGGGTTTCCTCCATGCAAGACGTTAACATTCAAGTAGCAGAACCGCTTGCTTAGAAAAGTTCTTGAGATGAGACTGCCTGGCACTATGATTATGTTGTACGGTGTTATGTGTTCAAAATGACACACTGTTTACTTTCTCTAGCTTCAAGTGACATCTCTGTGGAAAGAAGACTTCTCTGTCCACTTGACATCTCTTTTCTTGCTCTTTAGCTCTCTTGAGAATGCTTAGGCATTTATTTCAAATCTGTATTATGTAGTGCCCCCCTGATCCATTAGAAGGCAGAATTTACTTGTATGCTTTTCATATATAGTGTAACAATACTACCATCCATTAGGTTCTTCCATGTCTCAGAGGGTAATAGGAAAATAATTTGTTACCTTTAAAGCTCTAAATGAACTATCAGCACACAGAAGAGAGATCTTTTTGTCATTTTGAGTTTCTTTTCTGTGCTAGGTATGAGAGAAAACAGCAGATGGAACTTTAAGAATTATTTTCAAAAAAAGAATTTGAGAACAAAATGGAAAAACTGCCACTGATGATTTAGAAAGCAGCACCACAGGCCTACATGTTTTATACTAAATTCCATTCTTTTCTCCCCTTCCACACCATGGCAAGAAGAGGAGGACACTTCTTAATCCAGCCATGACAGAGCTAAATATTGTCACCTAATATGGTCTCTCTTTGCTATTCATCCTGTACAAGAATTTTTGTGCTTAGTACATAAAATTTAAAAAGTGTTACCTGACATGAAAATACTAATTATCGGTAAATAGGCACGGCTATCAGGACACACTACTGAAAGTTTCTCTATATACAAAAAATGTCCTTGCATTACAAGGTACCACAATGCATAAGATGATCTTTTACAGTTGTATGGGACACATTTTGGGGAGACAGACTATTGGTCTGACCCACTGTAGACACTTTTTTGTTCCTACCTTTACAGTCTGAAGAGTGAAACATTAAGACAGTGGGATGGTTGTGTTACAGAGAAAGAAGCTTGGCATTACCCTGCCATGCAGTTCTGCAGCTCATCACCTTTTGTCTTTTGTTTCTACAGATGAACGCACAGCAAGAGAATATGTTTTCCTCTGCAGTTCAGGTTAGTGTTAACAGGCTTCCAAGGTGGGAACAGCTGGAACAGAGCATAGGACTGGTGGTACGCAAACAAAGTATCCCACCTCTGCTCTGTATTTAATCCCATCATGTGATGTAGGGCCTTCTTGGACTAGAAGTTGAATTGGGATGTACTTACTAGTTGTGGGCACAGTTTCTAGACCAGGTATTAATCTCAGTGTAGACTAAGGTTAAGCAGACCATGGAAGTTAAAAGGATCTATTTTTATTTCACTTCCATACACTCCTCCCATGTGTAGTCCTCACAGCATCCCAAGTCTGAATGCAACTGGAAATGCCTATGTCAATGATAAAAAAGATATTGAAACTCATCCCATAAGATCTTATAGTCCTTAGATAGCTTCCTTAAAATTCATCAGGCACTTTGCCTTTTCTTTCCTCTTTCTTTTCACAGATGTCTCGAAGAAGGTTTCTCAGTAGAACGCCCTGGCTTTGCAACCTGAGTTTTCTGCTTCCATAAGGAAAACTTCATTGCTCTTCCCTGCTGTGTTGGAAACACCCTATTTCCTTTCATCTGTGCCCTAAATTTCTATGTGATACCTGGCTTGATACACGGTAGTTTGGGGGATCAAGTGAAATAAAGTATGTGCAACCTGAAAAAAAGGCAGTGACTTGACAGTTGATGAAGATTTAAATGCCTGAAAAAGAGGAAACATTGTGCCCATCATGATTACGTACTTTGCTTTTCATCACCTCAGTGGTTTAACTCTCTCTTCTCCCCAAGTCCCATCTCTGAGCTACCTTTTCGATTTAGTTAACATGACAGTCCACAACCCAACTTCAAGCAAAAGAAAAAAAAAAACAAATCAAAAACCCCAACCTTTTTAACCCTGATCTGTTTTACTACATGGCCCTGTGAATATCTTTGTGTAGTAACCTAGGATTAGGAACAGGCAAGGGAAGGCTAAAGAAGAAATACTTTACCAATTCATTCAGACAGAAAAGGACTGTGCAACAATACCTCGGCAAGCAAGGCCATGAGACCAAAATAACACCCGCTCCAAGTTCACTGCATGTTTAGACTCTGGCAACACCCAGTCCCATCATGTCAAGACATTAACCCAAATGACTAATCCTTACCTGTGGCACTACTTAAAAAAGACAACTATCTGAGGAATTTCAGGATGCAACACATACAATAGGAGAATAGGGTATGCAGATGGCTCATCAGGATATGCATTGAGATTAGCAAGGTAGCCCATAAAAGATGGACTGCTAGATAAGAAAAATTGGTGATAGTTTCACAGAACTCATTATCCAAAAAAGAAGTTACCAGGACAGTTGTGCCATAAATATGAAGTAAAGCTATGAAGTCAACAAGCCCAGGGCCAATGGAGACGTGAACAAGGTGACCTGTGGATTTGGGAAGTGATGATGCTTCTGAAGAGAAAGTACCTAAAGTACCTAGGAGAGAACAAAAAAAAAAAAAAAAAAAAAAACGGAGAAAATGGAACATAAAGTGAAGCAGGTCATGTGACCAGACTTGTTTGTGGAATCCCTGTCTGGCAGCCCTTTGCCTGATCAACATAGCTTGCAAAAGGGCAGTTGAGGCTGTCCAGTAGGGACAGGAAAAAAGGAAAATGAAAGTCTCACAGCAGTGCTTAGGAAGCATTTAGGTGAAGTAGAAAACCTGAGGAACTAAGTGATTCCTTCTGTGGACAACTGATACAAAAAGAGGACAGGGCTCACCTCAAGTAAGCAAAAATGTGAAGGAACTGAACAGGCCCTCCAAGGGTTTTTCCCCTAGCATTGCCCCTTCTCAAGACTTTGTAGGATTCAATAGAGACTGTTTGATGGTGCTCTGCCAAGGGAGCAAAGTGGGACCTGCAGTCTTTCAGTTGCCTTCCCGGCAAGTTTCTTCCTCTGGAAATTTGGACTGGACTGAAAGAGCTTCAGGATCAAGGTCCTCTGATTTGGTTAAACTTCAGATGGCAAGGTTATAAATAAAACCTGAAGCCTGTAACCCAGTGTGGTCATTGCAGCCATGAGCCAGGCTCTCCTGCCTCTAAATAAACAGTTATCAAGGGTCTATTTTTCAGGTTGTATGATCAGCTGGCCATGAAACTAGATCTAAATAGGTGACGGCCCACCAAGATTACTCTGCTTCTGATGATATGAAATCTTGTCACCTTGTACCTGTGTGGACTAGGTAAGTAAGAAAACCAAGCATGTGAAATAAGAATACAAGCAGATTATTTCGAGTCTGTGGTTTCAAATCAGATTGAGGTTGTTCAGCTGCAGCTGAGAGGGTCTGTGGGAGCTGACAAAGCAGAGAGTTGAAAAAGAGCTGCTGCGTGGCAAGCTTTCTTAAGATAGGAGTGTACAGTAAAAGTCAGTGAGGTCTCTGCCTCTTGGAGCTAACATTAGGGAGCTAAGCTGTTCTGAGTGGGCAGTCTGATGCTTGCTCAGTTCTTCTGACTGTTGAAAGGTTCTCCCTGTCCTTAGTGACATCCACAGGATATATCTTCCAGTGCAAAAAAGGAACCTTTGCTATGTGTAAGCAAAAGTGGGGCAAATGGCCAGGAAATTTCCTCTCATCACCTCACCACAGCTACTTATGTGGGTCTTGGTTGCTCAGATGGTCTGGAGGCAACTTGGAAGTTTCCTGCAAAGTTTGCAGCTTCAGCTTGTGAAAAAACAAGGTCTAGAAGAGCATAGTATGGGAGGCAGCTAACAAGGAACCTGGTAACTAGCATCTCAGACAGCAGGAGAATTTTCTGCAAAGAGAAGCTCTTAAAAGTAGTGGGAAGTGGGCACCTTAAAAAGAGGAGGACTGTAAGCACACAAGATGGCCCCAAAGGGATTCTGACTTTTTTAGGGCACTGTTATGAAAAATAAATGGCATACTTAAAATCCTTGCATGAATAAGGTAGTTTGTAGAATGAACAGTTCACCACAAAGGAGTTTTCCTTTTGAGGTACCTGACAGTGGTGGTCTCACTTCCAGACTGAAGTGAGTAAATGAGTGTGAAAAAGGGAAAGAAGCACTTACATAGGCTAGATGGTAATTTATATTCCTGTACTATATGAATCCGTATGGCACAGTATGGAGGCTCATCCTTATGCTAAGTGCTGTGCACTCACCTGTGTAGAAGGTTAATTTGCTGCCACTGTCTTCCTGATATATTGGAAAAAAACCCATGAACTCATAAAGTGCACTTTTCCTCCAGGACCACTGAGTGTCACCATCGCTCCGTGGCTTGCGCTGCAAGATGCCGTTTCTCCAGACAAAAAAATTCCTTTGCTAAAATGAATTGGAATGCAGAAAAAAAAAAAAAAAAGTACTTGGAATGAAAATGGGCTGCTTCTTCCTGCAAAGCCCAGGACGGGAAAGATCTGCATCTAAAACGTGAATTATCTATGAAATGCCTCATTTTTATGCAAAGAATCTGATGGGTTTCCAGCCAGACTCTCTAAGCCAGTCTCACAATTTGCAGCATGAGCCTCAGTGACAACAATTACGAGATGGAACAAATGCTTTATCAGGAGACACTAAAAAGTCTGGGATCCCATCATTTGGTGAGCAAAATGAGCAGAACTTGTAGAGAAGAAGTATCAATATTTACAAAAATAAGGAAGGTGGTGGATAAAGCAAATGGAAAACAGCTCTTCAGCAAAGCTTTCCATGGCAAACTGGGGGCATGTAATGAAACTAGTTGGTAATCAATCTAAAACAAATAAAAAAGGTACTTTACACTCCAAGAACTTACTGCTACAAGAGTTATGGAAGCCAAAAGTATTATCGGGGTCAAAAACGTCACAGACAGTCTAACAGAAAATCACTCTATACCAAATGAAACAGGTTTTGATGTACCGTCCACCATCCCTTCTACCATGCTTGAATATGGGAGTAGAACAAGGGGAATGGATTGTGCATATTGGCCAGGTACACCTGCTTTCCCTAAAAAGCACTAAGGGCAGCTGAAATTCGGTGGACTGAAATATCCAGTGGCTTCCTTTTTTCCTGGGTCGATGGAGATGAGTGAGAGCTTACTTGTTTCACATCCCAGCTGTAGCAGAGTGGTGTGCAAATTCACAACAGAGATCCACACACAGATTAATGCTGGCAGGAGAGTGTACTTCAAAGACATCCATATAAGCACCGTGTCAGCAGCCTGATCCTGTTCCTAAGAACCAGAGCTCAGAGAAATGTGCCTTCATAGGTCTCAGGTTTCTGGCCCTACAAACCTTTCATGCTACTTGCTGACTAGACAGACCACTTGCACACAACAGAGAACACGATTGAACAGGAAATAATTTAAATAATTTATTACAAATATAGTACAGGCTGTGGTGATCAGATGCAAAACTTGGGCAAACATACTGATTGCATTTGACTGGCTTTGTTTATCCCTATCTTCTCTCCGTTTGATCCACCTTGACCCCTCTGTTGCTCTGCCTGTGATTTTTACCAAACACTCCCCTCCCACCCAACCCCCCCCCGCTTAGCAGTGTAGATTTGTAAATCCTCAAATTGTCTTTATAGATTTCAAACCCCCCCCTCCAACCTCCAAGCACCCCCCAGTAAGTCCTAAAGCCGCTTTATTGCGTATTTCCTCCTAGACCTATTGCAGTAAGTCCCCTTCATTTGCATACATTCCAGAGAGTTTCCTCCCTTGAATCCACTTCAGTGGGTTTTGCAACAGGGACAAATGGGTTAGTCGTTCATCCAATTGTTGTGGGTTTTAGGAGTGGTTGATTCACGGGGATTACTGTTTGCTGGGTTCCCTGCCTTGTCATTGTTTCTTTGTTCACTATCTGACCTTTTGTTTTGAATAACCTTAATTATCTCCTTAAAAATCAGCCAGATAGTTTTCCATCTGAATTAAAAAAGAACTCTTAGCATTCAGAGCAAGTATGTTTGGTAACAGCCCAAATGCCCTCCTGTACAATGTGTTTTGCTGCTTTTCAGGCAGCATCAAATGTTAGTTTGTGATGTTAAGTCAATGGAAATCGACTCCAATTGATAATGGAAATTATCTCCTGCGAATTGATAGCCTGGCACTATCATTACAAAGCCAGATGGAATGTTCTTGCAACATGAAGCTCGAACATGTCATTTGCAGGAGCATTTATGCTGCTCCTAGCCTCTGTGATGCTTGAGCTTCTGCATCTTGTACACATAGATGGAGCATGATTAATTTCTGCTTTTCTTTTGCTTCATTCCACCCGTTCTTGGTTCATGTGCTGTCATCCTTAAAGGAAATTCACCAGCTCTCCTCTAGATGAGCCACTGGTCTGACCTGATGGGCATGTCATTTTCTTCAAAACAAATATATTGATCATAGAATCCTAGAATGGTTTGGGTTGGAAGGGACATCAAAGATCATCTAGTTCCAATGCTCCTGCTATGGGCAGGAACACTTTCCACTGGATCAGGTTGCTCAAAACCCCATCCAATCTAGCCTTGAACACTTCTAGGGATGGGCAGCCACAACTACTCTGGGCAACCTGTGCCATTCTTCACCATCCTCACAGTAAAGAATTTCTTCCTAATATCTAAGCCAAATCTTCTCTCTTTCAGTTTGAAACTATTGCCCCTTCTTCTGTCACTACATGCTCTTGTAAATAGTTCCTCTCTACTTGTCATCTAATGATGACAACATTATTGTTAAAAATTAATAAGTTTGCCATAATCAACTGCTCTTACCCTAAGCCAGGCAACTGACAGGCAACAAACAGATGCTCTTTGAGAGTAATCAAGGCAAGCGAGGCCCAAGTGCCTGCATGGCGCAGCTCCCGTTCTAAAAGCTGAGAGCAATCTCTTGACACTATAGTTTCTTTATCATGTTCATGCAGGCAGGTCTCCACTGTGCATCTCTGCATGTGCTCTACATGACACGGGCAGAAAACCTCCCAGGCACCATCGTTGCCTCTGTGTTCTGTTTGTTCAGCAAAGCTTGTTCCAGGTACCAACACAAACAGCTTATAACCTACATTCTTCTCCAGGGCAGAGTGACAGGACAAGAGGACATAGTCTTAAGCCACACCAGGGGAGGTTTAGGATGGGGATTGAGAGGAATTTCTTCAGGGTGAATGAGCTGCCCAGGGAGGTGGTGGAGACACTAGCCCTGGAGGTGTTTAAGGGAAGAGTGGACATGGCACTTAGTGCATGGTCTAGTTCACATGGGTGGTGTTTGGTCATAGGTTGGACTCGACGGTCTCAGAGGTATTTTCCAACCGAACTGATTCTGTGATACACAAAGCTACTAATGTTCACAAAGCTTAACCAGTTTCCAGAAGGACCGACGGTGAAGCGCGCCCCAGCGCAGGGGCCACCTGCTCAGGCCGGCGAAGAGCACTCTGTGCCTGCCGAACCACCGGGCTGTGACGCTTCTCAACACCGCGATGCCCGGGGTCCGCCACCCCTGCAGGCCCAGCGCGGAGCCGCTCCGGCCGCTCCCGGCGCCGCGTCCCGCCAGGCTCCTGCTCCCGTCACCAGGACAACGGGCAAGCGGCGCCCAGGGAAGCGCACCACGTGCCCGGAAGCGCCTCGCGGGAGGAAGTGACGGAGCGCCGGGGGAGCCCCGGAGGCCGAGATTTTTTAAAAAAAAAAAAAAAGAAAGGAA
>JAYRBT010000001.1:29324042-29389320 GCA_036023395.1 Myiotriccus ornatus
CCCGCCCCGCCCCGCCCCGCCCGCTCGGCGGGCCCGGCCCGGCTGCCCGCGCGCGGGGGGCGTGTCGGGCGGCGGCGGCGCGGGGGCTGCGGGGCTCCGGCAGCGCGGGCAGCGCGGGGCAGAGCAGAGCGGGGCAGAGCGGGGCAGAGCAGAGCGGGGCAGCGCCGCGGCGGCCGCAGGTGAGACGGGGCTCGGGGCGCGGGCGGCCGCGGCCGGGAGAGTTCCCCGCGGCCGGCGCGGGATGGAACTTGACAGCGGCGGCGGCGGTGCAGCCATTGTCTGCCCGGCCCGGCCGCGGGCAGCTCCCCAGCGCAGCCCCACTCCCGCCCCCCGGCAGCCGCCGCCCGGCTCCGGGCATCCTGCGGCGCATCCCGCCCGCCGGCGCGGCGGGGCTGCGGGCACGGCGCGGCACGGCACGGCACGGGCGGTGGGCAGGGCGCCCGCACGCCGTGCCGGGTGAACTTTGCCGCCGGAGTTGCCGGCGGCCTGGGTGCCGCCTGCCTCCTGCCAGCCTCCCCTGCCGCCCCCCCGGCCGGGAAAGGCGGGCTGGGCACGCCGGGGTGGGGACCGGGTGGTGCAGCGTCCTGGAGTGCTCCGGCGTCGCACCTACTGCTGCTTCCAGAGCATCCCAGAGCAGAGTTAGCGTGTCCCGGCAGCGTCGCCCCTCTGCTTAGGTAGCTTGGAAGCTGCTGAGGAAACGCACAGCAATAGAGGAGAGTTCGCTGTAGTAGTCCTGGTTATCAGTTTTTCTCCCCTCGACCTGTGGGGCAAACCTGTGCAAATCTCACTTGTTCGCTAACTTAGTTTCTCAAGGATGATGTGACAAGACCGGTTACAAGGTTAGGAAATATTCTGCAGACAGCAGTCGTGTGCCAGGGGGAATGGATGGGGTGAGCAAGTAAAACTTCTCTACCTTCTGCCAAGTGTTCGATGACTAGAGTAGATTGGCCTGAGTCTTCTCTGCTCTTATGCTTGAGAAAGGTCAGGAACTTATAGATGGGCCATCTGTGGTGTTCTTGGTGTGTGCTGAGATCAGCAGTGTGGGTTAGGCTCTGGACTGGCCCATGTTCTCATGCTTGTACTGCTGCCTGAGCCAGTTTTCTCCCTTCCTTTCTGCTGTGCGGTCATTCCTGCCATGGAGCTAATAGGCCTTTATATCCTTCAGGGGCTGCCTTTTAGGAGTGCAGTTCTAGCTGTTGTTCAAAGGTTAATTTCAAGTAATGGCCACATTGTTAGTCTGGATTTTTTTTGTTTGTTTGGAAAACCCATGGTTTAATCATTTTTAGTGGGTTATCCATCTCATGGAGCAGCTAGATGAGTCAAGTGATGTGATAGCCTAGTGATCACTAAACATTTGTAAGAGGAAGGTGCTGGAGGATGCACTTGGAGGGGGGGAGAGGGTGTAATTCTGCTGTTTTGTGTGGGAATAGCCTGTGTTTGGATCGGATTACACTAACATGGAGCTGCAGCCTTAGATGAACTTGCTTGGGGAAATACTGTGCCTTTTCACTTTTGTATTTGGAAAGAGTTTTGCTGGATAACTCTGCTTGCTTTGAGTGACTTAAAATTCTTACTGCCCTTCTGCAAAGGGAGAGTGCTTTTCTGTCTATGTCTCCAGAAGGCCTTCTGCCTGCACAGAATTTCAGCAAATTATTCAGTGCCTCTCATGCCAGAGGTTTTTCAGTAAGATTTTCTTTGTGCTGGGACCTGATTTTAGTAAGATGTAGATCAATATGGAATTCTCAGAAATGCTGGAAATTTTACGAATCAGTGGTGCTGTTTGCTGAGGAAACATGGATTGGTGGAACAGAGCACTAAGTCAGAAGCCAGGTTTCCCCTGTTGCAGCTGTTGAGGGTAAGGGTGAACATTAGTTACGTTCTTTCCTTTCACTGACACTTGTGGCATCATAAGTAAGGTAATTCAGCTCACTGATCTGGCAGAAAATGATGTTGAGGGTAGCTTTTCTGCAGTTAACAAGTTGATCTAATGAGCACCAGAAGCGAAGTGAATGCTGGGAGGAATCTGAACAAGGAGGTTGAGGGTGAGCAAGGGACCATAAATTGTTTCCTAATGGCAGCTGAACTAGTAGAGAACTTGGTGTAATGTGTGTAGCTTCACTTGCATTTTAACTCCTTTCAAAGTACCTCATTTACCCACCACACTTTCCTTCCTTCAAAAAGTCTGTATTTGTATTCTCTACCTTCTCAGTTTGTTTATTTTCAAGCTTCATTTAATTTTTGTCCTGTTGCACTCTGGGGAAGACCTTTAAGGCAGTTGCTTCTCCAGACCTTTTATATTCTGGATAGTTTTGTTGCCCAACTCTTTCTAGCTGTAGTAGAGTTGTGCCTGAAGACAGTAGTGACCAGTTAGGAGGAGGTGTGTCTCAGTTGAACAGAAGGTGACTTCAGGGCAGAATTACCTATGGCCACTGCTGAAGCAGTACAGGAAGCCAGTGATGGATTAGCAGGGAGATGCCTGGGCAGGACTCCCTTCTAATCCTGTATGTAGAAGGACTCCCTGTATGTGGAAGACAGGACTGGAGCAGCAGCTCTCTGCTTGCCAATTAAAGATTTTCCAGATTTTGAGGAACATCAATTCCTTAATTTAGCCACCGATCCTCTGCAGTGTTAATGCTGTTGCCCTACTTTAAAGTAATCTGCTGTCCTTAACAGCATATCAGAATTTAAGAAGTTGTCTGGTTGAGACTATTGTTGCACCCTGTTTTCTGCTGCACTAGTCTGTTTGTTTATACACCAGGAAAACATTGTTTGGTGAAGGCTATGAAGCTCAAAATCTCTGGATTTAAAAAAGGCTAGATAAAGGGGCTGTGCCAGTGCTCTGGGCTTCTGGAAGCTCATTTAGAGGTCTCTCATATACACTACAGAGGAGCCACGTGGTGTTTTGGAAATAAATAGGCTGTCAGTGATAACAGGACTATCAGAAACCTTTTTAAAAATCTTACATGAAATTATAACCTTCTAAAAAGTCAGGTTTGTTTTTTTTTTCCTAGTGGAATTCTGTTGAATAATCACTTTTGCTCCCTTTTCTGACTCTAACCCCTCCTGCCAGTACTCCTGGTGTAGCTCTTGTCTCTTGCTGTAGAAAACTCCCCGATCATCTCAATGCATTACTCTTCTGCCTCATTCTTCAACCTCATTTCTCTTCCTCTTGGCTGATGAAAGCGTTCTCCAGTCGTTTCTCAGTCCTGCAATTCAGTGCAACTTACCTTTCTGCTGCTGGAAGATCTCCCTGATTCCGCATGACCTCTTCAGCAACTTTTGCCTTACAAGTGTTGCCAGTGAACATTTCGTCCACTCGGCTTCTGACTCCATTCCTCCTGAAAGCAACTTGCCACCACAGATACCAGCCTCTAGTCTATTATTCAAGTTAAGATCTGTCAGGAACAACAAGTAGCTAGAAAGTCCATATGATCAGAGAAAGAAACAAAGGGCTGGGGGCTGGAGGCTAAATTAGGAGAAGGAGGGACAGAGTTGGTATATCTGCAGTAGGGCAGTGGAGTTGAGGTACTGGAGGAAGAGAGTATCAGAAGTTGTAAAGTGGAGTAGAGGACTGGAAGCACGGTGGAATTTGCCTCTGTTCACTAGCCCTTCTTAAAGGAAAGGTGGTCAGGTCTGTAAACAAATAAGTGTCTGAATGAGCTGCACCTGCTCCTTCACTGCCTTTTTAAGATTTCATGATGCTGTAGCTTCCAACTGTAGCATGGCAATAAAAATACAAGAATGTGTGCATTATGTCTCTGACTGTGGTCATAAAAGATTTAAACTGTGATATAATTTCTGGGTGATTTCAGAACCCCGGCATCCCTGGTCCCTGTGATGTAGCAAAGCTGCGCATGGAGCCTGGTACTGAGATATTCCAGTAAAAAAGCTGTGTAATGGAGTGAAATACAGTTTGATTTTTTCTGTAGCCTGACTTACTTTCCAACTCTCTCAGTGTAGATCTGGAGTCCAGCTCAGCCTGAGCTCCTGGGATCCTGTCACCATGGAGACTGAAAGTGAGCAGAACTCCAACTCCACCAGCGGGAGCTCCAGTTCTGGAGGAAGCACCCGTCCTCAGATATCACAGATGTCTCTCTATGAGCGACAGGCAGTACAGGTGAGACATGGTTATGTTCTGGGATGGCAGGTGCCTCAGTGGAAGGTGGTGGTGAGCTCTTTTCTGTTCCTCTGAGTTATGTGTCCAAGTGGGAGCATGCTCAAAGGACTGTCATGTTTTCAGATTTAGAAATTCTTACGCTAGGCCTGAGTTCTTGCAGCCTGAGACTTCATATTTTATAGGTTACTCCTTCAGTGTTCAGCCTCTTAGATTTAATCTGTACTGTGATCCAATAAATTGATTTTAGCCTGCTGTTCTAGAGCAAGTCACTCAGTTTACCATCCCAGCCTGTCTATACCCTCCATATATGGGAAAACTTGTCTGCCTGTGTGACCACACACACTCCCAGATTCCTGGAGTTTATTAAGCTCTTGCAAGTGTGCTTCTGCTGTCTTGAAATACACCTGTGATTCAGTCTGTTACCAAATTTGTAACTGTACTATGGATTTTGAGGTGCTAATCTAGTGCATGCTTTTTTTTCTCCTGGTCTAGGGGTGTTCTCATGGCTGTTACTTATTTCTTCATTGCTCTCTTCAATCATCCTTCAAGAACACACAAGTTTTGACATTGGGTTTTCCTCTTTCTCTAGGCCCTGCAGGCACTCCAGAGGCAGCCCAATGCAGCCCAGTACTTCCATCAGTTTATGCTCCAGCAGCAGTTTAACAGTGCCCAGCTTCACAGCCTGGCTGCTGTCCAGCAGGTGAGTTGCCAAGAGGCAGAAGAAGAGTTGGATCATTCCCTGGGGAAGATCCAGAAGTTATCTTCTTATGCAGTGCCTTGTGCACTGAGGTCATCCTGATCCCTGATGAGACAAGTCCTCTTGTTTAGAGTTAATACAAACAGCTAGTAAACTGGAAGCCTGATGCAAAGATTCATTTGTTTTTCAGGTACAGAGCGAGAGAAGGTAAAATTTGGCATCTCCATCAGGGAACTTGCACTTCAGAGGCCTATGACTACCTCCTGCACTTTCTTTAAATAAAAGATGGGTGGTTAGATCAGCCATGAATTCAGTACTGTTAAAAAACTATATTAAAGGGAACAGTGGATTGTTACTTCTCTGAGAGTAAACATGTTTGTGTTTGAGTGAAATTTCAGGCGGTATCCTCTGAATTTTCTGTCTTGAAACTTAGTAGTTCATGTTTTCTTTAACATCAAGAGGGATCTGAGGTGGATCATGTCCAGCCAGGAGGCTTTCTTTTTAATTGAGACATATACAGATCAATATGAATCAAGATATTTTATGATGTATAACTATTGAAGTTTTTTTTCTTTATCAACTTTGCTCACCTACCAGACTTTATGAGTTGAGGATGGATTATGTGTGATGTGAATACAGTTCTGTTTGTGTAACAATATCTCAGTAGCTGAACTCCTTGACAGTTAGTCCAGTATGTAGTTGTTCATAAAATACCTACTGTAGTCTTATACTATTGAAGGAATAGAATCTTCTTGTCACTTTTGCACAATTCTTAGTTATGAAATTAACTAAACTCATACGGGGGAATTCCCATGGGATCAGAGAGGGGGAAATAAAAAACCCAATACCTATATTTCTCCACAAACCATATGTGCTGTAATCTGAAATTTGTTACTAGGAGTGCTATCACTGCATTGTTACTAAACTGCCTAGTTAGCCCAGCAAATTGCTAATACTACAGGGAACGTATGGGTGTTCACAGTGGGTTTCATTATCAGGGTGAGAGTTGCAGTGTGTAGTATGACAAGCCGGGGACAAGTATGGTGTGTACCCCTGGGTGGAAGGACTGGAGGTCTTTCACTATCAGGCTAAGGGACTAGGTGTTCTGACAAAGCCAAATAATTGGGCTGGATTGAAAAGTTTATTCCGGGCACTCATTTATCTGTCAATCTTTCTTTCAGGCTACAATTGCAGCCAGTAGACAGGCCAGCTCCCCCAACACTAGCACCTCTCAACAGACCACCACCACCCAGGCTTCTGTAAGTAAAACTGCTCCCTCACACATATATTGAAGCCTCTCTATTACTCCCCATGTTGTTTTTTCTTCTCTTTGTATTTAAGGATGGCAGTCAGCCACACAGCTTCTAAGAATGCTGAGAATCCACAAGATGCAGACAACTCTGAGGATTTGGGGTGCTGTCATTATTGGTGGGGGTTAAGGAGACCAGATAAGGTTTCTGGGTGGGAGAGGCCTCTTAGCTGGAAAAGTAGACATGGATTTCTCTTTGCTGAAGCTTTGAGGATATGTTGTCATGTATTAGAAAAGGGTCAGGACTTTGGAGAAGGAGTCATGGCAGCTTGAAAGGGAATCTCCTTTTGTCTTGGGCAGAGTAGTAGTTTGTTGAATGAGAGGATGTCTATTTTGTAGTGAGTATTGAGGAGGCTGGATTTGTTTGGAGAGTAGATGAGTGGGTAGGGTAGAGAAGATTTTGTGGGTTTTCTACCTTTACTCGAGAGGCTGGAGAAAATGATGTAATTTTTTTTTGGATCTCTTATTGCAGTTGCATGCTAACAGTGATACTCAAGCTCAGCATACGAATGAGGTTAGTATCCAGGGCTTTGGCTAGTTTAGATTGCATAGCCTCTAAGACAAGAACCTTCTTCTTCTTGGTCCCCTGTGGGATACAGGAAAAAAACTGTAAAATGTCTGTTCTGGCTATACCCCACTAAGTGAATTTGTACTTATTTCTTGGTCTCCATGTCTTCATACATGATTTGGAATTTTTTCTGTTCTAAGATCAACCTAGCCACCACATCAGCTGCTCAGCTGATCAGTCGGTCACAGAGCGTGAGTTCCCCCAGCGCCACAACCCTGACACAGTCTGTGCTCCTTGGGAATACCACCTCACCGCCTCTCAACCAGTCACAGGCCCAGATGTATCTTCGGGTAAGAGATGTGCATGCAAAATGTGTCCTGACCATGAAACCCACTTACTGCCCGCTTCAGTGTCTCACTGCTTGGGATTGCCATCACCTGTGGACTAAGTCTAACTTTATGGATGTTGCAGTATATTTTAAAATTGTGTGGGGAAGCTCTTGTCCCTGAAACCACAAGTTTGACTCTGGGCTCTGCCTTTGAGAGTAGATGAGCTTTGTATTGTGTGACTCAGGTGAGAATGCTAACAAATGTGTGTCTCTGCTCTGCATAGATGTTAAAGATCCCATAGCACTTCTCACTAGAGTGTAAATGTGAAATGTATGTCCTAGACTTGAATATAGCTCACAGAAATAAAACTACTCTTCAGTGCTGGAACAGATATATGGTAAATTACTCTTCTACTGTTGTGGTGCTCAGGGATGTAAGTTTAGAAACATAAATTAATGTGAACAAGTAGTCGTTGCTTTAATTGCTTTAAAAGTTCAGCTAAATAGAAAACACTAGGCTTGACTATATAGTTAGTCTGGGGCTTGGTTACCTACTTAAAAAGTCAACTGTGTCTCAATTAACTTTAGATACAGATTGTAATCTCCATCTTCTCAAGCAGCCCTGATCTTGGATGTGTCTTTTATCACCATTTCCTTACCAGTCCCTGATATACATCTGAAAATTCAATGATACCCCAGTTTTTTAGCCAGCCTCAGGCAATCTATGGGAGTTGGCCCAGACCCATGTTTGATAGAAGAGTGCTTGTTTCTATGAGGAAACTGTTCCCAGTTTCCTGCTCCTGAGGGTTAGGTTCAGTGTTACAGTGCAAAGACGGTTGCTGATTTTGCAGTGTGTGACATTGCAGCCCAGGGTTGCTTTGTAATCTGTTTGCTTGTGGTTCGTTGTCTTTCTTTTTCTCTTTCCCTCCACTCCTTTCATTCCACATCACCTGATCCTCAACAGCCACAGCTGGGGAACCTGTTGCAGGTAAACCGGACCCTGGGCCGCAATGTGCCTCTTGCCTCCCAACTCATCCTGATGCCCAACGGGGCTGTGGCTGCTGTCCAGCAGGAGGTACCACCCACTCAGTCTCCTGGGGTCCATGCAGACACAGACCAGGTCAGTGACACCCTCTCCCAGAGTCCTCTCTTCCCCCTGCTTTCTGTCACCCCACACTCTGGTCTTTGTCTTAAGCTGTCCCTGTAAGACAAATCATCTCTATTTTATCCTCATGTAGGAATAATTTCTGCTGAAAATTTCTGATATGAACCACTAGCTGGATCAATCCCATCTTCACAGTTCCATGAGTGTGCTTATGCAAAAAGAACTGTTGAGTTCTATGTCCAATTTTCAGTCACTCTTCAGTTTAGTGTCTTTGCCAGAGGTAGTGTTCCTTCACCCAGCTGATTTTTTCTTGTAAAGATGCCAAAGACTGAACAGGCCACAAAGTCTTAGCTATCCCAATCATTCTTTGGGATTTCCAGTTATTTCATATTTTTCTTGTCTGGAGCACTTTCTTTGAAGAAAACTCAGCCATGATCAAACTTTGAAGATAACTTTACATTTGGGGGAGGAGTTACTACAGAGGATGGCAGCACCAAATTACAGAGAAACTGGTGAAATTGGAAGGGGTGATGGCCATGAGTAGATCTGTGGACCTGCTGAATGGAAAGCCCTGCACAGGGGTAGGAGGCAAGTGGCACAAAAATTGAAAAAGTATGATTGGTCTTTGAAGGGGTATCTCAGTGCTTTTAGAGCCATACTAAACTGGGTCCTACCAATGCAAAGGTATGGCAGGCAGGTATGAAGGCTGTAACGTGCCCCGGAGAAAGATGGTATCCTCAAATCCTGTTCACAGAGTGCCATGAGATCTTTAATTTCCATCAGAGATGGAGAAGGAGGGAGTTCAGGATAATGTGCTTCCTGGGGCGGGCCATGCCTGAGCTTTGCCCTGCAGTGTTAGCCAGCTCCTCACGTGAGACTTGAGGCATCAACTCAGCCTGCATGCCAGTAGAGTGTGTTGCTCAAACTCCCAGCAAGTAATGTGTATAAAGGATTCTGTTTTGTATGTGCGTTTCTAGGTGCAGAACTTGGCTGTGAGGAGCCAGCAGACCTCCACCACTAACACCCAGCTCCAAGGCTCTGCTCAGAAGGCAGCTCTGCCAGGAAGCTCCCAGGCTTCAGGCTTACCGCAGGCCACCAGCACAGGCCAGACCGTGGCAGTGGCTCAGGCCTCCTCTGGCACTGCAGGCCAGTCCCTCAACCTGAGCCAGGGAGCAGCAGGCAGCAATGGTGTCTCCGGGGGTGTGGTGGCAAGTGGTGGGAGCCAGACCTCAATGGGATTGAGCCAGACCTCCTCGGCAGGTGCTGCTGGCAGTTGCCAAAGGAAGGGCACAGGGGTGGTCCAGCCTTTACCGGTAGCGGCTGCCCAGGCTGTGACTGTCAGCCAGGGAAGCCAGACAGAGACAGAGAATGCAGCCACAAAGAAGGGCGAAACAGACAGCAGCGGACAGCAAACGGTGGGCATGAACCTGACCAGGACTGCTACACCAGCACCCAGCCAGACCTTGATTAGCTCAGGTAAGCACACACCTGCTTTTCCTCTTTGAGACCACTGGGCTTTCGCAAGAATGGTATTTGAAAGCCCTGATGGTGAAAGGTTTTCCCATACACCTCCCAGCTTCTGGGCTCCCAGAAACCTCTTGTCTCAAGGGGCTATCCATCCCTATTAGCATGAGAAGTGGATTTAGTCCCTTACGTCATCTGCTAGTAAGCTGACAGTCATTTTGGAGCCTAATGTCTCAAACCAGTGCACTGGCTGCCTGCTTTGCTTTTGTTGTTCCCAGCTGCACTGTTACTAACTTTTCTGCTCTGTTTTTTCTCACTCTGTGTTTGTGTAGCAACATATACGCAGATCCAGCCACACTCACTGATCCAGCAGCAGCAGCAGATCCATCTGCAGAAGCAGGTGGTGATCCAGCAGCAGATAGCCATTCATCACCAGCAGCAGTTTCAGCACCGCCAGTCCCAGCTCCTCCACACAGCCACTCATCTTCAACTGGCCCAACAGCAGCAGCAGCAGCAAGCAGCATCTCTGACCCAACAGCAGCAGCAAGCTCAGCCTCCGCAGCAGCAGCCTCCACCTCAGAACCAGCAGCAGGCTCAGACCCTTGTGGTGCAACCTATGTTGCAGTCCCAACCCCAGCATTTGCAGCTCCAGCAGGACAGTCCTTGCCAGCCAGCCACAAAGTCACCTGTTCCAATTCAGTCAAAATCTCTGGTCACCCCCATCAAACCACCTCAGCTTGGGCCTGCCAAAATGTCAGCAACACAGCAGGCTCCACCACACATCCCAGTGCAGGTGGTGGGAACTCGGCAGCAGGGCTCAGGCCAAGCCCAAGCGCTGGGTTTGGCTCAGATTGCTGCAGCAGTGCCGACATCCCGGGGAATGCCAGCTGTAGTCCAGCCTGTTTCCCAAACCCATGCTGCTTCCCCATCATCATCTTCAGCTCCAGCATCCTCACAGGAAGCTCCCCCTCTCACCACAGGGGTGAATTTGGCACAAGTTCAAGGCACAGCCCACATGGTGAAGAGCCCAGCTTCCTCTCCAGTTGTGGCTCAGATGCCAGCAGCATTCTACATGCAGTCTGTCCAGTTGCCAGTAAGTGATACCATTGAGAAGGAGAATAGCATATGGATTCTCTTTGTTCATTCCTAGGACACCAATCACAGTCCAGGCCCAGGTCAGTGGGATGGGATGGGCAAGGGGTTTGGGGAAAGGGATGTGGAGACTTTTTTGCTCTCGAAAACACTTAATTCCAATCTAACCCCTGGAGTTACTCACTACAAGCATTTCTCTTCCACATTATCATTCAAAGGCTTGCCCCCAAATGGGACAGGTGTCCACATCACATACCAAATACCAGATGTGGCGTACGTTGACCTTGGCTTACTGCTGGGTGACCACCAATTTCATGCTCTATCACTCCTCATTCACAACAGGACATGAGGAAAAAAGTACAATAAAAAGCTTGTGGGTTGAGATAAGAACGTGGAAATCACTTGCCAATTACCATCACCGGCAAAACCAACTCAATTTAGGGAAATTAATTTACTGCCAATTAATCAGTGTAGGGTAACTGGAAATAAGAACAAGTCTGAAAAATACCTGCTCCCTTCTTCACAGGCTCAGGCTTCATTCTCTACTCTTCTACCTCCTCCCCCTGAGCAGTGCAGGAGGAGAGGAAATAGAGGTTATGGTCAGTTGTTAAGGTTTTGTCTTTTCCCCATGTTTTCCCTTGCTGTAGCATGGGATCCCTCCCATGGAATACAGTCCTTCACAAACTTCTCCAATGTGGGCCTTTCCCACAGGCTTCAGTTTTTCATGAACTGCTCCAGTGTGGATTCTTTTGGGTCACAGACCCCTTGGTGTATGGTAGCAGCCACTGACTCTAGGCCTCAGAGGATCTCCTAGCAACAGGCTGTGCAGAGGAAAACAAAGATGGTTCATGTTCTACAAGCCGTGTTTGTGCTGTTGTGAACTGTCTGATTAGGACCTGCCTAAATCCCTGGGACAACAGCACTTTGCGATCTCAGATCATAGAATCATAAATGATTTGAGTTGGAAAGGAGCTTAAAGATCATCTAGTTCCAACCCCCCTTCTGTGGCAGGGACACAGGTTGCTAGGCCAGGTTGCTCAGAGCTTCATCCAGCTTGGCCTTGAACACCTCCTTAGCCAGATTCTGAGATTGTTTCTAGACTTCGCTTCTTCAGGAAGGTGTCGCAGGATTTGTCTCATATTTAGAGTGGGGGCAATTCTGCTCATAGGGAACATGTGTCCCCTGCTCTTTTCACTCTCCTTTGCTGAAACTGATCTGATTTAGCCAAAAGCCTGTTTGGAAATGAATGCCATTCCAATTTCATTCTTCCTGGAACAATCCTTTGAGGTTCACCTATTGACTTGATACTAAACCCATGTATCAACATGAAATGGGACACCAGATCCTAGTCTGTGGTATTGTTCCTTGCTGCGCAAATGCTCCTAAGTAGAGGTACGTACTGTGAAGGAGTTAGAAGCATCTCCAGAAGGAACCCGGATGGAAATCAAGTATGATGGAGCAGGATACATTTTTTTCTTTTTTGCCTTTGATCTGTCGTGTTCTTTGCTTTGGAGCTCTTCTATCTGCTTACGTGTTCCTCTTTATTCATGCAGGGCAAATCTCAGACCTTAGCAGTAAAGCGCAAAGCAGAGTCAGAGGAGGAGAAGGAGGAGTCGCCCAATGTCACTGCACTCCTGCCTGCCAGGTCCTCTCCTGTAACAGACACTCCCAAAAACACAGAGGAGAAGAGTGGCCTTGGAGGTGAGGTACAAAGGAGAGCTCCGCTTGTGTGTGCTAATGATATGATCTTGTATTCAGTTTGAAGTAAGTGGAGCAAAGGGAACTGACTCTTGTGCTGTTAACTTTCCAGATAATTGTGACACTGCTGCCATTGCAATCCCAAATACCACGTCCAGTGAAGGAGCCTCAGTTACCCCCACCTCTGCTTCCACCCCAAACCTCGCAATGGTGTCACGTCAGATGGGAGACTCCAAACCCCCACAAGCCATCGTCAAGCCCCAGATCCTCACACACATCATTGAAGGCTTTGTCATCCAGGAAGGAGCAGAACCCTTTCCAGTACGGATTTTTTGGTTTGGGGGGAGGGAGCTGTAGAAGCTTCTTGGGAGGATGGTGGGTTTCCATCTTTGCACAGGAATATCTTTCCCCATATTTCAACTCAGCATTTCTAGCCTGAGATGCAGACAGTAAAGGGGAAGGGAACAGAGGGAGGTTCATGAATGAATCAAGGCATTAAGAGGTGTCATTAAAGAGAACGAGTTGGAAGGACTAAAACAAGTATTACAGCAACTGTTACTCCAGTAGTCCCCAAAGCAATAATTTATGCAGGAATTATAAGGAGGTTCTTCTTTCTGATTTTTAGTGAGGGAAAGAAGCATTTTGAACAGGCAGTGAGTGAAGTTGAAGAAGTAGGGGGAAATGCAGTTACATGGAATTGCAGGCTATTCAAGGCAGATAGTATTTGGGGATCTTTGAATGAATGGCCAAGCCTCTTGAGTCAGGAAGGGATTAATGACTTTGTTCAGCATGTCTCCTTCCCTATTAGCCAGAGAGATTCTTCTGAGCTGAATTTTGAACTGCCTATACTTTGCAGAGGGTGGTGAACACAGAGAATCCTTTACTGTTGTGTCCAACTCGTTCTCTACTTTTCCAGGTGGGTTGTTCTCAGCTGCTGAAGGAAACTGAGAAACCACTGCAGGGAGAGGCTCCTTCTGGCCAGAATGAAAACCTGTCCAGCAATTCCCTAGGAGGGGACAGTGCTTCCATGGGTGAGTTTCAGCAGGAGGAGGCCTAGATAGTGTTACTGAAAGTTTCCACTCTCTGATACTGTATTATTAACTTTATAGGCTTGTATCTCTTCTTGCTAACTCTTAGAAACTCAAACTATGGACCCAGAATCTCCTTGTCTTGAGTGCCAGAAGACAATATTTTTTGTTGTTGTTAATATGATCTAACACATCCCATGCCAGTAGTTAAGCAGGAGAATCTGAACTGTACCTGTCTTCAATGACTGTGAAGGATGTGTGGACAGAGCAGAGTGTGCAGCTATGGAGATTTCCCCCACAGCCTTGTAGGATGTGAGTGATATGCTGTTTTTCATTTTTTCCATGAAACGGTACTGACAAGGAGAAAAAGCCTGCTCTGTTCAATATCCTGAAGTTCTAATTAGTGGAGCTTCTGCCTCTCTTTTCCCAGCTTCTTTCCCAAGCTAAGCACTTACTAGATTCAATAGAAAATAGTGCTTGGAATCTGTCTCTTCAGAAGAAGAGCATTGGAATGGAGGATCACTGTGTGTGTGATCTGCTTCAGTTCAGTTCATCAGCTAGTGTGTATCTCTGTATCTCTCTAGAGCTTGATAAGAAAGCAAACTTGCTGAAGTGTGAATATTGTGGGAAGTACGCCCCAGCAACCCAGTTCCGTGGCTCCAAGAGGTTTTGTTCCATGACCTGTGCTAAAAGGTAATAATAGCAAGACATAATTTTCCTTATCTCTGACTCTGCATTTTCTGGAACTGGGCATGTGCCCCTTATCCAAGTACTACAACACTTCCATACATCTGAATCTCCCTCCATGGGTTGTACTGGCTACAGAGATCCTTTAGGACTCTAAATGATTTGTAAATGCTTCTAGGTCCAGAGAGATGGATGTTGAGTATATACAGAATTTCTGGCTTGCTCAGAAAATGAAGTGGGAAGGGGGAAGTTCTGGGGCTGCAAAGAACCTCTCTTCAGTGAAATGTACATTTCACTGACTAAATAAATCCATACTGGTTGCTGTCTGATACATTGGTGCTAGACAAAGACACAAGGGAGAATTTGGGAAAAAAATGGGGAGAAGTTAGACCAGTCATTGCTGCCTCCTGTTGATAGCAGAGTGCTTGTTATGGGTCTTTTTTCCCTTAGGGGAATGACTTAATTGACCCTTCAGATGTTAGATCAAGACTCTGGTGTCCAAATATTGCTTGTGTCAGAAGTCTGGACTGGTTCCTTCCAAGGGGAAGTCTTAAAAGGAGGAGGAACAGAACTTGATGGTAAAGAGGAGTTTTATCCCCATCTAGAACAAGGACAAGTATTAGGTTTAGATAGTTGCTCTTTCTTAACTGCTGCTCTGCTTCTGCTTATTTGAGGTACAATGTCAGCTGCAGCCATCAGTTTCGGCTGCAGAGAAAGAAAATGAAGGAATTCCAGGAAGCTAACTACGCTCGTGTGCGCCGACGGGGACCACGGCGCAGCAGCTCCGAAATTGCTCGAACAAAGATCCAGGGCAAGCGCCACAGGGTAAGGACCTTGTCCTGTCAGGGCAGGTCTGTGTAAAATTTGTTATTGCTGGATGTACCACTTTGTCACAGTGGATGTAGTCATACAGAATGCGCTGAGCGCACATTGACACACTTGTTACACAAGGCGCAGTGAGCTGTTCCAATCATTCATTGACTGCAGAAAAGTGGATTCGTGTTTGTACTTGTTCTGTTCACTCTGTGTTCACTCCTGTGTGTGTCTCGAAGGTCTCAGTGAATGAGATCAGCTGACAGCCTTGGTAAAAAACAATCCACTTTGATTAGCAGTCTTTCACATGCATGACTTAAATCGGATTGTAGAAGAAGCAAATGAGCTTCAGTGCTGATATGAGGAAGAGAGGGAGCTCTTGGGTCAGCTGCCTGTGGACCAACAGCCTGAGACAGTTGTTCTAGACTATTGGGACAACTTCTGCTGGTCCCAGTGTCTTATTTTGCAGCTAGTAGTTTCGAATTTCTTACAAAACACCTTTTGTTTTCTTTCCCATGGGCTTGTAGGGTCAGGAAGACTCAAGTCGAGGCTCTGATAACTCCAGCTATGATGAAGCCTTGTCTCCTACATCTCCAGGACCCCTGTCAGTAAGAGCCAATCATGGAGAGAGGGACCTGGCAAACTCTAGTATGGCCCCACCTACCCCAGATCTACATGGCATCAACCCAGTCTTCCTGTCCAGCAATCCTAGTCGTTGGAGTGTGGAGGAAGTGTACGAGTTCATTGCATCACTGCAAGGTGAAGTTAAGATCCTCTCCTGCACTCCTGTGATCCAGTGGCATGGGGAGAGATATGTTGGCTCTCTTTCTGGAAAGAAAATAGTGTCAGTGGTGCCTAGTGCTCCTGCATGTTTCTGAATTGGAGTGGGTTATGGATTCTCAAGATGCATTTCTCAAGTATCCTGTGTGCTCAGGGAGACTGAGGACTAAAGTGGGGAGGGGGCTTGGTTAGATTCCTAGCTTGCTTTTCTGTACCTGCCAGAGGTGCAGAGAGTAGGAGCAGGGGAGTGCCCAAAGCACGGATGCTTCTCACTATTCTTTTTCTTTCGGTTTGTGTCACAGGGTGCCAGGAGATTGCTGAGGAGTTTCGGGCACAGGAAATTGATGGTCAGGCCCTATTGCTTCTGAAGGAGGAACATCTCATGAGTGCCATGAACATCAAGCTGGGACCAGCTCTCAAGATCTGTGCCAAGATCAATGTCCTCAAGGAGACCTAACAGCTCTGAAGCCAAAGGTCTCATGTTTGCTCTGACCCCGAGGCAGCTGCCAGTTTTGGAGCATCCTGCTGGGGCAGGAAAGAATGGAACAGTCCCCTGTGGTCTTGCATTCAAGAAGAATGAGAAGGAATTTAACTGATTGAAACTGCCATGCACAAGCCCATGTCTTGGTCTCTTAATGGTGCTACGAGGTTGAGGAGAACTGTCACCTGGGGCCTTTAAACAACTTTCCTTCTTACTGATTTTGAATATGACTCCCCTATATACCACATAAAGCTGTGAAGGGGATCTCTTTCTGTCTTAGAAGACTTCTGAAAGGGAACTGCCCTAACCCATGTTTGCCATGGCAGGTCTGCTAGATACTAGTTTTGAATATCACTGCCAGAACTTGAGACATAAGGAGAGCTGGCCCGACGTGGACATTGGGAGCACCTGTGCTTGGGGTTTTATGAAGGGTAACTAGAAAATTCTGAGTGACAGAGGTGGACAAAGAAGAATTTGAGCAAAAGGGATGCTGCTTTTCCACTTTTGAAAATACCTAGGCTGCTCATGAACTGGGTGTAATAGCCATTCCAGCACACATACCAAACTTGAAGGCCTGTGGCAGTAGGAGCTGTTGAGTCTTCACTCTGCATGTGTACAGGAGACAGTAAAGCTAAAGTGTTGTGGCAGCTGTTCACTCCAGGTGCTCCTCTCAGAACCAGACAGAGGATTTTTCCTGAGCGCTCATGACAAAATGATGGGAAAGTCGAAGGGGAGGGGGATTGTCTAATATTAGGGAACCTTACAACACTAGGTTTGTCTTCCCATTGTGCTAGGGCATAATTTGCAGATCCAAAGGAGTCTCCAGAAGCACCAAGGCTCTTTGTGAAATTGGACTGGTTTGGTTTTTTTTTTTGGTGTGTGTGCGTGTTTTCTTACCAATTTGTATTCTTTTTGTGTCTGTCTTCATTATCCTCAGGAGAGCTTATGGGACAAAGTTTAAGCTGGCAGGATTGTACTGCCTGCCTAAGGCTTTTTGTTTTGTTTTTTGTTATAAAAGAAATATTTCTCTTCCTCAGTTAAAAAACTGAACACACCCCACAACAACTGAATACACCCCACAACAACTGAATACTAATTCTTTAATGTTACTTCTCATTTCTAAAGGGTAGAAATTATGTTATAGACTGAGTTCCTCCTATTCAGCCCCTCCAGGTTTGGGTTTTGGCTTTTTTTTAAGGACCAGATGTGGTATTCTGAAGTTTTGTAAGCAAATTGCCAAATGTGAAAACCTGGGCAGGGTTCTTCTCTTCCAGAAGCACCTCTGCTTCAAACAGGCAAAAACCCTGAAGGAATCACACAAACTATGAAGAGGTAAGTGCCCTCTAGAGCCACATACCTGAAAGCAAGATGGTGTTATAAACCATGTGTCTTGGCTTTTCTGTTTTTAGAAGTTTCACGTGAGTATTTGAGTGAAACATAAGACTGTTCTGTGTGGAAAGCATCTACTGTTGCAGAAAAGCTGTAGTGACATGGGAGAAGGCCTAATAGCATAGGTAGGAAAACATTAGAGATCTTTGGAATGGGCTGTTGACCCCTCTTAGAAAAAAAGAGGAATGTGCTAGTAGATGGATAAAATGTGGCAGGAGCTTCCTGGCAGGAGCTTCCTTGCATTCCTAACTGTACTCTTGGATCTCTTTCATTACATCCTTGTTCCTGGGAGAGAAGACTTCTGTGGCTTCATGAATGAAAATAGGCCCCAAGGAAGCTGCCTATGCTTGCTTGCACGCTGATAACACTATTTGGTCCAATGTAATTTGGGGGCAGGGAAGGGGGAGGTTAGAATCAGCAATCAGCAGAGAAAGTGTGCCCTTAAACTATTTTCTCCTTAGCAGGCTGGGTGTGATAGAACTGTTCAGTTTGACCCTTTGCAAAGTGGGCAGACAGCTAGCCTGCAAGTGTTGCTAGCTACTTCTGAGGACTGGATTTTATTTCAGTCAAATGGGAAGGCTTCCCTTCTTCATTTCATGTTCACTGTTCTTAATAAAAAGATGCTTGATCAGGCTTTGCATGTCTGGCTGCTTTTTAACCCCCCTCCTGAACCTGAACGTTAACCGAGGCTTTGATAAGTACAACCTTCACTACAAAGTTACTTTTGATTTTTGTTGCTGCAGAAGAATACAGAGCATAATCCATCCATCCATAACTACTTGAGCTTTTAAAGTTTCAGTTTTGAAAGATGTGCATAGCCTTCCCTCTTCAGCCCTAGGCGAACTGGAGCGAAATGTGGCAGCAAAAACCATGAACTAACAAAAACAGATTCATTGCCGGCATGAGTAGTTCAGGCACAAGGCACCACCTTTCAGCTTTGGGTAAGAAAGATACTTTGGCACCAAAGCAAGCTCCTGTTACATCAGCACAACACAAGGTTTTTTTTGGTCACTTTATTTTTGAAAGTTGTGTTTTGTACAAAAAAAATTACCTTAAACACCACCATGAAAAACAGTTACAACAGACTTCCTATTTTTCCCATGTTGTGAGAAAGACTGAGACTGTAACAAAGGTCAAAGAAAGCAAGAATTGTTTGCCCACTTTAAACCCAGCAAAAAAGCAGGGCTACCCCTTTTTTCTCAATGTCATTGTTCAGACAGCATTAAAAATACATGAATCTCGTCTGTACTCTGTTGTTACCAGTAGTGGCTTGCTTATTCACAGTCTCTGCTCTCAACACTGAGGGCAGTTCTCCTGCCAGTCCACAATAGGGTAGAAGGGGATTGCTCAGAGTGTAGCCTCTCAAATAAAAAGCAATTAAGAATCAAGGTGCCAAGTTCCAGTAGGTTCCCCCTAAGTCTATAACTCAGCTGTACCTGCTTTTCCCCAGGGCCCCAAGAGAAGATCTCTCTCACTCCCAAACATTGGCAGTATATATATTGTAAGTACCATCTGCACAGGGCAAGTGTACTAAGACTGGCCTACACCATGCTTAAGGGGACAGTGATTTATGAAAGTTGACCAAGTAAGTGCAAGAGTCCCTTACGCAGTTTTCACTGTGTTACCATTCTTATCCTGGGCTTCTGTGGTTCCTATTAAACAAAAATAAATTCTGATAGCTTCACAGGAAAACCCTCTGCCAACCAAGGAACTTCTGGCAAGCATGAAATCACAATGCTGACAGTGACTGAGCTGTGTGGGCAGTCACCTTGGGAAGCTTGTATCAGAATTCAAATGGCAGCTACCTGTCTCGTTTTGTCTTGATGTCAGTTTCAGCAAATGTTCCTTTTCCTTAGTAGCACATCGTTTCCTTTTGCTTCTCTATGATTGAGAAGACAGAGACAATATTTTGACTGAAGTCATGAGACTGTATTTAATTCCTATATTCTTTAAGCATTGCCCCTCCCCAGTCTGAGAGGCTGGCATGTATCCCTTTACAGCTGTTGAAGGAAACCAGCGCATACTTCTCAATACTTTGCCATTAGTAGAACAAAAGACTGCACAGGTGTTAATGCGTCTTCCGCCCCCAGAGTCTGGCATAGAGCACTCTGTGCCAGTTATGCCAGCAGAAATTGTGTAACAGTACAAAAGCTAGAAAAGCTGAAAATGCATTCAAAGAAAAATAATTCCAGTGTAAACCCTAGGGAAAAAAAGGAAAAAAAAAGACAAAATATCCCTTTTACAGTGTCAGCTGTTTCAGCCCATGGCCTTTTTCCCTTCCCATTTCTGCACCTATCCATGGCCCTTTTTTCCTCTCAGTGATTCATCTCCCATTCCTGCTCAGTGTTGAACACTCATATTGCTTTCTTGTTGTCTTTACTCAACTCTCAGCACTTCTCCCCCAGCTCTGCTGCATTTTTAAAAACCTAAAACAGCATTATATTTGTAAGACACATCATCAGGGACCAGTGCTGTTCACATCCAGAGGCATCCATGGGACTTGACACACCGGAGACAGGAGAAGCAGTGTAAAGAAAATCAGAAGTGAGAGAAGGAGAACTGGCTGGGAGGCACCCGGCTAAACAAGCACTGGGAAGATGGGGAGAAAAGAACTCGGTGTGGAAAGCCTATCACATTGGTAGCAAGTGGTCATCCCGTTCTTCTGACTCCTCGCCCAGCTGGTCGTCCCCCACACCGCGGTACGCGGCCGGCGCGTTTCGAGGCTTGGATCGGCACACAAAGTCACACCCGTCCTACAAGCACAGGACACGGCACCACCATCAGACTCTGAAACTAACTCAGCATCCAAAGCAAAGCAGCTCCTGGGATTTCACTTTTGCTAAGGGACTATGCCTATTGCTGTGCTACCTAAGACATGTCCCCAAAACTTTGTCTTGACACAGAAACATCCCGCTCGGTCCTGAAAGCTCTGGGCATATTGATTAACAGTGTGCAGCAACATCAGGCCAAGGCAAGCATGAGGTATAAATGGCACTGCCTATGATGACCAAGAGAGGGTTTCAGGGGGGTCGGACATGAGTATTTCACAGTCCACAGGTGAACATTTCTCTCTGGAAAGCACTAACTAACCCCTAATAAGCATGTGTCCTAGTTTGTTATGTAGCAGTTACAGGATAGTGGCATGGAATCAGTCTTGGCAAGGATTCAAAATTATTGTACTCAAGAGAAATGAAACAGATATCCTCTTCTGCTTCAAGGTACGTCACTCTGGCAGTAGATCTACCCAAGAGACACAGTCTGCCATTTTCTCCTCATACAAGGGCCAGGCTGGGAATATATAGGGATTTTCACTCACCGCCACCAAATTGCCCAGATCTTGCCAGAAGGCAAAGTGAGGAAACTGCTCCATGCCCTTTGCTCCCACTACAAGGCGCTGGTAGAGGAACCCACCAATGATGTAGACTGCAATCAGTGAGGCAAACCTGGAAGGCAGAGTTAAAATAGATAAATAAATAAATCAAAGCCGAGGAAATCCTATAGACAATCTCTTCCAAGCCAGCTACCTGCCTCATATTGGCATTAGAGCAAGTATCTGAGCACCACTCAAGAGCAGAGCTATAAATAGAAAACAGACCACAGAAGGTCCCCAAATTATCGATCTGCTAGTATAAATCTTTTAGCAGCATTATGTGAAGCAGCGCCTCTAAGCACACGGAAAATGAGTCAAGACTCCTGAATTCTGAGCTCTAGCAAAGAGCCATTATACATTTTTTGGAAGTCACATCTCCATGTTTGAAGTGTCTGGAAGCTATGAAGGAGACTGTTTACAGGGAACAGAGCAGCCCTGCTCTTGCTTTGAGCAAGAGCTTTTGTCCAAAAAGCTCAGAGGCATAGTAACGTCTAATAGTGGCTGTGGGAAGGTATACTACAATTAGTTAGTCTACTATAGCATTTGTGAGGTTTCTAAATAGCACTGGAGATTATGGGCTAGGCACAAACAGCTCTTCCAATGACTCACGTGATCAGCAGAATGGAGCCAACGCTGAGGTGGGAATTCTCAGCTGGACAAGCCACACTGCTGTCCATCTCAAAGAGGTAGAAACACTCCTGCTCCTTTTCCCGCTCTTCAGAAATAATGCTGAATGAACTCTGCAATTTGGGAAAAGTTAAGTCATGTGAAAACATGCTCAGGCACATTGAACTTCACCAGGAGACAGTTCTACCACTGCTGGTGCAGCCAGGCAACAGATACTGGAGGACACCTCGCTGCCCCCTCAAAGCCCTTGTGCTTACAAACAACTACTTGTCTGGCAGCCTCCTGATCCTCTCCCACCTCATATGTCACTCACCGCTGTAACTCCCCGCTTGCAAGAAATCATTATCACAGCTCGTCTCTTCTCACCACTGCAGTGAGTGCCATATGAATCACCTCCTTTATAAATCAGCATGATCCAGTCACCTGCCAGGAGAGAAACCCACAGACTGCAAATCCAGATCAGGAGGCAAAAGGCAGCTGCTGAGTAAGAAAAGTGTGGAGCAGAATCTTACTTCCATTGAAGACCTGGGTCTCATTGATTCTTCCTATCACTGTGGTCTTTCCGTTCTGCTTATCTGTTTGCACCAGGCCACCATAATCGCGCGAGGTGCTGTTGACTTCCCTGCACACCCTGAATTGGTAGACGTAGTTTTCCGTTTTGCTTTTCTCCACAGTCACATTAAACCTGCAGCAGGGAAAGGACAGATCAGACAACACATTGGATTACAAAGAAACATTCTCAGAGCAGCAGGCACTTCAGACCTGAAGAGTCAGAGTCCATACAGATGGGGGAGCCCATTTTGCAGTGTTACCCCAAATTTTCCCCTCCTCCTGGCCCAAGGACAGGCACTGCACAGCCCCGAGGCCTGCAGGGTGTTGTACTGTACCTCATGTGGCTCAGGGGCTCCAGTTTCTTCAGCAGGGCTCTTTCCATTTGTGACTCACTGCTTTCATCACCAATCACATCACAGCTCCTCTCTTCAGACTGCTCAGCCCCCAATACAACCAGGGCCATAAAGACCAGCAGCAAGGCAGAGGTATGGCAAGGTGATGACATCCTGTACACAAGCCACAGAGAACACAGAGGATTAACTGTTTCAGCCCCCTGAAAACTAACTTCAGGGTCATGAAGTCAGTGATTAGCCACTTCCTCAGTCCTGACTGCAAAAAGGAGAAGCTGAAATCTAGAAACAACTCACAGTTCCGCAGAGACACTAAATCTGAGTCTGTTGCATGGCTAAAGGCAATTCACTGGGCCCACTCGGGACTCTTTTTTTTCTGAATTTTCCCTTGGGACCTCCAAAAATTTTGCTGCTCAGCACACCAATTAGCTGTCAGACCAGAGCCCAGTAGGGTGAACACTGGAGTAATTTTCAGGCATAAACCACTGTTATTGCATTGCACCGAGAAGCCAGTCAGCAGAAAATTATTTATCACGCCTCTAATCAATCCTCTTCAACAGATCTCATGCAGAGAGCTCACAGGAAAGACCCACTGTGATTAGTCAGGCTCTGTTCAAGTGCCTTAATCTTAATAATTATCTTTCTAGTACTACTTTAGCTGACAATCTGAAAGCGTTTAATAATGCTAAGCTGCAACTTCACAGAAGTTTTCTTCCGTTTACACAAGGGAAGGAGGAAAGCAAGACATCCTGTGCGAGATCCAGGCAACGAAGCTGTCATGAAGATGATAATAATAATAATAATAAAATCTAGAAGACCTGGCTTTCAGGTTCATGCTAAAGTCACACACAACACATTCAATGACCGCACCCAGCCAACCAAAGCAGTACAACAGATTCTCCTGCTGCAGATTTTGGTAAGGCCCCACGTGCTGGCGGAAGGCAGCCGGCAGACCCTCAGTTAAATAATCGCCCGGCTGCAGACGGGCACAGAGCCCGCCTGACTGAACCCAGCGGTTTCCCCGCACCCCTGCCGGACACTGCCGAGCCGGGGCTCTGCTCGCCGCGGGGGCCAGGCGCCCACACGAGGTTAGAAACGCCTAAACCCCCGAATCGGTCAGGCTGCAAGGAACCACAGCGGGTCACCAGGTCCAGCCTCCTCGCACAAGCAGGGCCGTCCTAGAGCACAAGGCACAGGACGGCGTCCAGGCGGCTCTGGAACATCCCCGGCGAGGGAAACCTCCCCCCCCGGGCAGCCTGTTCCGTGCGCGCCGGCTGAAATGAGGAAGCCCGTGACACGAGGGCTCGTGACTCGCCTCTCCCGAGGCCAAAGGCAGGTCCCTGCCCCCAGCGCCGGGCACGGCTCCTGCCGGGAACCCTCCGCGCGGCGCCGGGAGCGACTCCGGACAGTCCCCCCGGCCGCTGCCCGCCCCGCGGCTCCCCCTCGCCGTGCCCCGCTCCGCCCCAGCCCCGCGCACCCACCTGCGGCCGCCCCCGCGCCCTCCCCGCCGCGCACGGGCACAGGCGCCGCCGCCCGTAGGGGAAGAGAGACGGGCGGGTCACGGGTATCCCATGCCGGGCGGCCCGCGGAGCGCAGGCACGGGCGACACCGGCCTCCTCCACGTCCCGGCCGGCTCCCTCGCCCGCCCCGCCAGCCGGAAGGAGCGTGGCGGAACTGGCGCTGCCGCCAATGGGAGCGCGGGAGCCGCCGGGATCACCCGCCCAGGAGCGGCCCCGCAGCGAATGGAGCGCGGCGGGGAGCGCCGGGATGCGCCGGGCCCCGCCCACTTCCCTCACCACCCAATGGGCGGGGGCAGGCTGTGCCGGGGCCCCGCCTCCCCTCGCTTCCCGTCCAATGAGCGGCGAGGGCCGGCGGAAAGGGCGGGTCCGGCGGGGCGGCCCTGTGGAGGCGGTGGGGCGGCCCTGTGGAGGCGGTGGGCGCGGGGAGGCGGTGCCGAGGCGAGCGGGCCGCCGCGCTCCCGGCTGGGAGTCACCTCCTCCCAGTGCGCTGTGGCTTTCCTAGTTGGAAGTCGCGCTTTTCCTCTGTTCTGTCCCCCGTACAGCAGCAGCCAGGCTCCTCGGCCACACCGCTCCCCTCGCTGCCGGAGGCGGTGGTGGGTCCAGCAGTTTGTCCTGGGGCTTCGCCGTCCCCACCGGGTGCCTCCAGGGTGTTAAACGAGCGAGGGGGTCTAGACCGGTTCACAAAACTGCTTTGTGCCCTCCATCGTTCTGATTTTGCCCCCACTTTGTGTCTCTGTGGTAGACTCTCTCCAGTACGTTCATGGTTTTTTGTGCTTTGGAATCAAGATGTCTCTCGCAGCTCCTGCAAGTTTTGCCACCGCAGAGGAATTCCGGGTCCAGCTGATAGTGCACAAGGGTGGTGGACTTGAGCATCTTGGGTGTGATTCATAAAGCTATAAACTATTTCAGACTGGCCCATTTAAAGGACATTTATCTCCTTAAGTCATGCTCCCACTGCAGTGATAAGAGAGTCCACTTTCCAGGGGTCTGTTGCTGGAAGGGACAGATGTTCCTTGTCAGAGTTCTGAGGCTTTTGCATCTTTTACTTAAGGAAGAAATGTGGTGTTTAATGAACTTAGCAACATGCTAGAGAAGCCACTTGTTTGAGATAAGTTTGGAAGGTTTCCCCATGGTATGCTGCTCCAGCAATGAAGAACTGGGGAAGGAGCGTTGTTGGCACCTGGAAAACAGATTGATTTAGTCCTGCTGTGATTCGACTGGGAGTATGGCAGAGCTGCAGAAGTGAGACTTATTTATTCACACTTAGCTATTAACTGTGCGTTGCCTGCCCACCTCCTACGGTGTGACCGCTCCCTCTCTACTTCCTGTTGAAGATAAGAATTCAACTTAGAGCTGATATTTGAGAAAAAAATGGTAAACCGCATCAAAACAGAGGTCTTAATTCTTTCTTGCGAGCCTTTGCTTCTCCAGTTCTTCACAAATAGCACTGTCTTTTTGGTCACTCTGCTGCCTGCAGGGCCTTTTCCCCTTGGTCTTGGCACTTAGGCTATGTCTGAATCCTGTTGGCTTCTTTTCAGCCCCACAGATTGTATTCCCAGCTAAGTTGTTGTTGTGAGTGTAGGAGCTCTCTGGGCTTGAGAGCTGTCTTTAGACTTCTGTATTATCCACTCAAAGCATTCAGGAGAGACTTTCTTCCTCTTCCTGCTGTCTTCTGCCTTCCCCTTCCCTTCAAGCACAGACTCCCTATCTTGCTGTCTACAGGCTCGACCCAGGACTGGAAGGAATTCTGTGGGTGCTACATGCTACTCTTAGAGGCAAGTGGAGAAATTTGCAGAAATATCCGATTCATGCCTTCCTAGACATGTGCATTGTAACGAATTGGCCATAACACTGTATCAAACTAAGCATGCTCCTGTGCAATCATTTCTCAAATTTAAGCATGTCACCAGGACGCATAACAATCATCCCTGTTGGGAGTAGCAGTCATCTCAACTACTTTGCTGAGAATGCCCAAACAATTCTGGTAAATTGCCTGTACTCTACTGTGCTGAAGATGTGCACCCTGAGCCTGGCAAACATCCCCATTCTGAGCATGAAATGGAAAGGATCAGAATCTGGATTAAAACAAAAATCAGCCAGCCACATGTGGCTAAGAGGTTTCTCAGGATGCTAGAAGCATCAGTAGTCCCCATCATAGAATCAAAGAATTTTTTAGGATGGAAAAGACCCTTAAGATCACTGAGTTCAACCATTAATCTGACACTGCCAAGCCCACCACTAAACCATGTCCTAAGCTTCACATCTGCATCTTTTTAAAAAACTTTCAGGGATGGTGATGCAACCACTTTCCTGGGCAGCTCTCCCAGTGCTTGATAATCCTTTTGGTCAAGAAATTTTTCCCAACATCCAATCTAAACCTCCCCCAGTGCAACTTGAACTATTTCATCAATGGTCAGTACTTCAAAAGAAAAGTATCCTTTCCTCTTATTGCTGACCACAGAGTCACTAAATGATTGCGTTGGGAAGGGATCTCTCAAGGTCTTATGGTCCATCCCCCTGCTCAAGACAGGCCATCTACAGCCTGGTCCACCTACAGCCCAGGACTGTGTCCAGACAACTCTCTATTGAGGGAGGCACCTCAGCCTTTCTGGTCGACCTCTGTCAGTATTTGATCACCCTCACAGTAAAAAAGTGTTTCCTGACATTCAGAGAGAACATCTTCTGTGCCCATTGCTTGTTGTCCTGTCACTGGGCACCACTAAAAAGAGTTTGATTCTTCTTATACCCTTCCTTCAGGAATTTATATACATTAATTAGATGCTCTCCAAGATGTCTCTTCTTCAGGCTAAACAGTCCCAGATCTCTCAGCCTTTCCTCTTAGAAGAGTTGCTGCAGTCCATCATCTTTGTGGCCCTTTGCTAGACTCTCTCCAGCGTGTCCATCTCTCTCTCATACTGATGCTGTTAAGGTGTTCACTCAGAGAGTCTTGAGGGATGCCAGCTCTCAGTGCCTGCCTTGTGTCGCAAGCACATTCACACTGGTGTTTGGTGTAGAAACAGTTCCTAGTAGAAGTGTCCAGAGCTCACAAGGCTTCCTTCTTAAACTCACGCTGTCCACCTCTACTTCCCTTTTGACAGCAGCTGGGCTGCCAGTTTGCCATAGCCATTGCTAATCGCACTTTTCATTTTGTGCTTGTGCTATTCACCTTCTTACCTTGTGCTTTTTTTATCCACCTGCTTCTGTCCCTTGAAAGGAAGCTCCTCAGAGCAGCACACATCCTCCCAGTTACTGCCTCCGTGTAACCACACCCTCTTGCATTGGCAACAGTTAGAATATCCGTGATCTTGGTGATTAATCACCTTTTCCACTAGCAGTTATTCTTAAAACATCCTTCATCAGATTAGGAAATGGAAGTTGCTGCAGTTACACTGCTTTCCATTCTGTTTTAAATTTGGTTATCTTGGGCAGCTGGAGATGGAGGTTGCAACTTCACATTTCTTGTCTTTTGAATATAGCCTCAGGTTTCCTGTTTCTCAGGCGTGAAGCCCTGTTATTCAACAGCCTGATCGAAACATCTTGTGTGCACTCTTTGCTTTGGCATGGAGGGAAGCAGATCAGAAACTTCTGCAGCCGATGAGACTGAGGAGGTAACGTATATGTCTGTCAAATTCTCTCAGGCTTCTCCGCCAAGGGCCAAAGCTTCACAGAAAAAAAGAGGTAAGAAATCCAGGTGAGGTCAGTCAACAAAAGATTTTATTTTGAGTGCAGGCAAGACCTAACAGAAACACTCTGAGCTCGCTACTGATTCTGAGTGCCAGCTTAGGGTGCTGTTGCTTTGGTTCTAAAATTACTGTGAACATTTTAATGTGAAAAAAGCTGATGGGTTTGAGACCCAGCATTGTTCCCCTCCCTCTTTTTTCAGTGTCTACTGGGCATTCAACCCAGGCATTCTTTTGTCCACAAGAGATTTAAAGTTGTTTGCTTGTCAGCAATAAGGGATTGTGAGCAATAGTTATTTGAAGGGCAGGCAAGATGAGAATACAGATAAATTAGAGGCATATGGTAATCAGAGATCAGAGAGAGAGAAGGCATATGATATCATGCAGCCTCTCTCCCCTGAGGCTATGAAGGATTCTTTTGTAATAGATTTTTTTTCTGTTTTCTGTGTTCTAGTTTTATATGCCTCCCAGTGAGCAAATTTTCAGCTTTTGCCTTGAGACAGTTTTGCAGGGAATCTTACTATCAGGAAGATTTTCTTAGTGCTTTCCTTAAATTTTTTCTTTCCTTATTTTCTCTCCGTTACCTCGACAGGCGTTGTCAGTGTCACATTGAGCAGTTCCTCTGGCTGCTTAGTTGAGAAATGGCACCTTAGAAGAGTGAGATTTTGCATTGATGGTCATTCTTTGTAAGTGTCTCCTTCTCACAAAATATCGGAGGGGTTGGAACTGCAATATCTTAAGGTCCTTTCCAACCCAAACTGTTCTCTGATTCTATGAAATGCCTGTGTACTTCAGACGAGTTGTGTTGCGTTGGCTGCAATACTAATGGTTCACTTTAATTTTTTTCAGAGCTGTTATAGCAGAGGGGCTCTTACTGTGGGATACAAGATTTCTATGCCCTGATCAGAATAATTGCATATACCTGTGGTGGTTACTGCTGCCAGGTCACTTGCTGCATGATGGGAAAAAAGCCAGCAGAGAAACCCCCAAGTTTCTCTCCAGTACTCACACTCGATCTGCTTGGAAAGCAGTCTTGCTTTTGCACATGTTTTTATCTGAAAACACAGTGACATCTCTTGAGATGTTTGCATTTTTCTTTTTGATATTCCTCCTTTCCACAGTCTTTTATGTACCCTCATCTTTTTGAGCTGAAGTCAGAGAGCCTAAAATAAGGAAGCTGATCTTTGAACACACTTTCTGTGCATATTATTTGATTATTTCTCAGCTCTCTTCAGCATGCAAGGGGTCCCTAAGGAGCTCAATTTAAGTACCTTCCTTTAGAAGATCTTCATATTCAACTCTGTCCCTGCCTTCATCACTTTCGAGAGATATGCTTTCAGGCATTTTTCCTCTGTTCAAGTGCACACCCTTGTGACTTTGTAGTCATCTCTGTGGCACACTATCACGGGTGTATAGATCAGTCCTCTGGTTAAACAAACAGGTTTTGGCTCTTATGAACTCCTCAAAAACTAAGAGTTGCCCTGGTTGTGTCTTCTATTTGGCTTCCAGAGAGTCTTAGATATGCTGCAGTACCAAAATGTCAGTCCACCAGTCACTTAAGACAGTGTTAGCCTGTGTGATGTGTTTGTCGTTTCTTTTTTTCTGCAGTTGGTCTAAAACAATAGAGAACTGCTCTATTCCCTGCCGGGAGGCACCAGCTCGGATGCCCGGTGCTGACATTTAAGGATTAACTGTTTCACACACTGTCATCCCACCCTTGTCTTGTCAGTAGTTTTCCTTAAAATCAGTAATAGTGATCTGAAGGATCCAGGAGATAGCTTCTTTGGAGAGGCAAGAGAGGAAGGAAAACAGAAGTGCAAATCCTCAGAAGTATGATCTCAGAACCAAGAGATATGTTTCAACAGATATTTATCTCCTTTTACTTAGTTTTCAGTTGTAATCTGCAGAGAAGAATCTCCACCCTATCCCTTATCCTCAGGCTGACGGCATTCTCTTGAGGCTTTTTCTGATGACAAAACCCAAGTCACCAGAGATACAAACATGACCTTACAAGAAGAATAGAGAGCAGAGTCAAAGTTCAAGTTCCAGACCCAGTCCAAGTCCTACAGTTCTCCCATTGTCTCGTTGTGTGAAGCCAAAGAGTATGTTGTAATTGAAAAGTCTTTCTGTGTTTTGTAACTGAAAAGAGGTGGGGGTTTGTTATTTAATAATAAGTTTACAAAATAAGAAATATAATTTTTAAACTATGATTGGGCAGCTAGAAGTCCTACAAGCTTCAGGAAACATGACAAAACCTTTATCTTAGAAAAGATCTTTATACCAAAAGAATGATGCTTGCAACAAAGCTCCCTCATGCTCTCTCTTGTTACCTTCGAAACTTCTAGCCAGAACTGCAGGTCTAAATATATTGCTAAAAATGAGAAAATGGCCTTAACATTAGTGAGCCTGCAAACTGCTCAAGATAAAAATGAATTAGTATTTATTAATTTACTGACTTGGTCTACTTTCTGTATTTGCACAAAGCTTCCCCTGTTTAAAGGACACATTCTTGTTTTCTAAGTTAAGTCCCTTTCCCTTCTCTTTTAGTGCTGGCTTTCTTTGCCTTTCCCACACTATTCTTGATACGTGATATGCATTTGTTTTCAGCCTCCACCAGGAGATCAAATGTGTTTCTTTGGGTCTTTGTGACATGACCAGGAGAGAAGCACCTCGAATTTCATGAGATCCAGTGGGGACTTTGCTCCTGGATCTGAGTAGAAGGCTCTGGAGCATCACAAGAGCAGGATGTAGTATATAAGTTAACTGCACATTTACTGCTTCTTAGAAGGTCCTGTTGTCTGTGCTGCTATCATACTGAGATTAATAAAACAAGCAAACCAAACTCCCCTGGAACTCATCTGTGGCAGTGTCATCCTCTCCTGAGCTGGGGAGAGAGGAGATTTTAGTGCTGGGATTTCAAATGTTGTTGGTGGTGAAACTGTGGAGGGACAGTCATCCCAAGGTCTTCAAGGCTGGCTCTCTCACTCTGCCACCCCACCACGGAAGAGGCAGATGAGAACATAGAACTGAGCTGGGAGTATCCTGGGAGGATGTAACATGGCCATATGCCCAAGCCTTTGAACAGGATGCTAAGATTAAACCTGTTGCTGTTGCTGAAAGAGCTGGGGAAAAACATTTTGGTTTCTTTGTAGATTTAAGCTGCAAGGTGGTGGCTGTGGCAATACAGCTCTGTGTTTTCACACCAAGCTTCAATGCTGAGGCAGGAGTGGGTTTGTTGGGAGGCTCCTGCCAGCACAAGGCTCCACATGGTGCCTGGGGGTGCTCCAGCTGACTTGTGGCAGGTGCTTCCTCTTCTGGGGCCAGCCACCACAGGGGCTGGACAAGCCATCTTTGTGGCCAGGCAGGGGCAGAGCTGTGGCTGACTTGGAGACAGGCATGTCCTGGGAAGCTCAGGCAGGAAGTGACTGCCCCAAGCCCAGCTGAAATGGGACCCTGGGCCAGTGGGCAGGGGCATGGGAGGCCCCAGGTAGGCTGGGCAGGGACAGTGATGTCAGTCATGTGCAGGTTGTAGACAGTGATGCTCTAAAGAGTTCAGTTCTTTATGGAAATGGCCAGGACAAAGCAAACTATGTAAAACCATGGTCAGTTTTCATGTGGCTGCTGTTCGCTATGATTTCTTTTCTCTTTTACAGCTCCCCGTCTGTGGTCAGCAGTTGTGCTGGGCTTGGCTATAGGCTTTGGGATACTGAGCATCTCCCTAGCAATTGCTTTGATTTGGAAGATGAGTAAGTGCATAAGGCATTGCTGAGAATGAGCAACCAAAAGCAAAGGACTGGAGACTTATCTAAGTAGAGGAGCTCCATTATACGGGGTTAAACCAGAAGCTATTCTAGGTTTCTACCAGCCTTATGTACCCACTGCCTATCCAGAATATTTTGAAGAATATATTCCTTGTGCAGATCGCAGGCAACCCATTTCAGATCCTGTGGCAAAGAACAGTGAAACATATTGCAAAGGTTTTGTAGACTTGCTGGCTGTAATTATAAACTGTAGAACAAATGTGTAAGGTCTGTAACACTTCTGCAGGCATGCAGAAGATGCTAGACCTTGTGGAGGAGCCTACTGTTATCTGCTTAAAATCCACTCACCTGATGTGTGGCATGATCACACTGTACCCACAGAGCGTAATCTGCTTTCACATACCCAGTTTTAGTTATTGGGTATCTAAGTAGTTCAGTGGAAACCTGGTGTGTGTGTGCTTGCACCAGCACCAGAGTGCACGTGACTATTATTAGAAGATTTGGAAATTGCACAGACAATCTGTGTTCATGCATTGTTGTTTTCAGATGCTTGTGTTTTCTGCATCACAACTGTCCAGAAGAGTAGGTCCCTGCTGACAAGTGCCTTTCTGTTGGTTAATGATAGAGAAAAGCTAGTATTTTGACTTTTTTACAGGTGACTCCTACCCACACTGCCCTGAAGAGTGGGTGGCCTACAGAGGGAGCTGCTACTCCTTCTCCAAGGAGGAGAAGGACTGGAATTCCAGCCAGGTATCCTGCTGGTCACAGGGAGCTCACCTCCTAGTCATCAGTGATACCTGGGAAATGGTAATGGTTTTCTTAGTCTTTGAGGATCTCCCATTTCCTTGCAAATACCTAAGTGACTGATATCCAAGAAGTGCTGTCACTTCAGCAATATTTTGGCTTTAAATGAGATGAAGGCTTTATGACTGATGTTACAGTGCTCTGCCAGTTTCAGTATACACCTTAGAAGTTTGCAGGAAGCAGAGGAGCAAAGGGGAGAAGGGAGAGATAAGGGTCACTGTCAGCTACTCAGAATCATCCTATGAACAATGTTAGGAGACAACCTTTTCCACTGCTCCTCTCCACCTCCCCTCCTATCCTCAATAAGGCTGATCAAGTGACTACAGGAAATGATTGTGACACTTGGCAGTCACGTACACATTGCTCACAAACCAGGATGTTCCCACTCTCAAGGAATGCTTCCTTTTGAAAAGCAATGCTTCTCCTCCCTGCAACCGCTCCAGCTCCTCCTGCTCAGTGACCCATGCCATTCCCTGTGTTCATGCATGGATATTTCTTTCTCAGTCTGTTTTCAGTGCTTACTTCCTCTCTCTGCCAAAATACCTCAGCTGTGCTGGTGAAAGGAGGAACCATCTGTTCCACTGCAGGTGCTCACTGAGGGCAGGGCATGTGTGGTCACTAAAGAAAGGGCTAGTGCTGATTACTGGGGCACTGAGGCACATCTGCTTAAGTAGAGCAGAAGCCCTTGATCTGGTTTTGCGCAAGCCAGGGCTTATTAGATTGGGTCCAGTGAACGTGGACAGCTTCCAGTCCCTGGACAGAAGTTGCATTGTATGATGTTCTGTGAGGGCTTACAAATCCAGGTCTCTGCTTGACTGGGAGTATGTACCAGGCTCTCACATTTGCTTAGACAAATCCGGACTCCTTAAGAAACAGGCATTCTCCACAGATTACCCATTTCTCTGCATGAAGAAATCCTTCCTGGTCTGGCTGCTTTCTTACTAGTATCTCTGCTTCTTGAGTGTTACCCATTATCCCTGCTCAGACTCACCCATCTAAGTGAGACTCTCCTAGCTATCTGTGCCTTATGCTGCAAGCACTGTGATTGCTCAACCTCTGTGTGCCAGGAAAGCGCAGTCACCTCCAAACCACCAGCAACACTCAAGTAGTTCCTCAAGCTGCTCCTACTCCCACGACTTTACCAAGCTACCTTTGTTAGTGCTTCTCTGTGAAGATGTCTTCTCTGAAGCTTTGTTATGGCAGCAGGAGATAAGGATGGAGCACAGCCGTACAACTGAAACGTGGCTGTTCTTTGGTTTCATTGCAAAGGTGGGCAAGAAAAACTTATCTTTCCTGGCTTTGCCTTTTATTTTTTTTGGAGGGAAGGGAGGGGCAGGGGATTTACTTCAGGGCTAACTTTCTGTTGCAGGCTTTACCTTTTAACAATAAACAAGAGTTAAAATTTCGCCAAAGGAAATGAACATTGCAAAAAACTAAGAGAAAAGTTTGTATAAAAAGAGCTTTGGTCCTGGTTTTATTACACATCTGTCAGTGCCTGCACTTCCTGCCATGCCCTAATTTTGCCTGTATTTGTTAATACTTTGTAGTAGCTTGCTAGCTAGCTCTATGGTAGAGCATTAATATTAATTCTAATAGCAAACATAAAATGTGTAGGAAACTCCAGGAGACTGGGGTGCACTTCATAGAATCATAGAATATGCTGAGTTGAAAGGGATCCGTCAGGATCATTGAGTCCAACTCCTGGCTCTGCACAGGACAGCCCCAAGAACCACACCATGTGCCTGAGAGCATTGTCCAGAGACTTTTTGGACTCAGACAGGCTTGGTGCTGTGACCACTTCCTTGGAGAGCCTGTTCCAGTGTCCAACCACACTTTGGGTGGAAAAACTTTTCCTGGTATCTAACCTAAACCTCCCCCTACTCCGCTTCATGCCTTTTTCTTGAGTCCTGTCACTGGTCATGAGAGTAAAAGGATCTGTACCATCCCCTCCACTTCCTCTCATGAGGATGCTGAAGACCCCAGTGAGGTCTCCCCTCAGTCTCCTCTTCTCCAGGCTGAACAAACCAAGTGACTTCAGCTGTTCCTCATACAGCCTCCTCTGCAGACCCTTCAACGTACTCAGGGCCCTCCTCTATATGTCTCTAATAGTTTACTGTCTTTTTTATATTTTATATTTCGGTGCTCAAAACTGCACACGTGACTTGAGGTGAGGCTGCCCCAGTGCAGAGCAGAGCGGGACAATCTCCTCCCTTTGAGCAGCTGGCGATGCTTTGCCTGATGCGCCCCAGGACACGGTTGGCCCTCCTGGCTGCCAGGGCACTCATATTCAACTTGCATATTCAGCAACAGTTGTTTCTTGTATGCTGCCCTGAGAAATGTCCTTTGAAGAATCTCCTCAGGACGCTGAAAGCATGCTTACTTCCTTGTGAGTGTACACATAGTTTTTATTCCACGCATGATTTGCAAGGCTGATCTTCCTGAATAGAAGGTGTGGGTAAGCATATTGTCAACCACTTAAGGAACAATCAGGCAAAGGGATGTATCTTGTTTTCTGTTCTCTTTACTTATCCTGACCTGCATTATCTGCCTGGCTTTCGTTAGTCATTAGTCACTTTGTAATTCATCATCATTTCTAGGATCTGTTCAAGCGTATTCAAACAAAATGTTTCTGGATTGGACTGAGGAACAGCACAGCCTCTGGATGGATTTGGGCAGATGGCTCTGTATCCAATTACACCAAGTGAGTTTCATTCTATTTTAAAAACAACAGTGCTAATTCAGATTGCCTGGTGTTCCACAATACTCCAGATCTCAGGACCTTTCTTCCTGGGTGGATTTTCTTCTTCCTGTCACCTGTACTGCAGTAAGCTCAACATGGTCTCCTTTTTACTGCCCTGCACTTTGTACCTGTGAAAAGCAGGTCTAATATTAGTATTTCACTCTCTAGTTACCACCAGCTGCTCAGACCAAGGATTTTATTTACCTGCACCTCCCAAAGAGATGCTCGGTCAGGAAAGCATATGGCTTTACTGGGTTTAGTCACCTTGCACCAATTCTGTCAAGTGCTGGTGTCACTGGGAGTGAAGACCCAGCCCTTTGCTGCTGCAGTGGTGCCAGCCCAAGTCAGAACCTTAATTTCAGCTCAGTCTTTACTTGGACAAAACTCAGCATTTTGCATGAGGGAAAACACTGACTTTGTCTAGCCTTTCTTTTTTTATGGCAATTAAGACAGTGAGTTAGTTTCTAATGCCTCTTCAGCAAGGAGATTCACCCAAGATCTCACTGTCAGTAGATTAAAATCTAGCTTTCTGTTCTTACAAACTCCTTGGAGGTGATCATCTTTCCGTGAAACACTCAGGACTTCCATTCTCATGCTGGTGGATGTCACTGCCACTACAAGGCATCATGTCTATGTTTCATTCTGATTTAGGTTCCATAATGGCAAAATCACTTGGTAGTGGCAGGAAGGTGGGTTCTTTAGTGTACATTTTATTTTCTAACAGCTGCTTTTTGGAGGTTGGGTTCTTTCATTTCCTCTGGGCTACACCCTTCACAATCAGATGTTTTTTCTTTCTTGCCTCCAGGAGACAATCAGTATTTTCTCTCAGTCTCACTTCTGTTCTGTGTCTCTTGCAGGGTCCTCTCTAACAGCCATGTGCAACACTGTGCTGTCCTGATGAAAGGTCAATTTCATGCCTCCAGCTGTGAATTTCGTGCTCCATGGATCTGTGAGAAATCTCTTAGATAAATCCTATGTGCGTTTTCCTCTCATAACGATCTCATCAGTGGTATGAATTGATCATTGTCCCGCAAACCAAAGCTTCACACAAGAGCAAGGACTTGCCTTTTCCATACCATCATAAAGGTGTTTTACAAACAGGTTTGTTGCCCATAATTGTGAGTTATCCTCAGTGGTAGATCTGTTCTCAGTCCACATGTGTTAGATTGCTGCTGTTTGTGACCAGATGAGACCTCAGACATATTCCTGGCCTAGTCTTTCCTTATTTGTCCTATAAGAACAAACAAAAGCTTTGTCACAACAGGTGTCTTCAGATTTTGATGGTGAGGTATTAATTTTCCTTCACTTTTGAGCATCAGATTTCATTTCCATTCCCTGCATCTCCATTGTCCGATATCAGAAGGACTGGGAAAATGAAGCCTGATGCTTGTTGACAGAAACATATAAACAGATTTCTCCAAGTGACAGCCTCTCCTTTTGCATCCCAGTGCTATGAGTGGGAGAGAAGAGGGTGAAATGAAACTACAGCTTCTGTAAATCCAGCACAGAAAATAAACCTCTGGTACTGCACTGGACCAAAAGTGTGTACTTGTGCCATTACTTCTCTCTGCTGGAAGGAACTAGTTGCAGGCCATGTTTTATAGGCCAACTTTAACCAGACTAGTCAAGAGGCAGGAGTCAAAGGAATACAGTTAATTGTGTGAAGTTCAATCAACCAAGAACGTGTTTTCCTCCCCACTTCTGCAGTTTCATACTGCAGAGAGAGGAAGCAGTGGACAAATCCTTGATAAAAGGATCTTTCAGTTCAAATAGAGCAGAGAGAGGCTCAGAGTTTGAACAGCATAAAACCACAGTGAATATTAAGGATTGTGCAGTAGGTTGCATTTCCACACAGCTGGAAAACTTTTTAACACACATTTTATTCCAACAAAGGAAGATAAATTTTCTTAATTTTCAATTTACCCTCTTTATGGTAATATATTTATATTATATTTCGATTTACTATTATTAATTTAGCCTTGGTCTGGAATTGCAGTCAGACCAGTAAGTCTGACAGGACTGCCTGATGGTGGGTGGTCCTGATGCAAAGTAACTGCTATTACTCCATCTGTAGGTTTGACTGACATACAGGCTGCTGAGCCCATATGAATGACCTCTGAAACACACAGAGCAACCATGGCCTGCTCTGAACATCCACCTCACTATGCAGATACGACGTGGTGCACAGAAGTGTTTCCATAGGGATTTCCCAAACAGAAAACTTTAAGCCTCGCCTTGGCGAGCAGCAAGTTCATGGTAGATGCTGTGAGGTGGATGTTTGTTCTGGCAAAGACAGGCTGGAGAAATGGGCTGACAGGAACTTTGTGAAATCCAACAAGGAGAATGTCAAAGTCCTGCAGCTGGGAAGGAACAGCTCCATACACCAGTACACCATGGGGACCCACCTGAAAAGACTCTCTACAAAAAAGGACCCAGGGGTCGTTTTGAGCACCAGAATGAATGTGACCAGCAGTGTGTCCTTGCTGCAAAGGAGGCAAATAGTGTCCTGGGCTGCATTAGACAGAATAATTCCAACAGGTTGAGGGAGGCTATCATTCACCTCTCCTAAGCACTGGGGAGGCCACGCTGGGAGCACTGTGTGCAGTGCTGAGCTCCTCAGTACAAGAGAGACATGGGCATACAGGGGAGTCCAACGGAGGGCCGCAAAGATCATGAAAGGACTGGAGCTTGTCTCCAGCATCTATGAGGAAAGACTGAGACACCTGGATGGTTTATTCTAAAGCAAAGAAGGCTGAGGGGAGATCTTATTCATAGAATCATAGAAGTTCAACAACCAACTTTAGCATTTCAATTCAGACTCCATACAGTTTGCATTTGCTTCATATTTTTATTCTAATTAGAAGGAAACCCCTAGCAGCTATCAGTGGCATTATCTTCCATCTACTTAATAGGATGTAACACATGAAGGTGTCAAGGCAGATGAAGACAAACATATGGATCTTAGCACACTCAGCTAAGTGGATATCTGCTGAGCCTTGTATAGGGTTTACTGAGCCCAGAGTATTAAGGTGGGAATGTTTCCAGCAATGGGTCTGTTTTTTGATAACTGTGCCTGCAACAGTAAGACCTGAGTAATCTGCAGTGTACTGGGAGGTGAGAACCTTTTTTCATCATGGATTGTTTGTGTTACTTTGGGTGAGTCATTTTGTCTGTGCCAGAGTCCATCCAGCTATCAAAAGAGAGTTGCTCCTCACTCCTAGAAATCTGCGAGGCCCTACGAAATAGTGCTGGAGACTTTGCCTGCTTTGTCAAAATGATGGTGGGATCTGCAGAAGGAAACTTAATAGTTACCTTACCAGAGAATCCCAGTGAAGAGACGGATTCCTGTATTATCATGACATTTCTAGGCAAGGTGAGCATGTCTGAGCTTGCCTAGTTTACCTTGTCAATAGTGGAACAGCTATGCCTCCCCAAGGATTTTATGGTGCAGGGCATATTATAATTTATTATATAATAATGATTTATTATTTTAATATATTAATATGTTAATCTTTAGCTCTTCAAACGTGGGCTCTCAATCTCATCCCGAAGAGATGCTCAGAAATGTAAAATAAATAAATACATTAGATTGCCTCAAAAGTTGAGCATTCTTTGAAGGGGAAGGATTTTTAGCTGTGGATTTTACTTTCAACAAAGCACGTAGCACCTCTCTGGATTCAAGTTTTTGCAATACTAAAGCAATTTGGAAAAAATATATTCATTTCCATGGAAAGCAGTTGAAGAAGTATCTTTGGCAGAGCTTTTAATCTTCTATCTAGAGCATGTTGATATAGTTGATTGATACATACTGATTTTCTTGGAAGTAAATTCTTTTTGTATGAACTCTGCAAGCCATCATGAATGAATACTGGAGGAGCACGGCTAGCAGATTGAGGTAAGTTACAATCCTTATTCTCCATGTCATTTTTGAGGCTGCACTTGAGCTCTGTCGGGTGTGCTGACCCCTAGTTCAAGAGGAATGTGGAGAAATTTGAGGTAGTCCAAAGGAGGACTGTCAAACTGGTCAGAGCATGGGGAGTGGGAAAATTCATTGCCACAGAGTGACAAGGTAGGCAAGACTTGTTTAGTCTGACCGAGAGAAAGCTCCAGTGATTAAATAACTGCCTACAAATACTTGAAGGGCAGTTACAAAGATGTTAGAACATGAATTTTTCTGGTAGGGAAGATACAGAAGATACAGTGTGGGGCAATGGCTGCCACTGTAGCTTTGGGAGTTCAGACTGGACACGAGGAAAGACATCTTCACCAGAGATTAGTGCAACACTGGAACACATCACGGGGGAAATAGTAGGCTCTCCATCCTCAGAAGTTTTTAATATCTGATTTGACAAAGTCACACCTGACAGCATTGGCAGCAGTCCTGGTATAAGTGAAAAGACGGACTACATAACTTCCAGAGCTCCCTTACAACCAACACTTCTGTGATGCTATTCATGAATGGAACAAGATTCTTGGTTTAGATACAGGAAACTTAATGCTGGTTTTGTACAGTTAGGGCACCTTTGAGCTATGCCAAATGACAGAACTTCAGATTCCCTGTGAGAAATCTCAGAAAGACACTACTAAACCATACTCTCCTCATGGATTGTCAAACACCTTGTGGGAGCTTTCTTGAGACTTTAACCACTTAAAATCTAACCAAAAATGTCTAGAAAGCTTGTTTGCTTTCTCAGTTGTACTCACAGCAAGTAGAAATGGCAGGGGAGAGCAGGAAAATTCATTGCCACTGCCTTCTCTGTGGCACCTCCTACAAGCTGAATTGCATGGGCTTTGAGGGCAGTTTGTGCATGTTAAGTGTACCTACTGGGATTCTCAAGCCTTTGAAAACTTGTCCCCTTCAATGGACTGAAATAATTTCTCTTCAGTTTTTTGCTACAGGAGCACATTTTTGACCAAGATTCTAATGATCAGAAGCTGGCTTGGGAGCAATGTGAGCTGTTTGGCTATTTGACAAAAGGCATTTCTCTGCCATGTGTAGTTCTGCACCTTGTTGCAGTAAGGTTTATGTTCAATCAGTCCAGCTCCCAACCTGTTTGAACCAATGTAAATTGTAATCTTCAAAAAGGCTTTGACCACCCAATGTACAAATCCTCTTCTCTGTGGGTGAGGCAGTCTTTACTGGCTTACATTTCTTTTGGACAGGCAAAGCGACCTTTAGGCATCAGATGGAGAAGGAAGAGCACAAATATGGGCTGTCTTTTTGCAGTCCCCAAGGAAATTGGACACTACTATCCTCTTGTTTCCTGTGCAGATCACTGCAGGGCAGAATGTGGTCTGTAATGAAGATTTGTTACTGCACTGCACTTGGATTTCTTAACTCCAAAGTTCCTGAGCATATTTCTGATGATGATAGTAGGAAAAAGGAAGGACAGTCAGAAAATCATTTTATCCTGCACACTTTTTAATCTGAAAATTAAGCTCTACATCCTCTAACATAGATGTCCCGAATTCTTTGGAGTTTGCATTAGAAATATAAGTTAGGCAGATATTCTACTCTCACTTACAAGGGTAATAATTACCAGAGCTATTGATCTTCCTACTGCAGACCAAGGTAAAGACAGTGAAGACAGCGGTCAAAAAACCCCAATTCCTTCTGTTAAACAACACTGCCCATCACAGTGCATTACATGGATTTTCACCTAATTAAACCAGGACAACTCCATCAAACACCAATAACTTGATCTAGATGTACCAATAACTTGACCCGGAACAACAACCAGTACAGGGAAAGTAAGACCCAGGCCACATATGTTCTGCTGTGTAGAGGTAGCTGCTGCTCTGGGGAACTGGTTAATGTGTTACATGCTGTTAATGAGTTGAACTTTTGGCAGCTTCCCATCATGTCACTGTCCCTGTTTCTGTCAGGGTGAAGGCCAGATTATCTTAGATGAATTGATGTTTCAGGCACTCTCTGGCCCCTTTTCCTGGCATTAGCTTTGATGGCACCAGGAATGGAGACCACAAGGGAACAGAGTGGGTGGAGGGGGAAGGTTTTTATAGTTTAAATTCCCTGTTTTCAGAACCTTCCTGTAAATGGTGGTTAGGCACACCCACTCTTGTTTCCCAAATCCTAGCGCAATCTCCTGCTCCCAGTTTGAAGGAAATCAAACAGCGCCTCTCCTCCAGCAGCCTCCATGACCAGTGCTGTGTCCAGCTCCATACAGGGAGCCCTGCCAGAAATGGAGGCCTTGCCCTCATCCTTTGCTGTTAGCCCTTTCTTTCTGTAGTTACCACCTTTCCTCTTCCATGGCCTGCTGCCCTGCCCCAAAAGAGACATAGCTCCAGCCTGCCAGTAACCCTCCCCTCCCTCTCTCGCCCAGGACCTGGCTTTCTGCCCGGATTTGGAGCTGCTAGTTCCAACTCCTCCTTACTGCCTCTCCCTGTTTCCGGATCAGCCCTGGCCCCCAGCCCTTATCTCCTCCAGCCCCTGGGCTGTTTGTGAGGAAGACTATAAAGGGCTTGACGAGGAGAGCAGAGGGCGAGTAAAAGCAGCACCCAACCACACTGGGTGTCTGCTTGACACAGCACGTCCTGCTCTGCACCATGGGGAAGAACGGGCTGCTCATCAAGCCAAGCATCTTCCTGCTTCTCCTCTTCATCCTTCTGGGAGACACCTCACCCATCACAGAGCCGTAAGCTATGCAGGGGGGTCTCTGGGCAGGCAGGAGACCGCAGTTGTATTACTGTGTCTATTGCTTTGTCCCTTATTTTCTGTGTGCTTTCTTTTACCCAGGAATAATGACACCAGGGCTGGGTAAAGTGCCTTCTACAGACAGAAACTCTAGTCCTTCAGAGAGACCCAAAACAATATGTGGAACTGAGATATCAGTAAAACTTCAGGGCAAAACAAAAAAACAAAGAAAGGAAGAGGGAAAGGTCTATGAGAATACCTTTTGCTTTATAAGTGAATTAACAGGATTTCAACAAAATTTTCTGCAGAAAATCAGTTCTTTTGAAAGGCAACTTTCTATAACTGTTTATATGATGCATTCTTAAGAGAGAGACTGTTTTGAAGGTTTCATTTTGGGTACCCTTCTCCCTAGGTACCCTACGAAAAGTCATTTTGAGTACCTTACTCCCAGGGTGAAATTTCCAGGACTTGGGAGTGGTTTTCTTGATTGATAATGAGAAGAAAAGGAACAAATAACAGATCTGGAATGATCAAAAATGTCTCTACATTTTAATTAACATTTTTTCAACTCAGCCAATGGAATGAAAATTCTTTTCTCATCCAGGGTTATGTGGCATGGTAAGACTGTGACTGTTCAGGTCTGTGAGGATATATTGTGCCACATATATCCTTCTTCACCCCTTTTTGCCGTGTTTGTATGTGAAGGGAGTGTGTGTTATGTGCATGTATCTACACATATGGCAGGAGCAGTGTATGAGGGGTCCTGACATCGCAAAGACTTTCTCCTTTGGCTTTTTGGCAATGTCTTTTCCTCCCTCACAAAGCACAGAGCACCTCACCCATCACGGAGCTTTAAGCTATGCAGGGAGGTTTCTGGGCAAGGCTGTGCTGCTGTGTTTTCATCAAATGCAGGCGAAACAGACAGTGGGGTCAGAGGGACCAGGGCTTTCTCCTTGCAGACCAGTGATGGACATAAAAGCACCAGAGCCTCTCCTACTGCTGAAGGGAATGCTGTGCCTTATGGCTGAGGTGTTGAGGGCACTTCTCCCATCTGCTCGCTGCTCTGGATATGCCCACCAGAGGCCAGTCCTTGCCCACCAAAAAGTGAGCACAGTTGGCATTAGGCAGATCAGATTTGATTCCCAGATGCAGTGCTGGGCACCAAGACACTATTTGCAAGTTTCTTTACTGGAAAGGGAGTGACAAGAGGGAGGGAGGCTGTGTGGGACTGAGCAGGGATCCCCTGGTGAGCTGAGACAGAGAGGCTGCTTCCCTGAAAACCTGAAATTTGCTCCAGTGTTATTGCTTAAGATCTGGCACCACACTGTGGCAGTTTTGAATCTCTGTTAGGAATGAGAGTAGTGTTACAGATGCTTTGAAGCGTGTAGTCAATGGCACTTATTCACTGGATACTGGCACTTGTGTAGCTCCTGAATCCTGCTAAGTGTCTAACAAAGGTGACAATTGATGTTCTCCCCCCTGGAATTATTGAGGGTCCCAGGAAGAAGTGCTCCTGTTGTGCCAGAACCTGGAAAAACATAACCCTTCCAGATGTTTTTGTTGAGGATTTTCTCTGGTATTTTACATTTGAGACTGGCCTCTCTGCCTTGCCAGACTGTTTACAGACATGCTGGAAATCTTGTTACACTCCTAGAAAACGCACCTCTCTCCTTGTACAATGAAGGCTGTAGTCATCAGAGTGGTTTATTTGTTCTTTATGTACAGCTCCTCTTACCTGTTCCTGCCTCTCTGACCTATCTGTCTCCTCTCTTCCTAGGCAGTATATGGTGCTACTGCCCTTTGTGATACACACGGATTCTCCTGAGAAAGTCTGTGTTCAGCTGACCCACCTGAATGAGTCTGTGACTCTGAGTGCCACACTCGAGCATCAAGGGGAGAACAGAAGCTTGATTGATGATGTGGTGTCAGAGAGAGACGTGTTCACCTGCATCCCTTTCTCTGTGCGTATTTCATCCTTGTGGGATGATTCTTTATGACAGGGACAAACTGTAAAGGCACTGAGAAGTAATGACCAGAGTAACACCAGTAGGTGTTCACCTACCTCTTGGCTAAAGGTATATATGTTATTGTACATCCTCCAAACCCTCTCACTGCTGAGGTCTCCTTCATATGCTGCCTGACTGTGAGATGCTGAATTCTGGAAAGCCACCACCTCTCCAGGAGAGGAGGAGGCCAGGAGAAAGAAGTGGTTTTAGTATTGACACTCTTGATGGATGTTTGGTGAAATGGCTCTCCACATCATCCTTCAACAGCCACAGTTTGTCACTTGAGTGCCTTCAAATTGTAGTAGAGCTTTTGGACCTCAGATACTTTTTTGCCTGGTGTAGACTGAACTAATGTAAGAACATGGAGCTGTGATTGCCTGTATCTGAAAAAGACAGCAAAGCAGGAAATTTGTAGTTTAATGTAACTGATAGACCTAGGGACTATAACAAGTTGTAGGCAACCAAGAAAGCTGATCAATTAGTTCAGAGCACAGATTATGTATTTGACATGAAGACTGAAGAACTGATGTTCGGGACACTGAAAAGATTGGCATTTGTGTCTTGGTTTGTCAGATGTGGGCTGAAGACTGACTTTGTCACTTGTGAGAGAGAGTTATAGAGGTCTGGCATGTCTGGTTTGGAAAAGGAAATGTTCTGCAAGGACTAGGGACATTATCTGAAAGAGAAGAGGGACTATTCCATTCCCCTTGTGAATGTCAAAAGGAAACAGATAGAAAGGTTTTGGTCGAGGCAAGTAAGAATTTCTTAAAGTTGAGTACCATTGCTGCACAATACTTAGACAATAACTACGCAACAGGAGGAACGGGTAGAAATATGGGACAAATAAAGATCAGTTTCTTGTTCCTGATTATAGTTCCTCTCAAGTCTGTGTTGGGTCCATTAGGATTATATTAGATCTCTTATTTCTCAAAGGCCAGTTCAGGAAGCCTTCAAAGGTGGTCCATAACATAGTTGTCTTCTTACTTTCCAGCTTCCAAAATCAAGCAGCCTGTTACCAGGCACATTTCTCAGCGTGACAGTGAAGGGGCCCACACTGCAGTTCACGAGCCGCAAGAGGGTGCTGGTCCAGAATTCTGAGAGCTTGGTCTTCGTCCAGACAGACAAACCTATCTACAAGCCTGGACAGACAGGTACCAGGAAAGGAGTGAAGATTTGCTTTTGAAACAGAACTTTACACTAAAGCTGTTGGATTGTGCTGGCCAGAATGCCAGTTGTTTTCAGTGGGGGTCAGAACTGCAACTTCATGGCTGAGGCTTATGTCTTATTGCTCCATATAGGAAAAATCTGGGGAATCTTTAAGATGCATGCACGTATCTGGGGCACCTGTACACACTCCTTCTGTCACTGGGGCCTCTGTTCTTGTGGTCTGTGCATTTAGGGTCAGCATTAAAATCAGAGAAAAATTGGATATTTGTCCTACAGAGAACAGGGCCAAAATTCAAACAAAGTCATGAAATAGTTTTCAAAGGGGCAGCTGATTTTGTTCAATGAAGACAGAGAGAATTATGTAATCCATTTATTTTTTCTGGGCCATTGATCTCATAAATTTGGCCTGGATAGAAACAAATGTCCTAAAAGAGATACTGAATACTCTCTCCATCCAGAGCCGACACAAACTTGCAGCCAAGTGCTGGAGTGCTTGCATTCATCCTTCCAAGGAAGTCAGCCTAGTTATAACAAAATTAGAAGCCCCATGTGAATTCCAGCACAAAAACATGTCCTTGCAAAGCAAAGGCAACTTAAATTTAACTTTGGTCCCAGCTAGTGAGATTCTGATGCCCATAATCAGTAAGATATTCACACTGCCATGGATTTGCTCTTAACATCCTCTTATTCATGTACCTGTCTTAAATGGTAACCGAGCATGACTTAGCATTCTAGTGAATGGAATTTCTTTAGAAGAGAACACCTCTCGTTCTCTGTTATACCATTTGTTTTTGTAACTGATATTTACTGGTTGGTGCTGCACTGTGGAACCTCAGAGTCTGCCTTTCTCCATCAGTCCTGTTTAGAATTGTTTCTCTGGATGAAGAGTTCCATCCCTTGAATGAAGTGGTAAGTATAATATTTCCTTTTTCAAGGTATTTGGCCTTCAGTCAATTGTGAGAAAAGGGATGAAACTGGGGAGAGCTGTCAGTACACTTGGATAGCTGAGAAATTTCTGGGTCACCTCAGATCTTCTTAACAGGATCTGTTGTCAAATTTCTGTGTAGGGCTATCTTCTGCATTCTTCCAAAGGTTTGACAAACTGCAAATGAACAGTGCTGGTGTAAACAGTGAGCAAATCTGCCATTGCCACAGTGTACACCTGCTTTTGTTGGTATTGCAGATCATCCAGAGTTAGTAATTAGTAATTTCAGTTGTCTTTTCTACCTGAGAAAATGAATTGCCCCTCCTGTCCACCCTAGCACAATGAACCTCAAAATCTCTGTTGTTCCATATTAGGAACTTCTTTCCTCATCCCATTGGGTGAACACCTTTTACCTTGAGACATGATCACAGCCCTAGTCATTTCACTGTGTTGCTTGCACTCTGTCTAAACATGTTGTTTCCTTTCTTCTTTTTCTAGTTTCCACTGGTGTATATTGAGGTATGTACAAACATTTAATTCATGTTCACATCTTTTGCGCCTCAACCTGGGCAGAATAAACAGCTGTCTTGAGATGGTTCTTGTTTATTTTTTGTATTAAGCAGGTCCATTACATTAATTCAAATATACAGTGCTTTAACTTACATGGTGGCTACCATGTACATGGGCGCAGGTTACAGATCCTCTGTCATCCAGCTCTGAACTCCACACACAGCTCTGCTTGTGCCCCCCACTCATGCCCTGCAGCCTCCTGAAATACAGGGGCTGTCCCTCCCCCCACTGCTTTTGCTAGATCTTGTTGCAGACTCCCATTGTTTTCACAATCTCCTTGTGATCACATTATCTGTAGGACCCAAAGAAAAACCGTCTGTACCAGTGGACACAGGTAGAGTTAAACATGGGATTTATACAGCTGTTCTTCAACCTCACCTCTGAACCTGCGCAAGGGACCTACACAGTGGTGGCACAGAAGACCTCTGGGAAGACAATTCAGCATTCTTTCTCTGTGGAGGAATATGGTAACTGTCATTGCAATTTCAGGTTCCTAACATCTAGTCCCATGGGGCACGAAAGCTTAATTGAACAGGGTGGCACATCTGATGAGGATGTCCAGCATGGCTGGAAAATTGTTTCTGTGTCCTCTCCCTGTCAAGAATCATCCATTTAGGAGGAGGTGACTAAAGGATTTGAGTGACCTATCTGCAGTCCTCCCTAAGCCTCAGACCTTGCAGTGCAGTTCTTCTGAACACCTACCTCAGCAAGGCTCCTGTCACAAGGAGCAAAGTGCTTCAGTCAGTGTGTGCTGACAGCCACAAGCCTGACCTCCTTTCAGAGGTGATTTAAGACCATAGCCTCATATCCAGTTGGCTGCATACCTGTCAACTGTCATGCTATAAGTCTGGGTTTAGTCTGGGGCTGTCTGTAAATTAAGATCTTGCTTTTCTTCCCCACACAAGCTAAGCCTGTAGCTTGCACAATGCCTTAGTGCCTTAACTTCTTTCTGGTTCCATATCCTTGACTGAAAAAGTGGTATCCCAGTACACTCCTGCACGTGGTTGCAACCAATATACAGCTTTCAGCAAGCCAGCTGCAGCCCCTGTTGCATGGTCTGACATGATCTGGCTCACAGAGCAGAGGGGTGTCCTGGAAGATGAGTCTGGAAGTCCTTTGACCTCTTACAATTGCAAGACTGTTCTGTGTCCTGTGCCCGGCATCTCCCCTAGTTCTCCCAAGACAGTCACCTTCCATTTCCTCTCCTGCAGTTGTGTTTGAATGGGATATCACTCTGTGCTATGTCACTGGGGAAGCTATGGAGTCTTCTTATTTTGCAAATTGGTAAGATCTACATGCTTTGGAAATGCAGAGACCGGGCTGCAGTCCCAAATCTGTGTATTTGTGGCAAACCAGTATTACATTACCTCTCTATTTTACTGCATCCTACTGCTGTGGAACTGATAGCTCACATGTTCTCTAAGAAGCTGCTGTGTTTTAATAGCTGGTGTAAATGATCTTGTCTTCTTACTTGGCACAATGGTTGGCTATTTTTCACTGACTTCGGTGGGATATGCAGGTGACAGAAGCCTCTAAAATCTGACCATTTAGATGTAAAAGCGTTTCAGGGAATTTTTAATAACAGCATTTGAGTAGCCTTCATATGTTATTCTTATGTAATTCTGCACCACACAGACTGTTTTCCTTTGGTTCTGCTGCAGTGCTGCCAAAATTCGAAGTAATAGTGAAGATGCCCAAGGTGATCACCATTCTTGCTGAGAAGCTGGAGGTGACAGTTTGTGGACTGTGAGTGCAATTATTTCAAGTTCTCCATGGTTTCATTTTTTGGTTCAGCTGCTACTGAAAGTTCAGCTGGGGGCTTGAGATATGAGACTTTATTATATTTCTCAATCCTTTAACATATTGTTGTTCTGGGTTTTTTTGGGAGGGTGTTTCTTGCATATTTTTTGAGTCATAGGGAATTTCACACCGACTACAGTGCTAGGGAAGAGGTCTTTGGTTTAGTTTACCCAGGAGTGTTTTAACTGTGTCTTCTGCTTGTTAGTATGGAGAGGAAAGCCTAAGGCATGCAGCTGTGCTCTTTCCTTTTGGACACCCCATTGGATTCTGCATATCAGTGTAGGGAGAGCCACGGCTTGGGCTGAAGAATGAGTCAAAAGACCCAGTGCTCATACATACACAAACCAGTTCCATCAGAATTGTGTGATGGGGTAGATGCTTTCAACATGTTCTCCAAGATGAGGGGACTCTCAACTAAATCAGCATTAGCATAAATGAATTCTAAAGACTTATGTGTTATTCCCAGGGATGCAAACAGGACTATTAGATTCAGTGCTTCTACCTCTGTTGCCAAACTTGATCCTACCATGTTACCAAATTTCTTTCTGCTTTTTATTTCCTGTGATGACCCTCTGTATCCTGGAGGCAGCTCTAGGGAAGAGTCTTGGAACCACTAGGGGTGAGCTTGTAAGCTTCCTCCATCCCTCTTACATCCCTAATGACTCTGTTTTCCTTTCAATCCTCTGTGTTGGTAGATACACATTTGGGAAGCCTGTTCCTGGTCTTGCGAGCTTCCGTGTCTGCCGGAAGTTTGAACATGCAGGCCGTACCTGCTATGGTGAAGAGGATAAAGCAGTGTGTGAGGAGTTCTCTGGACATGTGAGTCATCATTACTCTTGTCAGTAGAGTGATAGTAGAAAGTGTTCATGCCTGGTAGGGACAGCTTGCTCTGAGGATGTAATAGCATAATGAGAAGAGTGTGGTGAGGCACTGGCACAGGTTGCTGAGAGAAGTTGTGGATAGTCCATCCCTGGAAGCGTTCAGGCCATCTCTGGATGGGGAACAACCTGGTCTAGTGGGAGGTGTCTCTCTTCCCATGGCAGGGGAGTTGGCACTTAGATAACCTTTGAGGTCCATTCCGACCTAAACCATTATGTGATTCTATGATTTTATGAAAATCCATGTATTTTAAGGAAGCCTGAAGAAGGAGAGAAGATTGGGTGCAAGATGAAATACGAAAGGTAAAAATTGGGCTAAGGTCTGTGCAGTGAGAATGACATGTTTAAAGCCCATAAGCTGATGGAGATTGAAGAGATGAAAGAAATAACAGAAAGGTCAGATGGAGTGTAAAGAGTATAAGAGAGAAATGAGATAGAAAAACCATGAATGATGAAAGCACAGTTGGGGTTGTCTTACGCTGAAGACCGTGTGTGTTTCATAAGCTGGTCTTAGAACCAGGAAAGGAGCAGAAACCGGGGGAGGGGATGATGCATTTTGAGCTAGAGGGAAATAAATACGAGGTTAACAGTAGTGATTAAGACAGACAGGGAAAAAAGTAATTTTTTCACCCTTCTGACTGGCAAGTCTACAAGAGCAAAACGGGGTGGAGTTTGCAACACACACAGGTAAAAGAGTGCTAGCTTAATTGACAGAAACTAGGGTAATAGAAATTGTGGAGATATGCCAGGAAAAGAAAGGAAGCAGAAGACATTCTTGTGGTCCTTGGGCTCTGATACAGTATGATGTCCACAATTGCCTCTGCCACTGCTGTTGTTATTCATGTTAAAAGAAAATATGCACACTGCAGTGCTAACCTCTGTTTGGAGCATCTCTTCTGTGGAAACTTGCCTTGTATATGAAGATCCTGAAGGGAGGCGACAATCTTTGGAAATATTTTTCCAGCTGTCATCTGTTTTCTACATATAGACAGGCTATGGTTTATGTTTCATTCATATGGTTTATGCATTTTAAATCAGCAGCAGTATATTCTAAGGTGCCTGATGTCTGACAAACATTTCTTATGTGGCATACACTTGACTAATTCCCCATGCTTTTGTATTGAATGTTTGAAACTTCAAACTTCACAAATACGTACACAAAAATCTTTTACTTTGCAAGCTCTTTGCTCTGAGGTTGCTGCAAATACTTCAAAATGCTTTTGGCCAAGTTGTTTAGGTCCTTGTATGGTTTTGATAAAAACAGCAGAGGGAAATTATCTGTGGGCTTCTCTTTCAGTTCAGAGCAATGCACAGTGATGGATTCATTAAGTTGCATAACCACTGTATAAATGAGAATATAATGGTTTTATTTGTTTCCCTCCAACAGACGGACAACTATGGCTGCATTTCTGAAATAGTAAAGACCAAGTTATTCCAGCTCAAGAGAGGTGGATATCAGAATAAGCTCTATGTGGAGGCTAAGATTAAAGAGGAGGATACAGGTATGAATCATCTGGATGGAAGAGCCATGTAGTAAGAGAAGGAGAGACCAGCAGAGGGTCCTGCCAAATAGGAATCAGGGAGCAAAGCAGAGTCTTGCTTTTCTGGAATCCTTAAGTTTTCCTACATGTTGTCCAGGACCATCAGCAAAAGAGTTTGTCCAGCAAAGGAGGGTTGGCCTAGAGTAAAAGTAATTCTTTCTTCAACAGGAAAATTGGTTCTTCATGTTTCTTTCTGCAGGAGTGGAGTTGACTGGAACAAGCTTCTCTGAGATCACAAGCACCATTAGTAAAATCACCTTTGAGCATTCAGACTCCTACTACAAACATGGAATCCCCTTCTTTGGGCAGGTAGGGAAACCATGAGAATGGAATGCCATGAGTGCTAAGCAATGATGCTACTGAACCTCCTGCCCAATGTCTGAAAGGATGCTGGACCTCAGTGCTGCTAATCCCTGTGGTCTGCTTGCCTCTGCATGCTCTCAAACTAGGGGACAGCATCTGAGAACACAGCCCTCATTCAGCTTACCCGTCTGTCCTTGCGCTTTCTGCTTCCCCAGTCACCTATTAAATAGGAGGCCTCCGGGTTGTGAGTGCATGTCATGCCCCACATCCAGTCATCTGACCCAGAGGCAGACATAAGAAAGAGACAAAGAAAATATATTCAGAGAGTTTGCAGCTCTCTCTGAAAGAGATAGGTTGTGTAGGCTTCCTTGTGTGACATGGACCCAACATCTTTAGCTTGGTGGTCTGCCAGTCTGTTCAGGTGGTAGCTATTCCTGTACTGTTTTTGCTCCTCCAGGTTAAGCTAGTGGATGGGTCTGATGCTCCAATCGCCAATGAAACTGTGAGGATTTCTTTTCAAGGAGGACAGGAAGAAAACTACACAACAAATGAAGAGGGCATAGCACATTTTGCCCTAAACACTTCCATGTTGTCCTTTGACACTGTTGGAATTAGGGTAAGTCCTGCAGGCAGAGAAGGTGATGAAGTGACCCCCTGGGCTGGAAGGGGAGTACCCCTGAAATTTCTACTATATATGCAAAAGCAGTTAGATTATTGTTCCTTGTTTTTGTCAACCTTGACACCACTTTGGTGGAAATATTCATACAACAAACTGGGTTGCCATGTCACAATTGCACTTATTTTGTAAGTATTTGATTTTTGTTTGGCAGTAGGAACATCAAGAGATCATAATGGTCCATTCTGCTCCAAGGAATCATCATCCCTAAGTAGACAAATCTGTTTCAAGGGTGGGTCTAGTGCTGCTAGTGATTCACTGTCATTTTAATTGAATTATTCCTCCACCTTAGTATCCTCTGTGGTGAGTTAAGGGAAGCTGCATATCTCAGGGTTTGTTGTAGCATTTCAAGTTTCTAAGTAGACCTCCTAAATTTTATTTTTCTGGGGTTTTTTTCTTTTCTTTTTCCTGCTGTTAAAAGAGTATGAACCATTCACATAACAGGTGTGGATTTTGTCTGGATTAAGGCAGAAAATTTACGTCTAGAATAATATTTGCTCTTCTCCTCATAATTCTCTCATCACAGATTAAAACCATTAATTATCCAGAAGTTGCTACTAGATGCTTGAAGTTTTCAGATTTTTGCAGAGTAAAGAAAAGGCAAGAATTCCCAAGTATAATGAGAAAGATAAGGAAATAAGGGCATGTGAGGCACATGTGAAGTGCTGAAGTAGTGCCCTTCTAAATGTGGAGTGTCTTCCCCTGGCTCTCACTTTTAAGAGGGCCTGGACTCTTTCAACTCTTAAATTTCTATTCAAGTTAGGTTTTGAACTATTAGGTGGAGATTTTCCTCCTTTTCTCTAGTATCCATAGCTTGATCATGACATTGGTAATATCTTAACTGAACAGCACTATCCCTTCTTCAGTGCCAATAATAATTTTGGCTCCAGTTCAGCTACTTGTGTTTGAGGATCTATGTGTGTATTTTCTCATTTTCCAGGCAATTCATAAAACACATCCCTTCTGCTATGACCGTTCCTGGGTTGTTCCCTATTATGCAGACGGCTATCTTCAGCTAAAGCGCTTTTACTCTCCTAGTAATAGCTTCCTCAAAATTGAGCCCAGGTCTGAGACACTAAGCTGTGGCTCCTCCGCAGAGATCCGGGTGCATTATATCCTTACTCCGGAGGCCATAGCAGAGCAGAAGAAAATCACCTTTTACTACCTGGTAAGTTTGCACTGCCATACAGTGAGGTTGTCACTGGCAATGGTAGGGGGGCTGGAAATGGAAACTGTGGTTTGTGTCAGCAGGCTTTAAACACTTCCTCATCACCCTTCTTATGTTCTTTCCCAAATAAATGGGAAAACAAATGTTCTTTGCCCCCTGGGTGAGCACTGGGATTCTGCTACGGGAGGGGCAGAGAGCAGCTGAGCAGGGTGTGAGCAGCAGACATACAGCTCAGTTGCCCCACCCTCAGGTTCCCCCATTTTAAGGTTTGGCTGGTGCATAACCTCAATCACAACAAAGTTTCTGCTTCCGTTCAGGTGATGGCCAGGGGAAACATTAAGAAAGCAGGCATCCACATTCTGGATTTGGACCAGAAGAGTGGTGAGTTCTTCTCCCCTACCAAATTGCCACTATTGTGGGAGGCTAGGCAACTGTGGCAGACATACACTCTGCTTCTGTATAAACGCATGGATCCACAGCTCCATGGCCCCTAAGATCTGGGAAGAGTATGACCTTTATTTTTCTCTGCCTTTATTTAGACTTCACAGAGATTTGCTCTAATCCCCTGTGCCAGCTGTCTTTGTTCTGACATTTTCTGGGGCTCCAGTATTCCTAGGAGACACAGTCTGATGGGCTGTTCTAGAAACCGAAGCAAAATTCAGCACACTTATGCATTGGAAAACAGGCCTTTTCAGTCAGACAGTGAGACTTCTGCATTTCTGTGAGCACCAGTTCATCCAACTTGGATGCATGGAGTTTCATAATGGCTAGGATGAAGTTCACCATAAAGTCAAACTTTGAATTTTGGCTGCTCCAAGGGAAGATTTCTTGCACCTTAACTTTTTGCCCTTGCTTTGTTTGCTAGCCAGTGGTGCCTTCTTGCTACAGCTGCCTGTACAATCTGATATTGCTCCAGTGGCCCAAGTACTTGTTTACACCACTGCCCCCAGCAGGGAGGTGATCGCTGATTCAGCCAAGTTCAACATAGAATTATGTTTCAACAATAAGGTAAGTGTCCACTTCTTGAGGCAGCAGCCATCAGACTGCAGTGTGGTCAAGCTTACTTAGATTTAGCCTGGCTAAGCTAATTTCTTTGAATTTACTAACACTGGACAAGCAGAATATCCATTGTTGTAGGTAGCTTCACTGCTTATTGGTTTGTGCTAGCCTGGAGGAGATCAACTGCTGGAAAAAAAGTGCTAGCAGGGACTACACTGATAAAAACTCTATTAGCAACTAGTCACAGCTACTGATCCCACAGATGGTCCTGGCTAAGAAAAACACGGTGGAGACACATGTTTTATTAATACTGCAACACATCTATTTCACTCCTTTTCACATAAACTCATTCTATCAATGAGGTGTCTGCTTATAGAGCCACCAAGCAAAAATAAAACACACATAGCCCCAGTCCAGTGGGCAAAGCTAATACTTGTCACATCTCTCAACTACTGTAGAGCTCATCCTGTCATTTTAATTTCTATTGTATGTAAATGAAGATAAACCTTGCCTGAACCTTCTGAGCAAAGTACAGTGATGCTTCAATAGCAATGGTGGGACTGAAAGAGTGCTGAAAAATAAAGCCTTCTCTCTGTGAGCACATGCACCGTTTTTCTCTTACAACCCCCCATATTCCTTATGCAGAAGAGCAGATTGATATAAGAGCAGTCCTAAGAAGGGAACAACCTGAAAAATTTCCATCAGGACTTAAGAATACTAGGCGCTGCTGAAGACAGTCCCTTGTCCTGCTAAAACACAAGCTAAATCAGTTCTTGAGACTGGTTGCGCTATAGGAGCTTGGTCACCTGAATTTTGTTCATATACTAAAGGTCATACTATGGACTGCATTAAGGTCTGTGCGCGAGTCAAGTGCCAAATGATTTGCATGAATAGATACTGCTTTCTTCTCTGAAAGCATGCTGAATACAAAGTTGTTGTCAGACTGGATAGGACAGACTTAGGGCTATTTCTGTGCTAAACAGTTTTCCTGGTAACAAGCTTGCTACAGTCCTTTTTCTACCATTTCCTGGAGAAAGAGTCCACCCTGGGAGAGTTGGAGGTTGTCAGCAGAAGGCATGCTATATACTGATTGAGACATGAGGGAAACTGGCAGCTGACGCTGCTTTGTCAGGCAACAGATTTACTCTGAGGATGCTTTGATGAGCATGCATGTTCAGAGAGGATTTGTACTGCTGAGGAGAGAGAAGATTTATGCAGGTCAGCCATCTTATTACAAAATCATGTGATAAGGTGGTGACAACAACTTTTGCTAGCAAGAACCTCCAGGTCAGAGGTAGGTAGGGCATTGTTAGAGTTGTGAGTTAGGTTTTGGAGAAGACACAGAAGTCTGGCAGGCCTCTGCGAACAGGACAGCTCTTCAGAATCATTACCAGCCCGTTGATATTGCAGTATTGCTCCAGGGCATCACTTCTTCTCATACCAAAGAACCCGCTAAGCAAGGTCTTCTCAATCTGGTTTTCTCTCCACATACAATATCTGGGTTCAGTACAGAGACTTGTCCTGGTTCAAGACCATGCTCCGTTACGTGAACACATCTATCCACTATGTGGGATTATTTCATCATGCTCACAATGACCATAAACCCAAAACGACCTTAAAAGTTATATGAGCAATTATGCTGCTTGAAGTTACCAAGAATTCTTAACACTGATTCCCCTGGCACTGCAGGAAGGGAACAGTAGCACAGAGGGAGTGTAGGAGGAGGTGTGAATGCCTGTGGGGACTTTGTAAGGTTAGAACTGAATGCACTCAACTGGAAGGAACAGTCCTGCAAGAATAGGGGATCTGTGACATAGCTTTTCCTGTGGTTACAGGTGGACTTAAGCTTCTCTCCCTCAGAAGACCTGCCTTCCTCTGATGCTCACTTGCTGTTCAGAGCCTCCCCGAACTCCCTCTGTGCTGTCCGTGCTGTGGACAAGAGCGTTCTCCTCATGAAGCCAGAAGCTGACCTGTCACCTGCCTCTGTAAGTTCTTAGTCTGCAGAACAAATCAAAGCTTGGCAAGTGCAGCCCAGTGCTGGAATGGAAACAGGGAACAGTCCCTCTTGTCAGAGCTGACACAGGAAAGCCCCCCTGTGCCATTTCTCATCTTCCTCCAGCAGGCAAAAAGATGAGAACTGACCTCCAGTTGTTTCTTAGGGGTTTTGTGCGACTGTAGGGACGACAATTAGAAAGCTCTCCTAAAGGTCCTACTTGTCTTGGCCAGAGCCAAGCATTACTGTGTATTTGATGATAATTTTTCAGTTACTCTCTCCATCCATGGATTAATTTTCTCAGATTAGTGCCAGAGTTTATTCCCCTTTTGCCAAGCAGAAAATGACAATCCCGGAGTAGAGACAAAGTACTACAGATGGTTTAGCCAGTGTAATTTTTTACATATTTGAGCCATAATACCCAGAGTAATATGCAGTCCATAAAAAATGAGGCAGTATCTTCAAATTTTCATGCCTTTTTTTGATTCCCAAACTCCTGTTGCTCCCACCACAGGGAGGATCATGGCAGTATGGATGTATGTGCTCATGATGTGACTGCTATGATGCTTTCATCCAACTTCCTGAGTTGTGTTTTATAACAATGGACAATAAAAGTACCAAATACTTTGTCTCTTTCTGCCTAGGTGTATAACTTGTTGCCAGTGAAGGAATTGCATGGCTATCAGTATGGTCCAAACATGCTCTTTGAGGATCCCCTGGACAACTGCCTTCCCCTGAAGCAAATAGTTGTGGATGGGATCACCTATGCTCCAGTAACAGGGAGGAATGAAGATGACACTTATACCATCCTAAAGGTACAACCCTCTTGCATGGTTAGGGAGTGGAGTGGAAGAATGATTGAGAATGCCTAAGCCTTCTGTGGCATCATGCAATGTCACAAGGGAAGGGTTTGTGAATCTGAATGATCTGACACTAATTTTTATCCAGAGGCACGCTCAGTGAGAGTCATAGACCTTACTTGTCTTGCCAGCTTTGCTCTGCTGGAAAAGGGAGCAGACTCAAAGTTTCTTCTCACAGGAGAAGCTTTGAGGTTGACTTGAAATGACATTCTAACTGAGGATGAATAATTCCAGGACATTAGTTACCTTGAATAAATCAATATGCTCTTGAGCTGCACTGTAGTCACAGACATTTCCTTCCAGAGAGAAAACTCTGTATCTACTCTCTGGCTCATCCTGACCCCTAGACTGGATTTGGACTGGAACCTGTGTCCCAGAAACGGAGGGGATATATCCTTTGGTCTCTCTGAGCCACCCAGGCACTCAGACCCAAGGTTGGGGGGAATGTCTCAAGGTCCAATCCACACACAGTAACAACTTTTCCATTTTGAGACAGTCAGGTCTGCTGTGTAAACCTCAACAGGATTCAGCAATAAAAAAATGTGTTTGGTTTCTCTCCCATAGGATGTGGGTTTAAAGGTTTTCACAAATACCAGGGTGAGGAAACCTTGGTACTGCAGCCCTGGTAATTACGGCTACTCCGTCCTTTCAGAAGCTGGCCTTGCACCATCTCCAGTCGCGGCTGGAGCACCTATGTATGCAATGAGGACAAGTGGTAAAGGAATTGGGTTTTGTTATCACTTCTGTTCTGAACAGACAGCTTGTTTGTATTTCAGGGTGAATACTTAAACAAGAGCTGGGGTTGGGAATTGAAACCTTGGAAGTAGTACCGAATTGATGCGTTCACAGATTTCGGGTTCTGATTGGGTTTTTTTGCTGGGGTCTGAAGGTCTACAGACAAACTTTGATAACTCCACATTAGAAGTCAGCAGAACCAGGCAGTTTTCGAAGACTCTGGCAGAGCAGAGGGTATTATTCTGCTGCTGAATTCTCTATGAAAGCCTAATGAGTTCATTAGTTTTTTACAGTAGACTCCTTTTCTCAGATTATCGTTTAAGGAACCTCCAATACCATTTTCAGGCTGTTCTCATTGACTCAGCCAGTTTTATGTATGGTCAAAACCATGAAATGGGTAACAAATTTTTCAGTGACAAATTGGTAGACCTTGGAAATGATAAGATATGTGTGGTAGAAGTTCAGTCTGAAATTGTCCCATTCTGTTTCTAAGGGCTGTCTCAACTCTAACTCTGTAACTGTTTGGGCAGCAAAATTTGCCTTACCATCCTTCATAGTTTCATATAAAGGGAAATATCTTAGAAATTACAAGTTATTCTGTCTGGATAGCTGATTCAGAGTTTTCCCTTGGCACAAGAACCTGTGCTTTTGTATATGTCCAGTGTGAAAACAATTTCAACTTCTGACACAAGTTGCTAAGATGCAGGATAGATGCTTTTTAATTATTGTAAACTGAAATAGGCATCAGTAAGAAGACTGAAATACCACAAGAGACAAATAAAAACAAGCCTCCTGTCACTTTTGCTAGGAGCTGTGTGATACACCTCTGAAAGATTTTTTTATTTGAACCCTGAGACCTTCTCAGGTTCTGGAGGTGCCTGTTGCACAAATAGTAGGAATATTTGTTGGATACACAATTGTTATCCAAATGCAGAAATTAATTTAGCCAAAGTAAAGATGACCAAACTAAGAACTTTTCTTGTTTTCTCTGTTTGGATGCATTTTTCTTTCTGATTGTAAAAGCCAGGCAAAGCAAGTCCCACCTACCCATCTTTGTTTTCCAGTTTTTCAAAACTGAAGTAAAACAGTTTTTTTGCCAAATTTCATCCAAAACACAGAATATTCCATTGAGAATAATTTTTGCATGTGAAAACTATGTTTTAGTCAAAATAGTCCATTTTACCCCTCCCAAATTTCAGCTGCATGTTTTCATTTTGACCATCTTCATCCTAGTTCTTGAGGAGGCCATAGCTTTGGCAGGAAGGTGGTTTTCTGAATCACAGCGACCCTGCAAAAAAAGCTGCAAGAGGGATGTTCCATTGCTAGCTGGCCTGATAGGGTGGAGGAGATGGTCACATCAAGGCTGTACCTAAAAGGGAAAAGACTGTTTGCACAGAAGGTCCTAAATAAGTGTTTGCTCTAAATCCTTTCTTTTTTAACCTCATAAAGTGCTGCCCTGCAAACCTTGAGATCCTCTGGATCCTTTTCCGGCAGTAAATAATGGAAGGCTAGGTCTTCTTGTTAGTAAACACTGAACCTGAAACTTCAGTGCTGTTGGTACTGGTGCTCTCTACAGCCACAACAAGCATCTGCTGCTGATTGCCACATAGATTGACACTTTCTAAGACCGAAGCATGATGCTGATACAGGTCTTGCTTGTCTGGAATTATTAGTAGTTGATTTTTTTTTCCATCTCATCACATTCAGGCGTTCTGGGAGATAGAATTTATGAGACATCAAGCAGTCCTGAAGTGGTGACAGAGACAGTCCGAAAGTATTTCCCAGAAACCTGGATTTGGACTTTAGTACCTATAAGGTAAGTACCTGGGGCTAGTTCATTCCTTTTAAATAAAACTGGGTTTATAAGGTGAAAACATGAATCCCAAAGTGTTTGACAGCCTTTTCAATACCAGAAAGTCCTTCACTGTTTGCAGAGATCACTTGGCAATCCTCTGAGATATAATTAGTTTCAGCCATGGTTAGGTTTTTCCAGGGAATGAACTGGAAGATGTAGAGTGGTCCTGTAGTAGCAAACATACTGTGCCCCGTAATTCACACAGACAATACTATTCTGGTAGGTCAAAACAAGTACAGCTTGTCAACAAAATGCCATAAAAATCATCCCTCTCTCCTTGCTTCTGTGCTTCATCAGCTCTGAGGGAAATGCTGATCTGGATGTGACCATCCCTGACACCATCACCGAGTGGAAAGCCAATGCATTCTGCACTTCAGCAGACACAGGCTTTGGCCTGTCCCCTACAGTGTCCCTCAGGGCTTTCCAGCCCTTCTTTGTTGAGCTCACCATGCCCTACTCTGTAGTGCGTGGGGAGTCCTTCACGCTGAAAGCCACCGTTTTCAACTACCTGACTGCCTGCATCAGGGTAAGGGAGCTTTAAATCCTCTGTACCTGTGTACCTTCTTGTGCACCTCTTGCCTTCCACCTAGCTTTCTTATCTCTCAGTAGACCTAGACGCTTCCCCCCAGAAATTCTTACATTATTTCTCCTATATATTCCAAATGCAGAACCCACAACTTCAGTTCCCTGCTCCTTTGCTACTGAAGAAACAGCTATTTCTATGCCTTCCTAGTTCCTCTCTCTCTGGATCATCCCTCCCTGATTGCACCTCTCTCTACAACTGACAGGTCAGTGTGACTCTGGCTCAGTCTACTCATTTCCTGGCTATTCCAGTGGCAAAGGATGAAGTGTCTCACTGTCTTTGTGAGAACGGGAGGAAAACCGTGGCTTGGCTGGTGACTCCAAAATCTCTAGGTAAAGGTCTCAAGGTGCTAAAAACTGCATGAAGGTTTTCTCTGTGCTGTTCTTACTGTTCGCTATTGGGTGTTAGACCAACACATTTTCCTGGAAAGCACTTCAATTGAGTGTGTCTGATCTGGGGTTATCTGGGTGGCAAACACTGGCAGATTCACAGTGTCTAAGGCTGTATCTGGCACCACATGCAGTACCATCAAGCCTTATGGCCCTTGGACAGCATCTCCTGAAGCCAGAGACATTGGCTGGGCAGCAGACATACTGTGTTAGCTCCATTCCTCCTGGAGATTAGATGTCTTCCCCATGGGATCTTCATATTTCGTTTTCATTGTTATTAAGTGTTGTGGTAGCAGCTGTGGTGTTGCATACAGGGTAGCAGAGTGCTGAACAGCAGTGGGGCTGGTCATTCTCAACACTGTCCTACCTTCTGGAAAACGGTCACCAGAGTCACCTTTCAATGACAGTGCATCTCATCTGCTCCAGGATGACTTCTAGTATAGAGAGCTGTGTTTTTATGGGGAAGAACAGGGCCTAAATGTGACAGAAATCCCCATCCATGAGCCTGCATGTTGAAACTCCTGGAAGTGGCAGTGACTCCCCTTGCCTGGCTCTGCCTGGCAGGACTGACTGACCCCTGTTTCCTCCAGGGCAGGTGGAGTTCTCGGTGAGCACTGAGGCCCTACAGAACCAGCAGCCCTGCGGGAACTACATTGTGGAGACCCCTGAGAAGGGTCGGAAGGACACAGTCATCAGACAGCTGCTGGTGGAGGTATGTGAGCTGTGGGAAGGGAGCACTGAGCTTTCCTCTGGGTAACTGCGGATACCGGGATACAATTGGACTAGATGCTAGATAGTCTCATCTAGGGTCCCTTTCTCATTAAAGGTTGGACCAGATAACCTTTTGAGAACCCTTCTAATCTGGCCTGGTCTATGATTTTATGAGATTACTATGAAGAATGGCAATACGATGGAGTTATATCATCTTTATGCTTTGGCAGGGCTGCATAAAAACTGCAGCTTAATCATGTGCATTGTTTCTCCTGGTACAATAAACTTTCCCTATCTCTTATAATAACAGGCCTTCTACTCCAGTTCATCCTTCCCTTTAGCTCATATTCCAGTACACCCTTTTTATACCTCTCTCCTTTTTTTTGTGATACCCTCAGTAAGCATGGGCAGGTCAGCACATGCTGCCTCTCAGCCAGTTGAGTGGCTCAGCAAACTGCCTCAAGCTGAATGTTTTGAAGTTCTGATTTGATAACATAGTCTGGCATGAGGATGAAGGTGGAGGATTCACAAGCACGTATGGAAATTTGGATGACTGTAAAGAAGACCCCTCAGAACTCCAGTTATTGTAGAAGTCTATGAAAACATGTTAAAATTTTACAGCTTATCCATTTCCTGTGGCAAGAAGAGTTGCTGATGTGATATGGTACTCAAGGAAATATTATGGGGCATTATTGGATAACCTTTATACAAAATTGCTAGTTTATTATGCACTGAGTGTGCTAATCTGGTAGGTAGATTCTGTGTTCTTAGCTTTTCTCTGTATCATAAAATTCCCTAATTTTTGCCTGCTATGTTGTATGCCACCAGTAGCGGCATCAGATATTACAGTGTACAACATCTTCCCTTTCTATTATTGACATACACATTTTTTTCCCCCTAAAGCATCTAAAGCATCATGCTAAGCAGCACTGCAGACATCTCTTCAGGACAGCTCTCTGTAATCCCTCAGTCCTTTAGTTACAAGGAGTTTCTCACTGTGTAAAATAGTTACAGGTCATCCATGTGATAGACCTGCAGTGTTTTCCTCTCCTTTACATGTCCTTCCTCAACACATAACACCAGTCATTTAGGATCATATTTCTTTTTTTTCCTTAGATTATCTTTTCAGAGCTCTCTTTTCAGGGAGTGTTTGTGACTGCTTCTCCTTCTTCAGTTTCCTCAGTTTTCTTTCTATTTATCTCTCTGTCCTTGTTAAGGATTCCTGTCTGTCCGTATTTCCTGTCTCACTAACTTTTCACATCTCTTGTTTTCCTTCATCCTACCCAAGCCGGAAGGAGTTGAGAAGGAAACAACTCAGAATTCTCTGCTCTGTGTAAAAGGTAAAACCCACTCTTCCCACTCTTTCCATTTGTTCCTGTGTGCTTTGATGGGTGGGATATGCCTTCTTCTATTATATTCTAGGTAGTCTGATATTTTTGTGTAATCAAAACATGCCACGTTAGTTGGGAGTGTGAGACATAAGAGAGAAGGAAGTCCTAAAGAGTGGACCATCCTGCTTAAGCATCATAGGGAGCTAGGACAGATTTAGGATGAATGTTTGCATCCCTGTTCTCTCGAGTGCTGACCTTGGAGTCTCAAATGCTGTCTATTGTTTTCTAGTGCAACCAGGAAAAAGCTATAGACACATGATCTACAGCAACTAAAAGTGCTTGGGAGTGGTTGCATGCAGAGATCATGTTATAGCCAGGAAAATACCAAGTTACTGAAGTCAGGGTATTTCTGATATGAAATGTTTCATGGGGGCCTCCTCCCCTTCCATTAGGCATTTCTGATAGGAAGTGTTTCATGGAGGCCTCCTCCCCTTCCATTAGGCATTTCTGATAAGAAGTGTTTCATGGAGGCCTCCTCCCCTTCCATTAGGCATCTCCTGAAACCTTACTGAAGCTGTTTGGGTCTTGTTTCTTTCTCAGGAGTGCCTGTGAAAGAGAAGTTTTCCCTATTGCTACCTGCAAATGTGGTACAAGACTCAGGCAGAGCATATTTCTCAGTGCTGGGTGAGTGAACAGCTTAGCAGAAGAACCATGTGCTGTTTCTGCCCCTTTGTGTTGGCCTCCTGCCTCTCAGCTTTTTCTTCTGTTTTCTAGCATGGCTCACTCTTGTCTTTAATCTCTTCTGTCTTGAGTACTTTCCCTTCCAGTTCCCTTCCAGCTCTTCCTTTTCCCCTTTCTGCATACCCTGTTTCTCAGTGGTCTCACAATGCCCTAACCTTTATCTCATTTCCCTCTTTTCTTTTGCTGTTCTGTGTTTTGTTCCAGGATCTTTATCAATCTTAATTGTCTTTTGTTATTCTCTGATATCTCTCATTCAGCTTCCTCTTATTTTGATAGCCAGCCCTAAGTATTTTAAACATCCCTCTGGTATCTCCTGCTCCCCAGGTGACATCATGGGCACTGCTATGCAGAACCTGCACCAGCTCCTCCAGATGCCATTTGGCTGTGGGGAGCAGAACATGGTCCTGTTTGCACCCAACATCTACGTCCTGAACTATCTGAACAAAACAGGGCAGCTGAGTGAGGAGGTGAAGTCCAAGGCCATTGGATACTTAGTGAGCGGTGAGATGGGACATGGCTTTTGCTTCTGCTTTTGCTTTCTTGCAGATCCTGCCTGGGGTGGTTTTGTCAAATGTTGGCCAGATGTGGAAAGAGAGCTTCTGTCATACACAGATGGTCTCTGCTGTATACCTGAGAAGATCCTTCACTGCTTTTCCCTTGATTATTTTTTGTTGCTTAAACATTACGGTACCTGATCATTGCACCCACTGTTCTCATTGGGTGCCAACGCAGTGCAGAGTTGTCAGGTGACCTGTTACAGTGACTTATTGATTGTCATTAGTATGTCCTGCTTTCCTTCTGAAGAAAGGCAGGTATTGCTTTTCCTCATGCGGTACAAGCAGTGCATGGAGCTGGGGATATGCCAGTGCTTTGTATTGGCTAGGAGGACTGACCTATCCTCTCTCATCTGCCTTTGCTGACACAGTTTTTTTTCTGTTTCCCCATCCCTCAGCAGACTCTTTCTGGCATCTGAATCTTTAACTCTCCATTGCAGGTTATCAGAGGCAGCTGAACTACAAGCACACAGATGGGTCTTACAGTACCTTTGGACCACGTTATGGCCAACCAGGGAATACCTGGTGAGATTTCAATGTCACCTATGCCTTCCCTATATGCTCCTCTTTCTCACTCACATATTTATAATGAATGCTGCCTGACATAAATAGGAAATTCTATTTGTAGACCAGCAGACCATGAGCTAGCAAGAATTTAATTATTCTTCCCTGTAATTATGAGTATTACTGTTATGTAGCTATTTAACTAATTGTCCCTACATTTTCCAAAGAGGGATTTTTTTTAGATACAGATGAACAATCATTGTCCTTCAGACTGTAGCCTCAATACAAAGGGATCACAGAGTTTTATGAGCTGAGAGAGGGACAAAAATCAAGGTGGAAAGAAATTTTTTGAGAGAATATTTTGAGGTGAGGATACAAAATACATGAGGTTTGACCAACTGGCTCACAGTTCCCCAGGCCTTCTTGCCTGTCTCCAGACACATGATGTGCACATGAACCCTTGTCACTTGAGATGGACAACAGGCTTGCTCAGGCCCTTTCTCTTTCTCCCTTTCAGGCTCACAGCCTTTGTCCTCAAGTCCTTTGCCCAGGCTCGGCATCATGTCTTCATAGATGAGAAACACATCCAGGATGCTTTTGTCTGGCTGTCCTACAAACAGAAGGAGAATGGATGTTTCCAGAGTTCTGGGACACTCCTGAACAATGCCATGAAGGTGATGTGTCTGCCTGGTCATTACTTCGTGGGTCTAGAACTTTACATGAGTCAGATGTGTGCAGTTGAGCTTCTTGAATGCACAGGCAGGTGGGATATTGCCATTTCAATGGCAAACACTAGGGAAGTAGCCATGTGCCATTCTGTATGATCACCAACCTGCACTAATCAGTGGAGTTGATACCTCCACATCAGCTGCAAAAGAAAGGGGGAAAGCTAAGGCTCTACAATGCAGAACAGTGTATGCCCACGGGAGTGGGAGAAAAGACTGAAGATAAGAAGCTAGGTGGGATCAGCATCTGTGTTTGTGTTTTCCTGCAGGGTGGAGTAGACAACGAGGTCTCGCTGACAGCCTACATCACTATCGCGTTGCTGGAAGTTCCTCTGCCTGTAACTGTATGTGGCTGCATCCTAACTTGAGTCAACTGTGTTGTGTTAGTCTACGACACAGTATGACCAGTATTTGATCCAGACTGGAAAAATGACTTCGTTGTTGAGCCCTGTGATACAAGAATTATGTGCTGTCAATTTCTTATTTCTGAAACACATTGCACCCTACTCGTTTTTAGACCTCATTCTGGCAGGCCCCTCCCGTTCAGTGGGATGATGTGGTCTTAGTAAGTCAAAAAACCTCATGTCTCCCAAGCATTCTAATCACTGGTTATCTCTCCCCAGCTCTCCTTGATACGGAATGCTCTGTTCTGCCTGGAAACAGCAGCAGATCAGAAAGAAAACCACGTGTACACCAAGGCACTGCTAGCATA
>JAYRBT010000001.1:29404035-29485505 GCA_036023395.1 Myiotriccus ornatus
TGGCTCAAAGAATGTGACCGGGGCTTGAGAGTCACTTGCAGTTGGAGAAGGCAAAAAGTGTGGGGGATACTTTCCTCACAACCCTGCTACCCAACATTTGAGCAAATCCACTCTCTGGTCTGATTTAACTAGAATGTTTCTGAATTGTAACATGAATTCCTAGAAGAGTCTAAGCTAATGCTGTGGCCTCCACAATGACCTGTATGTTCATTTTCTCTCTCAGCTCATTCAGCACTTCTCTGATTTGCATGTCTTGTGCTGTGCAAAGTCAACTTTGTTCTATGTTGAGCCTGTGCCGTGGAAGGAAGGAGGGCCCATAACATTATTCAGTCTTTGCTAAGTGGTGCCAGGTGTGGCAAGAGGAGTGGACTAGGGAGAGATGCCAACAGAGCTAATCTGTAGTTCATTACCGAGGGGATGGTGCCTGGTGCTTCCCAGTGAACTCCCTCAAAGCAGAAATTCAGGACCTGGAACTGAGAGGGAGTTCTCAGAAAGGTAATCCCTTTGCACAAATCTTTCCTCTCCCTCCATCTTTCCCTACTCACAGAAGCCAGTTCCTACATTAACAATTGCCCCACCAACAAAAGCCACTTTATCAAGGGAGGATGTAAGGGCAATGAAATATATGTCCCACCAGGACTACTCACCCTCTTTCACAGCTTCCTTTTCAAGTGAGTCAAGCAATGTCTTCCGCTTGTCCATTTTCCCCGCCAGGGCAAATGCATATGCTAGCAGTGCCTTGGTGTACACGTGGTTTTCTTTCTGATCTGCTGCTGTTTCCAGGCAGAACAGAGCATTCCGCACCACCGAGTGCTGGGAAGAGAGACAGACTGAGCTGGAGCAGCCAGAGATCACAGCGAGGCCCATCTTAGAACATCAGGAACTGGATGGTACCTATGGACCCTTGGCAACCCCACTTTCCGCTCTGACAAATATTGCACTATTGTGTATCCCTTCCCATCCAGGCCCAGAACAAATGGGCAGCCAAAGGCTATTCCTTATCTTGTATCAATGTTTCTCTAATATGTCTTGTTAATGGTTTTTCCCAGTTTGATTTAAAGACCAAGAAGCAGGGCTCCCATCCTTCTGCCTTGAGAAGAATTACTTCCTTTCTGTAGATGTCCTGAACACTTGCTTTCCTCCTTCAGCTATCGCCCTGAGACTCTTCTGTGCTTTTACCCTCTGCTCTGTCCTTTTCTTTTTATTGTTTAGTTCCCCTTTTCTAGGACCTTCTGAAAAAATTTAATTTTGCTGGGAGCTGATAATGTAGATTCTAGTTTGGAAGGAAACTATCTCTGCATAAGAAAGAAAATTTTTTTGTATTTTGTGGAATATTTTTTGTGACACGTTAACAATGTGTGTCTTTCCCAAGACCGAATCTCAAGTACAGTTTGAGAGTGCAATCACAAAAAATGAAACTCCTTTACACAGTGCTGAGTAACGGACTAACAGATGCTGTAAGCCCATGATCTTGCAGCCAGACGCATGACTATTTCTCATTTGTTATGGAAAAACTGCTATAAAATTGAAACAATAATACTGTAGAGAGAGCATGTCATGATCTGAATCCCAACAGCACATTTACAGCCTAATCAGTGATCTAGAAGTAAAAGATGTATTTTTCAGAGGCTTTGTACTTTGCCTTCACTGGGTGTCTACTGGAAGATGAAATCTTTCGTGATCATTTTTGGAGACGCAATTCAGCTGGGTTTGAAAAAGCAAAGAATAAAACCAAAATTGGTTGTCTATGCCTCACCTGAAGTTTTATATGCTTACTCTACTATTTGTAAGGTAAGCACTGGGGAGGAGTTCAGTCTAATTACAGGATGTGGCAGTAGACACACACGCTCAAAACAGTGCTAATCAGATTTTTATGAGGGTTTAATATAGCTTACTTTACTTATAGAAATATTCTGTATAGTAGCCAATAGCCTTAATGACTTAAGGGCTGTGTTAAACTTAGAATTTCATGCAGCTTAACTTGAAATGCACCCATATCTCACTCAAATTCTGACAAACCCCTTCCTTCACATTCAGTGGTGGTTTTAGGTTCAGACAGGGAGATGAAAAACATCTTTGTTATCCAATACAGTTCTGCCTGAGAGCTTGTCTTCTAAACACAACACATACCAAAGAAAGAATACTTTTCCAGTGAAGTTAATGCCATCCATTTCACCTCACTGACAAAATAATTCCTTCTGTTGGTTCTTGCTACACAGGAAAAAACTTGGAAAACAAAGCAGTCCCCACTACATTTGGAGCAGAGGAATTACGGCAGCCTGGCAACCACCCTAGCTCAGCAGTCTTTCTGCTGCAATTCATACCACAGTTTTACCTGCACCACAGCCTTGTCTCAAAGTGAGGGGATCAGAATGACCAAGCCCTTGTTGTTCTTAAATAGGCCTCAGGCTTTTCACAGAATGACATTATGGTATTCTCTATAGGTATACCATATTATCTATAGGTATACCTTATTACCTATAGGTATACCTTATTCTTCAAGCATTAAGGATGGGGATTTCCCACAAAAGAATCTAGAAGAGCCAGAGAAAATAAGAATGAACCCTAAGTGTGCCACTCCTTTTTACGTGCCTGTGCTGTTTTGCCTGCACAACAAAAGGAGTTCAACAGGAATGTACCATTACAAGAAACAAAAGGAGATTTTTGCAGGGCTAGAAAACTTGGCTCACTTAAGAGAATTAAATAGTATTTAACTAATTTTTAATCCAAGCTGTATGGAACCAATCAATTATTGTCCACGAAAGAACTCAGAAGAATGTTAAGTGAAATGCTTGTGTGGGAGAAAGGATTGGACAGGGACGGAAAATGGAGGAAAAGTGTTAGTTCAGTCTAGGCTTAAACAGAAAGACTATTCAGACAGGACCTTATAATCTGGCAGGGAGAGACACTAGTAGGACAGGTTAGTACCATCTGTGGCTCAGGTTGGGGTGCAGACACATACAGTTACAGGCAGAGGAATCTCCAGCAATGCAATAGTGATATAGGCTGTCAGTGTGACCTCGTCATTCACTCCACCCTGCAGGGAAACACAAAAGTAGTTGTTGATCCTGCACAGCACCACTGGCTTCTCTCTATGCAACATATCTACATCCTGCAGAGACAAATCCTTCCTAGTCTCCTGCTCGTGGTAAGTCCTTCAGAAGATGCTGCTGCCTTCTTCATGCTTCTGTGATAACCCCTCACTCCTCCCCAACCCCCAAGTGATAAAATAGCTCCATTGGTCCCAGAGTGACTTACGGACAAGTTGCAGCCTGACAAAACCTATATGAAGCCAACCAGGCAGACACATTACCTTCATGGCATTGTTCAGGAGTGTCCCAGAACTGCGGAAACAGCCATTGTCCTTCTGCTTTTGAGTAAGCCAGATCAAAGCATCCTGGATGTGCTTCTCATCTATGAAGATGTGAGGCCGGGCCTGGGCAAAAGACTTGAGGACAAAGGCTGTGAGCCTGAAAGTGATAGAGGGAACCAAGACACCCTGAGCAGGTCCTGTATCCATCAGAGGTCATAGGACCCATATGGGCATTACTGTTCTGGAGGAAATCAGTAGAGGCTACAAGACTTGATCACAGTGGGCTGGTTGGAAACTATGAGACAGCTTAGCAACTCAGTGAGATAGAGACCAATGCTAAATGGAGTCTGCTATTCATAGCCCTGAGGACTGCAGGTAGCTGGGCAATGGCACTGTGGGGATTCATCATCATCTTCTGCTAAAAAGAACTAGTTATATCATCTTGCAGACCACCCTCACTTGAGCTGAAGAAGGGTGTCAGAGGAGGTAAATAGCTATCAGTGCAGCATTGCAAACCTAAAAGGCACCTCTCTTAACATCCTTCCTTGCCCTATTATCTCACATGATTATTCTATGATGCCATGAAAATAACTTCATCTCCAACTCCATTTCAACTTCCACAATGGCCAAGCACAAGAGAACACTGAGGAAAGGGAGGGCATGAAAAGCAGTAATGAAAAGTCAGTGGTAATGAAGTCTTACCAGGTATTTCCAGCTTGCCCATAACGTGGCCCAAAAGTACTGTAAGAACCGTCCCAGTGTTTGTACTTCAACTGCCTTTGATACCCTGAAATGGAGAGTGAAAAAATATTTCAGTTTTCACCGTACTTTTCAAGGAGCCACGCAAAAGAAATGTAGCAGACATGGGGCACAGTGTCCCCCTTAACTAATGGCAGAAGTGTGAGCTATGTTGCTTAGTATTACAATGGAAGTTCAGGCAAACCCACAGCTCTGAGCATCTCCATTTTTGTGCTCTTCCACTCTCCTAAAACACCTGGAAACTGAGGAACTGTGGTCATTGCTGATCTCTGCATTAGACTCGATGAGGAGAGGTAAATGTATTCCAGACTCGAGAGAAAGGAGAGAATGTTTCCCAGAGGAGAACTGAAAAAATGTGAGCCTTACATAGGAGAGGGATGCAGAAAACAGGGTAATTTTCATTGGAGGAAGTGCAATATTCCTGAAAAAATAACTGAGTCAAAACAGCCCCTTTCTAGTAGTATATACCCATCATGTGCATATGACCAGTGTTATGTCTGTCAACATGCCCTTGATAACGTGTTCAAATTCTGCACTGGTCAAAGGTGAGCAATGCTTTTAAAATCTCAATCTTAAGGAGGGTTTGAGATCTACATAAGCAGCTGCCATGATTAATGGGTATAGTCCGATTTATGTATTTCATGTAACTCTTTTCTTTCAGAAAGAAATCTTGAGTTATTGCCAGTTCTGGACTTTTCCTGTGTTCCTGTTTGGATGCTGTTGTCTCTCACCCTGTACCTTCACTTGAACACAGGATTCTTTCTTATAGATACTGTATTATATACATCTCACCTACCAGTATCATGTTCCCTTCTAGAGACAGCCTTCAACAGGTCATACCTGCCAGTGGACAATAGTGTCCTTATCCAGCTGCCAAGGGAAGGGATGAACAGAAAAGCAAAAACTGTGTCCCATCTCACCGCTCACTAAATATCCAATGGCCTTGGATTTGACTTCTTCACTCAGCTGCTCTGTCTTGTTAAGATAGTCCAGGACATAGATGTTGGGTGCAAACAGGACCATGTTCTGCTCTCCACAGCCAAATGGCATCTGGAGGAGCTGGTGCAGGTTCTGCATGGCAGTGCCCATGATGTCACCTGGGAATGGGACAATTTACAGTGTAAATTAGCCATTAGACTGGGCACAGCCTGAAGTGACAGTGTTTTAAAACAGCATGTGATGGATAAGGATGCAGTAAGGATGCTTCACTCACCTAGCACTGAGAAATATGCTCTGGCTGAGCCATCCACCACAGTCTCTGGGAGAACCAAGGAGACTGTCTCTGGCATTGACTTCTCTGGGATAAAAAACCAGATTCATTTGGTTACAATTCCAGATATATCGATATGCATGGGTAGCAGCTGTCCCCTGAAAAAGGTTTCCCTGCCTTCAAGAAATCCATTCATCTGTAATTTTGTTGATGAAGCTTCCCATACTGAAAATTTTGTGTTGGGCCTTCAATATCCTCACACACAGATTGTCATGGACATCTGCATGGCACTATCAGCTGGCCTTGACTGACAAATACACTTTTCAACCTATTTTTCTGGCCTTTTCTGCTTCAGTGGGCTGACCCAGCTTACTGCAGAGTCTGGTTTGTGATTTTATACCTGTTGAATGAAAGGCATTAGAGATAACCTTATTAAATCCCAAACATCCTCTCCCTGCAGGGACCTGGCCAACCTCAGTTCCTAAGAGATAAGCTTCTGTCTCTATAATTATTGACACTATTACATCCTCAGCTCTCCTCCTCTAGGAGGAATTGATTTCACTAACAGTTGGACATTCATCCAGTTTGTTTAATTTTATCACTTTCCTACACCTTTCTTTTCAGAGTGGAGCATTCAAAACCTTTTCTTCTCTCTTTGTCTTTAGTCTCTACCACAGCAAAGAAAGTCTTAGAAAGCAAATGGCTCTTACCAGATGCACAGAGCACAGAGTTGTACGTAGTTTCCACTTCAGTCCCTTCCGGCTTGGGGAAAAGGGCAAGAGGAAAAAGCAAAAAATGAGAGACAACAGCAACAACAACAACAAAGAAAAAGAAGACATATCAAAAGGGAAACTAAAAGGGACTTTTTGGAAATGACTTACAAAGTTTTCTCCTCCATGTGCCAAACCAGGGATAATTGAGGACTATAACACACCAGCTAATTACAAGTATGAAATGTAGTACATGTTCTTTCCTTTCTTATTATTGAGAGAAGCCCTGCAGATTCACAAGTTATGATGCAGATAACATGCAAGGTGCTGTTACTAACAGTGCTAACAGAGCCATGGGACCCTGTCTTTCAAGGTGCTACCCACTGTGACCCAGTGTAGCTGCAGTGATGGCTGAGTGCTGGGGACACTGGTAGGATATGTATGCAAGAACTTTTGCAGGTGGTAAAGCACTCCAAGGCACTCACATGTGACATGTTGCAACAACAAAAATTTAAATATACGCCTTAGTCAACTGGTGATTCTATCCCGCTGTTTCAAAAACTCTTATCCTATTTTTTGAATTCAGAAAAAAATCCCTCTTTTCTGTTGAGATGGGTGAAAACATTTTGCAAAAAACTCAGAAATTAAATGTTTACTATAAATTATTTTTTGTCAGAATTTATTTTAGGGAGATCCTTGAATCATTTTTTAACCTCCGAATAGGAGAGTTCCTGGTGCTTCATTACTGTTTTCCAACTTTTGCCCATTGAAAATTTTTGCAGCATGCAAACAATGGTGTTATTGTTAAAATTCATTGTCTCTCATTCTTCAGTAGGAAAAGACAGAAAAGTATTATAAGAGTAGGAGAAAAAAGAAAAACCTTTTCAGACAAACTATGACAGAACTAAACGATTCTGTTTGCAAAGGCACCTTCGTGTTTGTTTCAGTATGTCCTGATATGCAACTAAATGAGAAATCCATTGTTGTGTTTGATTTTGAACATTTCAACAGGAAATTAAAACATACACTATAATTATTTGAAAGATTTTCCTTTACAGATGAGAAATTCCTGGGTGAAAAAACATCCTTTTCCCAAAGAGCTCTCGGAAAGGCTTGGTTTCTGGAGGGGCAAGAGTATGCCCCAGGGCCTTTGGCACACTCCCTTCTCTCTCTCTGGGATGCACTGCCTACTGCAGGGAATATTGTCATCCATATGTTCGTGACAATGCAGCTTCACCCCAAGCATGTTTCACTGTATCCACCCCTACTAATTAATTGTTCAACCTTGGATGCTAATCTCTGACTCCATCCAGTCAGGACTTGCTGTAGATTAATTACCACATTACAAAAACAGGATAAGATGAGCAATCTCTCAGACACCCTGACAGAAGCATCTTTAATGCTCGTTCCGTAATTTTCATTCCCCTGCCATCTGGGAGAGAAGACTTTACAGTGCTGATTTTCTAGTAACTTCAAAGAAAAAAATAAACAGTCTTTTTTCCTGAAGGTATATATGAAATCAGGAAATTTTCCTGTAATGTTAAACAGTTATTCATGTATTATACATACAAATCCATTTGTAAATATTTAAAAAAAAAAAGTGACTAGCAGATAGGATTGTTGTTCCATCATTACATTCAGGTTATCAAAACATTTTCTGAAGTTACATGGGTCCTAGCTCTGCCTTACTGCAAACTAGAATGTCTGCAAAGTAAGGAGTTATTACTATTATATAAATTTCATTATACAACAAGCTAGTACTCTTTGTTTGCTAATAGCATCACAGGGAGTCTTATACTGTGGATTAATTTTATAACTGGCAATTAATCATGTGAAAAGCTATGCTTTTATCAGTGCAAAACACTGCTTAATAAAAAAAGAGTACAAAAGAATGAAAAAATAAAAGGTTAGTTACACTGTTTTGAACATTCTTAAAAGTGTAATAAAACCAGTTTGAACCAGCAATGTTAGTTTTGTTCAGAAATATTTGTAGATTGTGGTGACTGTTCCATATTTCAGAGTACTAGCCATGTGCTGGAGGAGAAGCATAAGGTTTCTGACTAGTGTTCCATTTACAACCTATGCCTGCAATTTATTACAGGTAAAACCAAGGAGTTCTTATCTATCTCTGATATGACGTCCCAGAAAACCTGTCAGTATTGCCTGCCTTATTATTTCTGTCCCACTGTGTAATGTAAAAGCCTGCTTTTACTATGACATGTCAACATCATGAGTTATGGGCTCTACTGGCCTGGGCTAGATTTGTCAATGCTTCTTTTATGCCAGCTTGCAGAATTAGAGTCCTACAAGCCATTATTGCTGCTCTCACGGCTAAAACAGAAAACCTTTATCATACACCAACTGTTGCTGATGCTATTGGTACTTTTCTGTGCTACCAAAAGCAGCAGCCCACATACCTCTACCAGAAGCTGTCTGATGACTGTGTCCTTCCGCCCTTTCTCAGGGGTCTCCACAGCTGCATTCCCACAGGGTTTCTGGTTCTGTAGGGCCTCGGTGCTCACCAAGAACTCCACCTGCCCTGGAGGAAACGGGTCAGTCAGCCCTGCCTGGCAGAGCCAGGGAAATGTGGGTTTGTGTTTGTGCTTGGCGCTCCCTGATGCATTACAGAGCTTTTCCAAGAGGAGAACTAAATTTGAGACAGTGTTTTATCTTGATCCAGCTGCAGCCTTCCAGGCCACCTCCTTCAAGATGCCATACAAGCAGATGGTCGATCAGCCAGAGGAGTAATGATGGGGTGGGTCTTGTAAATCAAATGGTCTTGTTCTGGGACCATCAAAGCAAGCTTTGATTAAAAAATTTCAGACCCAGACACATCAAGCCAAGACATTCTTAGCTCCACAACTGAAATATCTGAGTGCTTTGCATGCATTAAGGGAATTTGTGATTTTTATTTACGTGTTAGGAAAGCAATGGCCTGCCAACACTTACATGGTTTGTTTAGGACCTGGAAACATTACACCTAGTGTAGTGTCTCAGCCTCAAGGTTGGACTTCTCCTTTCTGACATAGAGAAGATCCTTCTGAACAGGTTTAGAATTACCTAGCTCCTCGCACCAAAGATCTGATGCCCTATACACATATCTGATCTCAGTATCTTGTTGTCTAGCTTCTTACCTAGAGATTTTGGTGTTACTGCCCAAGCCACAGTTGTTCTTTCATTCATGCAGATGCAGTAGGATTCTTCCAGTTTCTCTGCTGGTATAGCCAGGAAATGAGTAGATTCAGCCAGGGACACACTGACCTGTTGGTTGCACAGACAGGTGACATGGAGTTTGGACTTGCAGAGAAGATGGAATTATTGGAAGCAATGCAGTACGTGGAAATGGGGAGTGGAGCCAGTTATACTGTGAGACCAAGAACCTCATGGATACTGCAGAAAAAGAACTGCCTAATAAAGGGGGAAATGACTGAGATGTGTAAAATCATAAGGTAAGTGTAGAGAACAGGATCTTTGGAAAGAAAATCAATTCTGGGAAAATGAATAGCACAGAACACTTGTGCCATGAATTAAAGACCCCACACATGACTAGTTAGGTGAAAAGATAAAACACTAGCGGTGGGAAACCAAGTAAGGGAACAAGGAAAAGTGGAATAAGGAACCTGAAAATAGCAAACAAAACAGGAAAGACAGGGAAATAAATGAGAGTGCATTGGAATGACTGGATCAGTGGCCCTCCTTGTTTCAGCTTCATTCCTTTTAGAATGAAAATCTGTGTTTATAAAAAAATGAGCAAAAGTGGTTGAGATTTCATACCAATCACTTTCCAAATTCTCTCAACTTTTTCACTGGTGAAAAAATGCAGACAAGAATAGTGAAGCTATATAGCTCTGCTCTATGTCTTAGGGACAGATGCAGCAAATCAAAGGAAGTCTGCATATTCCAGCAAATCTGCTGTGATATTTTGTGAGATGAGACTAAAGGCTGAAGAGGTATCTGGTGAACCTGGAGTTTCCACGTGCAATGATGCCGTGGTCTGTGAATAACCCAAGTCTCATATTTCTATAGGACAGTGACACAAATTTGTAATGACAAGCGTGAGGGTCTCAGCAGCAGAGCTTTAGGTCCTGAATCTAACACAGCTTTCAAAACTTTGGCAGGAAAACACACTCCTTCTTCATTGAATACCACAAGGATTCCTACACACGTACACCTATATGAAATTATAGTTAGAGATCAGTCATCTGGCTTGGGAAACCACGCTATAAGTGACACACTGTAGTCTTCTCTAACCTGTTAGACTGAGCAAAGTTTTGCAAGTCTCTTACCCTGATGCAGGCGGTCAGGTAGTTGAAAACGGTGGCTTTCAGCGTGAAGGACTCCCCACGCACTACAGAGTAGGGCATGGTGAGCTCAACAAAGAAGGGCTGGAAAGCCCTGAGGGACACTGTAGGGGACAGGCCAAAGCCTGTGTCTGCTGAAGTGCAGAATGCATTGGCTTTCCACTCGGTGATGGTGTCAGGGATGGTCACATCCAGATCAGCATTTCCCTCAGAGCTGGTTAGGGACACAGAACAAGATTTCAGTTATATTCTGTTGATCATCTATGTTCTTCTTAGCCTACTGCATAATGTCTGCTGACAGCAAACCCCTGACCTGCTGGGATATGGGCACTGTCTTTTGTATGTTCCCCCAAAGGATCCTACACTTCGTGACCTTAAAAAAATCCCTCTGTCTATTATAAATACTACTCTTACTGAAATAGTGATATTTCCACTGATGCTTTCACATATGGATTGGTAAAAACCATAAGGTTTTGGTCTACTGACCACACTCTACATTCCCTCAAACACTTACTTCACTGAAACTATGTCCCAGATCCATGTCTCAGGGAAGTACTTCCGGACAGTCTCCACAGTATTGTCACCAACCATACCTTCTGCCATGTCATACTCCAGATCTTCAAGCAGATTCATAGCAGTGACTAGGAAATTTTTCAGTGACAGGAAGAAAGGAAAAGATGTGTCAAATTCCATTCTAAATCAGGAAGATACTTTCCTTCCAGATAGTGGCTATTCTTAGACAAAAATTTAAAATTGAAAGCACAGCTTTGAAATTTTGGCCACTGAAAACAAATGCATTTCTCTGTTGCCATCTCAATACTTAATTTTTCCTAATGTTGCTGCTCTTCTTACAGAGATTAGATGGAGTGGAGCATTCTTCCCTCACTATCAGCAAACAAAGCATTGCCAAAAGGACCACGTATGATGATGTTATTGATGGTATATTTCTGTCGCAATGCAGAGTCAAACGCGAAAGTTATCGTCTCCAGATATTACTGTGCCAGATAGTTTAATAATCTGATAGAAGAACTGATTGAGTTTATACATGACCAGAAACACAAGCCACACTTAGCCCTCCATCTAGAATTTTTTTTAGATGAATATGGGTCTTTACATCTCTGGCCATTAGCAACCAAACAGGAGGATGCTTTCTCACAGTGCTGCATACTTTTGTGCCTTATTGAAAGGCTTTTTGATTACCCTTAGAAGATTTTACATCTTCTCAAAGTAGACAACTGTCTTGGGCCGTACTCTGATGACAAATCCTTCACCTTGAAACCAAAGATCTGATCTGTTATAAATAGAAGGCTAGAAGCTATCACTGGACCAAAAGCTATCCTTTTTTAATCAGAGCTGTGATACTGCACTGGAAAAGTCAGTAACTGGAAGTGACAAAGATGAGAGTCTTATATAGCCTTTCTTGTCTGAGAACTATTTGGGAAAACAAACAAAAAGACAAAAGTCATATAATTGTTACATCTTCGTAGTCACTGAATCTGCAGAGAAGTGATGTGATGTACGCAGCCCCTTCTAGTCATGTGAGTGGGAGAGCTGGGAACAGAACCAAGTTTCTCAGCCCCCAGTGGTAAAATATCGACCATTTGTCTTGGCCCACTGCTGCCCTAGTTGTTCCTCTAGCTATTGCTAGAATGTGGCTGCCTAGAAGTAGATACTCCTTTTTTAGGTTTCCATAGCTGAACTCAAGTCTGATGGAAAAAAAAAGCCACTACTTTGTGCTGAAAGACTCTTTTCGTGCCTACAAGATCCCTCCTGTAGGGGCTGGCATGGGAGTCACCAAGCACACACAGTTCTAGCCAGACACATCTGTCTAGCTGGGAAGGCGCAGGCAGAGGAGGATCAGTTTCATATTTCAGGACTGAGTCCAGAAGGGGTTGAGCCTGAATTAGGTCAGCATATCTGAACAGAATCAGATCTGACTGGTGTAATTAATATTCAAAGATATAAAGGGAAGGAAAGAAGCAGGGTAGTAAATTTTAGGAAGTTGTGTGGGAGGTGAAATCAAGAAGGTACTAGAACCACTGTAACTCCTTTCCATCATGTGTCCGGGGTAATGCTGGCAGACTTCAGGCTTATGGATCTTGCTGCTAGTGAAGACTTTTAAGCCCAATTCCTAATAAACAAAGAAGAACAAAAAATATGAAAAAACCTGGTTTGAATATAAACTTTATTTAGTATGTCAAGAATAGATGTACTTAAGTCTGGTAGTGATCAGAATAACAAAGGCTTGTATATAGATTCCAGATAGACAGGTTTAACCCAGATGTTGAGGCTCTATCATGTTATAATAAGCCTAAATTCTGGCATGATCAGATGAAATAAGGCCACAGGTCTAGCTTGGGCACAGCCTACAGATGACAACGACGTGTGAAACACAGGGGATTGAGGGGACCCAAAAAGTCTTGTGCAGGAAACTTCAGATGGGTATAGGTGGATTTTTGGGTTCTCAAAGTAACTGACACTTCATTAAAGACCCATTTAAACCAGAGAGGGAGAATATGAAAGAATGAGGAAAATTTTCTAATATTATGGCACTAGAAATAATTTCTCAGGACTGCTTCCTTACTCAAAACCATTTGCAGGTATCTCTATCAGCAATGAGGAGACCTTTCCAAGTTTTAATGGTTCAGAGAAACATTCAGGCACCAGTGATGGACTAAGTATGCAGGGCCTGGGCTTGGTTATTTTCTTGCATACAAAAGTTAGCAAGTTTACAGCAAATGAGCTATTTTGTTTTGTTTTGTTTTCATTAGAAAGCCCTTCAAGACAGGTGAGAAAAGAAGAGTAGACTGAATTCCAAAAAGGAACCAAAAAGAAAAATGCAAGGCTTGTGCTTACTTTGAGAATGTCATAGGCATCACCTTCACCATCGGGAGAAATGGGTATGTAGACAAATCCATTTAGTAACATACTGTCAAGTGACACACAAGGGTTTACATTGTCTTCTTCCAGGTAGTAGCCCTTGAAGCTATAACCTCGGATTTCCTTCAGTGGAAGAAGATCATACACCTAGGTAAATGCAAAAAAAAACAGGGAAAAATGCGTCAGGTCAGCACTTACAGAGGCAGATACTATCTAACACTCTGTTGTCAAATGCCAGCTTCTTAAAAACAAGTGCAGTGAATGCATCTATAAAAATACATAGCCCCATGTCTATAGTTGTGTTAATAGGTATTTGGTTTGTTCTTGTACTTGCTCATTACCAGAAGTAGCCAAGACTTACAGAACTGGGAGAGAGCTCATTTTCAGGCTTCATAAGGAGAACGCTCTTGTCCACAGCACGGAGGGCACACAGGGACCTTGGTGTGGTATGGAGCTTCAGGTGTGTGTTGGAGGCAGGAAGACCTTCCTTGGGTACAAAATTCAGTCTCACCTGCACCAAAAAGATGTTCAAGCAGCTACTTTTCCAGACACTGTTACATGCTAATATAGCGATGTTTCTAGCCTTGTGAACTAAGCTCTGCTAGTGTTTTACAATTCCTGTAATACATATTCATCTTTGACCAATGTAATTAATAATGATGAGTGATTTGCTTTTTTATTCTATCTTGCCCACTTTTTACAGTTATAGTTTGTAATTTATTCTGGTCACCAATCCTCAGTCAATATCTGCTCAGATCACTTAATGAACCCATTGTGAATTCTGCCTCCGTTCTGGAACTCATAACTGAACTACTGGTCACAAGACAACCACGGGTTGCGTAAACTGTGACATATACTCACTTTATTGGGGAGACAACTTTCAACCTGGAAATCTGCTGAACTGGCGATGACTTCCCCACTGGGTGAAGTGGTATAAACAAGCATCCTTGCCAGGGGAGCAATTGCTGCCTCAACAGAGAGGGTCAGTTGAAATGTCCCATAAACTAACAGAGAGAAAAAAAGGCTAATCAACACACTAGAAGTCTCAGTATATGCATTTGCCTTTCCTAGATAAAAAAGTGAAGCTCACTTATGCTGAATATTTTTAGTCAGCTGGGGCAGGAATACTGATACATGATTGAAGTCTATGGCTGCTGCTGAAGATACCTGCATTCAAAGAGTGATCATGAATAGCCAAATGAAGTGAGTTTGGAGAGCTTCCAGATTCTCCCCAGTTAACATCTGGCATAATTTCTTGATGTTCCCAACCACTTTCTCTCTCAAGCTCCAAGGTCTACCAAAAACAGATGAGGGAAAAAAACGTAACAGACTGTTGTAAAGGGAGGCAGCAATCAAGGCTGCAGAGCGGCTGAAAGAATAACTTGCAAAGTTACTGCAAGGCAAGCATTTAGCTGGAACACTGAACTCTTGCTCCAAGCACAACAGAAAATGACCCTCTGTGCTGCAAAACTCTTTCTGTCTGGGCCTGAACTTTATGTCACAATCTGGACAGGGTGACAGACCATCTCTTGATATTAGCCAGGGTGTTAGTTTAGTAACTGCTACTAGTGAGGATGCAGAATTTGTACAAACATACAGCACCCAAGATCTTTTACTTCCATATGCTGTTTATACCCACTGCAACACAACTCCTTCTCATAGACTTGCAAAATGTCTTCTGGTCTTATTGTCCAAAGACATTTGCAGTTGCATTAAAGCCAGTCTCAGTTACCCAAATGTGTAATCCTCGGACATTTATATGAATAAAATTAAATGTATTGGTTAGAATATAGGTATGTGTGGGTTTGCATGCTTACAAAGCAGAAACAATACCAAAAAATGAAGGAAAGAGAGAAAGAAAAAGAGACACACTTCTTTCTGTTCATTGTATGTGAGAAAGTGCTGTTTTTCGGAAATGGTCAAAACATTATGCTTATATTTTTGAATTTTCTAATAATTTATCATTAAATGAATAGCACCTGACAGAACTCAGAGACAAAACTAATCCAAGCCACTTCATCAAAAAATCTAATTTTGAAAATTAAACCACTAAATTTAATGTTTTGATTGAATATTAAAGTAAATGTTTGTATTGAAATAATTTATCTATGTCCCCCTACGCACAAATTATCATCAGAAATACTAAAAATGCATAGTACTGCTCACCGTCTCCAGGATTCACAGTCAGATCATGCGTGTCTGCTAATATAATTCCTCCCTTGGCCATCACCTGTGTGACAGAGAAACCTTCCTGTAATTGTTGCTACTAGTGTTGAAAGTAAGGAGAAGGAACATTCACTGGGTTATCTTTTGATTGTGAGTATAAATAGCATTGCCAACTGTGAGCAGCACCAAGAAGGCATTAAGCAAGTGCCAGACTAGAATTCACTGGGTTTTGGGAGATAAAAATTGAAGGTCTCTCACTGCTTGTTTACCTGCTGTATGTGCATACTTAAGACCATCTTTCCCAGGCTACCAGGATAAACAGGTATCTTGTCCTTCAATTAACTATTAGCAGTCTTGAAAATAGACATCTCTAGCACAGGTTTCTATTCTCTTTTTCGAATATCAGCCTAAGTCCCCTGATATTCTATACAATCCATCAGAACAGAGTTGTCTGTTCTACTGATTTCTTCTGGTTCTCCAAAGCTACCCTTATCATTCTGCTAGTGTCATGCAATGGGAGAACCAGAAAAACAAAGGGAGAAAGAAATCCTATTTGAATATTCACCTGATTCTTCACAATTCCAAGCAAAACTGACAAATCATTGTTTGGTTACAGTTCAGTTAGTCTCTCTTCTCTGACTTCTCAATGCCAGCATGCTACAGTCTATTCTGATTACTGTGGTATCCCAAACTTGCCATGATCGCTTGATGTTCAAAGTAACCACAAATACTTCTTACCAGGTAGTAAATGACAATTTTCTTCTGCTCCCCTATGGCCTCCTGTGTGAAGATATAGTGCACCTGGACCTCTGCGAGGGAGCCACAACTTAATGTTTCGGGCTTTGGCTCAATTTTGAGGAAGCTCTTACTGGGGGAGTAAAACCGACTTATCCTACGCATGGCATGCTCATATGATGGTGTGATCCAGTTGCTGTCGTAACAGTTCAGTTCAGGTTTATGATCTGCCTGAGAAAGAGGAATAAGAAGTTCATAGCTAAATAAAACCAGGTAACAAGTCACATAAAAGTCCACAGAAAAACTGTGGATATGTTCTGTATTTCCCATTCTTATAAGATGGTAGGGAATATGCACAGAAGACACAGAGAAGAGAGGTGACCTGCCAAGAAACTTGCCTTATTTTCCAGCTGGCAGAGAGACAGATAACCCATGGATAGATATCTCCCCTGTTGATGAGAAAGACAGAGGCTTACCCCTGTCTCTGCCACTCACTCGGATTTCCAAGGAGGCTTGTGTGAAGGTGGTAGTGTCTATGGAAAACCAGGATTGTCCCTGCTCATCTGTAGTGTAATTCCCTTTGTATCTGTCTCCATCCACAGAAATCATGATGGTTTCATTGGCAATTGGATCATCAGTGCCATCGACCAGCTTCACCTAACAAAGCAATAACAAACTTCAGGTTTTAGACTAACAACAGAAAACAATACGCAAGTAATAAAGCCTCTTCTCTCTTTCCTCTCTTCCAGGCAGGATATTTCTTAACAGAGAAGAACAAAAGAAAAGAATGTGGAAATGTGTGAGGTGAGTCCTGAGTTGTTTGAGGGAACAACTAGGAAAATTCTTAGAAAAACAAGCCCATTGTTCCATGGAAATAATCTAAGTTCATCAGTAGTTTTAATTCCCCTGGCCAGCCTCATTTGGGACCTCCACCGCTTATCATCTGCCTCTTGGTTCAGGAACTCTGTGTTCTGGCTTGTGCCTTGTCCCAGTAGACTTACATTTAGCTCTTTCTTCTGCTGTTCCCATCTGGTTAAGTGGACTTTCTAGGTTGGGCTCAGCCCTGACCTATCATCTCACATTGTCAGGTGGTCACTAGACTGTTGATGAAACCTGTTATTGTCACCACTCCTGCTCTGCTCAGTTTGGTTGAGTAGTTGGCACTGTGCTCTTGCTGATGAGGTCACTATGCCTACCTGTGTTGTGGTCACCCTTTGCACCTGGATGACATTCCCTTGTGGAATAGTCCATGTTTGTTGCTCCCTGTCAGAACAGTGGGCCTCTTCTTCTACACTGGGCTGACTGCCAGGGGTACCAGGGTCATGTGCCTCCTAGAGTGCCCCAACTATCAGTAATTCATCTGTCTCTACAAAGGCAGAGGAAGGTGGGCCATGTAACCTGCACACACTGCTCCTCCATCTAATGGGATTACATGCTTGTGTGTTTGTGATGCCATTCATTTTCCATGGCCTAGGAACTTCCTTACCCTCCCAAAGAGTGGAATTCCTGGTCTGTACTGAGAGTCCAGCAGGTCAAAGCTGATTTTGCTCATGATGGGTGTGATACCACAGGAGCCTGTTCCAGTCATTTCTATTCCTGAGACAGAGCACGGTAAAGAGGGATTATTAATGAATTTCTAGTCATGTTGGTTCATCTTTCCTGTCTCTGCCAGGACCTCCTGTTAGGGCCTGCCACCACTTTGCCACATCTATGTGATACATACCTGTGCCATCTTCTGTGATCTTTCCTTGTACCTCAATGCTCATCTCATATCCCCTACGTTGGAGTTGAAATACCTTGGTCCTCACCAGACCAGAAACACACCCACGAGCATCTGCCTAAGCAAGGCATTGGAGAGAAAAATTGAAATTCTGTGAACAAAGTTGGTGCCATGAGGGACCGGAATAGAGATCCCAAACTCAACATGCATAAATTCTGTCCGTGAAATCCCAGACTTATGTTCAAGGGTTGTCTCCAAGACCAGAACTTGTGTTCAGCCTGTTTCCTAGTGTTACATTTGTATGTTTTCTCTGTTCTGTGAGATACTTGACACACAGTTCTCCAAGGCACACACTGGTTTCCCTGTTAACTTCCTCCTGCCTTAGTTCTGCTTTTCTTCCTGTTTCTTTCATTGTCTTCACTCCTTTCCTTTTTGCCCTTTCTCCTGTATTTGGCCCATGTACTGTACTACTGCATCTTCTTTGTTTCTTGTTCTCTATGCTGCCTTCAAGTGTTGTCCTCATCTATGCTCCTCGCTCCCTGACACTCCCTCTCACAGCCACAAAACTCTTTCACAGATTCTTTTCCTGGTTTTTGGAACAATAGCAGGGATCTCTGGCTGATAACTGCAGAGTTGTCACTAGTCTCAATGGGGTCAGAATTCCAGTTGTGGGCTTTTCATCATCAGTTCTGTTTCCAGTTTAATGACCCCTCTCTTAAGCCTGACTTTCTCTGAGATTCTCTGCTTTTCCCTGGACAGAGTGCTACCTCTGGTGTCCTAGTCTCTCCCAACAGTCACAGATTGGGCCTCTCTTAAGACAACATTACCCATTAACTATAAGAAAAACCACTACATTTTAATCTTGGGACTCACCTGCCTCGTGAATTCTTCACACACAGACTCTGCCTCTTTTCCGTAACAACTTGAAGCAGAATGGGAAAATTTACGGCACACTTGGACATTCACCAAACCAGGAACAGGTTTCCCATAGGTGTACCTATAATCATAATGTGTTAATGTATCAGATGAAGAGACAATCAGTCACACACTCAAGTGCATCTCCTTAGAGACCTCTGTGGATGATTTTCTAATACTTCTTCTTAAAGGCTGACTAATCATATTTTAATGATTCTAGTGATTATATTTCCTTCACCTCCATAGTAAGATTCTTCCATTACCCATGGAAGAAACATCTATCCTGTTCTAGGGGAGAGGTCTCTGCAGAAAAAGAAAATGATTTCAGCCAGGACTGGCTGTATTTTATATAAAATTTATATAAATTTTACAATTTATATTATTGTATTATAAACTGCTGGGGATTCAGTGCAGAAATGGAGAGGCAACCAGGAGCTCAGAAGGAGCAATTTATGCATTAAAAATGAGAATACTGGGTTTGCATCACCAGTCTAAATGATATCTGATCTAATATCTCTGAGTATTTGAGGGTTCAGGATTGGCAAAGAAGCTCTAACTGAAGAAATGCAAAGACAGAAGGAGAAAATATACCATGAACTGGGAAGTGAGAGCTGCAGACCAGTTTGACATAATCTTTTAAGGAACACAGAGAAGACCCTTCACTTTGACTGCCCAGACAAAGTAGCAGGCTCAGGATTGAAAGAGTGAAATAAGCTTGCACTGAATGCCTGGGAAAGGTATAAAAAGCCTTCACCAGCTCTTCTTTTGGTCCTTGGCAGAAAGGAGGAGTGAAGGATAAACAAGAGAGATTTACTGGAGCTCTGTAACTCACAGACCACAGACAGACACTGGAAGCTCGTTGTCCTTAATAGTGATCATCTTGGGAAGCTTCACCAGGACCTCGAACTTGGGCAGCACTAAATGAGAGAGAGAAAGTCTGATATGAGTGAATGATGGCTGTGTACTATACAGCAACTCAAACAGAGAGTCAGGATCATCTTAACAGGAACCTCTCTGTGCTCTTTAGCAAGGATCTACTACCCCTTCCCTAGGTTTTCTCAGCCTTCACCATTGTTTGGGTTCAAAGGGAATTAAGTTTGTAGCCCTTACCTTCTCTTATTTACAGCACGTGCTTAAGTGATCCCACCGGCACCAGACAGCTGTGTAGATCCCTTACATATGTCCATTCAGAAGGACACATTAGTCCTGCATGCTGTGTTCACAATCCATAATTTGTAACTAGGACTTGGAGCAGGACATTCATCCCCTTTGTAATTTACCACATTGAATGGAGGCAGAATTCACAATGGGTTCCTTAAGTGATCTGAGCAGATATTGACTGATATCTTCCCACATTGCATCCTTCATCCCTAAGCCTCCAACTACTCATGCCCAGGACTGGACCAAAGCATGTAGCAGCCTACTACCAGGTGGCGCACCTGAGGTATTTTTCACAGTGCAAGGAAATAACAGCAGGGTGGGCGCACATCCAGACCCAGGAAGTGGAAAACAACCCTGGGTTATACAGCTTAGACATAAATTTGTCTCTAAGATGGGAGACATGGCTCTGTGTTTCAACCCCAGAGCACATTTCCTCAAAAGACTGTAAGAGAAATAGCAATAGAAGAGATTCACAGAAATTACTCAAGAACAAATAAAAGAAAAATTATCTTAGTGTGAGGCTAAAAAAGGGACACACTCCTTTGATCTTGTGGGGTGTTCAGAATGATCTTTGCGGGAGGAGGAACAGACCATCAGTCACTATGGCATGTTGAAACCTCTAACTTTGTTTGTGGTCAAATTATTCACCACGCCTGACTTTGAACCAAATAAGCCAGTCCTATGGACTTCAATGACTATCTTTTTTGGGTTGCACCCTGCATATTCCAGAAACAGCAGGTTCTGGTCAACGTGCTGGGTCATTAGGGCTCCATGTAGAGCTGGTGGGGAGTCTCAGAGTGAGAAGCACTGGCCAATCAGCCTTCTCAAATGCACACAGCCTACCCAGAATACACATCTACAAAGATCTGAGAAGTTTTATTATGGAACTTGGAGTTAGAAGGTTCCCTGTGGCAGCATATTTCTCCTTACTCAGTCTCTACTACTACTCTGTTTGCGTCCACTTGTAAGCTTTGTGTAGTGTTCTTCAGTCACAAGTTTTCTATCAGACGTGTTTTATAGGCTTTTGCAGAAACAAGGAAGAGGAAAAAGAGAGAGGACTACCAGTGGAGTAACAGAACTCAGGCAGATGATGAGAGAGGTGAAACAGTGTCACCAAAATATTGTCATCTCTTACTTTGCATCTAGTGTTACTTGCAACAAGCTGCTGGACTGAAAAGCAACTAAAACCAAGTCAGCTGAAACTGCTGCCACAAGCCAGGAAGTCCAGTACTCCCAAGAGCACTATTAGCTCAGGCAGGTTGCAGAGATGCCATAAAGGAAGCAACCACTTCTGATACTCAGTACCCTCTGGCTCAGCCCCTATGAATCCCATTACCTGTATATTCAGTCCCTCTTTTCTCCATGCTGTTCCCAGGAAATTACAAATTGAGAGGTCACAGTAAAAGGCATTGCTGTCAACCCCACTTGCAGCCCATACCTCCCCTCCTTACCGTATTCCTCCACACTGAAGAAGTGTTCCACATGGGATGAGAAGCTCTTCTGCACAACTATTTTGTAGGAGCCCTGGATGGGGTCTGACGTGAGGGGGAAGGAGAGCTGTGTAAGGCCTGTCTCTAGTTCCACCCCTTGCCACTGGTACACACGGTTCCTCTGGGGATCCTACAGGTGAGGGTAAAAATGTCACAAGACAGGAGACTCCTGGGACAGAGTGCAGTGCCCAGTTTACATGTCCTTGCTGGGATATGCCTGTCTGTAATTATTCAATAATCTGTGAGGATCTGTAAGCACTTACCTGTCAATTCTGCATAACTAGCATGCAAGAAAGCTTTTTAACTCTGGAGGTCCTGTGTTGTCTTCCCCTCAGCTCTACCTGTATGCTTTTGAATGATGGGGCCTGAAAGCTAGCAAAGAGAGACTGGCAAGGTAGCAGGACAAAGAGACTGATATCAGAAGTAAGTGAAACACAGAGAAGGGAAGTTCTAGAAGTTCCCTTCTTGAAGGAAGTCTCAGCTTCCTTGATTGGCTATATAGCCTGCAAAAAAGGGTTGTTTTTTCACTGCCTGGAATGAAGTTTGTTGAAGTACCATTACACAATCTGATGAGGAATCAGATGTCTGATTTATCTATGGGACTGAGAAATGTACATGTGTAAGAGTCCAGAGGTGGGGTGGGGAAGTAGGAACATGAACAGAGGAAAATGTACCCCACATATGGACATCCAGCTGAGAGCTCTCTCTTCTTGCATCTCCCTTGCTCCTAATGCTGGAGCTGAAGTCCCACCACTAGTATAGTTGTGTAATGCTCATTATGAACTATCAATAATTAATTCAATCAGCCCCAAATTTCTTGTGGAAGTCACTGAAATGGCACAGTAGAGCTATGTATTTTGATGCACCCTTTCCAGGCTGCTCAGTAGTATAGTTAATATTTACCGCCTTTCATTTTCTGCCTGCTCTTTGCATTGTACCTTGTCTGTCACCAAAAGTTTATTTACTCTAGATAGGTATGTGACTCAAGGTATGTGACTACGTGCATTTACTTCACTGAGATTTTATCTCAGGGCTTAAAGAAAACCAGGATGTGAATGGCATCTCCCAATTCGAGGTCACCAGTCAGGGGGCAGAAGTGGGAGCTGTCTTGCCAAGAAGCACCCTGGGAGGACAGAACTCTGACCAAATCCTCTTCATTATCATATTTCAACCATGCTGAAAAGCTCACCCCTTAATGTGAATGATACCACTGGGCTTCCTTGGAAGAGGAACTCAAGAAAATGTTTACAGATGAGCTTGTGAACTTGTTGCTGTGATGTGTCTATAGGGAGAGCCTGAAAGCCAGATTATTTTTCCCCAGAAAGGCTTTGCTTTTTTTTCCAGAAATGGTAGGCTCATGCCAACTTCTGCCTCTGTGGTTGACTAAGATAAATTAAGTGACATTAAGGGTGTGGATTGATGGACATTTATTTCTTTAGCAGTGCTGACTTTTAGGCTGTTACCTTTCTTCACTTCTGTCACTCTTTCCTTTGGTCCTTAGCTTATTTAACACAGTTCTCCAATTTCAACCACACTTGGTAGATAGAAAATCTTAGTTCTGATTGGAAAGAGGAATAAGCCATTCTGATACGACCTCTAGGCAGTATAATTCTCTTCACAGCATGGCTTGCATTGATTAACTATTTCATTCCTACAGTACATTCTGCAATCAAAGAACCATTGTTGGAACTTATTTTGATTTCCAGCTATTCAGCCTTCTTTTTACACAAAGGAAAAAGTTCATGAGTCCTATGTTTTCCCTTGCACCTCAGCCTGAAAACACTGCTGGAGACAAGTACCTCTGTGCCTGCACATTATTATGAAATAATAACGTAGTTATCCACTTACCTGAACATAGACAAATGGAAACTGTGGGGAAAGAGCAAAGGAAAATCAGTATAAGACATATTAGTTACATGTGGATGGAAGTAATTTCCAGATTTGGACTTAAGGACTTGTAGAACAACCTTCTAAGAAGTCCTTTGGGTTCTTCCCTTTTTGTACTTGCTCTTTTTCCTTGGTTCTTGACAGTTAAGAGAATATTTTCTATAATATTTTAGGGCCCTAACTTTTTATGTTACCACAGTATGAAAACATGATGAACTAAGAGTTTTCAAAGAACTTGTCTGCATGAAGAACTGATTGACAAATAAGCTAAAAGGGTGGACTTACACCCCTGACCAGTTCCTTGGAACCAAGTTCTTATCATTCAGCTCTCTGTCCCTAAGCATGTGGCTGCACCCACTGCCAGAAACAACTGCACACCTGTCACTTCCAGTGGAAACTTGTCCCACCCACATTTTCAGTAATGAGATCCCTGCCTAGATGCTTAGCCACATACAGGCTTTTGCAGATCTGGCTTTAAACACCTGTATGCTTTTGAAAAAGGGGACATGTTTTTCAGTCAATAGAGACAGGTGAAGTGTGTCCCAGGGCAAAATATGAAATGGGTGGAGGATGGTGGGAGAGAGCATCATATGCTTTAAAGGCTGCCTTCAGTGGTTCTGGATGATGGCAATAATGGTGTTAATTGGGAATTAAACCTCCTGGTTAACAACAAGTAATTAAGGTTCTACCTTCTCATTCAGCGGGTAGAAGTCTTTGTCCAGAGAGACGATCCGAAACATAACTGAGGGGTGTAATGGAAAAGAAGGAAATTCCACTGTTAAATTTTTAGCCATGATAGGAAATGTCAGTGTTTCAATAACTTATAACTCAGATTCATTCCATGGACCAGCAGGCTCTGAATTGAGACCTCTCAGTAGTGGAAGCAAGTACTTCAGGCTCTTTCTTTTTCAGATGGGGAGGGGCGGATAAATTTAGAAGGATAATCAGCTCTTGTCTGAATTGAATTGCCCCTTGGGAGTGCCTGTCCTCCTTTGTTGAATCAAGTGCAGCCAAGGGAGACTATGCTTTGAAGTCATCCCAGTTTTGTGCCACTAGTTGAGTAGAATGAATCTGAGCCTGTGTCTATATCTGGTTGAGATACTGTGCCTGGAGCATGAAAAACAGGAATGATGAAGGTACCACATGCCCTAGATCTTAGCTGACAGAAATGAGATTTACAGAGAGCATTAACTGCCCCCTTGAAGAAACACGAAAACTTTTAAAGTATAGTGCCTCTGGGGAATTAAGTCCTTAAGATTTTATCCTATCATAGTCAACACCAACCCAATTCCCTGTACCTGTTTGCCCAGGCTTGTAGATGGGTTTGTCTGTCTGGATGAAGACCAAGCTCTCAGAATTCTTGACCAGCACTGACTTGCGGCTCTTGAACTGCAGTGTGTCCCCATTCACCGTCACAGTGAGAAACGCCACTGATGTGCTATTGGATTTTGGAAGCTAAGGAAAACAAAGAGGAAAACTGCTTTACAGATTCACCCCATTGCCCTAAGCCTTTGAAGGATGGAGTATTAGCTGGGTCAGAGAGTTCCCTAAAGGGACAGAAAAGACTCAATGCACGAAGCAAGAGAAAAACATGATTCCCTTCCTTCATTTATACACTTTTCTTTGAGAAATATTGAATCTGATCTTATTCTATTGTATCAGTGATTTATCAAAACAAAAATTAACCCAGATTCATTAATTAGGGGGTGAAACTTGTTGTTTACATTAGTCACCAACCACTGCAGTAAAAATTTGTGAATAAGTTCCAGAAGGAGACAAATGACCTCATGAGCCTCACTATCTTTAACCATTCCCCAGTTTTGATTCCACCTCAGTACTTTTCCTCTGAGGCTTATATAGATCAAACAAAAACGTTGTACATTCTGTCAATCAAAATTCCAAAAGACTTCTCTAAGTCATGCATGCACAGAAATATCATGAGGGACACAGAATTTGACAATGGTGGAAAATTATTCCTCATAAGGTAACCACAGTTGGATATCCACATCAAATTAATTTTTTTATTTGTCTTAGCTTAGAAGACTGATTGCAGTGTGTCTTACTTCTCATTTCTGGACTTTTTGGATCTACTACATCATGCCAATAAACACAAGAGATCATCCCACAAGGATGAGATACTCACAGAAAAAGGGATGCAGGTGAACACGTCTCTCTCTGACACCACATCATCAATCAAGCTCCTGTTCTCCCCTTGATGCTCGAGTGTGGCACTCAGAGTCACAGACTCATTCAGGTGGGTCAGTTGAACACAGACTTTCTCAGGAGAATCCGTGTGTATCAGAAAGGGAAGTAGCACCATATACTGCCTAGGAAGAGAAGGAAACAAGAAAGATCAGAAATGTGAAACAGTTTTAATGCAACAGTATTAAGTCAAAGGAAATGAACAAATCAGCATGTCTAATCCATTACTATCCCTGTGAACTGCAGTGCATATAACATAAGCATTCATATTATTTTGGGTTTATACATATTAAACGCCTAACTAATTAGCCTAAAAGCCGGAAAACGCTTGCAGTAGAAGAAACAATTTCTATGCTAATAGAGAGTGCTTTACAAAGGATGTTTTGTTTGGCTTCACAGCAGGGAGCAAGGACGGTTTGAAAGGTTCCAAGCTGTTAATTGAATTTTGTATATCCCACAGTCTCCTATTGAGATTCAAAGGCACTAGCTAAAAACAGCTGAAAAAAACCCCACTCACTTGTTTGGATGCTCCAGGCTTTGCCTATCCAGTATCCAAATCTTTCACATGCTGAGCAAAGATGTGAGTGCTCACAGTTTGGGACCTTATTAAGATGAGCACACAAAGGATTTCAGAGTGTAGTGTTTTATTGCAACTCAAGTGTACTCTCACTTCCAAAGAGCTTTTGACAAAGGTCCCTCATAAAAGATCCTTAAACTCAGCTGTCATTCAGTAAAAGGGATCATTTTACTAATAAATCAGAATTATTAATTCTGACCCGGATTAATTGGTTAAAAGATAGGACAGAAAGGGTAAGAACCAATCAAAATCTCAGGAGTTTTTGTTGGGATCCTTGTTCTTCAGTACACTTCTAAATGATCTGGGAAGTAAAATTTTCTGATAATTGTCCAGGGTAAGAATACCTAAAATTGACTTATGCATTTGTGGAAAAGTTTTGTTATGTGGTAGGACTGAGTAGCATAAATGGCAAATGAACTGTTCATAAATGGAAAATAATATCACTAAGTGGGCTATTACCACTCAGACTTGAGCACTGTTGATCACTACTGGAAAATTCTCATTCAGTAATAAGTAACAAACGGACCTTAGGAAGGTGTTCAGAAAGGAGTAGAGGAAAAATACATCTTGGTCCATCCAGAGCTACATTATTGCCTGAGCTCTGGGCTTTTTGGGAAGTCCTAAAGCTGTTGTGGAGGCAGTGGAACCCAGGCAGTACCTCAATTTCCTTCACCACAAAGCAATAGGATGAAGTGTGGTGAAGAGCCGGGCGGTAACTCTGCTCAGCCCGTGCTGCTTCAGAAGAAGTGAAAGGAGGGAACTTCAGCCACCCAAGGAGTGACTCACTACTTGTGACTCTCTGCGTTCTCCAATGTTTCCGTTCTTTCACAGCCTTCTCACCACAGCTTCATCCCATGCCTGTTTCCCCTAATCTCATTTTCCCTGTCCCCTGTCAGTGGCACTGGCAATCTGACAATAACATCCAGTCTACCGAAGGGACAGTGTGACCTAGTTCGTGGGGAATTTGGCCTCATTTCTCTTTCTGTTCATTGTTCGGAAATCTGGCCAACTTGCAGAACTTCCCCTTAGAATGGCTTCCCTGCCTTTGAAATGAAGATATAAAATATGCTGTTTATAGACCTCTCTTTAGGTGTTTTGGGATGTGTTGGTGAAAAGAGCTAGATGAATTAAAGTACTATGAGGGCTTTAAGTAACTTGGGTCACAAAATCCATGTGTAGACATTCCAGACAAAAAAGCTGCCTAAAGAGACCTCAGCATCTTCCCTGCATGCAACAAGCTGTTCTGACAAGAGAGGCAGCAGCTCTGACAGAAGCATGCATCAAAGGAGGAATAGGAGACCCTAGGGAGAGTGGCTGAGGCAAAAATGCTGAGTTTGTCTACACAGAGAAGTAATACTGTAGCTTAAGGTGGAATAATGTCTGTCTGTGTACTGACTCTCAGCTACTTACTAGAACAAGCACCTAATCAAAGAAGGCAGTGAATTTCGTCAGCTCCATCAGCCCAAATCCAAACCTGCCAATTCAAGTGTCATTACAACCTCACATTTCTGATCATATGCAGTGTATTGCCAAGCATGTACACTGTGCTATAAAGGAGCTTATATGCACAGCCACGTACCAGAATAGGAGAACATTCTGTTGCATTCTTCCAGAATAATACAGAGAAAGAAAAGCAATGGAAGAAAAAGAAGCAAAAGAAAACATATCTTGCTCAGTATCTTACAGAACCACAAAACTTTTGTTTGCAAAGGACCTCTGGATGTCTCAAGCCCAACCTCTCTCCATGAACAGCACTGTTGCGAAGGACTCCGTAGATGGAGTTTCTGTAGTTTCTGTTCCAGTGCTGCACTAACTTTGTGAATGAGTATTTTTCTAATATGTAGTCTGAACCTTAATAGTGTCTCCTGTGCAGCCGGACCCATCTGAAATAGCAGCTGCTGCTGCCCAAAGAAGTGATATCCCTACTCGCACAGGGCACAGTAAGCAAGTCTTAGCTGGAAGGTTATTTTCTGTCTTCAGCTCAAGGGTGGCTTTCCTTCTGTGTTGTACACAGCACCTGATCTACCCTGCAGCACTTAAAACCACTTATACCAACTAGCAATTCATAGCTCAGACTCCACTGCGTCCCTGCTGGGCTCCTATCTTCCTTCTGGGGAACCCAACAACACCCCTGTCTCTCCCATCTCTCTCAGCCTTTCCTCCCTTTTCCGTCCCAAAATGGGGCTCAGATCCAGGACAAAGAGCAGCCTACAAGAAAGATGGAGAGAGACTATTTACAAGGGCACATGGTGACAGGACAAGGGTTAAATTAAATATTAGGAAAAAATTCTTTATTGTGAGGGTGGTGAGGCACTGATACACATTTCCTAGAGAAGCTGTGGATGCTCCATCCCCCAAGTGTTGAAGGCCAGGTTGAATGGAGCTCTTAGCAACCTGGTCTAGTAAAAGGTGTCCCTGTCCATGTCAGTGACCAGATGATCTTTAAGGTCCCTTCCAACCCAGGCCAGGTTCTATGATTCTCTGTTGTCCAAAGTCTGAACAGTATGGTTTTATTCCCTTTCCCCCTGATGTTGAGCAAGGATGAATTAAGATTACTTAATTACTTAGTTACATCACATTTCTATAGAGAGACCAGAGATCTCTGCCTGACCCCAAGGCAGGCTTGGCTGGCTGATCTACCCCAGAAGCAGCCAAACAGAGCAGATGAACGAGGGGTTGATGGTACACTATGAGTCAAAGGTCCTAGAGGCTGAGCCAGTCACCACTTCACCTCTGACCACACAGTGGGTGGCAGCAGTAATGCTGCACCTTCTGCCATACCTGTTAGCACTATGGCAGTGCTCGTGGGCATGAAATCTCTGCAGCAAGCATTACAAGAGCTGCACTTCTGTCACCACAGCAAAAGGAACAGTGTGTGACAGCAGCTGGGGTCTGAAGATCGAGACTGCTCCCACCCATATAGAGCCTTGAGAGCAACACTCTTTGCTAGGTGAGGCTGGGGTGGGCATGCCAGACTCCAGTCAGCCGGTGCCACCCCAGGCTGCCCCTCTCCTCGGGGCGATCAGCAGAGTGTGTGCTGATGGTCTGCAAAGCCCTGGCATGGGTGTCCAATGGACGGTGCTGGCGCCAGACTCCGTGCCGGAGGAAGTGAATCTAGGTCACAGATCCTCTTTGAGAACAAGTACATCTGATGCTGCCAAGGGAAACAAACTGGCAGGAGAAAGGGGAATAAACCAGCTTGAAAGCAACAGGAGAATGTGGAGAAGTAACTCAGTGATCGAAACAAGGATATTCTAGGAAGGGTAAGTGCCTGGATTCTGTCATCATGCCCACAAAACCCCAGGCCCTGAGAGGTTTTTAGGCATAAACGTACTTAGGCAAAGATGTTGTGAGGATCCAGGTCTGGACTATCAGGCAGCTTCAGGGCAGGACTGTGGGCACTGACAGAGATTGGTGGGGGGATAGGGGAGGGGCTGGAAGGGGGGTACTGGCAGAGATGGCAGTGGGGAGGGGTCCAGGGCTGGACAACCAGGGGGTTACAGGGTGGGAGCAGGGAGCACTGCCAGAGCTGTGCAGGACACACAGGGCTTGGTTATTAGTGGGATTAGGTTATTAGTGGGATTCAAGGCATAAACGGAAGAACTGGCAAACAGAGAGGAAGAAAACTGAAGGAAAAGGGGAGCACTAAGACTTCCCTCCCCCCTCCGCCTGTGCAGCTTACGGTTCTGCGCTGGAAGAGGTATTTCCAGGAAGGAAGAAGAGAAGAAGAAGGAAGACGTTTGGTTTGCTGGGCAGCTTGTTCTTCCCCATGGTGCAGAGCAGGTCGTGGTGAGTGAAGCAGACACCCAGTCTGGTCCAGTGCTGCTGTTTTCCTGCACCTTGTAATTCTCCTCCACTCTCTGCTCAGTCAGCCTCTTTATAACTGCTCTCTGCAAACAGCCCAGGGGCTGGAGGAGATAAAGGCTTGGGGCCAGGGCCCATCCGGAAACAGGGAGAGGCGGTAAGGAGGAGCTGGAACAGAGGCATAGTATTTGGCCAGAGACTCTGCAAGTGGGGGAAGGGTATTTATTTGGATAATGCTTATATTATAAATCTTTGAAATATTTGTACCCTGTTTTCCTTAGACCATCAGAAATCTGCAGTGTTGGGGATACAAACTATGTTGAACATAGGGTAATATTCCTTGTGAACAGCATCCAATCACAGTACTCTGATGTGGGGTGCTCTGATCTTTTAAGCCAAAAGCCAGGTTTATAGGTATTTTAAGAACAAAGGAAACCCACAGAAAGAAACACTGCCCATACCATGTTAACAGAATACTTCCATAATTAGCTGACAAAGTTGCTACAGGTTAGATAATTAATTTGTCGGGGTATAACCCAAAATGTGGTGGGCCACTGCTCTAGATATGGAAATATGTTCTGTTTCCACTGTGGATATGTACAAATATTACACAATGATGTTGGGAGACATCCTTGCCTCCCCAGAAGGGTGATCATCTTCCATTATTCAGTTGTCACCTGGAGCGTAAATGTTCCAAGAGGCTCTTCCTTCCCGTTGCCAGCTCAGACCTGTGCTGCTCTGAGTCACGTTTGTCACAGAGGTCGCTCAGAAATAGTTCTGCTCACTTGACTTGGTTTTCTGCAAATCTCTGGTTGTAGGAGCTTATCTAGAAGCTGAATCTAGTGAGGAAAAAAGTTAGCTAAATTCCAGCAGATCATTAAATAGAAATATTCAGTCCAAACTATGAGCACTTCCTGACCAGCCTAACTAGGTGGGGTGTTTGCACCAGTCCATGCAACACTGTTAAAATTGCAGCCATGGTGGTATCAGCACGCCTTCCAGTGCTGTGCAGTGAAAGGATTCAATAATGCTCTTTATGAAGATTCATGATCTCTGTGAAGATTTCTGCTGTGTATGACTAACCTGGCAGGGAAAATGCTGCAGCAAAAACCACCTTGAATATGTCTTTGTGAAACCATGTTAATAGCAGAGGTTCTCTGTTCTGCACAAGAGAGCTTAGGCTGCAACAGCACAGGCAGCCCTATTTGCTCTTTGTCTTAAGATCAAGCTTTGAAAAAGAGTGAATGTTAAGACTAAATGTTAGCTATAACAGCATGTCTTGACTCTGACGTAGTAGCCAGAAAAAAGCAGGGAAAAGCACTGCAAAGGACCAGGAGAAATGTCTGTAGATAAAAGGAAATTTAGGAATGGTGTTCAAAAATCAGGCACAGACTCTTGTAGAATTGAATTTATCATCTTTTGTAAACTGCAAAAGTTAGGAAAACAGTCAGGAGGCAGCCAGTGTCTGCTGGTGGGAAGTGTTATAAATATATGTCGTATGGAGAAGGAATGAACACATACTCAAACCAGAAGATTTAGCAGACTATCAGTTAGAGATGGAAATACTGATAAAAAGAAGGGGTTGTGTAACTTCCCAGTAATAAAACCCATACAAATCCTTCTCCAGAAATGCCTCTATCATTTGTCCTCTCCCATCTTTTATTTTAGTAAAAAAATGTGCAAAATAGTGTTTTTTAAAGAAATAGTGTCCTGGGCATTTGCTGGAAAACATGACTCATGCCAACTTGTCTGTTGTCATTCAGACTGTTGAAAACTGAAACCAAAAACCAATCTGAGTGGGCATATGCAAAGTACAGTTTAACGGTGAGTATATAATAATTCAAAATTCGTAGATCTACAGAACCATAGAACCCTGTGATTCAAAGTGATATTTGCTACCATCTTCTTCCATGAATTTACCATTCACAGGGTATAAAATACCACCTCAGTTCCCCAAGAACCACTTACCAGCTGTCTGACACCCCAATTCCCACTTTGCTCTACAAGCACTAACGACCCTATTAGCACTTGGTGCTTCAGCTGTCTCCTCTCTCACAAAGCTCAGGACAACTGGTCTGAACTTGTCCTTAGCTTGAAAGCTTTTAGGTAGATTTTTTCAGTCCTGAAGTGGAGACTGTGTGTTTGAAAGACCAGATACTTCTTCCAACAAGGCTATATATACATCACTGCTGAAAAAGGCACACAACATCTTTGCTGTACACAGTGGTGGTTTCAATGACCTGTCAGTAGTAATTTTAACCACAGGAAAGATGTTTCCTCTTATGACAATACTTCATATGTGTCTGAGGTCACTGTGCACATGGCAGGTCAAGAGAAAATCTGTACATGTCTAACACTTTCAGTGACTGGTCCCCATATTAAGCAGATACAAAACTCAAGTGAATCATTGTACCTAATTGTTGATCACAAGGAATTTAAATTATGCCATATCACAGTAAATCTAAACAAAATGCCTAAATCAAATTTCTCATATCCTTCCATGTAGAGTGGATTTCTATACTAAATGATAGCAATTAATTTTGGTTCTTCCTGATTTAAAATAAATTATTACATATCTTTACTCTCACTTTTAAACATAGCACGTCTTTTGGCTGTTTCATAGGAGGTTTTTGAAACATATATTTCTAATGCTAAATTAAAAACTCTAACACTATTCTGAAATTTCATTTTGTTCCAAAGAACACTTGGGAAAATTAGCTTAATTCTAGATAATTCTCATAGAGTTGACAGTGATATTCCAGTAAGTTACATGAGCTGACACACTGAATTTCCTTTACAGATGTAATCATATTGAAGTGGAGCAAGACACCAGGTCAATAAGAAACAAATGTCATAGAAGTGCTTCTGCTTTTCCTGAGCATCTCATTACGACTATTTTTTATTTTCTGAAGCATTCCAATTTCCACAGTATTCCCTTCACAGTTCCTTCTCATCAGCACTTTAAAATGTATTATTTTGAGTTGGACTGACTGACACAAAAGGTAATTAATAAGTCAGTACAGGCCATGATGAATATTGATAAATTCCAGTCACAGAACACTTTATTCTACAAAGTTTCCTCTAAGCTGTACAGTCTTCAGTGCATTGCCTGGCAAAGATGACAGAAAAATTTGATGTGTCCTACTCTCAAGTTTAAAACCCAAGCCCATAAACTCCCAAGTTTATGACCACTACATAAAGCACATTTTCCCTTGAAAATAATGTAAGATATTGAGCTGTGTCATTTTAATCACCTTAACTCAGTTCTGGCATAGCTTTCTCTGACTTCTTTCCAGTTTCTATTCTTTGGCTTTCTGGATGACTGCCAATTGTCCAATAACAGAGTGGCTCACTGGTGACTCAATTGCAGGAAAAAAAGGTGTCTGTGCAGGGGTGTAAATACTCTCAGTACTATCACAACAGCATTAATATGTGGGAATCCTTGTCCGCCACAGAAGTCTTAAGCAATTTTGGAACCACCATCACCAAAGGTAGATAATCCCAAGAAAGACACCTGAGTCTTTAATATGTTCCTGTTCTGTCTCCTCAAGGACTGTAGCACAATGGTGAACCCTCAAAGCCAAAGCAAAGCAATAAACTGAACTTCAACCTTTGGCTTTGAAGAACAGGCATGCGTTAAAAAGCCGAGGAAATGATTCTTGAACACACTGGTATTGTGCCTAAGGAGGTCCATGCCTTTTTACCTAAGAACCTCTGTTGGAAACCAGCAGGTCTAGCAAAGGAATGTCTCTCTCTAGTACCTACATCCTCTTTGTATGGTGACAGGTGAGAAAAGAGTCACTGTAAAACCCGAGACTTATATTAACAGCTCTGGTTAACAAAATTGTGCTGGCTGTTTAGCTATAGGCTGAAATAAATACTCCAGGAGAGAAAAAAAAAAACACACACAGAGTATTTTTATTTTAAAGGAAATCCAAATAATGATATTGGTTTCCCCAGCCGATGTATTTAAAGCAAAGAAATCCAAAGCAATTTATTTCAAATGACAAAAAAGCATTACAAGAAGAAGTAATCACATAAATCAATAGAAGTAACAGCAAGACCCAAAGATATAAGAAAGGGTTTATTATTGTGTGGGAGACAAAATATTTTACAGACCATAGTGAAGAGAAAAGAGAAGGTCCTTTATCAATAAACCTCAGGAAATAGGAACATTATACAAGTTGCAACAAGCAGAAGAAGGAAGATATGCAGTGAAATGAAATGCCATAAAAAGGCTTCATCAGCTAAACTTCAAATGAAACTGAAAATGCCAGAACTAATAAAGATGATCCACTTTAGTTGCTTGTTGAATATCTTAACCTGAGAGAAGGGCCTGGTGGCAGATGAACTGTTTCCCAGCCACGGACAGCTGGGCTGCCAGATATAACCCATATTTCTGTGGTGTCATATAAACAGATGAGTAAATTCAGGCATGGCAAGGGCATCAATGAATTACTCTCATTTTAGTGCACTTTGTAGATTAAATTGCAAGGCAGATCGGTGGCTGCATTTTTAAATAGTCCAGTGACCATATTTTATGGGATGTAAGGTAGCCCATTTGTAGCGTCAGCCCTACACAAAGTAGGGTTTATCTCTCTTTCTCAGTTAAATTACAACAAACTTCATAAACTTGGTCTTTTCTCAAAAGAAACCTATACTGTATGTTGCAAAAAAGGCTATAACCAAAGCTCTTAACCTTTGGGCATGAGAGGTCTATGTTGTGTCTCTCTGATACTTACAGTGCACAGCACACACAGAGTAGGATCAGTTGTTGAAATCCCACTATTAGATCCATTAAAGGCAATTGGTGAAAGGTATCTAATAATTTTAAAATACATAAACAAGAAACTGTTTGCATGTTCGCAGATATTTTTTGGATATTATAGAGAAATAAAGATACTCCCTGATGTAGTAATGAATGACAAGCTATTTTCATTTTTACTTTTGTCCTACTCATCCTTTTGCCAAGGAAGGGGAGAGAAAAAGCCAAAGCATTTACAAATATCTCTGAGAACAGCACTTGGGACAATTACCTATGCTCTTTTTGAGTCATATGACTCTGCTTTTCAGATAAAGCTTTGCCATATAAAAAGACATACTAAATGCACATAGAATTTGTGTTTAGCTTTAGCTGTTATATATTCCCTTTCTCCACAAATGTAGTATAGGCATCTAATGAAGGTCCTTCTGCTGGCCCTGAGCTTGATGTTCAAACGGTTGAATGGCACTGGAGCCAGACTTTCCTCAGAGATGCACAGTGGTAGGAGCAGAGGCAATGGGCCAAGCTGCATACAGAGAAATGCTGAGCAGAGGAAGGATAAAAGTGCGCCCCCAAGGGTTATATAACAACAGAGTAGGTACCCACAGGTGTCATGAGATATCCATCCCCAGAGACCATCCAAACTTCATAGCACAACGTCATGAGCAAGAGTGCCATTACAGAAAAAGAACGTACTTAGACTTTGTAGGTATTCCAAAGATCTTTCCTGTTTGGATTTGATGTTCACTTATAGCTATAAAAAAAGTGAAACCCAAAATCAATGCCCACTCTGAATGGCTTTGCTAGAAGAAGGGAGCAGAAAACAGTGGCACAGACCATGCTGTACTTGTCTGGTATAACACCCACTTGCTGCAGAGTGTGTAAGGATCTCACTCCTCAGCAGTGCTGGAGGTGGGTGCTGGCCCCCCCTGCAGGGGCCTCAGAGCAGAGCCTGCAGTCTGAGCTGAAGGGGCTGAAGTTTATGCTTAGTTGAGTTAATGACTTGCTGGGTAACATAGGGCAAGTCCTTTGGGCTCTCTCTGTGCTACAGCTAAGCCAGATGTCATTTGGTACTCAAGACACGGGTCTTTCCCCAGTGTAGAGAGGAGCTGGGATTCAGCTGCTGTGTTTGTTCAGTTTGAGATGGAGGATGCTACAGGAAAGCCAGACAAGAAAGTCCTAATGGAGCATGAGGCAAGAAATCAGATATTCTCATGTTTAATCCTTTCCCCTGCATCTCTGCTTTGTTCTGCTGTACCTTGTTAGGCAGGGCAGAGCTGGTCATGTTTGACCTTTCAGGTCAGGGAAAGGTGTATGAGCCATGACACTGCAACACGGCTGGAGAACATACCATCTATCAGGACCCCTCTGAAGACTGTCCTGATACAGAGCCTGCCCTGGTGGCATTACAGCACCGCACTTCCCAGCTGTTTTGGGGTATCCTGCACTGGATACAAGTGGTTGGAAGGGAACAGGACAAGACCTTGCCTAAGCAGCCAAGGGCTCTGAAGAGAGACAGCTGTGCATCCCACGCTCAACATATAGGACTTTCCAGATGAGCTTTATCATGGCACAGACCTTGGGTCATTGCGTAAAATGTGGACACACCTTGCCTTGACAGGGAGAACAGCAAGGGGAACCAGTGGGGCCTAGAGCTAGTCACTTCTAGTTAAGTGAAGTAGAAAACGTGGCATGGTTATGCAATTGCTTCCAGTAATAACCCAGCCTTAACCTCCCCATGGGTAGTGAGCCAAAGAGTAGGAGGCTGAAAAAAATGTGCAAGGTTAGCACTTTAGTAGCATGCATAGAGTCCTGTCAGTACACTGTATGGTGATTTTTATTCCCTCCACCTCTGACTACCTTGTTTAAGTTTACCCTCCCTTCTAAAAGAGGAATTTTTAAATTTCCCAACTGTCAGGTTACATACACAGTCTGACAACATGGGCTCCAGAAGACCTGCTGAAATCACATTCTTAAAGGAGGTTCTGGTTTGCCCAGCAGGAACATGGTATGACAGAAATGTGCAGCGGAGGACTCCAGGGCAGGATCAAAAGGCATCAGGAGATGAGTGTGCTGAGCTTGCAAGAGTATCAGAAAGGGGAAAAGTAAGAAGTTTCCTTGAAGGGGATTATTAGGTCCTGTATTCAGTGTAATGCCTTGCTTTTAGGATTTTTTAGACCCTCAAAAACTGGCCCTTTAGGAGATCGAGCAGAAAGAAGCTTTCACTTCCTTTCAGCTGCGGGATTAGCTTACACAATGGTGCTTCTTCACTTGAAAAAATTTGTGAGAAAAATTTTAATTGTTGCTCTGAATAAAAAGTTGAAATGTACATAAGTGATGGTCTCAGGAAGCCCTTCTCTGATGTTATGCATTTCATAGCCAGTGGTGCCAGAGATGTGACCATGCTTCTCTGTTACCTGCCTGATGAATCAGATGGAGAGGGTCATTTGAGGGCAAACAGAGCCCTACCTCCCTAACTGTCCACCAGGTAGGTTGCAAATGAACTCAAAGAAGTAATCAGAGAACAAGCCTGAGTTGTTTCCTCAGAGCAATTTGACACATCACCATTTGCTGACTGAAGGTTCCTCTGGCACCTTTCCGGTCTTTGATCACTGAATTGGTTGGTCATTACTCATGCTTCATATTTGACATAGGTGGTGAGAAGAAGACTTGAACACCTGTAAAATAAAAGAAGTCATTCAGCTGAGGTCTTGCTGTGCCATTGTTTAATAGCTTGGCACTATTACATGTGACACTGCTGGGATCACAGAATATTTAAGCCAAAAGATGGAGCAACTAAATTCCCTGGACTAAGGACTCTTTTGTCTAACAAGAGTGCTAGCTAAGCAATTGAGGGGTCTAAGTGAGAGAACGATTCTACAGTTGAGCTCATCTTCCTGGAGAGATACATTTTTTTTGCACTGGATTTTGCATCCTGTTGCCTGCACTGTGGACAAGATTCACCATCTACAGTAAAAAATAGCTTATGTTCCCTTTCCAAAGCAAGTGCGGTCAACAAAAGTCTTCTTCTTAACTAGGCCATGACATAAGCCCTTTGCAGGTCTTTGAGTGTGAAATCCACATAAGCAGTAAAACAATTCTCATGACATACATAAACCCTACAAGAAGTATTTAATACAAAGGGAAGCAAGCTTGAGAAAGCATTATAGTCAAAGACATTATCATGTGATTACACTCTTTGTTAATTCTTTTTATTAATAAGAATTGCATTTCATAATAGCTTTTAACATACTTCTAACAGAGCCATGCACAGACCCACAGGAGATCCAGAAGCTGCAGAGCAGGTGAGAGGACACTGGAGGACAACCATAGTGAGGTTGGGAATTTCCCATTTCTCACAGTGTTGCTGACTCAGTTCAAGGACCTGCACAATAATTTCAGCTCTTTTGAAATTAGATGTGCAATACTGAGCACAGTAAACCAGTAAACTGAGCACCAGTTTCAGTGCCTTTGAGGTGGCAGCAGTATGCTATCTCGTAGCAGCTCTCAGGCCAGTGAGCCCGATTTTCTTACATATGGGCAACAGTTTGCTTAGTCTGTATGTCTTGCCAAAATTCAAGTGGTTCTGTCCTTCTGACACCTAGAGCACTCCCCCAATCTCAGATTGAATGATATGACACCTCAGGATTAACAGGAAAAAAATGACAGTAAGTCTAGTTGGTCTCCCTGTCTTGCTAAATCCACAATTAATATATTTGCTTCAGTTTCAGGTGTGTGGCACAAAACTTAGAGCCAAGATTCCAGAAATCTTGGAGGTGTTGGAATGTGTTTTAAGAATATTGCTGTTGCCTGTGGGAGTGGAAGCCAGGGAGGCATGAGCTACATGCATATATCTGGAGGAATGGTATGAGCATGGGATGTTTATTAGATCTGACTGCAACCAGCAATTAGATGTTTGAGTCAGAGGATAAAAATGAGTAATAAACATTACATTTTCAGCATGCAGATGAAGGGATTGCACTGGGAAATGCATGCTTGGTGTTTTTATATTCAGGCTTGGCCTTCCAGGAAGAGAACGCTCCAAAAGAATGATAAAAATGCACACTTTTTTTTTTTTCCCCCAAGACCTTGTTTCTTCTCAGAAAATGGTGCTTGGCAGAACAAAATAACATTTGGCCAGACCTGAGGGGCTTTTTATGAGTTCCATGTGCGGTGCTGAAGCCTTAGCTTAATTTGCCTTAAATCCTTCAGAAAGATATACATCCTGCATCAACATCCACTCAGCCTGCTCTTTTTTTCAACCTCGTTACTGTAACTATTGATTTCTGTTGCTTTAGTCCCGTCTTATCCTCATGTAAATCGAGTCAGTTGCTACAGTTTGGGTTGTGTCAGGAAAGCAAAATCCACAGCCTTTTTTTTTTCTTTTTAAAAAAAAAAAGCTTTTCTTCTACTGCCAGTGAAATTATCATTTTGGAACTTAGCATGGAAACCAGCACTCTACCCAAAGCTATTTCATGCCCCACAAATTCCTAGTCTGTGGAACTTAACAAAACGCCTGTTTATAACATCAATATCACGCATATCCTAGGTGGCCAGCCCTGCGCAACTCTAAAACTCAAATTGCTTAGTACGTTTTTCAAAAGAAATTGGTTCGGGAAGAGGGATATTCTGTGTTGACATGATGATTAATTTTAACTGGGGAGGGATGGGGGGAGGCAACCCACGCGTGCCTTTAGCGAATCACCCGGTGAGATGGATCCTTTCAAAACACACGTTAGTGCTCAGCACTCGAGCAGCTTGCACCGTCACTGAAATTCTCGTTCGGGCCCTTCCACGGCAGGTCCGTCCCCGCCCAGATCCGTGCCCGCTCCATCCCCGTCTCCCCCCGCAACCGTGCCCGGTTCATCCCCGTCTCTTCCCGGACCCGTTCCCGGTTCATCCCCGTCTCCCCCTGCAACCGTGCCCGGTCCATCCCCACCTTCCCCCGGCTCCGTGCCCGGTCCATCCCCGTCTCCCCGCGGCTCCGTGCCCGGTCCATCCCTCCCCGCTCCCGAGAGGCGCGAAGCGAAAGCTCCGCCTGGCGGGCGATGGAGGAGCCGCGGCCATGAGAGCTCGGCAGGGATGGGCAAGTGCTGCCGGCGTCGCGGTGGCCCCCGGTAAGAGGAGCATCATCCGTGTTTCTTTCCAGAGCCCTCCCGATGCTGCTCTGCTGCCTCGTCTCCAGCCGTGCCTCCCTGTGCCTTCGTCGTCCCTGCTGCAGTAATGCCTGGCTCAAGCTGTTCCCATCCATCCACCAGCTCTGGCACGCTGCAGCCCAGTAGCGCTTTGTGTCTGCAGAAATCACCGTGACTCCAAGTGTAATGAAGCAGGGGTTAACAAGGGGTGCAGGAAAACGGGGAGGCTTGTTGCTGGTGGCTGGAACAGGGCATCATGATCCATCGTGATCTCTTTCGGACAAGCTCTGGCCAGACTTGTGGACTGGAAGGACGGAAACGCTGAGATCCAGCATGTGGGACCAGGTGCTCACCAGGCCTGGACTGCAACTCGCCCCTTTCTTCACCCTCTCCTCTACTAAGCATGATGCAGTGTCACTGCATGATGTCCGTATATAAACCCCTACTCTTACGCTGCAGGGGCAGAGGCAGCACCCTCTCAGGGCTGGGGAAAGGTGAAGGGCTCTGTTTAGCAGCCATGAGCAAGGGGTCCCACCCTCTGGCGGTGGGAGGGACCGAACATGCTGCATTTTGCAGTAGTTGCCGGTGGTTATGAGGTGTAGCTGGCAGAGGAGGCTGAGTGCTGCAGGCAGGGCAGATATATTCCTCTCTTCAGCCATCAACTGTAACGTGGACTGTCAGTAAAATGTCTGTTCTGTGACACTCAAAAAAGGCCAATGCCCAATGTAAAAGGGAAGTTTATTGATGGAAAGGTATACATGATTATGCTACAGATCTGGGGAGATGTGATGTGCAAGGAAACACAGAATCAAACACTAGCTCAAATGATCACAGAAATACAATCCCACTGTGATTTGTAACGTGAAATGGCCCTTTCCAGGACTTCATGACAGAAGAAAATAGGTGCTTGACCACTTGTTCAATGTTTATGATGGTCCTGCAGGGGAAAATCCAAAAGAAAATAACCTCAGTGAAAACAAACCAACAGCTGCAGCATACAAAATACAGGTATTTTACTTCAAGATACAGGGTAGTCAGTTCCTTCTGTGGAAGCTGGACCAAGGTCTGCCTGTACCCCTCGGAAACTGCTCAGCAGATAACAACCAGTGTAACTGCTATGCTGAGCAGGTTGCAGACTGGACCTGCTCTACAGCAAGGCAGTATCATGCCTCTGACTATTTAACACACTGCCTCCATGATTCATGCCACCTCATGATCTCCTCAGATAATGTGCTAACTGTCCAAGAGAAGGTTTCTAGAAGTCCATGTGAAACACCTTGCCTGTGCCTCTGAAGCACAGCCTTCAGAGGGGAGAATTTCAAGGATGGCTACAAGTAGACTGTTGCTTGCTAAGTGTCCATGCTTTTGAGGAAACTTAGAAGGTGTTTCCCAGTCTCTCCATTATTCTGCACTTTGGCTTTCATTCTAGAAGCTAAGCAATTCCCATGAACAGCAACATGGTCTCAACTTGGAATCCCACTGCCATGGTACAGGACCTGGCTACTGTCTTTGCCTGCTCCCTGAGAAGCCTCATGGAGTACTTATTTCTTTGAGAAAAGTTATGTTTTACCCACCCTTTCAATCCCTCTGCTGTTGCTGCTTTATGCTTCACTTCCTTAGCTGCTTGGATTTTTTTCTGGCTTTCACTTACCTTTTTAGATCATTAGTGCATTTCCTCAACAACCTCTTTGCAAGGTGATGTATACTGAGCAACAGCATACTCTTCTGGAGAAGAAGGACATAAATATTCCAGTTAGCCCGGAGACCACTTCCTGTGCCTTTCCCTTGAGGTGGATATACCTTACGCATGCTTAAGCTTGAGATCCTTGAAATGTCCTTCATTCTGACACATGCATCTTTTTAAACTTTCTAGTCACGTTCACTTGACACCTTGGGCATGAAACCAAACTCACTGAACTGAAATGAGTCTCTCCCCTGGCCTTAGATTCAGAAACTGATGGAGTTCAGAGGGCGTTGGTTCCAGGAGGGCTGGTTCTGGGTCTCCCTTAATGCGTATAGTGTTTCTGCTATCCCTCCCCCAAACTTCACACTGGTTAAAATCAAAGACCTACCTGTTTCATAGTAATCATAGATCTGCACAGGAGCTGGCTTGGGGTGGGTCACTATAAAGTCCTGCTCAACTGAAAAAGTTATTTCTTTCCTTTTCTTCTGTGAGATCTGGGAATGAAGGGACAGAGACCACATAAGTCTTTTTATTTGTACAACACCATCTGGAGAAAACGAGGGGAGTAATTGATTGCATATTCCAAATCCCACTGGTGTCACACATAGAGTATGGTACAGAAATTATCTGAAACATGTTTGGAGAGTCCAAAGTGAACCTGAGCTGAAGAGGTATAGGTTTGTTATCCTACTTGTATTACCTGATTCTGTAATTATTACAGATCCTATTGCCAGAGAAGGAAAAATTGTCCAAAGGGATTGAGTTTAATTCTCTGTGATTTCTCCAATGGTCAGGATGATGTCCATGTCCCATTTCAGAAATGGACATTATGTGCCACCAAGAAACCTGGGAACCAATTTACAGTGTACATCACTGGGATATTGGCTTTTGTTGTTAGTTCTACAGGGCCTCGAGCAACTTTACTTTGACATTTACAATGTAAATTCTGATTCAGCGATTAGATTAGAGGTTAAATTTTGTAGTGAACTAGTGAAAGAGAAGTAATGGAAATATTTCCAGAGGAGAATGAAAGCAGTGTTTCGTGTCCTGTTGGAAGGACTGAGGTTTATGAGAAGCCTACCAAGGAGACATACACACAAGAGAACATCTTTTCTTGTGTTTATCAGCTTTTCACTGAAAGAAGAGTTTTGATTCATTTCTTTGTACTTTTTCTGATTAACTTTGTTTTCTAGTTGCTAGTAGGGCAGGTGTCTGTTTGAAGCTGTTTGGAAAGTTGGAAAATTGGAAAGTTACATGCAGTTTGAGAAGTAATTTGCCTAGTGATTACAGGGGAAAACTGATGAGGAAGACAACATGATAAATGCATCTTATAGAGTTTATCCATACTGTAGTTGTATCTATGACATGCTGTTTCCATTCTTTGTGGTAATCAAATAGACAGTGACCAGAACTTACATTTTGCAGATAAAGAAGAATGTGATTTTTCTTGTTTTCTACTTGCATCACTGTGTTACTGTCAATGAGCTTTAAAACAAGAAAATGAAGATAAATATATTTATAAAACATTATAAACCAAGTACTACCTCAGCCCTTATTGCATGGCTGTGGGATTCATTCTTCTCCCAGGCGAGTATCAAGGGATACAGCCTGGCAGCTGGTTTTTAGAGTCATTATTGAATAGATGGAAAGGATAGAGAAAAACCTACCACTTGACTTAGTCATGGGTATGAGCACTTCCCAAATGCACAAGTCACTGCAATTCATTTGGGGAATACTGCCTGACTCCAGCGTGATATATTTTTCAGGACTAGTCTGACAGGTTTCCCACCCTTTCGCTACCTGGGCAGTGTCAGCTCCCTGTTGCAGCTGCCTGCTGGTCAGTCTTGAGCTGGAACTCTTCCTAGTTTTTCATGTGGGAAGGCCTGTGTGTTTGAAGCTCCCTGTAGGGCATTCCCTCCACCCAGTAATGAAGACAGTGCAGCCATGCAAACACCTTGAAGGGTTTGTGACTGAACGATTCTTAACCACGCCTCTGTTTCTGTCATGACCAGTCTTCTCCTCTGTCCCTGCAGGGAGTAATTTAATCTTGTTCCTTTAATTTACCTTATCCAGGGAAGACTTAACAGGAACAAAGCCAGAGAGCATCTTCACATCAATAATGAGCATGTTGGAGCTGCTGCGCTTCCCTGTGTAACTGAAACAACAGGGGCACCTGTCAGTGTGGATCGTGCCTGGAGAACCAAACCTCAGCTCCCTGCTCCTGCCTTCATACAGCGTGGAGAGGTGGGTGTGAATCACATGTACTTGCTGACTGGCTCAGGCGGGAGACACTGGTGAGGCCCCCAGCGTGAAGGGGCCAAGTATGTGCTACCACCATCAGTTACTGTCACGAGGTCTTTTGGGATATTGTGTCTTACAAGCTGATATTGTCAACATATTGATCAGCTCATGTTTCTTGACTTCACAAGCAGAACTGAAAACACACAGCAGTGTTCTCTGTGTATCTTGTCATCTGTGCAGCTGGTTTGCTGATGGTGCATTACCTGCTTATGAGCACAATATCAAATTTTGCTGGTCGATCTGGTGGGCAGGAAGCATTTGATGTCTCTACAGAAAGCAGAAATCCAAAGGCCCCCTCTGGAAGGTGAATGTTGTATCTCAGTGTTGTCTGGAAGAGGAAAAACCCCTTTGTTCAAGCATGCCAAGGATTTTTCTTTGTATTCAAAAAAAACAAGTGTCAGACTTAGGAACTTTTCTGGCAATGTTGCACTTGGTTTTATGCGGAAGATCCTTGCTTACGTCCATGATAAACACATCAGACTTCTGCTCTTTAACAATGAAGGTGCTTGTATGCAGAGTCACCTCTGAGAAAGAAACTAGATGCTGAATAGAAAGGAATCTTCTTCAGTGCCATAACTCCACAGGAGTCAAAATGTGGGATGGGGAAAAGAGTATTTAAATTGGTTTAGGGAAATAAGGGAATTAGGAAAAATAAAGAGAAGCCAGTTAGAAAATCATCAAAACTGTGGCTATATTGTATGCAAAAAGCGAGATGCAATGAAGAGAAGAGCAGACATTTACTTGTGTAAATATGCATCCACTGCCATTCATTGTTAGGCTGTATTTCCCAGGGACCTCAGGAAGGGGAGTCTGTTGCAGCAGGAGCCTGTTCTCATTGTTGACAATAAATACCTTCTCAAAAGGCTTTTTGGAAGTGATCTTCACTCTGTTTTGTGTAGCAGAGTTGTAGGTGGCCTCACCATAAGCAGCAAGGGCTTGAAGAGCAATGACTGTGTCCTGAAGAAAAAGAAAGTAATAAAAGACAATTAGCTATGCAGCATGACCAGTGCAGAGGAGATCAAAGTCACAATTCCAATATGAATCAAAGTCACTTCATCCTGGCTAAAGAAAGCCTGAATCTGTGTATAGTTCCATGGTTCCCATACAAAAGGAGCCATTTCATTCTGTCATGTATGTTTTTGGGGTGGAAGAAAACTCGCTCCCCATATAAAGGTCTCAGAACATAAAATCTGAGCACTAGAGCACACTTCTAGAGTTTTTCATAGTGGTGAATCCTGTGTTTTCTGGGGAACTGCACAGAACTTCTTGGTCATATAATGGCTGGGACTTGGTGTTTTCTAGGCTCATCCTCGATAAAAATATCCGTATTTGTTGCTAGTCAAATTACTCTTGTATGGCTTTAACCATTTTATAGTTAAGAAGAGGGGGAAAAATAGTATTTTGGTCTCTCTAAGAGAGAGGTGTTTGGTCTCTGAGTTTTAGATGGCAGATAGAGAAGCGAAATAAGACTAGGTAGTCAAAGCTGCTGGAACCCCGAAACAGTGCCTCAATTCCTAGGACTGGGTGGAGAGTGGAAGGTAGTTTTGGCACCTGCGTAGAAGAGAAACCTCCATAGGGATTCTGCTGCCTTATGATCCACTGCACAATCCCCGAGGCCTTTGTGAAATCCTCTTTATCCCAGCTGGGTTTGTAGAGCAATGCCAACAACACATAACTGGTGATCTCAACTTCAGCTGATGGGGCGTGGTCAAGGAAGGAGGGAGATTCTTCTGATGGAGACCTCTCCTCCTGCTCCCAGTGCTGTGAGCCACCTGAATAAGCAAAGAGAGGCTGAGAAGCAACCAAAATTGATTACAGGTGCCACTGCTCTGTGCTGCCTCAGAGGCTTAACTGTGTCCTGGCCTCTTCCTCAAAAGCACTCTCGGAAGACCAGTGGATGTACCGTAGATTAACTCCATAGATTATTTGCAGAATTTGTTTCATGTGCCCATACTCTCAATATTGTCAAGATCAGATCATCAGTAAGATCTGTTCTACCTTTCCACTTCCAAAATTCCAAAAATGACTGAAACTCACCAACTTCCTTTGCTGATTTCTGTAACTCTTCAAGGAATGATTCACATTTTTCTGCCTTGCCAGCTAAGCAGAAAGCATAGGCCATGAGTGCTTGAGTGTAAACATCACTGATACTCTTCTCAGATGCAGTCTCCAGACAAAAAAAGGCATTTCGGATTACATGATCCTTAAAAACAAAAAGCACACGGGTCTAATTCAGGACAGTAGTTTGCACCTGGTCAAAAATTTATTTTCTTTAAAACTGTTCTTCATCCTGTCACTATCACAGCAATGAGAATGGAACTTCAGCTTGTATAATGACTTCAGGAGAGAGAATACAGAAGTCTTCAAGGAAGATTTTAATAGGAAATGTCAGACAAATCAAATACTTTTAATCATGTTCTTGAAGAGGTTGGTCTATAAACAGAAAACTGTTATGTTTCTTTCCCAGCTAATTCCTTCTGGTTACCTCCATGATAATAACTCACTCTGCACTTCTATAGTCAAGAGTTTGTTTTCTTGAACAAATCTAGCCTAGTAGTTTCTATCCTCAGTGATTCTGTTGTAACTTTAATTTAATTGTGAGGTTGAACTAAATTTATATCCAGTAAAAAATGCACAGTGTGACCCTGTGTCCTCACTAATGCACTAATCAAGGAGGTCTTCAGAAAAGATATGACAAATTGGAGGCTAACTTATACATTTAAGTCTAACATCTCTGTAGTCTCCTTTGTATTAGCAACTTTTTGAAAAGGACAGATCAGCTTTTGCTGGACCTTTGTTTTTCCAGTGTAGCTTTTAGTTACATCTGTAGATTTCATGAATTTACCTGCAATAAATTACTTTCTTGACTTGGCCATGTTTGAGGCTAAGCCATAGTGTGTGGGTTGCTACCTGTCATGTGTGGGTTACTAACTGTCAGATTTTTTTGTTAGAAACTAAAAGGTGTTACTAAATGTTTTGGGTCTCTCAAACAGAAGATCTAATACCACTGGTTTGTACCATTTCGACTTGAACACTGGTGGCTTAAGAGGTACAGAGACAGGGACCTTCTCTATCACAGCAACCAGTGCAAATACAGAGCATGGTCACATACCCTGGGAGCTCTGTCCCTCTCTTTCTCTCTCTTTACTACTTAGACAGATGCTGGAGCCAAGTCAGCAATTGGGGACAAATTCCAGCTGAATAGCAGAAGCTGAAGGTCTCCTTACCAAGCTGGAGTGCCCGGCTTCTAGCATGGCAATGGTGGTGTAGGCAGAAAGCGACAGCTCGTCATCTACTCCTCCCTGAAAAGGACACGGAGAGGGGAATTATCAGTGAATGCCACAAGTGAGAAGTCTTTAAATATGAATTGCCACATCCCAGCTGTGCGCGTGTGGCCAGTTTTGGAGACAGTCCAAAAGGAAGGAGAACATTTGCAAAGCTCTTAAATAGCTCATGAATCAAGAGAAGCCCATTGCTATCAAATAAAAAAAACATCACTTCCTTCAAGCTTCCAGTCCTTTAAACCCTATCTCAGGTGCTCATAAGATGTAAAATATAGTGTAGGAAAGCTGACTGACCTGAAAATAGTAACTGTAAGATATGGAGAGTTAGCCCTTGGAAGAGGGTAGGCATTAGGAGTGAACTACAGTATTTGGCAGTAATGGAAGAGAAAAAGTGTAAATTCGATGAAGAAGTAATTCTCTGCTACCTTCAAGGCATTGTTGAAGAGTGTCCCAACACTTCGGAAACAGCCATCTGGCTTCTGTTTGCTTGCCAGCCACATAAAGGTTTGAGACTGGGCATTGTCATCAATATAGATGAAGTGACTAGCTTGTGCAAATGATCTGTACACAAAGGCAGTGAGCCTGCAAGGGAAAGATGAAGCTCTGAGATGAGCACTGGAAGTAGAAACAGGAAAAGTCAGCCCTCCCATTCATGCTGTTCCTGATCATGAAGAGTTACAGCCACAATGCTGGTGGCTTGCTTTCTCTTTGTGTGCTCGTCTGTGAGAGAGCAGTTAAAGGAGTAGTAGCTAGATGGGACATGGGAAGGATGTCCAGCACACTCTGAGGCTGATCCTGTCTACAGAGCGCTGCAGTGCGATGGGTTTCATGAGAGACAGCAGGAGTGGAAATCAGAAAGTCAGCTGGGTCTTTAGGGATCAACTTAGGGATAAACTCTCTGTGCACCCTGCCTGGTAGAAGATGGAGAGACATTTTTCTTAGTACTTACTGAGTCTCGGTCCTAGACAGTTCTGTATGTCTGATTTAGCTAGTGAAGCTGCCTCTTACCTGCATCATGTGAATTGAATACAAATTCAGCTCTGAGCCATTTCTGCTCCTAGTCACTCACCAAGTATTCCCTTCTTTATCTCTGGTGCCAAAGATGCTGTAGGACCCATCAGGATGTTTGTATGACAGCTGCTTCTGGTAGCCTGCAAAACCATGTAAATAGAAATGTTCTCAGGTGTAAAAACAAAACCCTATTTTGTTTGCTAGCATATTTATCTGAAACCACAGTGGAAAAGAGTGGAGAGGCAATGTATATCTAACAAGTAGGAGGGGAGCCTGTGAGATCCTATAGATGGAAGTATGAAACATTTTGTGCCTCAGAGACACCTGAGTCACAGAATAAGCAGGGCTCTATCAGCTCAGTGCTTCAACTAAACCAGCAGACTTAAGATACATACTGTGCCTGAGTGGAAAAGGAGAAAGGGACTGAAAGACGAAACCATAGCAGCTGAATGTCAGCAAAAAGGAATGAGACAAGAAGATAAAGTAAAAATAAAAAATGTCTTGATCAGGGCAAACTCTTGGGTTGCTGAGCTGTGCTACAACAGTGGTGCCATCTGCTAGGATAACCCTGCTACTGCTTCTGCTCACCGGACCTCAAAAGGAATTTCAGCATACACTGTAAGGGAACCAAAAAAGCTCTCACCACTCTCTAAGTATCCAATGGCCTTGGATCTGACCTCCTCACTCAGCTGCCCTGTCTTGTTCAGATAGTTCAGGACGTAGATGTTGGGTGCAAACAGGACCATATTCTGCTCTCCACAGCCAAATGGCATCTGGAGGAGCTGGTGCACATTCTGAGTTGCAGCGCCCATGATGTCACCTGGGGAAGAGGAGATGTGAGGGCAGGATTAACACAATTTATGGCCACTGAAAAAGACAGTAATTTCCATTCCATAGGCAGAGGCATAAAAGCCTAGATGGGGTGGCAAGCCTTCCCAAAAAGAATGAAACTCTTGGTGTTGAGCGATTTGTTCTGTTCTGCTTCGCAGTCAACAAAGAATCCCTTCCCTGCCTCTCCTTACTTAGTTTCAAGTGCCCACACCAGAAATACTACTTATTTTAGTGCCACTTCAAGCAGATACTTCTTATTGGATATGAAAAGAGCTTTCAGGAAACTTCTATTTCCAGAGAACAGAAGGGAACAGCCAGAGACACTACATTGAACCATTTATTACAGAATTAACAATTAATGCTGAACAAAGACATTGGTTAATGCAGATGTATCACAGGCCACCTCTAAATCATTATTTTTAGGAAAGGTAGCACAGACCCAGGAAGTGATTTCTGGAATGAGCTGAAATCAGTCACATTAAAAATCAAAGATTTTATGACTGAGTCATGTAACTCAGTCTAGGTCCTGAAAAGACTGAAAAGACTCTACTGGCATCTCTGAGTTGCAGGTCATACAAACATGCATGTTTGTGTATGTGGAAAGAAGTTGTACTGGCATGTATTTGGCTGAGGTCATAACTCAGAACTGTGCTGCTACTTCAGAGCAAAACATTCAAATGCAATAAATTTAAACAGAATAATGAAGAGTGATGTAACTGATATTTAAACTTCATCTCACTGATGCAGAGCATTGTGGGACAACATGAGAATCAGTCTCTTTTCTCAAAAGTTTCCCACACAAGGAATGGAAACTCACATTTGAATCCTAAAAGAGCTTTAATTTTATAATTTTTACATTTTATTTATTTTTGTATGTTATATTAGTTATATATTTACCAACAACAGAAAAGGAAGCTCTGGCTGATCCTTCCAAAACATTTGTAGGTAGATCTAGATCTATATCTTGAATAACCACATCATCTGTGGAGAAAAACATGAAGTGCATTGTGGTAATTTGCATAGGAATATTAGTTACAGCAGTGAAATACTCCTGGTACCAATTGCACAGTACAAAATTGCACACAACAGACAGCAGTAAACTGAAACTCACAGCTGTCACCAAGAACATGAAGAGAGAAGAAGGCACAAAAAAAACAAACTTGTGAAAAATAACTCAAATGGTGCAGTAAATGGAATTGCTCAATAGAAAGCAGCAGAAGAGGAAAGGCTGGTGCTCACAGGTTGTAGTATCTGTGAACCCTGGGGATTTCTTCAGTGAGACAGTGGGGAGAGCTGGTTGGTGAGGGTCAGAACTGCTTTTGTGCCTCTTTTAGGCCATCCAGGAAATTTTGGAAACTGTTTGCTGTCAACACTGTGATAGTGTGAAAGGGAACATCACATTTGCTCTGCCATTCCCACTGGAGGTGGAAAGCTGTAACCTACAGGTATCCTTGGAATAGGGGACAGCAGTCAACATGAGTAAATGAAACACAGGATATATTTTGCACAGAAAGGTCATTTCCCTTTGACAGCTTTATAGCAGCCTTCCTTCAGCATCTGAGCACATCTGACTGAGGCACTACATCACACAGGAATTCTGTAGCAGGGAAATGGACTATAACGCTCACACTAGCTGTCAATTTGACAACTCTGGGGACGAAGGGAGGGGCAACATCAACAAGCATTGAAGGAAAGAGTGAAAACTCCAACCCTCCTTTCAGTTCCTCTCAAGACAGCTGTATGTAAGACTAAGACCCTTACCTTCTGTACAGATAAGGGAATTTTGAGTCTTTTCCCTTCTGATACCTTCAGGCTGCATGGAGAAGGAAAGAAGAGATGCATGCAGTGGATGAGAACAAAGCATGCAAAAGAAATGCAGCAACAGAAAAGCCCCTCCCTTCCCCAACCTCCTACATCATAAAACAGGTGGACTGAAGCAACAGTTTACAAGTTCCTAATTGATGTGGCTGCTACTAAAAGGGAGTTCCTATCAGATGGAGTCGCTCATTTCCAGTTTCTCCTCTGCATGAGGGAAACATGCACTTACCAACACCCACTGATCCTCATGGAAGAGGACAACAGATGGGAGTGGAGTTGGTCTTAAGATTGAATAGCCAGATCCCATCCCAGCCAGATGAATGTGGAGGCATACCAGGAGTTCTTTAGGGAACCTGAAAAACTTTTACTTGCTTTTGGTACTTCTGCTGAGGTTTAGTTTCCTCCTGAGTACCGGACAAACAGTAAGAGCTGTCAGCAGTACCTCAACCAACAGTGTTCTGATCTGGGTGTCCCTGTAGTCAATACTGATGTTCCTAGGCACTTGGTCTCCACAAGTTTCATCATCTTTGGTCTCTGCAGTAATGCTGAATACTACATTACCTTAAATAGTAGCAGAAAAGGCAAAAAAATTGACTTATTTCATGCAGACTGATGGTTAAAGTAAGAAATTTCATCTGATGAATAATATCAAGTAGTGCAACATAATGAATGGCCAGTTACCGTAAGTGAGACATATGGGAAGAGAACTGATCTCTAAAAATGGGAATGATAAACACACTGCAGTTGTGGAGAAGCTCTTTAGCCTAGGCAACTAGAAAGACCAGTGGTAGACCAAGTTCTCCAGGTCGGACAAGGATTAAGTTTTTTCAGGTGAGATATAAAATGATTAGTATCAATCTCAGAACAGAAAACCAAGTAAATTCAAAGCACTTACCAATTTCTTTGGGGAAAATATTCCAGACATAGGTCTTTCTTTGTTTGGCACATACACATCCATCATCCTCTGTGGAGATGAGTTTGGCTTGATAATCAAGGGAATCTGACAGCAAAATATTAATCTGAGAACATAAAGAGTAGTGTGATGGGATGAAGATTTTGTACCATATGCAAACGGTGCTTTATTGTTAGAGAGCGATGAGATACTATCTGTTTATACCCAGTGTCAACAGTGTAAAGCAAATTTAAGTCCTGGGATGATGGTGTTAGATCATCTATCAGATGTAACCTGAACAGTTTGCCATTTTGCTTGTCATGACATTCTCCACTGAGATGTTAAATACCCTATGCACACCTGATTCCTAAGAAAAAGACCCCATTTATACCACTGATGGCTTGCATGACTGTGGATGGTGAATGATACTCCACAAACCACTTGTTTCCTTTGTCTATGGATCTTGAGACAGTTGCTTTATAGACCCATCCTAGTCACAGCTCACACAGGTCCTCCTCTGCTTTGTAGTGATTTAGGAGGATAAATCCAGTCAAGATAACCTATCATCAGCTAGAATGAGCAGTACTTCAATCAAGAGGCAGCGACAGATCCAACTATCTTCACTGATCATTTGCTGCAGCTTCTTTGGAGATGGGGTAAGGTCTAAGAATGTGGGCAGAAGTACACACCTTAATGCACTGGTCAGGGTAGCTGAAGACATTGGCTCTAAGCAGGAAATCTTCTCCTCGGATGATAGAGTATGGCAAGGTTAAGTCAACAAAGAAAGGCTGTAAGGCTGTTAGGGTGGCAGGCACAGACATACCAAATCCAACCGACTCTTCCACACAGAAGGCACTGGCCTTCCATTGGGTAATGGTGTCAGGGATGGTGTATGAGATGCTGGCTTTTCCAGTAGAGCTGGTGGGAATGGATAAAAGATGAAAGGTTTAGAAAGGGTAGGTTTCATGTACCTTACTTCTAAGTAGAGACAACAAGTTTTGAAAATCAGAACCAACCTGATACAGAAATCTGACATACAAGTCCCCAGAATTTATCAATCAAATCTTCTGAGAAAAGCCCATTTGAAAGTTCTTCTGCCCATCATTTCCCTCAGTTTGGAAAGACAACTCAGAGTTCTTGTTCTGCAAACCCATATTTTAAATATAGGTGTCTTTCTTCTGAGGAAGGGAATATGACTCATGATACATGCATTTACATTCATGTGGGAACAGGTGTCTTTGGGGACATCTTTGGTAATTTTATCACAGAAAAGAGAAGGGCAGGTGGACATGTGGTGACTGAAAAAGCTAGGTCTTCCAGGCCAAAAAGTAAGAAGAGGTGGCAAGAAATAGCTGTATTGCAGGACATCGGGGGATATAGTTAGTAACTCTTAAAGCAAGGCAAAGAGATGAAAGAAGCAGTACTCACTTAATTAGAACTATATCCCAAATCCAAGTTTCAGGGAAAAATTCCCTAATAGTCTCAAGGATGAGTCTCTTCTCACGATCCTCCCTAACAACTTCAGCTGGTAAGAGATAATGAGAATTTAGGAAAGTCTGGTTCGTATACTGAGGACTCCCAGAAAGGACAGGTTTGAATATGCATGGACCAGTATGAAGGATGATAAGTATTTTCTCATTTTGTTCTGGAACTGTAAGCAATGCCACACAAATATTATTTAATGTAATTAATTGCCAACATTTCAAAGCATGAAACTGAACATGAATCAGAAGCATAGACCTGAAAGACTTTTTTGGGCATTGGCCATTATCCTAAGCTATCTCATTCTGTGCTAGGCCAATATTCAGTATCAATACCAATGTTATTAATGAGTACTGTTCTATTAATTAATGAGTTCATGTCCCATGAATGCCACTTCTTTAAAGAGAAAGATAAAATCTCTTTACTGTCCCCTGTATTACCTGGTAATTTGACATGGTGTGCATGAACCATGAATCCTGCGTACGGTTGACGCCTTACAGTCTCGCTAGTACATACAACTGGTTGTCGAACCTTTGAGTTGGTAAAAAATTTCATGCCCATATCCTGTAAAAAACGCATTTTAGTGTTGCCTATAACCATACTGTAGCTGAGGTTTGTTTCATTCTTCCCTCTTCCCCATTACTGTCTTTCCACCACAGAGGTGTCCAGAGAAACCTATGCAGAGACTTGTGGGAGCTTTGTGCATGCTGGGAAGTCACAGTAGGCACCAGAGTCAGTGTAGAATAGAGGTCTATGAGAGCTGTCATGTATGAGCTTTGCTAACAGTGTAATTTTCAGAGCTATCTAATAAGCAGAAACTCACTTCAACAGATTTAGGTAATGCAGAGGACATTTACCCTTAGAAATTCATACACATCTGGGCCTAATCCAGACATTACAGGTGTGTAATACAAGCCTTTGTGAAAGATGTGGTCAGATGAGACACAAGGGTCTTGGCGGTCTTCTTCTAAATTGAACCCATTGAAGATGTAGCCTTGAAAGTCTTGCAGGGGATGCAGGTTGTATATCTGTGAGGGGTAAGGAAACACAGAGCCTGTGTGTATAAAGATTAATTCTAATTACATCATATGCTGCAAATTGCCAGAGCTGAGATGTTAGCCCGTTTGAAACCATGTTCTGTTTCCTGGACTGAGAACTGGCTGAATGGTTGTACCTAGAGGGCAGCGATTCAGCCAGTGGCACGAAGTCTAGTTGGAGGTCAGTAATTAGTGGTGTACTGCAGGGGTCCATACTGGGTCCAGTCTTGCTCAACATCTTCACTGATGTTCTAGATCTTGGGGCAGAGTGTTCCCTCAGCAAGTTTGCTGTTGACACAAAACTGGGAAGAGTGGCAGAAATGCCAGAGGGTTGTGCTGCCAGAGACCAGTCACAGGTTAAACTAAATCCCACATGAAAAAGGATTTCCAACCAACAAGAAACAAAACCTGTTTATTGCCTACTATAGATGGTTAAAGACCAACACGTGCAAAAAGTGGTAGAAGTGTAACCACAGTCTAATGAATTGGAGAGACACTGTAATGGAGGAGGAAGAAGCAGTGGAAGAGGACGATGCGTTTGGGCAGCTTACCATTTCCACGGACAGCTCTTTCTCGGGCTTCAGGAGCAGCATGCTCTGATCCACTGCCCTCACAGCACAGAAGGAGTTGGCAGCAGCTTCAATTACCAAACTGACATTAGAAGCTGGATGCATCTGCTTTTCAGAGAACTCCAAGTGGACCTGTAATTTTTCAAACAGGCATTGGTATGGTTAATCCATGTTGCTTCAGGCTGCTCTGACTGTGTGTGTGTGAATGGAGGGAAAGAAGAAGAGTAGAAGGCTTTTCTGTTAAAGCACAGATAGTCTGCCTGGAGAAAGGTGTCTGGTCTCTACTGCAACTGTTGACCAGGCCCCTGTTATAATGAGGACTTCGGCAATAAGCACACTTAGATTCCTGTGGTAACTTAAATGAAGATACCACAAGTGATTTAAAATGAAGTGATATTCTTATAAAATCTTATTATGACTCGACTACATCTACTAAACACTACCGTAAGCAAATCATATTTTTATTAGGTCCATGGCCCTCGTTAGCAAATACTTAAAACTGATTCTGTTTTGAATCTATTCAGAGCAAAATCCATTTCACATTTGTGGTTGATAAGAGGGAAAAACAGGGGGGGCAACTAGAAACATATAACTAGAAACATTTTGTTAATCTCACTTTGTTTGTTTTCTCCTAAAGTTTCATGCTTTTTAGCTTTTAGGAAAAAAAGATTAGAAAAATCTTAGTAATGGAATCTGATTGCAAAAGGATAAATGAAAATGTACCAGTGGAAAAAACCCCTCAGAAATAAAACTGAAAGCCTGGACTGCTATTTTTGCTTTCTTTTCTCTGTATGTTTAGTTCTGCTAAACCCAAACTGCATTTTTCAACAAAAAAGTGTAAAAAAATTAGATTGAATAGTGAAGTAGAATAAAACTAAAATATGTTCACTCTGCTGAATAAGAGACTATAAACTAAATGGAACACTAGTAGAGTTTAAGAGAGGCAAGGACCATTTGGGATTCTCATGGGTTTTCTGAAAAGTTTTTAACGTTTAAAGAAGATTTACCTTTTGACAATATGGCCAGGAAATAGCGGTAGAGGAAAGATATAAGGCCAAGGAGAAAAAATTAAGAATGGAAGGAGTAACATTGAGACAAGTGAATGGAAACAAGAAATAAAACTGTAAATCTCATGTGAATGTATACACAAAGAATTTATATCTATCTGACAGGAGGTAAGACTTGCTCTATGTTAGTGCCTCTCACCTTGTTTTTGAAACACTTCTCAACTGGAAATCGAACGCTGTCTGCCACCAGCTCCTTGGCAGGGTGTAAGGTATATACCAGCAACCGCAGGGTTGGAGCCATTTTCTCACTGACCACTAGTGGGATGGTGAAAGTGCCATTTGGGCCTGTTAGAAGGAAGAAAGGCACCAGTTAGAAAAAATGATCAAAGATCTGGTGTACTAATAGCCATCCTTAACAGGCATGTAACTGTACCACTCAGTGGAGCAGTCTGGACTTTTTGCCAGGAGGCGACAGGCTAGGGTTTAGATCCAGATGCTCATATTTACTGTAGGTTTGAATATGTGGCCATATTCACATAGGCCCCTACACCAGACACTGCATTCGCTACGTTATCCTATGGGAAGATCTTTATAAGACACTATTTGACTAATATCACATTAACTAGTTGCTGGACTAAACCTGACTTTATAGTGATCTTAGTGGCACTGCTACTGTCATGCACACATGCATGGATGGAGAGGGATATGACCTTTCCAATAACTGCTATGTACATCCAGGAGACCTTGCCTTGGTTCAATCAACATTTTTTTTTATTATTATTTTTTAATGCAGGAATATGGATTGACAACTTAACTTACCAGCTTGGATATTGACTTTAATTTCCCCTGTAAGGACCATCTTGCCTTTTGCCATGCCCTGTGCAGAGAAGATCAAGAAATATATGTGTTAGTAGAAGCTGGAGGGAGAAAGCAGCAATAGAGTTCATTGTACATTGACAAGACAATCTACATTGAGATGATCTCAAAGGTTTAAACATAAGCCTTAGGGCATGTGGAATGCTGCCACTGCACCTGCTATTGCTGGCGCCCTTGTCCCTGCTCAGAAAGGAGAAGGACAAGGAAGGGAAGAGGGAGGCAGAGAAAACTATAAAGAGTTTCTTGCAGGAAATGGACAAGAACCCTGGCCTGAGAAGGGGGTTCCTTACTATGAACTAGAGTAACATGGTCAGAAATGGGGGCCATTTTTCCTGAGTGGGTAGTTTTGCCAAACCACCTCAGTGCTGTTTCTGTCCTTGGGATGTTGGCCATTGCACTGGTTAATAATCCAAAAGCTGGAGGAGCACTCACTGCTGTAAATCCCATGAATGGATTGCCAGACAGCTGCACAGTCAAGCCCTTTCAGCAAACCATGCCACAACCCTATACTCACCACATAGTAGAAGTTCATAGCATTGATGTTCTCGTATCCTTCCATGTTTAAGATATAGTGCACAGTGATCATCCTCTTCTGCCCACAGCCCAGATCTTTCCAGAGAGGCTCAATCCTCACAAAACTGCTAGTCCAAGAGTAGAAGCGCTGGATGGAGACAGTCGCTTCTGGGTAGTAAGGCTCTATCCAGCCTTCATAGTGGCAGTGGTCACTGGTTTTATATATTGCCTGGTTACAGAGGGAGTGGGGCAGAAAAGGAAAACAAATATATATCACTAGCCTTGCAGCAAGTCATTGCATTGCAACAACTTGTGTGTTTTTCTTACTCTTTTTATGGTAATTTTTGAGAGCTCTAGAACATGAAATAAGATGGAGAAAGGACATTTTTATTACCAGAATTCAAACCTCATCCCATCTTTCTTGGGTTCAGTTTGAGAGCAGCCATCTCTCTTGGTGTCTCTATTCAGCCTTGTTTTGTACTCACTTTCAGGCTGATCTCAGGATCAAACATTTCAGATGTGTCAATGCTAAACTCTGCAACACCATTATCATCAGTGGTGAAGTTGTCTGTGTTCTTGTTATTGACAAATAGCTGAATAGCTTCATTGGAAATAGGAGAGTTGTCTTTGTCTACCAGCTTGATCTGTACAAGAGAATGTGAAACATGTTTAGCATATTATCCTTCTGTACATAGATACTGATGTTTTGCACTCCTTTGCTCTCCAAACAACAGAATTGCTTTTTCATCTTTCTTCAAAGCAATACTTGAGAACTGGAATGTCGCTCATCACTTTCTGCCAGATATCTCAGCCAGCTTACGAGGTTTCAAGTGGGAGCCTCCTTAACATCTGCCACACCATTGATAAGGTTCTTTTGCGGAGAAAGAACTTCTCATGTCTCATCTCTTTCCTGGTCAGTCCCTTCTGACTACACATTTCCGGCTTAAAAGTATACTTTTTTCTCCTCCCTTCCTTTTTTCCTTTCTTAATCTTGAGAGTCTGCTGCTGATACTTCCAGTGTCTTAAGGCCTTTTCTCTGTATCTTTGTTTTGAACACTTTTCTGAATCTGTCTGCATTATCTCTGCTGTTTATGTGTTAAACAAACAAATAGGGAAATAACAGACAGCATTAGGTAAATTCTCCATTGATGGAAATGAGTGTTCATTTTGATTTTTCTTTTTGGGAAAAGAACAGAGTTGGAGTGGGGACCGAGGGAGAAAATTACGTAGACATCTCCCAGAGGCGAAAAAACAAACCACTTGAAAGATAATATCTTCTGTCCCTTCAGTGCTACTGGTAAGATATACCCCTATGCTTTCCTCATTGACAAAAACTGAACTGAAGGAGAAAGATTTATACCCAAGCTTTAAACCACTGACAGAGTTATGTGGGATTTGTCATAAAACATAAAATCATGAAAAAGCTTTTTGAGACTGAAACTGTTGTTATTTTTTGTGTGTGAGTCTTAAATTCCTTTCTCTCTTTCTTCTTTCATCTGCCACTGTTTTTATTTATCTCTGGCTGGAATGTGAGAGTCAATTCTGAAGGGAGAGGCAGTGATTTGTAGCAAGCTCAAAATACAAGTTAGAAAAATGCTAGTTAATGAATTGTTTTGATTCAAAGTATTTCTGGCAGAATCAAACTCAGAATAAACTAACTTCAGTATTCAGAATTACCAGTAGGGCACTGTATGTAATAAAAAAGCTTGTTAAGAACATCTCCACCCCAAATAGTCCCATAGATGTTCCTATCAATCACTGTTGTTTTGTGATTGCCTGTCAATCATCTTCAATACAAACTCTCTATTCTCTTGTTTACCTGTCCAAAGTAAGGAATTCCTCTTCTGTAGTGGTGATCCATATTCTCAAACTGTATGCTGCTCATCACCCGAGTTACGGAAATTAACTGAGTAGCTGTAAGTTGCAGGCCTGTAAGACATGTCCAGAGTCAAGAGAAGATATACTTTGTCTTGCATATGGCTTCGTCAGAGTTAGCATTTGTCTGGCGATGGTCACTGTGTTTCTAAAAATGGACCTTTCCTCAGGAAGACATCCTTGTAGTCACAAAGCAGAGGCTGAATACCTCCTACTCTCCTTCTTGACCACACCCCTGTTGCTCTTTCTGACTGTCTAGAAGGGATTACCTGTTCCTTTCTCTATGACAGTGGCTTTCACGTGAAGATTCCTCATGTAACCAGTGCGATTTAGATCAAAGATGTTGGAGCTGAAAACCTGGGAGAGGCAACCATCTGTGTCAAGCTGGAAGGGGAAGAAAACAAATCCTGTTTCCAAGGATCATAGCTTTCAAAGGATGTTTGGCAATACACAGGACCCTTCTTTAGTCAGTGAAGTCTTTTCCCACTACTTTTAACCTGATTTATACAGGACTAATAGAGACATCACTGTCTACACTTTTAGATGGGAAATTGAGTCATGAGAAAGGAACATGTCAGTGCTATGGCAGGAAACCAAGAAGAGAAATGAGATGTCCTGAGCTCCTAGCTTGGGATACAAGCAAATAGATGAATAGAGTGAGGTGAAGCACCAAAGGAAGAAAGAAAGGTGTGATGAGCAAAGAGAGAGAAGCAAAAATACAGGAGACAGGACAAGCATGAAGAGGAATAATAATTATGTATCATACATTTTTGGTAAATGACTGACAAACTGGGCTTTTCTTGCACTTCCCGTATGAATCAAAATCCCTGCACACACTGAGCTGGACTTGCCCTTCGACAGGCTGTCCATAGGTGTACCTAGGAAAAGAGGAAATAGGTCCATTAGCTAATGCTTGAAAAATAGACTTAAGTTAACATATACAGAAACAGATACAGGACAAGCAGTGAGCTGGGAAGCCATGGAATAATTTCACAGGCTTCTTCCTAACTCTTCTGCTGTTACAAACCAGAAAATACAACTCAGAAATCAAAATGAGTTCTTTTTCATGCCTAAATCCATGAACAAAAAACACACCTTAAAAGTAAAAGTAAATACCTCTATAAGTGTGATGAACAGATATGGCTACTGACCAAATTATAACTGTTGTCTCCACTTTTCACCTTGGACTGCAGTTTTAGACTCACTGAAATAAAACTCCTCATATCTGCAAGTGAACCAGGATTTCAACTGTGGATTCTAAATTACAAGATCTTGGTGTTAGAGTAAGCAAGGTCCTTCTGAAGGACCAAGCTTAGAGGGGGAGTTAGACAGCTGCAACTTTAATATTCCTGCTAGAATTTAATGATGCTCTGCTTTATGAAGGTCTCCCTCTGAAGTGGGTTATTGGTAGTGAACACATCCTAGTTTGCTAGGGAACCTCTAAAAAAGATTTATCCAATCCACTGAATCCTGGAACAGAATCCTCATACAATAAAATGAGATGAGGAACCAAGTAAATAAAAGCTCCAACCACCAAGTCAACCTCGGTCAACCTCTTCTGAGGCCCTACATATTTTGATTTTTTCTCCAAGCCCCATCTCTTTTCCCAGTCCTTGGAAGTTCTTCCTCTTCAGCATGTTTCCTAACAGCTCTGCACCTGGTACTTACAATCCACAGACTTTCACTGTGAACTCCGAATCCAAGACTGTAAGGCTTTCTGGTGCAGTGACTGTGACATCAAATTTTGGCAACACTAAGACAAAGAATGGAAAGAAAAAAAACCAACACTGGCACATTGTAAACTTGCAGACCCTTCTGAGATGAAGCAAAAATGAGGATATATCATCAGTGTTAGTCAGATAAAATGGGATCTCAGAATAGACTTGCCAAGATAATAAAGAATTGGCCCAGTCTGCAAAAGCTTATTAAAGTATTTCTACAAAACTTTGAAGAGAAGATAGGACTTCAGAGGTGAATCCTGTGATGCCTAGATATCTTTCAGAGCTTTGGCCAAGATAGCTCGTGGATATGGCTGGGAAAAGTTTAGTTTGTCTCAATGAAATTTGCAATTCACCTGCTGATTTCTTATGCGGACTTTTATTCTGCTGGCTGAGTATGTACAAAATGAGTAATTTCTCTCTCTCTTTTTTTTTACTGTTCTCTTTCTTTTTTTATCTCTACAGTTCTTAATGACAACTAATTGAAGCTGCATGGGCTCGTCTCTAATAATGTTTTCTACACTGAATAAAAACAATGGATGGCATTTACCATACTCCTCCACAAGGAATGAATGGCTTGTTCTGTCTCCTGACTTCTTTGCTATGATAATTTTGTAGTTCCCCAGAATAGGTTCTTCAGTTAGTAGGAATTCTTTCTGGATAATGTTCATCTCTGATGCCACATTTTGCCACTGAAAGATCCTGTTGCCCCTTGGATCCTGAATAAAAAAAGAATACAGACTCACATGTTGTTTGCCTTGGAAATCTTTTGCTACCAGCACAGAAAACTAGAACCAAAGAAGAAAATGGGACTTAAGCAAATTAAAGTTGTTTTAACTCACTGGAGAAGCTGCTTAATGCCTGTGCATGGAGATTAATTATGCCTTTGTACTCTGATTATTCATGTTATTATTAATGTAGCTAGATTCTTATCTATTGTTCCCAGATTTAGGCATCCTCTACCACTTTATTTATGTTACTCAATTATCAGGGAAAGTTGTACAGTACTGGTCTTTCCTGCTCTTTCCTGCTCTTTAGTATATGATGCTCTAGATTTGTGTCAAGAGATGAGAGAAAGAAAATCTCCTTTGCAATCTTCCTTCAGCCAAGTTTATCCCACACAAATCTTGGCCTTTAGCAACACCAGTATCATTTTTGCAGCTGCTGGGAGTAGGACAGGAGCATTTCTTCTGCATTCACTGGGGTAGCATTTGCCTCTCAGTATGTTATGGCTAGTTAGACTAAAGAAAACATATTCACACCATTTCCTTGACTCTTTAAAGCACAAACTTGAAGAAAAACACATGGAGAGCTCAAAATATGTATGTTTTGCTGCAAAGAAGATAAATTCATCTGACTTCATGGTATGACATGAAAACTTGTAAGAATGGCATCTAGACAGGGTCTGCAATTGTTACTTTAGAAATCACCAGAAAATGTCATGGCAGTACTAACATAGTAATTGTATTCACAGACTATATTTGTTCATAGTTTTTATCAGCACTTGAGTTACAAAAAAGTATATCCCAAAATAAGTTGAGCAAACTGGAGGAAGTAGAGAGAAGTCAAAGGCAGACACAAGAACACTAAAACTTTTGACTGCTGAAATAAATATAGGTGTGCTTTCCATATTAGTCTGTCTCAAAAAGCATCCTTGGATTTTGTGACGTTTCTGGTAATTTCTGGTGGTTGACCTAGGAGCAAGATTTGTTTGTGTGTAGATGTTTATAAACTTACGTAAGCACATGTGCCTTAGATTGTATTATTATTTATATTCATAATGTAGTACAAAGACAAAAATTCTTACCTCAATTGCAATCAGGGGATACTGAAAGAGGAAAAAACAAAGTGGAAGAAGAGATTAGGTGGCTGATCAAGCACAAATTATTTTTTCTCAGGACTGTGAGACATATATGACCAATAGTCAGTATAATACCATTATTATCCCAATCTCTTATTTTAACAATTTTAATAGGAGTTTTACTTCAGTAAGAAGCTTACATAAAGGGGAGAGATGAAATGAGAATGTTGGGGCAGTTTCTGATCATGCTGGTTTTAGTACAATCCCGGAACATCTGAGTGAGTAGAGTTATAGAGGTGCATGTAAACTACGACTTGGGCTTCTTATTAGCATGAGCTCTTTATTGAAAAAGAAGTGCTGTTCTCTGCATTACAACCACGTGAGAGAAGGACAGTAAAGACCCTTTCATCTATTGGCTTATATACTATGAGCATGAAGAGAGATTGCTGGCAGTGAAGAGAATGCCTTTGAGGAGGTAAACAACTGTGGCAGCAACCTTCTTTTTTCATTTCCCCCATTTCTAAAACAGGCAAAGTGCCAGGTGGATGACTTATTGATTCTTGCAAGGAACAATTGCTGAACACTAAAAGCAGAAAGCTGGGCTTCCTGGTCAGAGCTAAAATAACATCTGCAGCAACAAAGTGGAGGGTTTTTTTGAGCCCTTTCCCAGTGATGGCAGAAGGTGGTTTGTCAGGAATTCAAACAGCTACACCCTTGCCTTCTTCCCTGTGACTCTAATGTAGGGGTGGATTATAGCATGTGCTTAAGAAATCATGTTAATTCTTTGACATTTAGTGTCTGCAATATCTCATTTTATCCACATCAATTATTCACTGAAAATTTGAGAAGAAGCTGTCTTCCAGCAATTTTAAATACAGGGGAATATTATTGGTTACTCACCGTTTCCTCAACAGGTTTAAAACTGAAATCCAGTGCAACAACACGAAACCTCACTGGAAAGGCAAGGAACAGGGTGTTGGCATTAACCATAGTTTGTTTGGCTGAGCATGATGTTTTGCATTCATTATTACTCCCACTTTCACAGTGTCTTTCAACAGTTCCACTCGCACAGGATGCACATAATAAAATGCATCTGAAGGTAGAAGAAACCTACACAGACTTTGAGGAAGGGACTTGTCCTCAGCATTGAGTTCTTGTGCCCTTTCATAAAAATTTACTTAACCACAGAGAAAGTGGACAACTGAACAAATAAGAACTGCTGTGCAGGTCAGGCAGTCTCAGGTGACAGCCATAACTCCTTCAGTTGCTGTAACTCCTTCAGTGGTTATCTGCATGATGTAGGTAAATCTGTTCCTCTTCATTCCCCCATCTCTAAAGCAGGGTTTATTGCCTCAAAAGGAATGAAAATTCCAAATATTTGTGTATCTAGGTGAACAGACCATACCGGACACCTTGGTGGCACCAAATTCTGACTGGTAAGCTTTCCTTCGTCTTATATATCCAGGTAGATAGAACTAATTCCCAATTAAAGTATAGCTAATCTAGTCTAATAGCTGTATTAATTGCCTAATTTCTGGAAAGAAGTTTTCTTGTAGTGTTTCCTGTACTGTTCTAGCTGTGTGCTAGAAGCATTAAAACCTAGAAATTAATTAAGGAAGGGACTTAAATAAATGGTTCTTTGCCTACAAAGAGTTCTGCTTGATGGCCAGATGAGGTCTGGAAAAGGGAAAAACATAAGTGCAGGAATACAGCAACATGAAAATCTGAAGTCCAAACCCATCACAGTCCAGAAAGTAAATAGCAGGAATTTGTCTTTAACAACTTATATATATATTTTCAAGTAATGGATTTAACTCTTGGTTTTTAGAGTCTGTTTGATGCTGGCCAGCAGCAAGTGAAAGCATTGTTTCATGCCAGATAGTGATCTAATCACTTATTCCTACTATTCTAACCTGTCACCAGTAATAAAACAGCAGCCGTGAAAGCTTCTGCCAGCTGGGAGGAAGGGACAAAGAAAATAATAGAGACCATGGGATGACAGTCTCCTGACATTTTGAAGATGACACCCTGAGCTCCACAGTAAATAATTGTAAAGGTTTTAACAGAAACTCTGAAGAGACTGCCCAGATTGTAGCTCAGCCTGAAAAACACCAGGCTGAGAAATTCTATCTGAAGAAATTGCTTCCTCAGGCACATATTATAGACGAAGTAGATATTCACCTCTCTGTCCTGGTTTGTACATGGGTTTGTCTGTCTGCACGAAAACAATGCTGTCTGCGTTCCAGAGCATCACTGACCGCCGCTCTTCTAGGCTGACTGTTGTGCCCTTGGCAGAGAAGGAAATGAAAGCCAGCGGTGAAGAATGGACAGGAGGAATCTGTGAGGAAAAAGAAAAACAAAGTGAGGTTGTTGGTCTTGAAGTCTTGCTCAGAACCTGTTGCACAGCAATACCTGTGAACTGGGCTCCTACAAAGAGATACCACCTCACTTCCACCACCCTCATTACCTTTCTTGTATATTTTCTTGTTTCTTATGTCTATTAAAAATCCCTGCTTGTCTGTTACTATCTTACTCTTCTATGCTTCCTTTTTCCTTCAACCAGTCTTATTTTCTTCCCTGCTTGTTCCTGTACTGTGCCCTCTGCTCTAATTTTCTTTTTCCTTTTTATACTTCTTTTCCATTGGAACATAAATTAAAATTAGTTTACCTTGAAATTGAAGCATTGTAGACCACTGTTTCCTGTCACGGTTTTCTCAAAAATAGTGATATTAACAGCGCTGTATTCTAGAATTGCTCTGATGGATATTGTCTCATTGAGGTTAAGGAACTGCAGGCAAATCTGACCTGGAGAGTCATTTTGGAGGACAGCAGGCACCATCAAGACATACTGCCTGTGAGATCCAAACATCAAAGTGATTACATTCATAGAGAAAGGAGAAACAGCCTCAACAGGATAAAACAAACACTGTTACTGTTCAGTAGCCGCCAATTGGTTTAGATTAAATATAGGACATGCTACCACTGCCCCTCACTCCTGTCCTGCAGCTCCCAAATAGCCCAGTTCTGGATTCCCACCACAGCTCTGATATTGCCCCCAACTCTTGTCCTTTTCCCCATTGTCTGAGTCCTGGACCCATCTGCTTTTAGTAAAGCACACTGCTGTTACTACTGCTATTGTCTTTTCTGAACACACACCAATTCCTATGGAAGTTCTGCAACAGGCAGAAGGTTTGACCGTATTAAATGGGAATGGTTCACTTGCCATCCACATTCCATTTTAGTCTCCAGATATGAAAGATGGTCCCTGGCAGTACTTAATACTTAAAGCAAAATTAATAGCACTAATTAGCACTATCTTTAAAACTTTTCCATAAATATTAATAGCAATAATATGGTAGTTCTTACGGCTCAGGTTCCTTTGCAGCTGTTACGTGCCAGAGAAGAGTAGCCAAAAGAAACTTCAGCCACATTTTTCTCACTATGAGACAGAAGAAAGAGATTTCTCTTCCCAAGAAACAATTCATTGCCTGTGGGTTTAACAACTCTGCACCATTCTTCCCCCAGTGCTCCAAAGGAAAAGAGTTAGCCCTTCAACTCCTCCCTGTCTCCTTCCTTTGATGTTAATGCCTTTATAACTGCAGCAAGGGGTGGAGATCACAGTCTATCCAACTACTTGCAAGAACCTCCCCTAACTCTACTGCAACCTAAACCAACTCACTGTCTTCAGACTATAATACTTCACTGCAGTTCTCTGAATGTCTGCCCAAAATGTCTTTAGTAGTCTTGTTTTCAAGGGGAAGGGCTTTGGTTTTTACAGTGAGACTAGTTACATTACAGAAAAGCACAAAGTGAACTAAAACAGAGTAAATCCATAAAACCACTTAAGCATTTGAGGGTTTTCCCTGTTGTTGTTGGAATTTATCATCTGGATTGACAATCTGGGTGAAGTAGACTGATTTTCTATACTTTGACACCAGATTCTGGTTAAAATAATATATTGCCCTCCGTTTTTACTTGCTTCATAGCTATTTTGAGTACTGATGAAATGGAATAATAGAGAAGTCAGAAACAGAAAGAGATCCAAAAGGTCTTAATTACTTCTGCCTTAGCCTTTGAGCACTTGGCAGTGTTGTTGAAGTTTAATCCATTTCAGCTTGAAATTAGCCAGATGATGGGTCCATATGAATTTGTTAGTTTCTTGGATTTCTAGTTTTCACACCTTTGTGGAAGCTAATTGAAATTTTTTATTAGGGAGGAATAAAGTCTGCTTTCATCCATCAAGACCTTCTCTTAGGATAAAGAAAGATACCTTCTTTTGTTCTTTTGTGCTGTGATGACAAAATAAAGCACCTGTAGGCTGCTCCCCAAAAGAAAAACAATGTTGGAAAGCAGTTGCTTGATAACTGTAATTAATTTTTTACATTAATATTGCTTCTGGGTCTGTCTGGGATGAAGTTAGTAAGTCAGCTTTCTCCACAATAGCCTGCTGTGCTTTGCATTTGAGGCCAGAATGGTGTTCATAACTCACCAGTGTTTTGGCTACTGCTGAAGAGTGCTTGCACAGTGTCAAGGCTTTCTATCCCCCCCACCTCCCAGCCAAAGGCTAGTATGCTTGGGGTGGGCAAGAGACTGGGAGGGGCCACAGCCAGGAGAGATGACCCAAACTGACTGGAAGTATATCCTATACCATATAACATCATGCTTAGCAGTAACAGGTGGAGGAAAGTGGGAAGAGGGACAACATTTGTGTTAACAGCATTTGTCTTCCAAAGCAATCACTGCATGTACTGAGGTCCTACTTCTCAGTAAGTGGCTGGACATCTTCCTGCCAATGGGAAATACTGAATAAATCCTTCTTATAACTTCATTTTCTTGGCATCTTTTGCTTTCCTTATTACACTGTCGTTATCTCAATCCATTGGTCTCTTTAACTTCCATCCCAGAAAGGGAGGGTGAGTAAAAGAAAAGGTGACTTTTTGCTGCTGGCTGGGGTCAGTACACCACTGTATGTTATCAAAATGACTATATTTTGTAGACCTGGGGACAGAGAGATATGGCTTCAAGGGCAGAGTACCTGAATGGGGGCATGATTTTCTCTAATATCCTGGTATGTTGTAGGACTGTCTCTTCTAGTTTCTGGTTAGTGTGTAATGCAGAGAATTGGGCATCACCGAAACTTTCTTCAATAGCAACATAGGGCACAGGGCAACTATGAAATGTTTTTCACTTATACCTTCAAAATTTTCACAGAAATATCAAACCATATGAAACTGGAACAGGCAGAAGCAATAGGTGGTTCTCCAGAGGTCTCTCTGCGGCATTCTGTGGCTGCTCAGAACACAGACAACAGTCTGATGTTCTATTTTGAAAGCCCACGTCATTGGCATTTCTGTTGAAGAGGATCTCTACAGATTCTACAGTTAAGGAACTTCACTTAGGATCAGAAATTATTTTCTCTGCGATGGGATACCCATACCAGCTGTTGAGAAATTCATGACAAAGGCTTGAACTTGAGCTGACATTGTGAAAAAGGGATATGATCAGCATTGCATATTCTTACATTTCGTGGCTTTCTTAGGTACTTTCAAATTTATCACAACATAATAAAGCATTCATTCCAAACAAGTCAATTTGATAATCATCAAAGTCCCCATCCTTATGCTGCGAGAAGCTTTCTGAGGCTACTTTTGAAAGTTTAATCTAAAGGTCAAGTGGTTTAGGTGACATTCCTAGGTTGTAGAGATAGAGGAGAGTAGCTGTGTATAACTTACTGTTACAAGGAGTGAGGTTTTGCACCAAATGTTGAGTGGATTGTGGCTTTGGTCAGAAAGTTCGCCCTCGTATTTCCAAGAACTGACACTAGTCACAGTGTCTTCTGTGCACACGTGCCTTCTGAACATTAACTAAATGAAGGACAAAAACGACCTAGGCATCCTATATCTGGATAATTCACTGCACTAGTTTAAGCCCTCCACTAACCATAATGAAGAAGGTGCATCTGGTAATGAAATAAACTAACAAGAAATGCAATTATCTGTAATAGAGAAGTTATTGCATTAAGATGATTGCAGTCAAAAACCTTGGGTGAAAAAAAAAGCCACTGTACCTTATCACAACAAAGGAAACTAGAAGTCATCTCATCTTCTTGTCTGTAACATATAATAATTTGTCTTTCACAAGAAAAATAAACATACCACTTGATGCAACAAAAAAGATTGTTTTCAGGGCAAATATTTACAAAAACCCTGACATTTGGGTTTTATGATTTCTTAATCTTTATTATTTTGCTGACTGCATCTTGTTGTTATTCAAATCCTACCATTTGGTTTAACTTAACTGTAGATGAGCAAGAAACTTGTGGAGATTGCTTTATAGGGAAATTAGATATGCTACTTCAGCACCATCTGAAAAGACTGTATTTCATAGAATCACAGAATGGTTTGGGTTGGAAGGGACCTTAAAGATCATTTAGTTCCAACTTCCCTGCCATGGGCAGGAAAACCTTCCACTAGACCAGGTTGCTCAGAGTCCCACCCAGCCTGGCCTTGAAGGCTTCCTTTCCCACCCCTTCCATGGGTGGGGCATCCACAGCTTCTCTGGGTAACCTATTCCAGGGCATCACCACCTCTACAGGGAAAAATTTCTTCCTATTATCTAGTCTAAACCTTCCCTCTTTCAGTTTGAAGCCATTCCCCCTTGTCCTACCACTGCATTCCCTTGTACATAGTCTCTCTTCATCTTTCTTATAGTCAAGTACTGGAAGGCATTCTTTTTTTGGGGTTCATTTTCTTCCTCATAGCAGAATTAATTCAGATGACTGGCACCTAAATTAACCTAAACCTCCTAACAACACCCACCCACCCCCAGAAGACGTGTAAGATTCTCTCCTCATTCCTCTATCACTGATGTTTTCTGGAGATAAGTCTCAAGGCTGATGTGTTTGCAATACTACAGTTCCTTTCCAGAAGATTTTTAGAAAAACTTGCTGATCTTTCTGGGTGTAATAAGGAACTGTGAAATAACGTTGGAGAAATATCTGTACACAGATGGATTATCTTACGTTCTTGACTCAAAATGAGTTGTTTGCCAGCCTAACTTTGAGTATCACCAAAGCCATAACTTCAGACCTCAGGTATCTTTGTTTAGTAGTAGCACACACAGAGATATCTGTGTGTTTGCAGATGGAGAGGAATGAGAGACAGCCTTGGCAACAGTAGAATAAGCTGATTGATAAAGCTACCTTTGTTAAGAAATGACCCACTAGCTGAGTATAGATAGCATTCTGCCACTGAAACAGCCCTGCTGCAGGCATAGTTAGACTGTAAAAATTGTGCCTTTATGGTTGTGGTTTGGTTTATTTGGGACAGTAAGTATGTTCTACCAGTAAAAGCTTATCTTTCCAGTAAAATCTGTCCTGCTGTGAAAGACTATAGTAATACTACTCAACTGTAAAATTTTTTTTTTTTTCATAGAGAACTGGCCACAGTGATTTCTGTCTCTAGGAATTACCTGACCTCAAATTTCGCTCACAAGTAGTGAAAAGAGCTCTACTTCTTTCCTGTGGGAATCATAAAATGGCATTGGGAAAATTCCAGTACTGTCTAGAAGCTCCATGTTTTTTCCTATTTTTGCAGTATTTGTGCTCACATTTCTTTTTGTTCTGGTACTCCTTCTCACTCCTGCAGTTCATTTTCACCCAAGCATCGTTTGTGCTTGACGGCAGCAGTGGAGGGGTGGTAATTCTGTGAGTTTGCACAGGCTGGCAGAGCAGCTTTGAACCAGCCAGCTGAGCATTGCAGTGGGTAGTGGCATGACCTCTGGCAAAGCCCATGTGAGAAGTTTCGTGATTGCCCTCCTGCCAGCACCCCAGCTGGCGCTCTAAAGCCAATTTGGATGTGTCTGCAAGACCGTAGCCATATATTTGTGGTGTAGACACTGTTACCTTTCTTGTGAATGGGTTAATTGCTGCATTCAGAAGAGGATCAACACAAAGGAACTTGGTCATTAAAGCTACAAAAAATAGTTGAAAAGCACTGAGGCAATCTGTGACTTTGACTATGGCTGCTTCCTGTAAAACCTTCTTTAAGTAGATTAGATTGTAACAATATGTTTAGGCATAGTAAAGGTCGAAATGCTTGGTTTGGCCCAGGTGGTTGGGGAACAATGCTGAGACATGGTAACTACAGATAAAGTCCAGCTTGGTCAACAGGGTCTCCAGTCAAGCATGCAAGATTTCTTTCATTGTTCTAAGATATGTGAACCTTGGCAAAGTCCTCTAGCAGCTCTGCAAGCTAAAAGGATGGTGAGGTCATTAAAGAAAAGAAGTATATCCCTAGCAGAGTAGTCACAGCTTGTAATGATTTTGATGAGTGATGAAATTTTTTTTCAATGAAGTGTGGTGTTGGGGGGAACTGTCATTTATTTCAATGGTCTATGGTGTTTTCAGTCCTGGAGAAGGCAATCATATAAAAGGTCAACCAGTTGCAAGAATTCTGTTATGCCAGAATAACTGGTGAGTGTGGATGGGTCATCCATTACCTGTTTTCAAAACTGAGACCTTTATCCACGTATGTGTCGAAGCTGAAGTCTGAGCAAGAATAACTGTGTGAACTAAACTATTAAGACTGTCTTTGCTGTGCAGTTTTGGTGACAAATGTGCCAGTCAAAGGTGAGTGAAGCTGGAATTTGACTACTGTTGCTGCACTTGCATAAGCCTAAGAAGGGATACTGTTACGCTTATGAAATTATCTTTCCTAGTTATATGCAGGTTACCTGGCAGTTTTCAGGCTAAGCTACAAATGCAGTGCTATAGTTAGGCTATTAAAACAGTCTGCACTTCTTTTGGGAGAGCTTGGCAGGTTTAGGTTGGATATTAGGAAGAAATTCTTTACAGAGAGGGTAATCAGGCATTGGAATGGGCTGCCCAGGGAGGTGGTGGATTCTCTGTCCCTGGAGGTTTTTAAGATGAGAACCGGATGTGGCAGAGTGCCATGGTCTAGTAACCATGGCAGTGTTGGATCAAGGGTTGGACTTGATAATCTCAGAGGTCGTTTCCAACCTGGCTGATTCTATGATGTTGCCATGTATTTGCTCTCCTGGCTACCAGAAAGGTACTTGAGGCTGGTCATCTCTAGCATGAAGGATGCCCAACTCATTCTCTGACCTTTTAGCCTCTAAGCAAACCCCAAAACCTTTGTTTCTATTTCACAGCTGCACACAACTATCTTCTCTTCAGACCTGTAGTGTCTGCTCTCTGTAGGTAGAAGCATTTGCTTCAATTTTGGTAACAACTTGTGACAGTCACATGTAAAAAGAAGTAGCTCTCTGAGGATTTCATATTGCAATGGCTTTTCTCTGCTATGTGGAAAGCCTGTTTTTTAATTTCATTCTGCAGAAATGCCACATAAATGCATTGTAACAACAGATTTATAGGTGTTTAAAGCACCGTAAGTCACTCTTATTTTCCTCTCCTTCCCTCCACTAGTTTCCAGTGCAGTAGCTGGTTGCCCTTCTTCTCTGGAGTGATTTGAGAGGGGTCATATAGGAGTTCTGCTTCCCCTTGGAATTTCAGCCATCAGACTACAGATCCCACAAGGGCTTTACTGATGTAACTGTAGGGACCTGTAAGGTCCTTTCATGGAGCTGAAGCCTCTGATGATACAACAGATCCGAAGCAATTGTCTGCAGTGCAGGTCAGACTGTGAGAAGGGAACTATGGAGCAGCAATGTCTTTACACACTTCTGATGAGGTTACATGAGTGCAGCTTTGTGGGCCAAACAAAATTTCTTGCATATAGTTTTTGGGGAAATGCTGTATGCCTAATCCAACTGCCCTGAGAAAGGAAGTGTGGATCTCACTTCAGGGTTGTAAAATGATGTTAACAGAACCAAGAGTTCATAGGAGATGAATCTGAGAAATGAGCAGGTGCTAACTTTTCTCATTTCTTTCAAGTCTGTCTTCAATGTAGACATGCTATTGCTAGGGCTCTACTGTGAAAAAAAGAGTATGGGCTAAAGAGTTTCTTGCAACTGTTTGATAATACCAAATGTTGGAGGCTCAGTCTCTTTATGAATACTTTGATCTTTTTGCCATTGACCAGCGTCTAGCTTCTAAATCCATTTTTTGAGGTGGCAAAGTCTTTTTCTTTCCACTGTGACATACCAGAAATTGAACTTGTTCCAGACACATTATGGAAGGCATACAAATGCTATTCAGAGCCTGCAGCTTTCTCTCCCTTTATCTGTTATTATTATCTACTTGGCAGCACAACAATACTCCTGTGTTACCCAATATATTAATCGTGCTACTTTAAGGAGGCCCCCCAGGGAGAGCCTGTTTGTGCCTTCAACCCCTGACCTTACGCCTGAAAAGTTTTGGGTTTTTTTTTTTTTTTTATTTATTTATTCCCCTCACATAAAGGCTATTTCTGCTTTGTCTCCAGTAAAAATATATTCTGCAGCTTTATATTGGACTACTGAGCACTGTACAGAACAGACGGGAGGATGTGTCCGTGATGAAGACCTGCTATTCTTTATTATCTTTTATTATCTTTCTAAACAGTTAAGATTTCCAAGTTGTTGCAGGTCAAGCAAGCTGGCCTCAGACAAACAGGGAGTCAGAGAAAGTCCTCATTGCATAGTTTTCCCTTTTGAAGAACTTGGTTTTTTTAAGACTACCAACTCACATACAAGCAGTCCTAGGCAAAACTATCTGCTGGATAGCACTGTGTGGAAATGAGGGAATGACTGGAGTATCACATCCATGTCTAATGTCACACATAGTTGCTAGTTCAAGGGTAGCACAAGTGCTCTGCTATTATGCAAAGTGTCAGAGTCCTGGGTGTTCAAACCTGGCTGCTCACACCCGAGCAAAGCCTTCAAAGTCTATTCTGTCACACTCCCATGGACTGCAGCAGATGGGTCCCATAGGAACTGATGAAAGAACTGGAGCAGATGGATGACCTTTTTGCACACGGAAAATTAAAGGGAAGATTGATTCACAGTAGTTTTAGGGTTCTTGAGTACCTTTTTAACTATAGGAGAGTAAGAAAACTTGATGCAGGTGACCTTTTAAGATGGACCGTGTCACCTGGGGACAAAACTTGATGGCACATTTGGCTATGACAGCAAAACATAAGTCCTATCTGTTCTGCACAGGGGCTCAGCAGATTTTGAATTCTGATAAAACCCAGGGAAATGGAAAGGAAGATTCACATTGGCTTTGGTAGGATTCAGACTTTGGAAATGTGTGGTAAAGCAACACTGAAAACCATGAGAGGCAGCCCCTTGGAGCTGTGCTGAACAGACAGTCTGTGTGATTTACACTCCTGCTACATCTGTGGCTATACCCCAGGAATGGCTTTGAGTTCAGAATACTCTAACTTTGTTAAAGATACAGTGCAGATTAAAAGGTAAAGTCATGGTGAATCTTCTTGCTTTATCTAACAAAAATAAGGTGCAGTAACATCTAGGCACTGTAGGATCGCATATATGTGCTCTCTTTAAAGCCTCCAACATGCAAGGCCTAAGCCTCAACATAACACTTCACTGGCTTCTTGAGCATTCTGCTGTTTTCTTGATTCTCTGTCTCCCTTTTGCTCTGGCTTTCAGTAAGTATTTTTTTCTTACGATACATACCAAAAGACTGATATTTCTTTAAGCTATTTTGTGAGTCCTCCACTGGCAACACTGATCAAGAGGTTCCACAAGGTGCTGAAAGTTTCATACTGCTGGCCACTGAGTTGGAGGCATTTCTTGTCTTACCTGGCAATCAGATGTTTCTGCTAAAAGGATCAGACTATCATTCTTTTTAGGTGATTTCAAGGACTTATTTTAATAGGAAAATATACATACACAGCAGACTAGTATCTGTGTTAACTAAAGAACTGAGTGTAAATGTACTGTATTTGGCATTTTTGGAGATGGGAGGCAGCCTTTACAATTTTCTGATTGATGCACATGGTCCTAGAAACTCAGTATCTGAAATTCCTGTCAGTTGTTATATCTTTTTATCTGACTTTCATTGAGGTTCACATGATGTAACCTTCATAAATAAAAAAAAAAGATCACTAGTTGTGCTGGATTTAAGAGTTATAGAGGCAAAAGAAAGCTATAAAATGCAGATTTTGCTAGGTACTTCTGGCATTGTTCCAACCACTCCCTCTCAGCCTAGTGTTTTGGAAATTTGTAGCAAAATTTAAATGCTGTGCTCTTGAAAGAATCTGCATTTGGTGTCAGTTTCCATCTGACCAGGCTTGCAGTTGGCCATTCATTGGAATGGCATTAAACAAAAGCTTTTGTTTAACAGTAGGCTGAGTTTACACAGCTGAAGAAGGTGAAGTAGCCTGATTGACCCCTCTTGAAGCTCACGCAATCTTTTTTGCTGACAGGGATGGGAGAGCAAAGGGGAGTTTGGGGTCAGTGAAAAACAATGTGGCCCTTTAACTTCTTCAGGGTCATAACTTATTTCTCAGCATGTGTCTGTCTGTAGCAAAAGTCACCACAGGTCTCATGCAAACATGAAAACGTTGCTTTCAGTGTCACTTTTTGGGTCAAGGATTGTGTTCAGGGGTTGCTGCTGACGGAAAGTGAAACACTGGGGATAGGAACTCTAGCTTTTGAGCAGAATTGAGAGAATTGAAAGCTACTCCCCTCACAACATCCCTTTCTCAAAATGTCCTTTTTAACAAGATAGAAATTCCACTAGAATTGTCAGGGACAAAAAATTTGCTTCTAACATGTAATTTAAATATACCCTCCCTTAGTTTAAAACCATTCCCCTCTGTCATATCATTATCTGCCCATGGAAGAAGTCACTCCCTCTTTTTTATAAGCCCCATTTATGTAGTGGAGGGCTGCACTAAACTGTCACTGGATTATTCTCTGTGCTGAACAACCCCAACTCCCTCTGGTCATCTTAGGAAAAAATTTTAAGTTTCTGCTGGGTGGTTCTGGAGGTTTCAGTAGATGTCCTCCACCGGTCCCTTCCAAACCAACATTTATGTGCTCCTACAGCTTCCAAACTTCTTTTGCATCTTTCTGGGTTTACATTGAGCCTGTGGATTTCTGTCATGACTGTCCCTTATCACAAAAGTTCCTACACTGCTGAGTGAGGTAGGATTCGTTTCACCTGAGCCGTCTCTGGACAAGCCTGACACCCTACTAAACTGCCCTCAGGGTGTACAATGGACTGCTCCTCTCCTACCGTGTCCTGTGCTGTTGTGTGGTCTGTCTCACATCAGCTGCATTGCTGTTGAGTAAAGTGTTTGTAGGAAAAAAATTTGCTTTGAGCAGACCAGTTTCATGGTAAATAAGTCCATTCCAAGACTGTAACTGTGACTGTGTCTTAACACCCCGACTGAAGAAGCAACAGCTCAGTGATGTGACTCAGTTGGTAAATGTCTGCTCAGATTACTATGGATCTCCAGCCGGAGATCTTTCTGTCTCCTTCCACCAGTGTGATCCAGTCAGCACGAAGGTCGTGTCAGGTTACTGCAGGCTGTGAGGGACAGTAGCCACAGTGTGTGGCTGTCTGCTGTACCTGTTCATTAAACGAAGAAAGCACAATAGGAAATTTCTTGTACTTTGTCCCTCCATCGCAAGCTTCTCGTGGCTCTGTTTTTCAGCCCCTCCACACCATTTCCTTTTTCTCCCTGCAAGGGCTCTATTGGATCTACCATTCCTCTCTAGCCTCTTTTTAAAGAGTTTTTGCATTACAGCTCTCTCATTTCTCCCACCATTAGGTTTTGGGTAGAAAGCTTCCATCACATTGGCCAGGGCCCCCCATCCTGCCTGTGCCACAAGATGTCACTGATGTCAGGATGTCACTGATTGACCTGTCCAAGGTATGAATGTTTTAGCTTCTGAAATACCTTACATCACTCTTTTTTAGATGGAACAAGGAGTGGAGACTGGAACAAACAACACTGCCAATCAGAATATTTTATTACAGAGACCAGTAAAATATGAGATGGTAATCTGAAGAAAACATTTCTTTCTAAATAGGGACAAAAACTGCATAAAGGTTGTTGTTCTTTGACTAGAATTCTGACATCTGTAAATGATTCAATTCAATTGCTGAGAAAGGTGAAGATCAAAGTAATTTCTTGAGGATTTTCCTTCTGGATAATGTAAAGACCAAAAGAAAATCTACAGAAGCATCAACAGCTGTTTATTCTCTGAAATTGGGATTTCTTAAGAGGAATCTGTGGCTAAGAACACACATTTCAGGTGTTTACACAAAGCTCCCACTGCAATATCTCATGAGTTTCAAAGAAGATGGATGGTCAGGGTTAACAATTGCACAGTATCTCCTTTGTTAGGAAAAACATTTTATCTGCAGTTTCTAATCCACACTGACCCCAAGTTCTTTTTCAAGTGTGGGCCAGAATGGGTCATTCTGATCTACTGCAATATAGGATTTGCTTATTCCTTATTATTCTACTGCTTTTCATTGTACTCCCAGAAGCAACGAAATCTCTTATCCAGTTCTTCCTCTATAAATGATTTCCTGATACTTTCTGAATCATTATGTCATCTGGCACATGTCTGATTTCAGTTGGAAGGCAGGGAGCAGGGTGTGTTGTATTCTGAAAGCGCATATTCATCTGGAAAGAAGAAAGGAGAAGACATTTGCATGAGAGTGAGAAATCATTCTAACCCCACTCTATGTGCACCTGTGATTAACACATTATGAACCAGAAAACATGATAAATTTTTCAGTAGTCTTCCAGTTGTCAAGGCACCTAGTTGCAGGAATGTCAGAAACCAATGCCATCCTCTGACCATGTTTGTCAGGGCACATCATTGCTGTGACCATGCCAGATGTGGATCGGGTGGCAGAAAATGTACTCCAGGGTCAATTCTCTGACTGCTGCTCCTGCTAATCTGCTGGGATGCAGTACTCAAAGGTTGTTCAAAGCTTGAGAAAAGCCTGGGGGAACCTGAGCCACAGCTTTGATAACGTAAATTCTGCAACTGGGTAATGTCTAATGCAAGCATACTTCCTTGAGATCAGTTCAAGAAAGGTGGTCAGGCACTTAATTTTCTATTTTTAGTTACTTAAACTCCTTTTTAGTTCAGGGGAACTGTCATTTCTACTTAAGCATTTAAATTCCACTAAGGAAGATCTTTTTAATTGCAGCCTACTATGGCAATGTTAAGCAAAAAAAAGTTTAGATAATCCAGATCAGAGAAGACATTTTAAGCATCGGATTCAAACTGTGCAACCACACTTCTTTTTGTTTATGGTTTGTAAGAAAGCAACTCATGATGTATCCCTTTCAAAGCTTTATGGTGAAAGGAAGCAAGAAATGAAAACACAGGAGGGGGAAACTGTCTATGCTCTGCAAACCCTTTGCAGTCTAGCAATCAAAAAGCAGCAGAATTGCTAAGTGGGTCTCCGTTTGTCTCTCCTTTGGTTTCAAAGGCCTTTTACTGACACCTACTCAGGTCACCTACCTGTTTCGTAATAATCATAAATATGTACAGGCACTGGTTTGATATCTGAGACAGGCAGGCTTTGCTCCACACTGAAGGAGAAGCTGATTTCTTTCTGGGAAACCTGGAAATGGCAAGACAAGAAAATGCATCAAAACTTGTCTTTTCATAACTATCCCTGAGGCTGAGGTTGAACAGATCCATTTCTCTATCAGACTGTGTGACAAAATGTGGCATTCTGCAGTTCTCTCCAGTTTGTAAAATTGATGCCAAATCAGGTAATTGTTTAAAAGCTGTTACTAAACATGTTTTGTTGCTGCCAAAATTGTGTGCTCTTTTCTTTCTTTCTCTTCGTATTTCCATTGAAAAGTACCTCAACCATTGCCTGTTACTGTGGCTTTCAGCACATCAGCGTTCATCCTGTAATTGAAAGTTGCTCTTTGTTTCTTTCCTTGCCTTTCCCAGCTAAAATCACCCTCAGCACCCCTAAGAATCTTCTCCATACTTTTGTTTCTTTAATAACTTTGAACTCAATATCTCCATTCTCCCTGTGGTTCTGTTCCTCATTCCACACTCTTACAGCCAAATGTCCCAAACTTTCCTCCTTGTTCCTCTTTCTCTGCTTCTCAAGCTTTCTCTTGCATGCTTGGGATGGTGACACTGTTCTCTTCTCCATTTGTCTGTGATTTTATCTTGCTGACCTTTTCAAAGGAATGGAGCAATGGGCAGGGATTCTGGATAACTTTCTCCATCACTGGTGCCCTTCTGGGTAAATTTTTCACATCTCAACATTTCAGCTTCTCTGTGAATACAGAATACTAACTATAATCTTCCTTATTAGATCCTTGGAGACCAACCAATAAAAATTGCCATTTGAGAGGTCTATATGATTACTGTTTCTTTTTGCTTCACCTCTCTTTCCCTTCTTGTATTTTAAGATCCCTTCTGATTTGAAGTTTATTTTTCTCCTCTCTCATTCCCTTTATTAGTGTCATTGATGCAGCAGGACTATTATTTTCTCTACAAGCATTTCTTTACAAGGAGGGCTACAAGCTTTTCGGAAGAGATGGGCTGTGAAGGACAGTCAGCCGCGTTGCCCTCTATATTAAGGAATGGATGGACTGTGAAGAGCTGCCTCTGGGAAACAGCCACAAACAGATTGAGAGCTTGTGGATAAAAATCAAGGATGAGACCAACAAAGGACACTTGGCTGTTGGGGTCTACCACAGGCAACATGACCAGGAGGAGCCTGTTGACAAGGCCAGGAAGCATCAGCATCAGCTCCAGGAAGCATCATGCTCACAAGCTCTCATGCTAGTGGGGGATTTCAGCTGCAGGGACCTCTGCTGGGAAAGCAACACAGCTGGCTGTAGGCAATCCAGGAGACTCCTGCAGTACATTGAGAAAAAATTCTGATCCAAGTACTGGACAAACCAACAAGAGGAGAAGCATTACTGGACCTGGTGCTCCCCTGTGCAGATGAGCTCATTAGGGAGGTTAAGCAGGGAGAAAGCCTGGGCTGTGACAGTTCTCAGGGTGAGTTTATTATCTCAAGGAACATGGGCCTGGTGAGGAGCAAAGTCCAGACCCTGAGCTTTGAAAAAGCAAATTTCCAGCTCATTAAGAGGTCAGTGAATGAGATCCCCTGGAAACTGTTCTTAGGGACAGAGTTTTAGACCAGTGCTGGCAACTCTTTAAGGCCACTTTTCATAGAGTCCATGTGTAGGAAATCAGACAAGGCAGAGCTGGACTTTGGCATGGCTAAGCAAGGATGTGCTCTTGACACTGAGGAGTAAGAAGGAAATGCACAGACAGTGGAAGCAGGGACAGGTGACCTAGGCAGAGTACAGAGATATGGTTTGGATGTTTAAGTATGGGGTCAGGAAAGCCAAATCACAGATGGATCGTCAATTGGCAAGGGATGCAAAGAATAACATGAAGGGTTTCTAAAAGTACATGGGTAAGAAAAGAAAGGCCAAGGAGAGTGTACCACCCTTGTAAAAGAGAAGGGAGAACTGGTAGCGACTGGTATGGAGAAGGCTGAGGTACTCAATGAGTACTTCACCTCAGTCTTCACTGGCAGTCAGGCTCCCCATGTCTCTCGAGTCCCTGAAGCTGCAGGAGGGGTTGAGGAAGCAAAGTTCCTCCAACAGTAAGTGAAGAGCAGGTTTGAGACCATTTGATGAAGATGAATAGGCACAAGTTTATGGGACTGGATGACAGGGTTCTCAGGGTCCTGAGGACTGACTGATGTTGTTGCCAAGGCACTCTTTATCATTTGAATGGTTGACAAGGGAAGACCGACCAATGTCATCTACCCAGATTTCTGTAAGGCCTTGAAATGGTCCCACATCACATCCTTGTCTTCAAATTGGAGAGACATGGATTTGAAGGGTAAACTGTTTGGTGGATAAGGAATTGGATGGATGGACACAGACAGAGAGTTGTGGTCGACAGCTCTGTGTCCTAATGGAGGCTGGTGATGAGTGATGTCCCTCAGAACTCTGTCTTGGGACCGCTGCTTTTGAATATCTTCAATCAATGGCATAGGCAGTGAGACTGAGTGCACCCTCAGCAAGTTTACAGATGACACAACAGAAGGACAAGACATACAGAGGGACCAGGATGAACTTGAAAAGTGGGCCCATGAGAACCTCATGAAGTTCAACAGTTCCAAGTGCAAGGTGCTGTACCTGGATCGGGGCAGTCCCAGACATATGCACAGACTGGGAGAAGAACTCATTAAGAGCAGCTCTGTGGAGAAAAACTTAGGGAGTTTGGTGGAGAAAAAGCTGGAAATGAGCCAGTAGTGTGTGCTGACAGCCCAGAAAGCCAAATGTATCCTGGGCTGCATCACAAGAGGAGTGGCCAGCAGGTCAAGGGAGGTGATTCTCCCTCTCTAATCTGCTCTTGTGAGACCCCATCTGGAGTACTGCATCCAGCTCTGAGGTCCTCAGTACAGGAAGGACATGGACCTTTTAAAGCATGTAGAGAGGAGGGCCATGAAGACTATAAGAGGGCTGGAGGACCCTTTCTACAAAGATAGGCTAAGAGAGTTGGGACTGTTCAGACGAGAAAGCTCCAGGCAGACCTCAGTGCGGCTTTTCAGTACTTAAAGGGAGCCTATAAAAAAGAGACAGAGTGACTTTTTGCATGGGCAATTAGTTATTTGGGGGAATGGTTTTAAACTAAAAGAGGGTAGATTTAGATGTTAGGAAGAAATTCTTTACTGTAAGGATGGTGAGATACTGGAAAAGGCTGCCCAGAGAAGTTGTGGATGCCCCATCCCTGGAAGTGTTCAAGGCCAGGTTGGATGGTGCCATGAGCAATCTGTTCTAGTGGGGGGCATCTCTGCCCATGGTTGGGGGCAGGTTGGAATTAGATGATCTTTAAGGTCCCTTCCAACCCAAGCCTTTCTATGATTCTATGATTCTTTTCATACAAAAACCTCCCTAAAAGGGAGGGAGATGATACTAACTCCCCGTGAAACAATCCCAGATGAGCTGATGAGAAGCATCACATAAGAAGCTGAGGAATATTATGTAGACAATATGAGAAACATTATGTAGACAATAAGTATGCAATATGGAATGCAATTTAGCTACATTTGTGAAATGCTATTTAATCATACGACATGTTTCACAG
>JAYRBT010000001.1:29485605-29523899 GCA_036023395.1 Myiotriccus ornatus
GACAATAAGTATGCAATATGGAATGCAATTTAGCTACATTTGTGAAATGCTATTTAATCATACGACATGTTTCACAGAAAAGTAATAAATGCATATCTCTTCACTGTAGACTACAATACTGAGTATATATATGTGTATATATGTGTGTGTATATATATATATGGATACACTACTCTCTCTCTCTCTATATATATATGATATTGGACTGAGTGAAGTACTTTTACATCTTTAAGGCAAGTGTATTGTTATTTTACTATTAATAAGGTTTTTTTTCTATCTGTGAGTCTGTTTTAAACTTCCAATTTAATAAAACTGAAAGGAAACCTCCCAAACTTACCTTCTGAAGATAGAAGAGTATGTGGTTGTTCTTGATGTCTACACGATCCACAACAGAATTCTCATCCTGAAGCTTTAAATGAGGCAAAAGATAGCAATGTTAATGCAGAGGTTTGCTAAGGAGATTTACAGATACCATAACAAAATGCATTTAACGTGGCTGCCTTGCTCTTTTTATGCCATCCCGCCATCTAGTCGCCAAAAAAAGAAATGCAAGTTGAGTGTGTTCATAACCTGATGTGTGCAAGCCAGTCACAGGGGTAAACAGTTTTACTAGTCAGCTCGATGCTTATGACTTCTATCATTAACTTAAGAATGCTTTCATTTCAACAAAAATTTACAATTAATTTCTGCAGCCCAACCTGACTCAATAAAAAATTATCACAGGATGTTTAGGGGAAGAACCAGAAGTATCAAAGAGAGGGATAGAGTCCATTTGGAATGAAAAAGAGTGGAAAATGAGATAAGAGGCCAGTTGCACCTGGGCACCACAGTCTCTGCTGCCTTCTTACTAGTCTCTATTTCGGACTATTTTCCTGGGTGAAGGGCTCTCTATTCTGTGTGGATGTGTGTGTAGGCAGTGCCTGTCACTGAAGAAGGGACCACAGATAACAGAAACTGTGTGTTTGGGGCGCCAGAGACCCCAGAGTTCAGGCTTGTTGTATGTGGGTGTATATGTCAGCGTGTGGTAGCCAGTGAATACCAAACGGGACTAGCCGGTGAGTTAGTAAAGGGACTTGGCAGACAGCTGCCAAGTAGGTGTAAATCTGTCTCATACTGAAGACACCGGAGGATCTGAGTTAGCTACCAGAGAGACCAGGATGTCCGAGCCTATTTCTGGAGAGACCATATGGTCTTGGAGGGGGACACTAATCAGGCTATTAGGCTGAACCACCTAGTGGAGAGTCATTTGCATGTGTCTGTGTGAGGTCACTAGGAGACCAGGGTATCCCATCCCATCTGCTGCTTGTGTAAGACTGCTCATAGAGACACCCACCGTGCATATATGTGGTGGTGGAGACCTCAGTTCCAGGCACTGAAGTTGGGCTGAGGCCTTGAGGAGGCATATGTCCAGGTGCCAGCAACTGTATAAAACAAGGATCCAGGGGCAGCTACTGGGTAGACTGAGTGTCCTAGGTCAGTTACCAGAAGGAGCCACATTGTGTATTTGTATTTGCTTCTGTGTTCATGTGTATATTTATTTCTTTATCTTTTCCACAAATGAGCTTTTAGTTTGATCAGCCAGAAAAGGGAACAGGATAAAGCCATTTGTGCTATCAGTGTTTGTGGAAGTTCTGTCTTTAATGATCTGTGTGACCACCATGTCTATATGTCTTTATGTACGTATGTATATAGTGTGCATGCCTGCCTATTGGGAATACACACTGAACATTGCTGTTGCTTGGATATGGATGAGGATATGAAGCTGCAGCAGTCTCACCTCTCTTGGGCTACTGGATTTGGCAGCTCCTAACAGATTTGTCTCCAACAGATGAATAGCTACAAGTCTTAAACATAGAGTATGTGACAGAAGGCTATGTCCAGGGACTTTACAGTATTCCCATGAGGCTCTAGTTTGCTAATCAGGGACTATTTTTATCAACTTCCTAGGTTTTCTGGGTTTATAATTTACATTGGTCTCATTTTTTACCTTTTTCAGGGAAGATCCTACAGGAACAAAACCTGAGAGCATCTTCACATCAATAATAGCCATATTGGAGACTTTACGCTTTCCTGTGTAACTAAAATGAGAAAAGTTCTGTTAGTCTGGTCTGCAAATGGAAAGGAAATCAATGAATGACATTTTCAGTTTCCAATAATCCCGATTTTCTTCCTATAGCTGCACAGCAGCAGTTAACTGCCCGTATTTAAATCCTTTCTTGCATGCTTTACAAAACTGTGAATGCAAGAGGGTAGATCAATGAAAGAAAGTTACCTGGCGAAGAGGACAAGGTCAAACTTGGGTGGATAGTTGCTTGTGCAAGATACATTTGCTGTCCTTATGGAGAGAGAAAATCCTGCAACTTTTTTTGGCAAATGGATGTTGTATCTCAGGGTTGTCTAAAAGAGATGGAAAGTGTGAGATGGTCACAGACTTAAAGGGTTTTGTGTCTTTGGCATGACATATGCAGAGGAAAAAATTATGGAGAACCCCCTGCTTATATCTCAGAGAGGTGGTGCCGAGTTTCCAGCTTGCTTACCTGCAGATAAACACAGCCAGTGCCATTCACTTCCACACTGTAATTCCCTGGAATTGTGGGCAAGGAAGCCTGCTGCAGTAAGAAGCGGTTCTTGTCATTCACCTGGAAAATCCTTCTGGGGGACTCCATGGAGTGGACTTTGACCGTGTTAAGATTTGTTTTTGAGAAGGTGAGGTATCCGTACTGGGCTAAAGCTTGGAGAGCAACAACAGTGTCCTGAAAAGAGAACGCTCCCTAATTAGATACCCAAACGTAAGATGAGATTAGTGCAACTCCTATTTCCTTGATACTTTGTCAGTGCTCATAAGTGGAGAGGGGCTTGGCAAAGAGCTAAGAAGACAAGATACAAGTTCCTTGTAGAATTTGTACTGGTGGACAAAAAGCTAAGCCTAAGCCAGCAGTGTGCCCTGGTAACCAAGGTACATTAGGAAGAGCTTTGCCAGCAGGTCAAGGGAGTTGATCCTGCATGTCTACTCAGCTTTAGTGAGGCACATCTGGAGTGCTGTGTCCAGTTCTGGGCTCCACAGTAAAGAGAGACATGGAGCTCCTGGAGCAGGTCCAAAGAAGGGTGACAAAGATGATTAAAGGAATAAAGTATCTCTTATAAGGAAAGGCTGAAGGAGCTGGGCTTGTTCAGCCTCAAAAAGAGATGAATGAGAGGAGACCCCATCAGTGTCTGTAAGTATCTGAAGGGAAGATTTTGTCAAGAAGATGCAACCAGGCTCCTCTCAGTGGTGCCAAGCAATAGGACAAGAGGCAATGGGCAGAAAGTGATGCACAGGAAGTTCCACCTGAACACAAGGAAGAATTTCTTTACTGTGCAGGTGACTGTGCACTGGAACAGATTGCCCAGAGAGGTTGTTAAGTCTCCCTTACTGGAGATATTGAAGAACCATCTGGATGCAATCATGTGCAGTGTGCTCTAGGATAGTCCTGCTTGAGCAGTGAGGTTGGACCAGATGACCCACTGTGGTCCCTTCCAATCTGACCCATTCTGTGATTTTTGTGGCAACAGATTTCAATTACCCCAGAAGACCTGGTATAATGCTGTGTCAACAGTGACTGCCGTCTACTGCTAACTTGGAACTCAGGTAAATTGTCATTGCCGAAAACTAAACTATGTATGAAACTGCCTACAAAGAGCATGATGTGTCCCAGCAAGGTAACCTATATGAGCACCAATTATCAAGTATTATTCAAATCAATATGCAGTCAAGAAGAATTGTTTTACTACTGAGATTCAGCTTGCAGACTGGACTGCTCCCTGAAGCTTTCTTTTGACCACACCCAGTTGTTACCTGGCTGGAGGAAAAACCACCATATGGGTTCTGTTGTTTGACAAGCCAGTACACGATGCGGGAAATGTAGGACAAGTCTTCTGGAGCAAATTTGGTTCTGTTGAGCAAAGCCAGGAGCACATAGCTGGTAATTTCAATCTCAGCAGAAGGGGCACGGGAATGGAAGTCAGGGAAATGTTCTGCTGGTGGCTTATTTTCTCTCTGCCAATGAACTGAACCACCTGAAAACAGAAAAGTGGGGTGCAAAAACAACAGAAAAATTACTTGCTGTTTTACTCATTGCAGTATCATTGCAAGAAATAGATATACAGTTCTGTCTCTCTCTCTATTCATGAAATTTTTTAAGCTATTTTTGTCCTGAACAGGGTAAGTTTTACTTCCAGGATGGAAAAGCAAACAGAAAGGGATGGAAAGGGAATTAATAAAAGGAGGCTGTACAAGTCAGAGAGAGATTGAAGTGAAGGCAGGGCAGCGAAAGGATGCTTAGGCAGCCACAGACAGAAGCACATAACATAGTCAAGGGAACTGGGCTTGTTCAGCCTGTAGAAGAGGAACCTAATCAGGAAATTAGGTACAATCTTCCAGTACCTTGGACTGAGACTTGCAGGGGACTCTCTCTCCACTTAAATTATTTTATAATTCTAGGAAGATCGGGCCACAGCTCAAACTTTTGTGAAGCGAAAACTCACAGACAGAAAAACTCAGAGATAAATTCAGTAGCATAGCAGGCATGAAATGGGAAGGGAACAGCAAGCATGAGAAAACTGTGCATCAGAATAGCTTACATCACACAACAGGCCATCCATCAGCTGTATTGCTTGTACCATGGCCATACTGCCCTTACCATCTCTGACAGCTCTCGTGTCCAGCTTCTCCAGGAAGAACTGGCATCTTTTCTCTATGCCAGCTAAGCCATAAGCATAGGCAAAGAGGGCCTGGTTATACAGGTTGTGGACCCCATTGCTAAATGCAGTCTCCAAACAGTTCATGCCGCTCCGAACGACAGGATGCTGATAATGCAAAACACAGTAGGCTTGTCAGGTACTTGGATTTGTGTCCCTGCTTCTCTTTAAATACTTCCATCACTGCTTAAGATGCAATCAATGACTTTTCATGCTAGAAATACACATGATCCATGGCACATTTAAGGGCCTAAGGTGTGTATCAGACCTTTCAGCCTTACAGACTGTCTCTGCAAGAGCTACTTCATCTCAGACATTACCAGCACACTACTTCCTATGTCTTGTCTACACAGCTTCACTTAAACATATGGTACCAGGTTCTTATAAAGATACTGGAAACTAAATTAATGTTGCTGAAGAACTATTTGATTCTGCACAATGTTTTCATCCTGGTCTCAGGTACGTAAATGATGTCCCATACTGTAGTAACTGAGAAATGTGCAAAAAATCAGCACATCTAGAACATATTTGTCAGCTTGGGAACAGTTCTCCTCTTCCCCATTATAAAAGAAGAAAGTCAACATAAAAACAGGGTGACAAGAAAATGCAGGCAGTATACTACATAGAACAGAACTTGGATGCCATTCCCCTATGTCTAGTATTCCAACCAGCAACTCGTCATTTCCTTCCATTACTAACAATTCCTTAGGGAAATGGAAAGACAGCTTGGAGCTGAATGTACAGAGTAATTTTGTAGGACTGAAGGTTTGAATAGCCTGAACTTTGGACTGGGCAAATTTAGAGAAAATTCCAAAGTGGACTCTGGATGGGGTGGGCAAATTCAGTCTGGGATTTGCACTTACTTAAGACTACTATTACATAAAACAACTGGATTCCGCAGAGGTTTTGTAAATTAATCCAAAGGCACTGGATACATAAATGATTTGTAACATTCATAAAGTACTTATGGCTACTTCAGGGTTCTGGAAACTACTGTCTACAGGCTGCTACTGCCCTACAATCATTATTCGAGTTCCACGTTGTTAAATAATACAGATGCAAGGACTGTAACTTGATCACTCTTTGACAAATGGCTGACTGTACTAACAGAGCACCAAATACCTACTGCAGCAGAGTGTCCAGCCTCCAGCAATGCTGCCACCACGTAGGCTGTGAGTGAGTATTCAACCTCTTCTCCACCCTGATGAAAAACAAGCAAAGAATTGCTTAGTACAAATATCCTAGAAACAACATAAATAATTCACAGCTCATATATCAGTTAGATCTGAGATCAGAAGAAATTTCTGTCTCCCTATGTGCACAGGAACAAGAAAGATTAAGTTCACTTAATATAAAGCTAAAATTATTTAATGCATTTTCTTGACTTTTGCATATCACATATCATGTGATAAAGCACATGGTAACCTGTGGCTGAGCACATAACACAGTAATGGAAAATAAAGCCTGAGACTTATAACTCAGAAAGCTCTATTTTTTTTTACCTCATCATTAATTGCAGACATAAGAATCATGCTCTGCTTGTATATGAGAGACACAAGAGAACAGTACTAGGAAGAGTAAGGGTGTGGTGACAAGCTTGTGTCTGTCAGAAATTGTCCAAATCAATCCTAGCAGCAGGACTGGAAGTTTGGGACTATACTCAGTTACCTTCAAAGCACTGTTGAAATGTGAACCAGCATTTTCAAAGCAGCCATCTGACTTCTGCTTGCTTGCGAGCCAGATCAAAGTTTGAGACTGGACATTGTCATCAATGTAGATGTAGCGTTTGGCTTGTGCAAATGACTTATACACAAAGGCAGTGAGCCTGCAGGTGGTCCAGAAACAGAAATTAGGTGTGGTGTGAACAAGACCAAGAAGACTTACCAGTGTATAGGATGTGCATAGAAAATGACATAAAATGAACTTCATAATGTTTGAGGTTAAAGAAGCAAGTGTTTTCTAAGCTTTAAATAAATAACATAGATAAAATCCTGATATTAAAAACAGACCTGATATTTCTCCTGAAAAAAACATGTGCTGAAATAATTTTTCAGGGCAGGGGGTAAAGTATAGACACAGCTCGATGATTGATGTTAGTCATTTCTAAGCTTAATTAATAGAGTTATGAAACAAACTAGGTCAGAAGTTCAAAGATCTGTCAGGTTGCTCAGTCCTTTGTCCAATCATGTGAAAGTCTCTAGGAAAAGAGATACCCACATCTTCTCTGGACATTTGTCTCAGTGTTTCAGCCTTCTCCCGGGCAAGATTTTTTTTCTTTCTACCCAGTTAGAGTTGTTTTTGTTGCCATTTGAGTAAGGACATACTCTTGACCTTACTCTGTGTACCCCTGACAAGAGTCTGACTCTGCGTTTTCCACAGTCTCCATCTAGGTAGCAGAAAGCTTTACCTAGGTTTCCCATTAACTTTCTCTTCTACATGCTGAACAAATTAAGATCCTTCAATTTCCCCTTGAAAATTATGTACTCCAGCTCCCAGTCATCATACCATCCTTTTGTTGCACTCTTCCCAGTCTGTTAATCTCTCCTTTACTAGGAAATTCAAATTAATTGAGCTATATCCATTTAGACTATTAAAAATAAGAATCATTGAATACACTGATCATTTTTCAAAGCCTAAAGATCCTGTATTAGGGAAATAGAAGGTATTATCACTTACCATACATTCCCTTCCCTATCTCGTCTCCCAAAGGAGCTGTAGGATCCATCCCAGTGTTTGTATGACAGCTGTTTTTGGTAACCTTAAAACATAATAAAAAAGACACATTTTCTAATCGCAGAAAAGGACTAGCTCTGCTGTTTGCTCAACTGAAGCAGTAAGACTTTTGGATTTAAAATCAAGTAATGTATGTCTGGTGAATATACCCAATCACTGTGAATTCTAGCTGCTTTTACTCCTGGAAGAATGACATGTTGCTTTGGGGTGCTTTCATTGCCTGCTCCTATACAATAAACATAGTGCTAGAATTCAGAGAGCAGTGCTCACCATGTAGAGCTTAAAAGCTCAGTGCACACAATCACAATATTAGATCACTCAGAATATTCTGAGTTGGAAGGGACCCACAAGGGTCATCGAGTCCAGCTCCTGGCCCTGCACAGGACTGCCCCAAGAATCACACCTGATGTGGCTGAGTCTGTTGTCCAAATGCTTCTTAAACTCTGTCAGGTTTGATGCTGTGTCCACTTCCCTGGGAAATATGATGGAAGAATCTGAGAAGCTCTCACCTGTGGATAAATATCCAGTACCCCTGACTCTAATCTCTTCAGTCAGCTGCTCAGTCTTATTCAGATAATCCAGGGCGTAGATGTTGGGTGTGAACAAGGCCATGTTCTGTTCTCCGCAGCCATAAGGCATATGGAGAAGGTTATCTAAGTTCCTCAAGGCTGTACCCAAAATGTCTCCTGAAGAATGAAAGATATAAGAAGTCAGCTCAGTTCAAACTTGTTTTTATTACATATCATTATATACATTGCTTTATATTATTATGAATCCAAGAGCAATGACCAATATAGAGTAATCACAGTAACCAAATACAGAGCATAGAAGAAAAGCATTATAATGCCCCATTTTTTATTTCTTATCTGAATGCTGGATGCCTGGAAGAAACTGAGAATTTGAGAGAAAAAGAATGAGCATGAATACTGGCTGTCATGGCTTCTGAAAAAGAGCTATGAATCCTTAAAAGGCTTAGATTTCCCTGCCCTTTACTACTTGCTTCCTATTTTTTCATGTACATGTGAGAATGCTGTGTGGGTAAGATGCTGATGGGCTAAAGAGCCTGTATTGCACAGTATCAGCACATCTCACACAGACACAGGTATGAAAAATAATTGTATTTAAAAAACAATCTGAGTTCAAAGCCTCAGAAAAAATTCAAGGAAGAGAACTCTCAAGTCTTAATAATGACTTTCAGATAAGTAGAGTTGACTGGGACCTGAAACTTTTATTTTATGGGAGCTTAATGACTTACAAATGTTTTTCATTACGCAAAATCATAAATTTGAAATTATGCAGTCAGCAAAGTTCTGAAGCCTTCTTTCCAAGAAATCAAGATAATTTTTTTTCAAAGAAGTCTGCCTTATGTTACTTTTCAGCTGAATTAGCTGTTTTACAGAACAGGATACGCTAATGCAGTATAATCTGAAATGCAGTATAAGTTGAAATAATTGACTATTTTGTCTTCTCTTGATATGAGAGAATTTTGAGCAACTTTTGCCTCTCACTGCCATTTTGCAAAGAAGAAAACTTATACTCTGAAATCAAGACTAATTACTTCCTCAATTTTACATTAAGCTTGCCTGTGTATACATGATAGCACTTGGTGCAGCACAAGAGGAGTGTAATTTACTTTTATTCTTAGTACTTAACTTACCAATGACAGAAAAATAAGCTCTGGCTGATCCCTGCACTAGGTTTCTTGGCAAGCTCAGAGACACTGGTTCAGAAATCTTTATGCCTGATGAGAAAGGGTAACAAAAAGAATTGTTAAAACCATGTTTTTTTCCAGAAGTCTTTACTTTCTAAGCATAACTGCAGTGACTGTTAGAATCTGTGGTTTGGGTAAAGAAAATGCGACAGAGACCTGCCCAAAGAGTAAAAGGCACCTCTGAAAACCCTGAAGTTTAGCCTAGCACCATGACTCTGAGAACCTCTTTCATCTCCTGGAAGGGTCTCTGGTTTTGTGAGAGAAGATCTACAAGACAGTGAAGTAGTTCCACTGATTCCCTGGAATGAATGAATGAATGAATGAATGAATGGATGAATGAATGAATGAATGAATGAATGAATGAATGAATGAACTTGCCTTACCTTTTGCACAGACGAGGGAGCTCTGAGTCAACTCCTTTTTAACACCTTCAGGCTGTTTGATTGCAGGGAAGTGGTCAGGAAGAGGAAAGAAAGTGTAGAAAATTACCATGAAACCATGACAATTCAATGGTGTGAATCAGTATGTGAATGTGACTATGCAAACAGTGCACCGCTTGTACCCAGTCCTACCCTATTTTCTCTACACTATCTCTTGGTCCATGACTCTCTCTCTTATCCAAAATCCTGTCCAGAGCACCTTCCTTCTTAAAAAGCAGTCTTTTTTTTGTCTTCCCTCCAACCCCCTCCCTAGTTTGCAAGTCACAGGCTAAAAGCACTTAAAAGTGAAGTATGGAATCTCCTTCCTTCTGGCAACATCTCTACTGACATCCGTGGGTTGTCAGAGTATGTGTGCTCGTGTTCCCAAGAAGGAGACAGTGGAAGGAGGACAGTGGATGACACCACTGTGATTTTTCCCTCTCATTTTCATAGGGAAAAGCCTACTCTACACAGCTCCATCTGAATCAGATGCCTTGCCTCCTCACACTAGCTGACTGCTTCTAGCCCACAGCCATAGATAGGAATTGCAATTTCCAAGAGGCAGAAAGCACATGCAGATTTCGTACCATACCTCAACAAGTAGGGTTTGAATCAAGGTGTCCCTGTAAATTGTTTCCTCTTCTGGAGATGTGCTGTTTCCAGTACCTCTGGTATTCAGTTTGGCCTCAGCCGTGATCACGAATTTCACCTCACCTGGAAAGCCACCCACCAGCCCAAGAAAAGGAAGTTATCTTCAATGTCTACAGTTACCCCTTGTTTTCACTGCCTTTTCTAGGCTGATGAACTGCTGAGAAATGTATTTTCTTTAAAAGCAGCTCAGTAGAAAAAAATTGCATGAAGGCTCCACGTCTGTCCACTAGCGGCAAGGAGAGGTTGACAGGGCCCTAGCGTGAGGAACAAAACAGGCGTGATCCTGGCTAAAAAATGGACAGTATTCACTACCAGTTTCTACCTCTTCTTAGGCTTTTGCTGAGCTGCTTCTGGCCAAAAGCCGTGTTGCAATAATTTGGCTACAGCTCTGTTATGCTTTAGTAATGCCTAAACCTAGTTGGTCCTGCAGCTGCACTGAGGACCAACCCTGAAGTTGCTCTCTCACCCCTGCTATCATTGCATACTGGAAATCCAAAAGAGCTTTTTACTTGGAGCAAAAGGTGTTATTATCAGAGTTACCACGGTGAGACAGCAGCCTTCTTTTTTTCAGCTCTGCAGTATTATTATGCATATCCAGTTTTCATCTCACTGTAACTTTGCAACTTTCTGTTTGAAATAATTCAGTCATACAGGGTTTCAGAAATAATCTTTTCAAGAAAAGGTACATCCATGGTTCATTTTGAGAAAATCTTTGCTAATTAAAAGTTCATTTGTATTTCAGCTTTTGGAACACTTACACATGTAAGTCATTGTAACTGCTTTTTAAAAAAAGGCAATGTTGACTAAGGCAGTGTAAATTAACACAGCTGTAGAATTGGATAGGAGCAATTTCCTCTTCGCCCATTGAGAATCCAGTCCAAAATTATTAGCAAATTTTATTCTTACTGAATATGTTTGGTTAGATACAAAACTGTAAGGTGAAAGATCATATGCACATGAAAAACTGACAGTGTTTCATACATCTGGCAAGTGAAGAGTTTGCCCTAAAATGGGCAGGAAATGGACTAATTGAAAATCAGAAGAGAGAAAATAACACAACAACTGACTGCTCATTCAGCGCATCTAAGGGAGCTTTAGCAGAAGTCCAGTTCTAAATTTCCAGAGGAATTAATGGAGTTGTCCAGTAAAGCCTGCTTGTGGATTATTGATGCTGCATTAAAGGGTGGAAGTAGAAAGATCAAACAGGGACATGTCAAGGTGATGAAAAGACGATCTTACCAAGTTTGTGGGGGCTAACAGCCCAAATATAGGTTTTTCTTTCATTGGCACACACCCTTGCTGTGTTACCCTCTGGTGAAAGGATTTCTGCCCTGTAGTCACTTGACTTTGTCAATATGGCACTGATCTGACAAAGAAAGAAGGAGCAAGATTACAAATTAAATGGACTGCTCTTAAAGTTAGGCTGCAGAGCAAGGGAAACTTGATGAAGAAGCTATTTGTCATCTGCATCTGTGGGACTGTACCAGAACAGAGGGATGAGACATTTCTCTGAGGAAGTGGCAGACCCATCTCTTTTCTGCCCAGTGTCAGTGTCTGTGTCTGACAGAAGTACAATAAGGTGTCATGCTCGTCAGTTGAGTTGTCTTACTGAGTGACTGTTGCATAACTCAGTATTTATTGTGTTTTGCAAGCACATGTCCATACCCTCTGCTCAAGTTCCTCCTTCAAGAGCAAAAAGAATAGCTAAGTTATGTAGGGATAGAGAGCAAGTCCTTATCATCCATGAACCAGCCACAGAGGAATGGACTAGGGAGAGGATATAGTGGAAGTTAAATACTTACTTCTGCATTTCCAGTGTATTATGCAGGGCAATTCTGGGATCTCTGGGAAACAGGCAAACATACTGAAAGTAAAAAGGAACTTGATATACCTGGACACACTTGTTGAGGTAGTTGAAGACATTGGCTATTAAATTGAATTTTTCCCCTCGAATGACAGAGTATGGCAAGGTGAGATCCACAAAGAATGGTTGGAATGCTGTCAGTGAAACAGGTGAGGTGATGCCAAACCCAGCATCATCCTGCACACAGAAAGCGCTGGCTTTCCATTCTGTGATGGTGTCAGGAATGGTGTAAATGGCACTGACCTCTCCTCTGGAACTGAAGAGAGAAAAAAAGAACAGAATGGGCAATGATCTTTGGAATTTTTCAAGACAAATTATATAATGGGCTTTCTGCTGGAGTTAATATTTCTGTTTTCATCTCACTTTCTGCAAGATACTTCTCCATATTTTTTAAAAGAATTCTAATTCTTGAAGTACAGATCAAGGTGCTGGTGAACTACATGTTAAAAAGCACTCAGATACTCAACTTTTTAAATTTAGAAATACCATTTGTTGGAAAACCAGAATGCTCAAAAACACAGATTAGAGCTAATAAATTTAGATTAATGTTCTAGAACAGTGCCTTTAGGCATAGTTAAGATGGAGATATTCTCATTTCAGATGCTGTGACTGACTGAAAGAAAAACAAAATAACCTGAGTTTTCTCCTGCTGAATTAATAATTGGTTGAAAAATAACAAGTTTCGCTCCTGCTCTCTCTTTAACAAACATTTTTATATTACTCTTAGCCCTTATTTCTCCCCAAAAGAAAGGTAGGGCACAGAGCACAGAATATTTGTCATTCATAGGTCAAGTAGGTTTGTCACTTTGTACAAGGTTGGGAGTGCAGTGGTCACTGATCAACATGGGAAGAGTAGACTCACATCTACAAAGCAAACATATGTTCCGTGATTTCTTCCCAGAATCCATTTTAACTGCGATTTAGCAGTTGATTTAGCTGAATCAACTCAAAAATTCACGCAGGAGGAAGGCAGTGAAGATGAACATACTCACTCAGTCTGAACCAGATCCCAAATCCAGGTCTCAGGGAAGAATTTCCGAACAATGCTAACACCACCCCCACCAACAGACGCTGACTCATCTAGAAGTGGGGCTATGGTAGAAGTAAAATAGAGGTTAGGACAGAAGAATCTAAACTTTGGTCAGACATACTTGACACCATAAAAATGAACACTAAGTATTCTCTTCGAGCTTTTTTCCATTCTTTTCCCCACAAAAAAGGAAAATTCTAACAGATCAAGGATATGGGAAAAAACAATTTCTTATCTATTCTCTTTTCCTATGGGAAAAAACTAGAAAAATTAGCTATTTCACAAGACATTTCACTTCATTTCATACTGAAAGGTCTCATCATCCAGTTAGAAAGGCGTGTTCCCCATCCTCTACCAGTAGCTATCTGATTTGCAAATGGGCAACAGTAGCCAATATTGTCATCAAAGCTTATAATGCTTTACAAACCTTCCTGAAAACTTATTAATTTTTACCCCATTCAGTAGTTAAAACTGGAGCTGACTATCAAGTCCATTAGAAAACTACTTTTGTTCTTATAATCATACTACAGGTCTGATTCTAGGAACAAAGATCCTCTCTCCAGTTTTCCATAGACTCACTTGTGATGCCTGAAAACTAATTTAGCATGGAGGTACCTCAGATTTCATAGCTGTATCATGGAAATAACAATACTTTCTCATTCTGCTGGACCTGGAATCACAGAACCACAGAATCATTGAAGAAAATCTAGGTTGGGAACAACCCCTGTAGTTCTCTAGTCCAATCTTGAAGTAGGACTAGCTTCAAAGTCAGATCAGGTTACTTAAGGGCTTTGTCCAGATCAGTTTTTAAGACTAGCAGTGATGGAGACTCCAGAACCTCCTGGAAAACTCCTTCTAGTGTACCACAACACTCATGAGGAAGAAATTTTTCCTAGCATTGAATAAAACTTTCCCTTGTGGCAACCTATTTTGCTACTTTTGCTCTTTTGCTGAGCAATCTGACTTGAAGAAAGATAATCATAATTCTTGCTGATCTATAAAGGCTTTGGAGACTACGTGCTAAGTCTGCTAAGTGCTGAGTAAAGTCATTGGGAATTGCCATTATGTTTCTGAATCGACGTTTTGCTTTAAATACATGATTGAATTATGATTTGATAAAAGGTTCTGACCTGAAAAACCCTGGAAAACTAATATCAGTTTATGAAAGAAGCAGCATCCCAGTACTCCCTGTCTTTTCTACATGCACTGTGTACCTGAGAGAGAACTGACTCTACTGCAAGGACTGTCAGAGATTACTAGATGCAAACTGGGATGCATAGACCTATTCCCCCCAAAAAACCCCAGCATACTGGCTGTTATTTTATACAGGCAACAGTTTTGAAGACCAGGTAGGCCGAGACTGAAGATACAGAATTAACCTTCTTTTACCTGAGGCCTTGACATTGATGTGGCCACCATAAAGGTGAGGGTAATCTTCCACATCTAATTCTTCATTGCACAGAACTGGCTTCCGTAGCACAGAGTTGGTGAAGACTTTCAGACCCATATCCTAAATGTGAAAGAATCTGTGAAGTCACTCAGGGCATGCACTAGCCACCAGCGCATGTCACTGGTTTCCTTACCTCATCTCTCTCCTCCCATATCCCATCCCATCCCATCCCACCCCATCCCATTCTTTCAGCCCTGAGTGTCATAACTCTCCAATCTTCTGTGTATGTGTTCTATAAAGAGCAGTAATGATTGGTCTGATGTCAGCCTTATGTCCTAGGCCATGGGACCAGTGGGAAGTGGAATCAAGCATATCAGAACCAAGTGGCCTGAATCATGGACACAAACCTTTACAAGGAGTGCCTGAAGTCGTGAACCAAGGCCATGGTCCATACTAAAACACGTCTACTAAGAAGCATAGGCAGGATCCCAGTGAATGTGTCTAGTAGTGATTTTCAGTCCTCTCTAGTAAATGATAGGGATAAGAAAGCAGAAACTGGGTGGTTGGAGGCCTCAGGCAGTTTCAGATATCAGCTGCCCTCTCTTAGCAGTTAGAACCTGAGAAAGCTGAATGCTAATTAGTTGAATGCTAATGTACACAAGTTCTTCTGGAACAACTCCCACTTAAAGAGACACAGAGACCACATACCTTGAAAATGCTGTAGACATCACCATCACGACTGACATTCACAGGTTCAAAGTACAAGCCATCAAAAAAGATGGTTTTGGTTGGGGTACACTCCTCTGGCTTGACATCTTCAAGGTTGAGCCCACTGTAGTAATAGCCATATAAATCCTGCACACTAAGTTGGTAGTACACCTAGGAGGTGAAAATGAGGAGTGTAAACACAAGGAAGGTTTCAGGTAAGTGCAAAATCACATATATTCTAAGCCTGTGGTGGTCCCTGAGCAATCCTGTTGACTTTGGTGTGCTTGCCTACTGATGCCTACCTAGAGAGAAACAAGCAATTTGTCTGGTAATACACAAGAAAGACTGGACTGCACCCTCCTCCTTCTGAATTGCAATGGTTTTGTGGAGTGAACTAGAGCAAAAAGCATGGAGATACATTCTTGAGTTAAGCCAAGAGGAGACTGGAGTTTTCCAAGATACTGGGTGACATCTACTGCTTTTGTTCTCAGCCCAAGGCCTATTGGAGCCATAAAAATTCAATTTTGACATAGTCACTCCACACTGAGGAAATATGCTGTCAAGGATTTACATGAACTGTATTCTTGGGATATGTGTTACACTGTCATGCTTTCCAAAAGCAATGTTCTGCTATCAATTTCTGTCTTTGACATGTACAACTGCATTAGACTTTTCTTTCATTGCAGATGTTTCGTTTCCAAAGGAAAAATAAAAATACAGTCAGCAGTGGAGAGATCACAGGTGGGAACTCTGGATGTTATTCCAGGTGTTCCTAGCTCAAAAGAACACAGGACTGTGTATGTGGCTTACACTCTCAGCAGATAACTCATGCCCATACTGATGAAGGACGCTCTGAATTGCTTGCAGGGCACAATAGGAGTTGGCAGCAGCTTCAAGGTGAAGTCCGACTTTAGAGCCTGGGAGACCCTGCTTCTCAGAGAATTTGAGCTGGACCTGGAAATTAATAAATCCAAGACAACCACATGGTAAGTACGAGAATCAGATTGGCATATAGATCTAAATCTCACCTTTCAACAGCACACATTCTATTTCCTGTGGGGCAAAGCTCCTACCGCTAGATGGCCCTTCTGAATTCCTGTTTGTAAAAATTCACCACCTCTATAATCCCCTAGCCACCTCCCTCTCCCCAATATTTTGTCTAAACATACGTGTCAATTCCAGGGACAGCTTCTCATGATTCCAGCCCCATCTGCACCTTTTCCATTCCTAAAGGCCATCCCTTGTGCAGGGCTCTTCGTGAAGTAATTTCCTAACTGTTCTCTCAGCAAAGAGGCAGCTTATATGTATATATATATGTATATATATATACCCCTTAATAAGAAAGCAAAGGTTTTCACCTTGTTTTTGAAGCATACATCACTGTGTATCCAAGAGCTATCAGCCACTACCTCTCCATGGGGATGCACTGTATAGAGCAGCAGTCTGGCACTGGGGGCAAGCTTCTCAGTGACAGTCAATGTGATGGAGAATGTACCTCTGGAAACTGTGGAAGGAACATGGACCAGAGGAAGACAAGCCAGCAAAAGAGATTATGCAAACCTCAGCTTTGGGGGAAGGACCACATATTTCTTCATAACCTACTAGCACCTATAAAACCCGGGAAAACTGGATATTGGAAGATTCCTCTCTCAGTGGCTGAGGAACAGCTCCATCAGTAAGACAACAGATACAGGGGATTCTGAGAGCAAGGTGCTTTGCAGAGAGAGGTCTGAACTGAGAAGAGGTTGAACATGGAAACCTGTGCATGATTGTTATGACAAGAGCACAATATTGCCTTTCAGTCTCAAACCTAGAACTTCCAACACCAGAGAAAATAGACCGGTCTCCTGAGTTAAAGGGCAGTTCTCTTAACACTAAGAAATATGAAGTTCTTATCATACTAATGCATGGAAGAGAAATTAAGCTTAAGACCAAAGAGGGTAAATATGAAACAAGTCCTGTATGACGAGTGAGGCTTACTTAAGCCACCGACTGAAGACTGGAAATAAGACAGGTTCTGCAAGAAAAGTTATTTTAAATAATGAAAGAATGAAGGTCGGGATTACTGTCATTTGTGGGTATTTGGAGACTTCTGAAAATGCAATTAATTTCAAGAGTTAACTGCTAAATATCCCTGTCAAATGGGACATCTATTATTTCAAACTTTAAAAAGTTTTATTATTCTAATTGTTGAAGACTAGGATGTCACAGAATAACTTTGAAACCATAAATACTCCTTGGCAAGAAATAAAACAGATGTATGTTACATTTCATGTGTTTGATCACAACAAAATTTTCATCTTTCAATTAACAAGATAAATTTGATTATGATATGGGGGATTAGATAGATGGTGCAGCAAAAGCAGATGATACTGTGTGTGGTAAGAGGTTATGGAATTTAGGAACTAGTACCTGATTTATCTACAGTTCTTTGGTTTCGCCACTTCTTACAAAACTTATTATGTTCTGGTGCTCAGAATGATGCTCTGAAGTATGAGTAGTAATATGGTCTAGAACTTACCAGCAGAAATGCTGATTTCCTTCTGGCCACTGAGAGTAATTTTTCCTTTTGTCATCACCTGGGCATAAAAAAAAATAAATCTCATGAAACTGAATCAAAAGCACCTTCTCCTTGCCACAATGAAATCACTGATTTTGAGTAGTGTTCTGAGAAGCCTCAGAGGCCTTGAGATCAAGCCATGATCTGTAACCACTGTCTGGCTGGGAGATTTCTGCCTTATATGGTGTTCAAGAGAAGGTGAAAGAAAAAAGATGATTTGGAAGTCACATTAGCACTCACTACATAGTAGAAGTTTGCGTGCGTGGCATTGCCATAGCCCTCTCTGTTCAGGACGTAGTGAATGTTGATTGTTCTCTGCTGGCCACAGCTGAGCTTCTCCGGCACTGGCTCAATTCTCAAAAAGCTGTTGGTCCGTGAGTAGAAACGCCGGACCAAGAATGAGGCTTGGGGCTCACTATGACTCCCCCAGATAAAGTCTGCACAGTCATCTGGTGCCTGTCTGGCCTGTGAAATAGAAGAATCATACATGGAAAATCGACAGTGTGGAAAATAAAAAAATGCAAGGCAAGTGAGAGGCAAAGGCACCTTCCCTCTAAAATACTCTGTTGGGAAGCTGATTTTGTGGGGCTGTTTAAGCCAAGAGCAAGAGGTGGCATGAAAGATTTATGCCTCACCAGTGCAGAGCAGCCTATTGCAGTAGGGAGGTTATTTCAGATTCTTTCAGGCTTGGGACCAGTTGCATGAACTGCTAGGATTTACTGTGAATTAGAATGGCACTGTTGTCAAACAACATGCTTTTTCTCAGCTCTTTCCATCATACTGGAGCAAAGGCATGACAACACGAGAAGACCATGTGATGGCAACAGGCATGAGTTTCTGCCAGCAGAAATGCAGGGGAGCAGACAGCAGCAGTAAAAAGATGTTGTGCATCCAGGCTGGATGGGGAAGGCAGTGAAGTCTCTGAGGAAGGTTCTCTAGCTCAGAGAATGAAGAGAAGGGTGATGAATACACAAAGAGCTTCTGGTGGGAGGGAAAAGCGGGGAGGTGCTGAAGATCACTACAACCCAAAACCATGTCTGAGGTACAGACAGCCACTTCTCAGACACTGGTGTTTCTGGTGTTTTCTCATATTCATTTCACACAGATTGCTTCTAATCCCTCTCTCCAACAAAGTATTTTCTTCATGCATTAGACAGTAGCCTGTATTTACTTACTGTCAGCTTAAAACTGCGATCAAAGAAGTTGGACGTGTCAATGGAAAAAGCAGCAGTGCCATTTTTGTTAGTGGTATAGTTGGCCAGATATTCTTCATTGAGCTCCAGTAGGACGGTCTTGTTGGCAATAGGCTCACCCTTCATATTTGTCACAGTGATCTAAAAAAAAAAAAAATACCCAAAGGATTCAGAAAAAAATCCAAACCTAACAAAAACAGCAAAGAAATACTCTGCTTACTAGAGGATGCTCACTTAAGCACCAAAGACAATTGCAGGTAGTAGAAACCAAGAGTGAAATGTATTGAAGAGGCAAACACTCCTCAGTATTTTGAGGGAACAGTTCTGTGACAGGCAAAGGCAGGCAATTCCCATCAGTGCAGAACAAAATAATGCCACAGAGGGAGAAGGAATATTCTTCGGAGAACATTGATTAACAAACATAAAGCAACCATATGACTTCATGGCCACAGGTAACCTGTGGAGCACAGCAGCATCTTTCAGCTCCTATGCATCTGTGCATATCCACTGCACGTCCAGATGATGCTGTCATCTTCCTTTTTGTGCCTGGGTTTATCCTTCATGTGTAGGTCACTAAGAAGTCAGAATGCGCTTCAATATCTCTACTGCATTAAGTAAACATCCCTGGGATTGTGTGATGCAACACAGGGTAAATTCTACCTTCAGTTTAAGCACAGCTATTGTTGAAGCATTTTCTTCAAGACTCCTCTTCCCCACTCATGACCTTTCACTTAGTTGCCTTTTAGGCATCCTTTGACTATGGCAGAAGTGGGACCCTAACACTCCAGGTATGATATAATTTTATTTTTTTCTCTAGGAGTATTTAATGTCACAAGAGAACTATGCAGTCCATGTTACCAGCATTATCATGGGAAGCTGACAGCACAGAGTTAGGGGACAACACAGGGCACATAGAGATCATCATGCTGGACCTCAGGGGGGTTTTCTCTAAATGTATCTTCTTAGGCACTCACCTCACCATAGTAAGGAATTCCCCTCTTATAATAGGAATCCATATTCTTGAAGAGCACTACGTCATTTTCATTACTGACTGCAACATAGTCATAGCCCTTCATCTGGATACCTGTGAGGCACACCCAATATAGAGAAGAGGAAACAGAAATCAGTCACGAGAAGAAAGCTGCTCCTTTTGATAAGCTGTATGGAGTGGTGATGCTCAGGAGGGAGAGCTACATAAAGAAAATTATGATTGTTCATTATTTGCCACACAGATGGTGAGCCAGGGGATTCCTTTCAGGAATTTCCATGTATTAGCTTTAATCGGCTACTCCCAACCTGCACTTGGTGTTACCTGTCCCATTTTCAGTGACGATGCTTTCTATGTTGAGGCTGGCATACATCCTGGCATAGCTGCGGTAAAGCTGGAATTTTTTGATGGCGATGACAGTGTTGAGGCAGCCATCCTTCCCCAACTGAAAAAGCAGCAAAAGGGGAAACACCATTTTTCTCAAGGTTTGGAAAATTGCTCCTAATTCTGTATTAGTGGGACTCCAAAGAACTCCCCTCCTACCTTACATTTCTCACTCCCCAGCTCCCTTCCCAGATCACTGTTTCAATACCATTTACTCCAGCACATGGAAACTTCTCTCCTTATCCCCCCTAGTCTTCTCTATGCTCATGCTCCTTCTTAAACCCATCTTGCGTGATGCCTGCGTTGTATGACCACAGCACTTTGAGTCTGAGCTAGTGGAGAAATTAATAATTTGTTTAACATTGAGTTCCCTCAAAGACTTCCAGTAGAGGTTTGCTGATTAGATTTGGTAAGAGCACAGCTCCAATGTTTTAGGAATGATCACAAATTTACAGTTTCATGTTTCCCTCCCTTCTACTGACTCTTTCTGAGGGGAGAATCAAAGTCATGGTCTTTCAGCACTGCCTGTGAAGCGGTGAGGAAAAACACAGTTCTGAGATTGTCTCTCTGGTGTTCCCCTGGAAATGAATGAGGCCATGAAATGCTGTGCTACATGTTAAGTAGGAAAGCTGACTGGAAAGAATGGACTTGTCATGTATCATACCAGTCCAGTGACAGCCTCACAGGTTTTCTTCTGATTTTGATCACATCGTGGACCATAAAAGTGCTGCTGACACACATTGATTTGGGCATTCCCTTGTACAGGTTGGCCGTAAGTGTACCTATGAGAAGATGAGACACAAGAATTCAATCATGTGGATTTAGCATGAAACCTGCAAAAATTGCACATCAGTGCAGATTCTGAACCCCTCAGGACTGCCTGGACCACAGACAGAAGAGCAGCTGGGAATTATGACCTGCTAGCCCTAGCAGAATTCCCTTCTACTATTTTTAGGCTGTTTTTGACATCTTGTTAAAAGAAGCCTGCTTTGCTGTTGTCCTTGCATAGTCATTCTTCAAGGTCCGAAGCTAGAAAGTGGCGCTGCACTCAGGGTTGGGATATCATTCCATGGTGCTTTGCTGTTTCTCACTAACTAGTGTTTCTCACTAACTACACAAAGCAGGTCATATTGCAGAAAGACCCCTATTCACCCTATTAGCTCATAGCACCCTGCATTTTGGCAGTGTCACAGCCAGTAGTTTTAATGGTAGACTCTCCTTTTCTGTATTAATATAAACAACAGCTGGCAAGTATGTAACGTTTCATTTGGACGCACACAAACTCTCTCAGTTCTAATTCTGCTATGTAGCAGGAGAAGAGTTATCATATTTTACATCACAGAAGTCATAGATAAAGGAATTGCTCTAATCCATGCTCTGAACTGGCAGCAGGATCTCTATTTCCCAGCACAGCACACTATCCTCTATCTCAAGTTTGTTGTGCACAAATGTGTTGTCTTCAGATACTTACGAAGCACAAACGTTCACACTGACTTCTTCATCAAAGAAAGAAATCCTCTTTGGCCCAGCTGTTGTCACTTTAAATTTTGGCAGCACTGAAAATGCAACATGAATATGACTAATCAGCAATTGCATGCCATGGGCAGGTGTGTGCGTGTGTAAGACAGCAAAAAAACTGTTGCCAAAGACATTTTCACCAAAACCGGAGAGGAAATGGTTCAAAGAACAGTCTAACTAGGAACTGTAGGATATTACAGTAGAAAATACAGTAGAAAAAATAACCTTCAGTGGTAAGAGGAGTAACTTCTTTAAAATTAATAATCATACTAATAATTATAACAGACACAGTAAAAACTGTGATAAATCACTTTAATCTCTTTTCTTAAAGAAAAGGGTGGGAGTAATGCTGATGTTTCAAACTACTTACGCCCCGGAGAACAAAAGTTATTGTGCAATCCAGCCCCAGTGAAGGAGATATGCAACAGATTAAGTGGAACATTAAACACATCACTGACACTGCCTCTCTTCAGCTTATCTTTTATTCTATGTCACCAGCAATACTAGACAACATATCTGGAAAAGGCCCTTTTCTTATGCACCTGTACACAGGAGACTGGATGGTGTGAAAGCACTCTGGAGGGTAAACAGGATAGCTGTTAATGGGCTTTAATGCCCTTACAAAAAAACCACACAACTGGGAGTTGTCCAGACTTTCTCTGGGGACTACTAAGGAAAACCGGCCACTATGAGATGAGAAAACTTGTAAGATCAAAGTGAATTTAGCTACTCCCTGATATGGTTGATTACAGGATCACTATAAGGGCTTTGGCACCCACACTACCCACTGCTTTCTATCTTGCACTTCCACTGGCTACCCAGCCTCCCCCAGTAACAAACTGGTACCTGTCCTGTAAACTGTTTTATAGATAACTTCAGATTTCTACTGCATAGAGCTCTTCATGTAGAGATGGCCTCCACAAAAGAGGACAGGCCTGACTTTCATTTTGCCTCTGAACAGATGGGGAGTGTAAGGTCTGAGTGATAAGATGTGGATCTCGGAGTCACACAGCAACTTTGTGCCAAGCCCAGAGAAGAATTAGGCTTCTAATTTAATCACTGAGAAATACTGCCTTTCTCAGATTTCTTTTGAAAATGAAATGCCCTTCTGCCTTCACTTTGTCCACCCAGTTCTCTCCATGTCTTTCTTTTCCAGACACAAAGTGGAGAATTCAAAGGGCGTAAACTCTGCACTAGTAGATCTTGTCTGACTTAGGCAGAGTCAGCCTTATTGCTAGCACAGGGTAGTTTGTAAGCCTTTGCTTACCGTATTCCTCCACTCTGAAGGAGTGATACTCTTTTTCACCTGACTTTGTCTCCACAGTGATGTCGTAGGACCCCAGAATAGGCTCTGGGATTAGTGGAAAGGAGAGCTGGACAATTCCATGCTTAGATGCAACCTCCAACCACTGGAAGATCTTGTTTTGCTCTGGATCCTGGAGAGCAGAAGAAAGAAGAAAGAGATGTAGCCAAATCTTTATTACCCTGTTTCTTGTCTTCTTGCCTTCTTTCAAGTGTTGTCTCCTGATATATTGGCTAAATGCATCACAGGTTGAATGTGATTACGGGCTGATGACATGTGCTCTGACTTCCCATTAATTTCCATCTCCACTTCTGGATTAAACAACCCTAAGTTTAACTGGGAATCAGCTACACTGACAGATGATCTCAGACCATGGAGAAATACTTCCTGATTGGGACACAGGTTGCTTATTTGTGACTCTTCCAGCATAAATCTTTCTGACTCAACTCCTTCCACGAAACAGGAATATTATGCCGGCCACCTTCAGAAAGCACTTTGAGATCTAGTGATGTGAAAAGTGGCAGAAAACTGATTCATTGTTAGCCTTTTTCTAGCAGAATCTGTCAGAAAGTTATTATGAGAATAACTCATTCTCTGTATGAGAATGAGGGTATTTCACCACCCCATTTACTGTAGTCCTACCAAAGTAAGACTGGACTGAACACTCTAGTTTGAATTCTGACGAAAGACACAACAACAATCCCACGCTGTTTCTGACTAACAGCTCCAGTTAAGCTAACTTTTTCTCCTCTAGTGCTTGATAATGGATATTGCCACTGTTCAAGTCCATTGGCTTTCAACAGAGTGCTGTGGATGAGCCTCCCTCAGTTATTGACTATATGGGGAATGACAAAGCATTCTTTCCAAGGCAACTTGTGGCATTTCTTACCTCAATGATGATTCTGGGATACTGGAGGAGGAAAAAAAGGAAGAGAAAAAAAAATTATCAAAACATCAAGAAATTCACTGTGGACACAGAGAAATACTAGAACATAAAGAAAGGTCTGAATGGCTTTCTCTGGATAGAGAAGACTGGGCCAAGGAAATAATTGGGAACCCATGCCTGCAATTTCAAGAGGATAACCGGTTTGGAATTTATCTTTTCTACAAAAACATCCATTTTTTTTCTACATACATGGGGCAGGTAAAGTGACTACAAAACCTGTGTACTCTGAGAGATTTCCAGAAGTGCTTTCAGACCCTTTGCCCTCTCTGAAGGCAGGGAAAGGATGGAGTGTGAAGCTAAGAAGTTAAAACAGTTCTCAAAAAATATCAGGAGGCCTATCCCATGCCCTTCTTATTCAGTTTCTAAGGGATAGAGTCTCAGTGAACAGGTACCTCAGGAGGGTGCTTGAAAAGTCTTGACTATCAGTCATACTTACTGTCTCCTGAACAGGTCTGAACTGGGTGTCCAAAGTGACTACACGGAATAACACTGAAAAAGACATGGAAATAAGAAGGATCACAGAATTTTCAAGGTTAGACGAGACTTCAAAGGTTATCTAGTCCAACCATGAACCCAGCACCACCATAATCACCCCTAAACCATATCCCCAGCTGCCACATCCAGATGTTTCTATTATTTGTTTTATTAGTAGTGATAAATGACTTTGAATACACAACTGAAACAAAGCTTACCCAGGCTTTTTGGGAGAACTAAAGAGTCCCCAGAGAACTAGTAAGGATTTGATTATCTTACCAAGCAAAAAAAGAAAACCAAGTCAGCTGAAATATCTTCTATTATGACCCACTTGGACTAAAGTAACCTTTAGTTAATCTATAGTAACTACAATTACTCTATTCCGCCTCCAATCCTTCTTGAAGGACTCTGTTCTTTGGAGCACTTCCTAAAAATTGTACGTACAAACCACTTGAATATAAAACCCATAGAGAAGAAATAATTTGTCTTTATTCTAAGTGTAAACTCTGTGCAACACTGAAGTATAATTATGCTAGAGAGATAGCTAACTAAACTACAGCTAGTACTGTCATTTAAATACTGTGACATAATCAGCACTTTGTAATAGATCAGCAGTTAAGTAGAAAGAGCTATTGACAGGAAATTAGGTGCTTACTTAATTTTTATATTTATTTTATCAGTTTCAAACTTAACCTATTATTTTCTATATTTTTAAGGATACTTTTTATGTGACTGACGTCAAGTAAACCTGACAGAACTCAAGATCCTGTTAATGAAATTAACTCAGTAAAAATACATGATCTCTACTAATTTGTGGCAATTTTGTAACTTCTGGTGATGCCAGCATCAGTTGAGGTCTTTTATTCCTCAAGAGGAAGTTTTTGTTGTCCTAGACCCGCCCTTGCACTCAAGTTCTCACTTCTCTAGATGACTCTAGATGACTCTAGATGGCTCAAACTAATCATCCACCTGTTTGCCCTGGTTTGTAGATGGGTTTGTCCGTCTGGATGAAGACAGCATTATCCACATTCTGAATTGCCACTGATCTTCTCTCATCTAAGTCAACTGTGGTGCCTTTGGCAGAGAAGGAAATGAATGCCACAGGATCAGAAGTAGCAGGTGGGACCTGGAGAGGAACAAAACCCCAGAGGAAAGGTGATAAATGAGATATGTTGATGTTCCCTGATGCCCAGGCTTATTCAGTAAGATACTGACAGTCAATTGAGTCAAAAATACTTTATACAAAGTCATGGCAGTGAGATAATTTCTGCTGTGGAACTCCCATAATCTGTCACCAGGTACTAAGATTTGTAGCTATTCTCTGTCCTGTGTGTCTCCTCAGCTCATGTAGCAACCTGCTTACATGCAGGTTGCTACAGCCATATACCTCCATTTTGAAGTGTTTTCTCCTGCTGCGTTTGGGAAGACCTAACCTTGGGACTTTTTTGTCTTATCTGCACAGATGTTGCAGAGTCACAGGAAAGGGAATGAGCATCACCCATCTGGGTTCTCCAGCTTGACAATTAGACAGTCCCAATGCAGCACTCAGCTGTGATGACAATCTAAAGTTTTTTTCTATTCACTCTGTGAATGGAAATGGAAAGTCTTTTTCTACCTTGCTCCTACAATTCATATGTCTTTCTTTTTCTCTTTTTTTTTTTTTGCTTATTTTGCTGAGTCTTTACAGCAGTTTATTTGTTATATATATAATTACTTCATATTCTTTCTTTCATTGACAAGGATAGCCACAATCAGAAGTATTTCCAGCTTCTACACCCTCTTCAGTAGTTTCAAAAGAGAAAATACCTTGAATTCACCACACTTGAAGAAATCATTCTTTGTCACGGATTCCTCAAAGAGAGTCTTTTGGATACCGCCATATTCCAGGACAACGTTCATGGAGAGAGGCTCAGTGAGGTTGTGGAACTGCACACAAGCAGTCTGTGGAGAGTCGCTCCGCACAACTGATGGGACCAGCAGCACATACTGTCTGTAAGAGGACATGACCAAATCAGAGAGTTCAGTCATGGAGGGAAGTCAGAGCAAACAGGAGAGGAAAATACCACTGAAAGGTGTGAAAGAAGACATGGTCCAAAGCTTGCTCAAATCGGTGGAAGGACCTCCATTTCTTTTAATGAATTTTAAACAATATGCTAAAGTAGTACAAATGCCAACTTTTTAACCCCTCACAGTTCTTTCTGAGCTGAGAGACTGGCATCACTCTATGGAGTGTCTTATCCAGTATGATACTGCATCTTTCCATTCCATATAATTACACAGCTCTGATTACTAATCACCTGACAAGCATATCTGCATTTATCCTCCTATATGTACTTAAACCTCTGTAACATCCCAAAAGGAGTGATATTCAGCTTCTTCTTGCAGTCAATGCCAAAAGTACTAGTTACTTGCTGCAACAATTTTTAAATTTCTTTTTCTCCGTGTATCTCTCGGATGAGAACTGACATAAGTCAGTCCACATAATGTACAAGAAATGATCCAGCTTTTCCACTTCACAGAATATTCCAGAGAATGCTCAGTCTAATCTGTATGCTCTATCGTGTATTCATGCCTCTGTTTCCATGCTTCTCCCTGTGTTCTTTCCTTTGTTTCTTTCTTCTATTGAACTTTTTAATTTATACTGCTCTCTATAATTAAGAGAGCCTTCTTTCCCTGACTTCTTCCTCTGAAAAGCATTCCTTCATATTTGCTATACTTGTCTAAAGTTCTGCTGCTGTCCACCAGTTTGCTACCCAAACTGGTCTTTCCTAACAATGTATGACAAAATTAACTTCTATAGCACAACATGAATCACACAATCTTTTCATTCTAATCTGATCCTTTCCTTATTTCTCTCCCACAGCTTTGCTAGCTCAAATTGCCTTTATTGTTATTTTCACTTGCCTAGTTCAAGCTGCATGAAATACAAAGACCAAAAGTAAAATTAATAAAATTAACTGTGTGTTTGAGAAAGCTAAACTCTCTTTCACAGTGTTTTCATTTAGAACTTTTGAGAAGGGGATTTAAGCTCTAACGTTGGCACATTTTTGAAAATTGCGGCTGAAATCTTCTGTTTGTATAAAGACAAGGACACTGACAGTGCTAATATAAATACTGACACTAATAATGCTAGGATTGCCATTCAGCACAGTCCCTACCACCAGGCATTATCTGGCCTCTGGCACGTCCTCATACACCATGCTCCCTCTGTGCTGCTGATTATATCAATCCTAATCATTAGTATTACTTGCTAGTCTAGTCTTGAATCTCCTTCCCAGTTTTCCCATGCACGTCAGACTTTGTCTACTTCAGTTTCAGGTTTTTGTCATTCAAATTAAATTTCATAGCAGTCTCCCTCATAGAATGATGGAGAGCATCATTCCAAACCGTCCTTCACTGTCATCTGCTTCCATTTCAGACACATTTAAGGAACTAGTTCTCAACACCCTGTTTATTATATAGCAGTGCTCCAGAAGAAATAAATTGGGGGGAAATATAATAAAATATGTTATCATAAAAACACAGAATGTATGATCACTTACGTTTCAGAAGACACTATGGCAAACCAATTCAAAGACAGAATACCCAGAAGAATCCTTGACCACATCTCTACCTGTGAAGAAAGGAGAGAGACTGATCTCAAGTTGACAGCTTGTCTCTGGCTTTTAAATTGGCCTGAAACAGTGCTCCTCCTCCATGGCTTCAATCACACTCTCACAAAAGACATCTACATAAAATTTATATACGTTCATTTTCCTCCCTACTGTCTGTTCTCACACTCCTTGGACTCTCAAACAATAGCTTTGGAAAGCTCTCGTATTTCACATAGCTTTGTGAGGTATTGCCAGCCAAACCGGTTCCTGCCCATATGACTGTTTCATTGAAGCTTACCTCTTTGATTATCACGCCCCTGGCTGAAGGTTCCTAATGTTTCAACTTGTCAGTATTTGCCATTGCCTAATTATTTCCTTATTCTGCAGAAATCTCCAGCAGATAGATGTCACAGAAATAACCATATAAGCAAATATAACAGAAATAACCATAACACAGTGCTATTCTGTGTCTGCATAGGGTCCTCATTAAAAATATGGCATCAATTAGAAAACAGCTATACCTGCATTCAGAATGACACTAAAGGAAAATCCTAATTGTAATCTGGATTTCTTACTGCAGACATTAACATTAAGCAAGGAATGGTGTTGGCTAGATGTCTGCCATTTTTGCCAGTGGTCAGGACAAGCATATCTCTAAGGAAATGAATCTGATAACATTACTTCATTTGTTCACTCATCTGTCTGTCAGTCTGCTTTTCCCCCTCATCCCTGCTCCCCCCATTAAACAACTTGTAAGTCTGTTGGTGAATTTTTAGTAAATATGACTGAGAACAAGTTTCAGAATAATCAAAATATAGAATCACAAAATAATTTAGACAGAATAGGACCTTCTGACATTATGTGGCCCCATCTCTCCTTCTAAGCAGTCATGTTTTGAATGTCTTCCGGAATGGAGAGTCCACATCATCCCTGGACATCTGCTCCCATGCTTAACCATCCATGCTGTGAAGATTTTTTTCCCTTAACTCAGAATTTCCCATATTATAACTTGTGTCCATTTTCTCTTGCCCTTTCACTGTGCAACCCTGGGGAGAATCTGTTTCTTTCTTCTCTATAATACCACTTTACGTTTTGGAAGACTAAAATCATGTCCTCACAAGTCTTTGTTTCTCCAGGCTGAATTAAATGAGACTGTCTTTTTCTGTAGGTTTGTTCCAGTCCCTGAACATCCCAGTGACCTCCCATTGGACTCCCTCTGATCTATTAATGCCTTTCTTGTACTGAGGAGCTAAACCTGGATGCAGAACTTCATCTGCAAAATAGAGGGGAAGAATCAATTTCCTTGATGTGTAGCTAAAATCTTGGTAATACTACCAAGGCAACTAAATAATCTATGGTAATTGGGCACTGCATTCACACTCTTAATAAGGAAATGGAAAAAAAACACCAACCTGAAACAAAAATAAGGTAGCCAATAAACAGCAGTGTGTAACTGCAAGCTCAGGGATGTGACAGGCAATTTCACTTCCCATTTGTCTTCCTCAGCCAAATAGGTGATGAATGGGAAGAGGAAGCTGAGTATACTCTAGGAGTAATTTGGAACATGAAAGAGTGCTAGGGGCACTGAAAAAGGTATTAGGCAATGCAGAGTGGTCCCAATGTTATTTCAGTGGCAAAGGGTATGGGAAGGAAATGAGGACTACTATAGTAATGTGGTGTACAAATTGCTGTGTGCCTGTTGAAAGCCAGATTCTATTCATTTCACTTTTCATGATATAATACATTCCTGCAACAATACATGCCTGTGTAGCTAACGATTCAGTCATATGGAAATTTTTTCCATCAGCATATGTGATGCGCTAAACTACTCATGCCTACCCATCTTTCCCAAAAGCTTTCTGATGACCAAGTTGGGACACAAAGAAAACTGCCCTGGATGCTGTTGAAGTTACAGTCTTTTCCCACTGGGTTACTAGTGAGAAATATTGCATAAAGCTTCCCGGAATGACCTGAGCTTATAGTGCCAACGCTTGAGTGGCTGGTGGTTGTTGTGCAAACAGGGCAGTCACATATCAAAGGAAGCTGCTTGCATTAGTTGTAATGATGTCAGAAAACAGTTAAGAATACGTCATGGACCTGTTTGTATTTGCAGTTTTGAAGTGCCTCAGACTCCATCTCTTACTTTAAACAGGTACTAAGTTACAGTCAAAAAGAAATTAAAGAGGGAGAAGGAAACAGCAAGCAATACCAGGGTCCTGGTGCAAATTGCTCTGGAAGCTCACCCTTTATTTAAGTGCAGTGTGATTTTAGCATGAACATACGAGGGCTTTGTTGTTTGATAACGGAACAGAAAAAGAGAAACAGACACAGAGAAGAAAAAGATAAAGCTTTTGAAAAACTGAAATCTTGGAAGACATTATGTTCAGATTAATTGAAAAGTACACATTTCTCTGGGAAAAAAAAGCTATTGAACTCATTACTTTAGTGAAAATGCTGATTCCAGAGGACCTCGTGGTATTATAGCAATTTTGTGACAAAATCACATCACTACCATGTCAGGGATAGCTCTTAAGATCCCAGTGCAAAGGGGAAATTATTCCAGTTATCTGTGGTAGGAGGGAAAAAGAAGAACCTTCCAGTTGTATGATTAAGAAGCTAGGAGCTGGAGAGGATTAATCATCTAGAAGCACAAAGATTAGCATTTAACATGGAGAGACAACAAACCTCACACTGAGCAGTGGTTACAAGAAAGACACACCAAAGGTACTTTGATACTTAAAGTCATAAACTCATCTGTGGACCTTAAAGTGTTCCTGCTTTGTATTGGCATTAGGAAACATGTAATTGGATATCATAGTTTGGCTAAAAATTTGATGAAATGAGGAATAGTGTCAACTTCAAGACCAAAGCAACAAAAATACAGATGTATACTTGGTTTTCGAAGTAGAATCATGTCACATGCTTTTTGGACAGCAGAAAATCAAGATGTCCTCAACCCATTTAGTCCAGACTTAAGAAAGTTACTGCATTAGCTCTCTGTTATTAAGGAATTTTATTTACACATCCTTCCCCCAACTCCTCCCCCCCATTCTTTCTCTGGATGAGTCAAACTGATAATTGTTGTAGTTGCATTGAAACATGTTTTTCCACAAGTTAATTTTCTTTCAAATAAAGTTGAATTTGCCAATCCATTTTATCATATTAGATAAAATAATGGCACCTGCCAAATAAGGGCACCTGCCCTCTTCTTCTCTTTCCTTTGGGCACACATACTCAGCAAGGCAGTGTAAAGTTTTTCCACCAAAACTTATCCCACTCACTTTCTGTGAGCATTTCAGTGTTTATCACATATACTGCTCTAACAATAGAGCTTTCCCTGAGGTTGTGACTAATTCCAATACACCAATTAGGTTGTGTAGACCATCTCAAATATCCCTATACAACCTCAAAATGCCTAGTATAGTTGTATGTGCAGAATCTAGATGCTTATTTTAGTCACAAATTAGAAAATAAAACCATCAAAGAATATCCATTTGCAGTGCAGAATTCTGCATAGTCTGAATGTGGAGCTGAGACGTTCAAATTCTTGGTCAATACAGATCTAAGTCATGCCTGTTTTATTTTTTGTCAGAAGGAAGTGTAGTAGAAATATGAGCAGTTTTTAGCAGAGAAACCTTGGACTTTCCAGAAGAGTGAGTAATATACAATTACTTATTTCTGTTCTATGGCTTCACTTTATGTTTGCATAACACTGCATTGCAAGGACTGTGAGTACTTTCTAAGACATGACTTCACCTGAGATGATGTGCAAACAGTCCACCACACCCCACGCACTACAATACCTGTTCTATTGCCTGATTTCTTGGTCTAACGCAGGTAGATGTTGGAGCAGAGCCCCAGCTCCCATTTCACTTAGGCAAACACCCTCAACAACAGTCCCAGGCTAATTACTATCCTATGATTTTCTCAGGAATTGATAATCGGAGATATGCTTTCCTGAAACACATTTGTCAAATGCACTGTGAGAAAACATTTTGTTTTAAAAAGCCAACTCTGAATAGTGTTGAGTATGTCTTGGAGTTTACATATTTTGGATTAATTTGCCAACATAGACTTCTACTCTTCCAAGACATATCCTTATCTTCAAGCTTTTAGGTTTGCAAGTGAAAGTATTTCTCAGAATGTTCGCTGGCAACAGCCAGCTCATGGTGTGGTTGTAGAGTATGCTGTATCATTTCATGTGGAATGGACAGAATGTTTTTCTGATATTACTCATTTTCTGTAATAATAAAGATCAGGTAATATTAAACATGGTAACACTGTTATATTGAGAAGAACAAGCCACACATTATTCAGTTCCTGAAAGGTCTTTGTTACAGATAGACTGATAGTAAATTAACTAGTATGCTGTCAACATCATCTTTATTGAACATATTTTAGCCTTGCCCATGATAAATTAAGAATTACAACCTCATACGTCATGAAACACTTGAAATACCAACCATTTTTCTTTATCTATAAAGTGTAATATACACAGACATCCTTGAAAAAGACCTGCTGTGTCTCAGTGATGAAAATATGAGGGTGTAAACATAGCAAGGCAGGACAAGGAAAAAAAAAGTTTAAAAAAGATTAGCAAAGACAATCAGAACTATCATCAGTCTTTCTTCAGGAACAACAGAAATAGGAAGCCTGCCAGAGAATCCACAGAGCCACATAACAAAAAGAACAGAAGATGAGGTCAAGAAGAGTGCAGGAGCAGTGCAAACAATCAGTATTATTACTTATTGCTTTAGTTAATCTACGCAGTATTAAATATTACTGTATTTAAATTAACCACTTGATATAAAATTTCATTTATCATAAAATGAAATGCCCAGCAATCTATGTACGAGGCAATTTTTATATAGTAATTATGTTGCTGACATTTTGAATTAGCTCAAAATCCTGAAAAAAAATGACATTGATTCAACTCTAAGATTTGGTTGTTACAGGCCTTCACCATAAGGAATCATGAACATTTATTTCATCTGATCACAAAGGACAAAAATTTGCATCAGTTAGCCTTTTAAAGGGTAAAAATAAATTCTCCTTCAGTGGAAAAATTTTCTTGTCACATTTTTCTTGTTCCTTTATTCTTATTGTTCTGCTGCTTTAGGGAGACATAGGCTGACTGATTCCCTAGGGTTTAAAACAGTCAGAAAGTAACTGAGTTAAAATAAAGAAACATATTTGAGACCTTCCTTTTTGAAATGTTATTATCTCAAATTTTGGATTCTATTACAAAGAAAATGAATCAGAATCAGTTCACTTCAGATTCAGATTCTGAGTAACCCCCCACTTCCTGTGGTTAAAAGAGTTCATTTGGGTTTCATATCTTTTTGCTTTTTGATGACAGCAATACACAAGCCTCCACACTAGCTCATTTAAAAACCTTCCATTTTACCCTTTTGTAAACATCCACACTCTAATAGTCAAAGCATTAGTTTGTAGTCATAGGAGAGTGAGATTGATCACCCCAAAATATTGCTGCTTTTCCTTCTCTAAGACAATCCAGTTTTGGGCCCCTCACTTCTAGAAAGTCATTGAGGTGCTGGAGAATGTCCAGAGAAGTACAACAAAGCTGGTGAAGGATCTAGAGTGTAACATCTGTAAGGAAGGGCTGAAAGAACTGAGTTGTTTAGCCTGGAGAAAAGGAGGCTTAGGGGAAACCTTCTCACTTTCTACAGCTGCTGAAAGGAGGTTATAGGAAGGTGGGAGTTGGCCTTTTCTTGCAGGCAGCAAGTGACATAACAAGAGGAAATGGCCTCAAGTTGTGCCAGGGGAGATTCAGTTTGGACATCAGGAGGAATTTCTTCATGGAAGGGGTTGTTAAACATTGGAATGAACTGCCCAGGGAGGTGGTAGAGTCACCATCCCTGAAGGTGTTCAAGAACTGACTTAATAGGGCACTTAGTGCCATGGTCTAGTTGACAAGGTGATGATCAGTCAAAAGTTGGACTCAATAATCTCAGAGGTCTTTTCTAACCTTAATGATTTTATCATCCTTCCAACAGACATTTCACAAGACAGCTCAGGTTGAAGCTGTAGTTGGTCCACGAGTCAGGAAAAAGTCCTACTGCTCACTCTATAGCATCAGCTAGAATTGAGCTGGAACAAGCACCTATGAGCTGCATGGTCATATGAAAAAGAAAGACAAGGGGACTCCCACATGCAGGTAGCCAGGTATCTTGACCATGAAACTTCAAACCGTAAACACTACAAAGACCAGATGATTTCATGGATAACCTGAGAACTAATTAACATGGTCTTATGTTCCGCCAGTTGTTCAGGAGAATCGATAATTTAAAGACAGCAGAGATCTTGTATAGAGTGATGTGATCCCTTTTTGTATGTTAAGACTTCATTTTCTCAGTCTTTTGAACGATGCAGGAGTAATAGCTCCAAGACAGGCCTTGCAACTCCAAGACTTCTATTTAGTGCAAAACATTTGTCAGGTGTGTTATTTCATCTAACAAAACCTTATAGGCTTTCTTCCTGGTGATAGGAAACACCTGCCACATGCAGCTTCAGGCCACATGCAAAGGCTGTGCTACCCACTGTAATTTTGCAAGGGGCAGCACTCAATAAACTAATCTGTAAGCAATAGGATGCTCCCTATTTTGTCTGAAGAGCCAGTCATCCTTACAGTGTCCAGGGATCAAAGTCTCTGCAGATCAAATCACTCTGTGTGTTCATCTCGCTGTTTCCAACCAGTAAGATCACACTGCAGGTCCTTCCCCTAAGGAACTTGCATTTTCTAGGACAACCACTTTAGATGCTACAAAGCCCTGACAGTTGTTGATGCTATTTGGGATCACAGGAGTGCTCTGTGTGTCTCTGTAGATCTGTGTGATAGCCCTGCATGTTTGTGTATTTGTGGGGTGACTGTGCATGTGCCTACTGGGAATAACATGCTCAGTCCTGCTGCTGATTGCATATAGGGACAAGGAGCTGCAGCAATTCCACCTTTGTTGGGCTGACAAATTCAGCCCTCCCTAAGAATCTTTTGCACCTTGTCCCTTATAAGACACATTTAAGGACTCAAGCACAAGCAGAGGGCTCTGTCTACTATCTAACTAGGGAAGCTATTTCAGTTGAAAGCATGTTGAAGACATGAACAGAGCTTAAAAGCATGTTACATTATTTGAGAGCTACTTCTTGGTAAACTCATTATTCAGGTCTTTTCTGAAGAGGAAAAGAAAATGAACAGATGCACCAGCATCCCAGTCTCTCTCTATTCACTGGTGAAAATCTTAGAAATTTATTAGTACTCCTAACCGCTGAGTTCCTAAAAATAAAGCCATAATGCAAAAAAAAGTCAATAAATTAGCAAATAAATGTTTTGAAATATAATTTGTGTTCTGTGTCCCTAGAGATCTTCACACATAATGCATGACTTAACATAGGGAGTCCTTACACTGAAAACCGTGTCTCTGGAGGCAGCATATTACAAAGTAGGGGCTTTACCTTTTTGTAGTTGAGAAACACTTCAGACCTGTTGCAGCAACAGCTAGAATAAGAGAATAAGTGTAGGTGTGGCCCAAACCTACATTTTATTGTATGCATCTTTACTTTTAGCACATTTAATCTTATAAACAAGACCCAAACCCTTCACCTAGGTTAGTAATTGCTCTAATTTTCTGTGTGCCTTAATCTGACAGGAACAAATTCTCTCTCTCTCAAAGCAGTGAATACAGTTTGATCAATGCTAAAAGCAAACTCTTTCTGGCAAAAATATTAGCAAATCCGAATATCCTGAGAACTGGGCTATGTCACCTTCCAGTCTCCAACCAGTCTTCTTCGGCACTGGTGCTGCAGTGTAAGGACTGTGTTTCTACATGCTCTTGTCAATGCCAGATGTATATTCATTATAATCCTGGATTACACTGCTGTGTTGCAGCCTTCTGACCCTTGTTCAGGCTCTACAGGATGTAATAAAAATGGCAGTTCCTGAGGGAATACGAGAACAAGTCCAGTCACATAGCTCAGGACTCTCCTGCACAAAAGGGAATGAGGCCCTCCAACCACAGTCCAAAGCAGAGCTGGTGTGGAGATGATGCTGCAGCCATGAAATCTTCACCTGGCTCTCTCAGACCAGGATGAACCACACTTACAAGGTGTGCAGGAGTAGTATCATTATGATCTGGTGATGATTACCCAGTAATTAATCAGCAATCATGCACAGCTCTTTAAATGATGTCCCCAGCCATCCTGGGACTGTCAGGAATCGGGAGTGGCAGCCATGGGTGTGGTGCAAGATGCAGAGACAAGCTTAGCTTCCCTTGGCAGGCCATTTCACCGTGCCACAAAAACTAGGGCTCTTTCACCTAATCATCACAAACAAGAAAACAGACAACCTCTGGTTAGGGTCCCAACACAGAAGTGTCTGCAGCTGAGAGTTGTTGTTGGTCCTCACCTCCCTTTGCAGCCCCTTCACAGCCCCACCAAACCAAGACTGACTTTTCTCTAATGCTTAACCATCACTACTGCCAGAGCCCAGCACAAAAATGGAGAGCACACAGCTAGATTTATCACACACTATAGGCAAGAGCCAAAAACTATTGCTGCCACTCACCTTCACTTAGCAGGCTGTATCAAAGCCCCTTTAACACTGAGACTCTGATCGTGCACCACTGGCTAGCTCTGACTGGCACTAGTGCACAGTAACAAAATACAAACCCAGCAGATGTGCCTCCCGCGGAGAAGTGACCTGCACTGAAAGGTGTTGCTGCTGGCCATGAGCTTACATAGGCAGCCTGAGCTCTGTCTTTAACACCTAATCATCATGATCACCTGAGCCTGTTGAACGGCTACAAAGGGAAGGTGAAGTACCTATATGCAGTATGACACTCTCTAACTCACCCCAAGTGCAGATCTAAAATTGAAAATGCCTGGTGAGTGCTCTGACACAAAATGTGACAGGACAAAAAGCTGTTGCTAGCCTTATCCTTCCCCATGTAGCCTTTCAACAGCGAATGCAGAAGGGTATATGAACTTGCATAGCCAGCTAAATGTACCATCATACTCTACCAGAGATAGACCTGCAATATTGAAAACACCCAGCAAGTGCTCCCACACAAAAGGTGCAGGACGGAAAACTTTTGCAGACCTTCAGCTTTCTGCTGTAGGCTTTCAACAGCACCGCCAATATTGGGGCTATATGCTTGCCTTGTCATGAAAGTTACCATAATATTGTCTCACTATAGCAAGATCCCAGTTCGAAAATTGAAAATGTCCAGCATTATATTCTGATGCAAAAGGAAAAGGGACAAAAAACCTGTTGCTGGTGTTCACTTTGCCTGTAACCTTTCAGTAAGTCCACCAGCAATGGGACTATGCAGATGTCCAGCCAAGTAAATATACCATGACAAACTCTAACTAATACCAAGCACAGCTCTGAAATTGAAAAAGTGCAGCAACAGTTTTCACACAAAAGGCAATAGAGAGCTGTTGCTTGACTTTATGTTCACCCTGTTGCCTTTCAACAGCACCAGCAACTCTGTGGCTATGCATTTGCCTAATGGACTAAATGTACCATCCCACACGCTATCTACATCAGATATACTCTGAAGTTGAAAATATTGAGTGACTGCTGCAAAACAATATGTGACAGATCAGAAAGTTGTTGCTGCCTTTTACCTTCCTGCTGTAGCCTTCTCTTCTTAACTTGTGCAGCCTAAAAACTGCAGCACCAGTACTGGGGCTATGTACTTGCTTTCCCAACTGAAGTGTACAATCACATTTTTTCACTGTTTCACACAACTGGAGGCTGAGTTCACCTGGGTTCTTAGTCTGTGTTGGTAGTGCAGTTTACCAAGATGTGCAGCCCCAGCGCTGGTAGCACAGTTTACAGGCTGCAATAAGACAATGAAATCCAGCAACAGCTTTCTTAACCTGGAACCTTTTGTGTAGGAGCAATCAATGATGTTTTTCAGTTTCAAAGTTTGGTTGCTATTAAAAAAATAGGGGTTTGTCTTTAAGCGAGAAGGAAAATGCATAGCCCCAGTGTTGCTGGTGTAGTTTACAGCCTGCATGAGCAAAGAAAGAGCAAGCAACAGCTTTCTGGACTGGCACTTTTTGTGTGGGAAT
>JAYRBT010000001.1:29523999-29543075 GCA_036023395.1 Myiotriccus ornatus
GGGTGGCAGCAGTTGATGGACATTTGCAGTTTTTAACTGGGCTCTGTAGAAAGAAAGTGAGGATAACATTCGATGGGAAGGAAAATGCATAGCCCGGGTGTTGGTGGTGCAGTTTATAGGCTGCAGTGAGAAAGTGAAGGGCAGCAACAACTTTGTGTCTTAGCACCTTTTGTGCAGGAGCAATGCCTGACACTTTCACTTTTTAAACTGGGCTCTGACTTTAGTCAAAGAATATGGTAATACATTTAAGGGGGAAGGAAGGAGTCCAGCCCCAGTATCGGTGGTTCAGTTTATAGGTGGTACAGGGAACGAGAATGTGAGTAACAGCTTTCTGTACTGGCATCTTTTGTCCTGGAGCAGTCCCTAGATGTTTTCAGTTTTTGAGCTGGAATGTGCTGAGAGTAAATAGCGTGATAGTACATTTAGGTGGGAAGGAAAGTACATAGCCCCCAGTGTTGGTTGGGCAGTTTATAGACTGCAATGGAAAAGCGAAGGCCAGAACTGCTTTCTGTCTGGATGTTTTCTGTGGGAGCAATGTCAGATGTTTTCAGTTTTGAAGCTGCCCATGTGGTCTGAGAACAACACGGTACATCTGGTTTGTTAGGCAAGTGCATTGCTCCATCTAGTGGTTATGTTGAATGGCGATAAGGCAAAGGTAAAAGCCAGCAACAGCTTTCGGTCATGAAAGTCTCGTGGGAGCAGTCGCTGTACGTTTTGGAATCTGCCTCAAGTAAATAGTGTGATGGCACATTTAGGTGGGAAGGAAACCACATATCGGCAGTGTTTGTGTTGCAAAGGCTTCAAGGAGAAGATAAACACCAGCGACAGCTTTCAGGCTGGCACATTTTGTGTAGTTGCATTTTCTGAACATATTAGCAACAGAGACTCCAGTGACACCAAGATCAACTGCCAAAGCCAGGAGTTCCATTCCTACTCAAGCAGCTTCCATGCTAGCTAGGAAATCACAGGCAGCTGTAACAAGTAGGATGCTTGATTCTGCCCTGTCATTTATTCAGTTCCTATGACATCACCAAAACTGCAGATCTCTGCTTCCTGCTCCCACGTAATAGCAACAGAGACGCCAGTTAAATCAGAAACATCAGCCAAAGCTGGGATTTCCATTCATACCCAAGCAGCTATACTATGCCAACTAAGACATCAGAGGCAGCTGTACAAGACTGTGGCCTGCTTCTGCCCTGCCATCTACCAAATCAACTATGACATCACCAAAATGGCAGATCTCTGTTTCCTGCTCCTGCATAATAGCAACAGAGCCACCAGTTAGACCACTAACACCTGCTAAAGCTGGGATTTTCTTTCATGCCCAAGTGGCTACACCTCCATCTGAACATTGCTATTGGGGATGGTCATGTGCAGGTCTAGGGGTTGAACTCGATGGTCTGGATCCCTTCCAACCCAGCATGTTCTGTGATTCTGTGATCACTAGCAGCTGTACAAGCCAGCGGTCAAGTTCTGCCCTGTCTTCAGCCACCTATGACATTACCAAATCATCAGTCACCAGTCAGATGGTGAGGAAAGCAGCGTCAGCAGTGACATCAGCCTACAGTAATTTTTGGCATCTGAGCTCTAGACTGAGCAGAGCAGGGGGTTTTCAGAGTCAGGGAAACCTGAGTAAGAGCCCAGAGACCTGCTAGGAACCAGCAGCTCTTGCGAATGAGGCTGATGTGGGGAAAGCATTGCCAAAGGCTACTGCAGGAAATTTAAATGGCTCCAGGGAGTGGGACTGACCAGGAGCATGGCAAACGGGTTGGGTAAACAGGACTTGGTGCGTCAGCAGGGCATGGTGTGCCAGTTTGCGTGCCAGTTTGTGAAGAAGGGTGTGTAGGGAGGGCACAGTCACCCTACTGATCCAGAGCACAATTGGTGTTCGTTGCCCTCTGAGGAGGAGCCCAGGTATGGGGCTTTACAGGAAGATGTGTCCTCAGCACCCACCAGAAAAGATGCGATGACACAGACGCAGGTCATGCAAAAGCACGTAGCCATCCAGTCCTCAGGCTGCAGGGAGTGTCAGAGCCTGGCACTGGTATAGGACAGCAATAGAGATGACAGCTGTGTAAGGTGTGACCAAGTGTGTCCGGGATCCTTGGGGTAATGATGAGGGCGAGAAGCAAGCTCCCCTCCCTGGACTTCAGGAGAGCAAAGTTTGGGTTCTTCAAGCCAACCGTGTCCTGGGCTCCATCAAAATCAGCATGGCCAGCAGATTTATGGAAGTGATTCTTCCCCTCTACTCTACTGTTGTGAGACCCCACCTGGAGTGTTGTGTCCAGCTCTGGGGCCCCCAGCACAAGAAAGACCTGCTGGAAAGTCCAGAGGAGGCAACTACAATGATCACAGGGCTTGAACTTCTCCCCTACAAAGACAGGCTGAGAGAGTTGGGACTGTTCATTCTGGAGAAGAGAAGGCACCAGGGAGACCTTATAGCATCTTCCAGTACGTAAAAAGAAGCCTGAAGAGGGACTTTTCACAACGGCAAACTGTGATAGGAAAAGGGGATATGATCTTAAGCTGAAGGAGAGTACCTTGAGATCAGATTACCTTCACCACCTGCCCTAAACCTTCCCAATGAAGCTATTTGGCAAATTATGCAAAATTTGGGATAAGTTCAGAGATGAACAACATAATTTGTCTGGTGTTTAAAATTATTCATAATATTAGTTTTCCCTCTTCAGTTCTCCAGTGTTACTTCTTCTTGAAAGAGGCAGTGTTGAGATAGAATAAAGATTTATCTTTTAGGGGTTTACAGGACCTTTCCGCAAACCTGCAGCAAGATTAGTCCAGCTAAAATGGAAATACACTCCTCATCCCCTGCACAAGCCCTCCTATCACTTGCAACAATGACCTTTGAAAAGTGGGTTTGAAGAAGGATGTTTCAGAGATTTGGCAGCACATATCTTCTGACCTTTACCAAAATGCTGCTTGCTGTTGAGCTGCCACCACTGTGCCTGTTCCTGCCCTCAGTCTACCTCGGCTATGCCATGAAATGCTCATGCTTAAATCATTCCTTTGCTGGCTGTGTCAAAGTGGACCTGTGCTCTTGCAAAGTGAGAATGTGCACAAGCCAAGTACCAGAGCTAAGCTGACTACCTGTAACTTCTTAACCACCCACCTGATTATATATAACTGTTTGACTAAGGGCTTTCTTTTACTTTTTGACTCCCATGCTGATAACATTCATACACATATTTATGTACACAAATGTCTGATGTCAATTAGCCCAGTCTGATAAATGAAGCATAGAACATATGTAAATGTTTGCAGGAAGGAAGTGTTCATCCTGTTTATATCTTTCATATCTTTAAAGGAAAATAATCTGTTGTCTGTAAATCCAGTCTGTATGAAAATCTCTTCTTGTTACATCATTTTGCTATTGCCCAGCAACATTGCTGCTGCTGCTGTGGTGCAGGAGGACTGCTGGAGGACACTGTCTGAGGGCTTGAGCCAGCCACTCCTAGGTGGAATTCATTCCACAACCTTTAAAGGTGGGTCAAAAATGTCCATCCAGACTGAGGAAGAAGTGTCCAGAGTTCCAACACTGGGAAAACTTTTGTGACATTTGAATCAAAACTCTCACCCCTACAAATTCCAGAATTTTACCACTGGCATTTGGCTTTGAGCTTGTTAGAAAAATATATATCAAGTTGCCAACTTGTAGGATAAAGTTAATGTGTCATCAGACTTAGCAATGAGGTGGAATAGGAGTTATGTTTCTTTGAAACTATGTTGAAATGTAGGGTGTTGTTCCTGGAAATGGCTGGCATTTGTAATGGTACCAGGCACCTGAAACTGTGCAAGTGATCACTCATTTTCAGATGAGACTGATCTATCCCATCCCTGCTCCTGCTGGAGGGCCCCATTTAACATAATACTGTGAAGGACAGAGGGAGAAGAAGTATGATGTATTAACCCCTAATTTGGGATTTTGATGAATGGGTTGTCAGAGTTTTAACTCCTTTTTCATACATACAGGAAGAAATCTTTGACTTCTTCAAAGACTTATTCTATGAATTGTTTTGACTATTAGGTAGTGCACTCATTTATCCTTTAAAATTCATTGTAAAAATATAGTAGAAGGTGATCTTCATTTGATTTTTAAATTCATGCTAACTTGAAATTCAAATATATTTGATTTCATCCCACTAATTTATTAACTACTGCTTGTCAAAGCCAGACCATAACTATTCTTACTACTACAAATTTTCATTTTGGTGGAGAGTATACATGGAATTTATCTTCTGGTACAGTTTGAAGAAGCCCACTCTAATTTATAGCCACATAAGATTCTGGACAATGTGCAGTTTTCAATTCTTTATTATCATCCTCAAATCTTCTGCCTACTCAGTGCTAATCATCTTCTTGCTTAGACAGCTGGTGTCTAGACAAACAGAAAGTGTACTGAAATATAAACTGTGAGATTGCTTTTCAGCTTCACACATTATCACTCAATAGCAGATATCAGAGAAGTTTTACTTCTAATAAACATTGTATGAATTGCAATGGCTTCGGAGGTATATCTCCTTTGCTAGAAAGTAAGAGATACCCAATTATACTATAAACTCTGCAAATATTTGAGACTAAATTGAACACTAGATTGCTTTCTATTTGAACCATATTGATGGGATTTGCCAGATTAAATAGAGACATATATGATGTTAATATGTTTGTATCTGAGCTCACTTTTTTGCCATTGGACAGAAAGAGGCACTTTTAGAGACTGATTGCAGAGGACTGTGATCCAGCAATGAGTCTTTATTCCATACAATATTATAGAGATTCAGGCTAAGAATCACACAGAATCACAGAATATGAGTTGGACCCACAAGCATCATCGAGTCCAACCCTTAGCCCTGCATGGGATCATCCCACGTGCTATGCGTTCAAGAGTATCATCTAAATGCTTATTGAACTCTGGTGGGCTTTGTGCTGTGACCACTTCCCTGGGGAGTCTGTTTCAGCACCCAACCACTCTCTGGGTGAAGAACCTTTTTCTAATATCCAACCTACCCCCCCTCCCCGACAACTTCAGGCCCTTCCCTTTGGTCCTGTCATTGGTCACCACAGAGAAAAGATCAGTGCCTGCCCCTCTTCTTTCCCTCACAATGAAGTTGTAATTGCGATGAGGTGTCCCCTCAGTCTCCTCTCCTCCAGCCTGAACAGACCAAGTGACCTCAGTTGCTCCTCATATGGCTTCCCCTCAATGCCCTTCACCATCTCCACTGCCTTCCTTTGGATGCTCTCCAATAGTTTAATATCTTTCCTATATTGTGGCACCTAAAATTGCACACAATATTCAAGGTGAGGCTGCACCAGGGCCGAGCAGAGCGGGACAATCCCCTCCCTTGACTGGCTAGTGATGCTTTGCCTGATGCCCCTCAGGACATGGTTGACCCTCCTGGCTGCCAGGACACTGCTGACTCAACTTGCCATAGACCAGGACCCCCAGGTCACTTCTCACGGCACTGCTTTCCAGCTCCTCATTCCTCAGTCTGTACGAACATCCAGGGTTTATCCATCTCAGGTGCGGAATTCTGCACTTCCCCTTGTTGAACTTCATGTGATTGGTGATTGCCCCACCCTCTAACTTGTCCAGGTCTCTCTGCAGGGCATCCCTGCCTTCGAGGAAGTTAACAGCTCCACCCAGGGTCTGGAAGAAGTCATCTGAGTCCCCATTCAGTCTCCTAGGGTGGATCAAGCACTCCTGGAACTTCCTTTGGAAGACTTTGTCTGAGCTGCTACTAGTAAAAGGGAAAGACAGGTGCTGTGTTGACTTCAGTAGAAAGGACACACAGTGATGGCTTAATCCCACACTAATTGATGATTGGTTGCATCTGACAGTTTATTTCACCTTCTGAAAAGTTAGGTACCTGATTTAAACTGCTCTTCTACTATTGGCCATGGAGAGAGAAAAGAATCTGAAGAACAACCTTTCTGCCTGAAAATATGGAAAATCATTTCTTAATGATGTGACTCTGCTGGAGGTGCCTTTGTCTCTCGGTTATAGATCAACACCTCGAATTAGCTGCCCAGCTTGAAGGATGTTGGAGTGAGATGGGATTAATCTGACCATCACCAGACCAGGACTCAGAGCCCAGATCCGAAAAAAGATTTTAATAAAATGCTCCTGAAGGTCTTCAGATTACAGACCTAACTGGTGCAAGGTTGTTTTTTGGTCTTGGTTGTTGTTTCTGTTATTTTTTTCTTCTTTTGTTTATTTGTTTTGTTTTGTTTTCTGTGGGGTTTGTTTTTGTTCCGTTTTTGTTTTTGTTTTGTTGGTGTTTTTTGTTTTTTGTTTTTTTTTTTAAGTAGCCTCTACCAAAATATAGACTTAAAACACGTTTCTGAGAAATGTGAGCCCATACAGCTTAGGTGGAAGAGATTAGCTCTATATAAGAAAAATACCTGCCAGTGACAATCTGCGATCAGAGCTCCATAATGATTAATTTGATTCAAAAGTGACATAAAAGTTCCTGCAAGGCTGAAAGCAAATGGGAAGAGCTAAATGACTAGACTACCATTACTCTTCTCTCTTACCTGCTATTATTATTTTTCATTCAGGGTCTGATGGATAAAATGCATTTTCAAAATGTCAGCTCCACTCTGTTAACAATAGGAAGAGTTTTTCTGTCATTTGCAGTGGACACGAGATATTTTCTCGACTCCCAGGATTATAAGTGCTGCTCCTGTCATATCACAACTTTAATGGGCACTTAAAGGAACTACTTGGGTAAGCTGAATTCGAAAAACCTTTTTGAAGTTTGGTTACATCAATTTCTATGCAAAGTGCATCAGAAAGTGAATATTGTGGAAAGGAATAATAGGACAACCATTAAGTAAATAAGGAAATTACTTAAATGTCTAAAACAGGATTTCAGATGACCAATTGTTAAGCATTACATTATTATGCGATTTTTATATATCAATAACAGTCTTCCTTTGTAATCTGCATATTTTTCTAATACAAGATTCTTTTGCTGATAGTCCATTTTTATTGTGCTTGATGATGTTTTTAATTACCAGTGTCAAGGCATCATTGCTTTTGCTTGTATTGCACTCATTAATGATCTATGAAGTTTTTTCCTTTTTGATGTTTTCCTCCTCCTAAGACACCATGAAACAGGCAACATTTTGCTGTAATCGAAAGTATGATTTTGATAACCAAAAAAATTTTCCCAATAACTATTTTCTAATACTTTCCCATTTTCTGTTGAAGCCCAAACATATGTTTGTAATATGTAATATGTTTGTCTCTCTTGGTGTCAGAACACTGTCTGTATGTTCTGGAAACTCTAAGACCAAATATATTTTCCAGTTGCAATGGTGCAATGATTTATAGTGGATCCTTTTAAGACTGACTGTTAGTGCTTTACATGTGCTCAACAGTTGTATTTAAGCTTGTATAAGCCCAAGATCTCCTTCATATCTCAGGTAATGCTTTAGAAGTCAGTGAGGTATTTCAAGTGTAAAATGCCACATCTTGATAATGGAACACCAAAACTAGAATGCAATAAATCTGAATTAATTCAGGAAAATATCAAAGATATATCTGCTAGGAGTCAGAACAAACATTTCCAAGTACAGACAATAAGTCAAAGAGAAATTATTGTAAGGCACAGTCAGTAGAGTTTTTGCATTGTTTATAAGAAAAGAAATCCAAACACAATGTTTTGGGTATCTTCTAAATAAAAGAAGCACAAACTAATTTTGGAAGCACAGTTCAGTCTTTGAAATATGGATCAAAGTAGTCTGCACCAAGGACGTGTTTCTCTGTTTATGTTACTTGAAGGAATCTGCTTTATACTTCATCGATACTACTGCAAAATTGTTTTCAGCTATAAATTTAGAGTGACTTTTTTTTTCCCCCTCTCAGAAAATGGAAGACATAAGCGTCATCTTGCCAGCAAACAAATCATTCCTTGGTCTGGCTAAGACTGCATGTGCTACTCTGAAGGGTGACTGTCTCTCTCTAGAATAGAGCTGGTGGAGCTATGGTTGGTGAAAATTAATCCTATCATACATATTGATGATTCAGTTGCCAAACTGGAAATTAAACAGTTCAGTTATATCAAATTGAAATGAAATTTTAAACCATTTTCTTTTGGGGTGTTTAAATAAAACAGTTGGGTTGAGTTGCACAATTTGACATATTTAGATAAAAAATCAGTAGAAACCAAGGCAAGGACTGTGTGTCATTCATGAAACAGAGTATTAGGAACAGCTCCATATCAATCCCAGGGAAAAAGAATATCCCCAGAATAGAGAACAATGATTTAAATTACTTCAAGTCACTTTTAGTGAAGGGATTCCCACTCCAAAGTTTTGGATGTGTACTGAGTGCCAAGTGCCATTCACCATGCTGAGTTGGATGGAGGACCCAGGCAGCATCCCAACCTCCTCCCCATCGGATAACCACGGTTAAGAGATTCAGGGGTTACAAATCTCTGAAATGTAAGTACAGCTCCAAGTTTTGCTTTATTTATTTGGTTTCTCCTTCAAAAGCCTTCTTCAAAAAGCTCTCCTTCAGGAGTCTTCTCCTTCTGCTGCTGTGCACAGCAGTCTGGGTTTATGCTTGGAGATGAGACATGGGCATTGAGATGCTGTGTCTGCTTTCCTGTGCCATTCTTTGGCACAGGATATGGATCCCTGGACCAGGCAACCCCTGACAGCACCTCATCAGTAGCATCAGGAGAAGTGTCACGTGTCATCATCAGTAATTAGTGATATCAGCAGCTTTATGCTGGTTCCCTATGGCTATTCATGCAAATTTTCATGTTGAGATTTGGTAGGACATACAGGCCAAGTGCAGCCATGATTTTGGATCAGCCTGATGTGTTCTTTTAGAAAAAAAGGAAATAAGCTCTCCTCAGCCTTGTCAGAGCTGTGTGTCTGTACACTGAGGTTTCTCAAGTCTGCAAGGGTGTGTGACCAAAGCTCCATTCCACTTCCTCTTGTTCCAGCTGAGAAGGATAATGCACAATGACCTTTCCCTTGATTTTGTTGAATATGCTTCACATATGTGAAGCAACATAAGTGGTTCTGGGATCATGTTGACATGTAGGGTTGAGGTAAGTCAGTAGACCTGATGAGTGAGGCTGTTATTTCTCCTGATTTCCATGGTAACCTCTCACAAACTGATGATATTTTACCCATATGCAAATGCTCAACAAAGGCCATATGCAACTCAATTATATATGATGTCATGTTCAAAAACCCTGGTTGTCCCACTACAAACTATCTTCAGGAGTTTGTGTTCAGGATGTTCAGCTTTTGAAATCTTTTGAAACTGTATTTTTGTCTCAAGTGGAATGGGCTAAAAATATATATCTGTTTTCTTTGATCCCCATAACAGCTTGTTAACACACTGGAGGGAAGGGATATCATCCAAAGGGACCTGGACAGACTCACTATATGAGCCTCATGAAGTGCAGCAGGGCCAGATGCAAGGTCTTGCACCTGGGTTGGGCAATCCTAAACACAAATACACGCTGGGTGGAGAATGGATTGAGAGCAGCCCTGAGGAGAAGGACTTGGCTGCACTGGTGAACAAGAAGCTTGACATGACTCAGCAATGTGTGCTGGCAGCCCAGAAAGCCAGCCATGTCCTGGGCTACATCAAAAGCAGTGTGGCCAGAAGGTTGAGAGGGGGATTCTGTCCCACAACTCTGCTCTTGTGAGACCTCACCTGGAGTGCTGGATCTGGCTCTGGGGCCCCCAACAAAAGGATGTCAACCTGCTGGAGCAAGTCCGGAGGAGGGCATTAAGATGCTCAGAGTGCTGGAGCATCTCTGCTATGGAGACAGGCTGTGAGAGCTGAGAGAAGGAAACGCTTTGGGGACACCTTAGAGCCCCTTCCAGTACCTAAAAGGGTTCTAAGAGAGCTGGAGAGGAATTATGGACTTGGGCATGGAGTGATAGGACAAGAGGCTTCAAACTGACAGAGGACAGGTTTAGATTAGATATTAGGAAGAAATTCTTCTCTATAAAGGTGGGGAGGCACTGGAACAGGTTACCCAGAGAAGCTGTGGCTTCCCCATCCCTGGAAGTGTTCAAGTTCAGGTTGGATGGGGCTTTGAGCAACCTGGTGTAGCGGAAGGTGTTGAAACTAGATGGTCTTTAAGGTTTCTTTCAACCCAAACCATTCTATGATATATTTTCATGCCATATCAGCATGAGTGGCTTAGGAGATCTTAAGTATTGTGTGTGTACAAGCAGTGTTCTTCCCCATTCTGCATGAATAGTGTCCTATTGTCTGGTTTTAATTTGTAGTTCCCTTTGTGTTCCTTTAGCTTCCTCAATGGGTTCTCAGATTTCTTGTCTAACTTGGCAGTGTTGCCCTAGCTGGACTCTTGCCACCCTGTATTTGGATACACAACCAGAACTCCAAGTGGCCCTTTTTTGGTTATGCCATCAATTAGCCTTATTGTGAAGAGCAGCTCTCCAATAAACAGAACCTTCTATACTCAGGGTGTAGAGTAACTGCTACTTGTATGTATTGGTTAGTCGTTAGGGTATTTATTTCTCTAATGTTAATTCTAGATTTGTTTATTTCTACTAGGCTGGATAAAGCTGCCAGTTTTCAGAAACTGAAGCTCTGAAAAAAGTACAAGCAATGCAAGCAATACAGGGATGACCAGCAAGTGGCTGTGAGTCACAGCTTCTACATTCAGCTTCCACCAACACTGCTACACTCAATTAACTCCTCCAAGGCTCATTTTCAATACTTAACAAGAGCCCACTAATTGTATAGGAGTCTGGTTGTTTGGGCAACCTTAGAAGAAAGGGGCTTAGATATTCAATCAGTAACCATTAATTTACATACTGCAAATCAATGAATAATAGTGATTAGTTGACTATGATTTCCATTCTTACTTAGCAATGACAGCTACTTTTTCTCCTTCAGACCTCTGCCCTCCCAGCAACACAACTTAAGTAAATTTATGGGAAAAATTAACAACAGGAATCCTTTTAGCTCTTCAGTGAGAGCCACCCACCTGAACAGGGAGTGAGGACACAGCCAGAGGGAAGCTGTGCCAGAAGGAAGGCTGTTTGTTTTGCCTTGCAATCACTGCCAATGATTGGATAGAGAAAAAATGGTGACAACAGAAAGCAGTGAAAAAACCTGTCCTTCCCCTGTGTCCACATGCACCCCAGTCTGCTCAGACTGTCTCTGCACTACCTGGTGCTTTGGAAGTAGAGGATGAAAACCTAAAAGTACCCCAGAAAAAGGGGATCTACTACCTTGCATGACCTCTGCCTGCACCCTGGCTGTTTTCTTATGCCCATTTGGGTATATTCCAAGCCACCTCAATAGGGACAATCCTCCCACTGTGAGAAAAATGTAATGTTTGGCTTGTTAAATTGACTATCACTTCTGCAGCTGATAATCAGGGAACTGCTTATCTGTTAATCGTTCCAGTCAGGAGCAGGCAGCCAAAGATTCCACGTGAGTAACATTGCTGGATCAGCCAAAAAACCCTCCCCTGGGCTGCTGTATGGCCCCTCTACACCTCCCAGCCTATCTCCCCTCTCCAGGACATAGTGAGCAAAGGGCTGTGGTCTGCTCCCAGGGAGTGTTTAAGCCTGTCCCATCTACCTCTTTGGTTTGCTGGAGTGTAACCATAATACTGCAGAGACAATGAAAAGCCTGGTGAGGTCTGGGCCACTCTTCCTCACTGGGAAGAAATGGACTGCACCCTGTGCATTCCTTAGGCTGCAAAACTAGCTCCCTCCTTACTTGCTACTTCACAGGCACTTGATTTATTCCCTACCACTGTATCCAAAAGCACCCTGGAGAGGCAGCAAGTCTGATGCTGAGATCCCTGGGCTCTCCTTCTCTGTCTTGCAATGAGGAGTTGCTTTTCGATATTATCTAAGTGTTGCTAAATATCAGAAAGGTGCTCTCTCTCACAACATCCTAGGGTCCAGATCCCTTTTGGGAGACACACACGCGTTTTCCTGACCCAAGGCAAGGAGGAAGGCAGCAATCTCAATAGTAGAACAATACAGGGAAGTCTCATTCGACTGAGCTTTGGCCAAGTAGCAGATTGTTGGTCTGGCTGCTAAACTGGAAGCCTCGAGTTTAGCTTCTAACCCGGGGGGATCTGGAGAGATGGGGAATGGCTGTTGCAAGGAAATTCAGTAAAGATGCCTTGAGGTTAGTGCAGAGGCCCTGCCTTGTGCACAAATTAGTCCTTGAGCAACGCAACATGTATTTTGTTGCAAATATGGTGTGTGAGTTACCGACCCACACTGCAGGTTGAGAACTGTGTGCAAGTAGATATTTACTGCATAAGGAAGCTCCAAATGGAGTCACCTTGTGTAATTTGTGTGCTTGGATGCAGTTATTCAGTTCCTCCCATCTGCCGAAAGAGCCACGTTGTGCTTGTCTTCAAACATTTTTGGTTGAGTTTGACTGGAAGCTATTCAGACATATTTTGGTACACAGGTAATATAGGGCAGTCCTGATCCCTGCAGAACTCTCAGTGTGACTGCAATGTGCACAAGTTCTCACTTGAGGAATGTAAAAAGAAGTGTTCTTTCTCTACCTAGGTTCAAAGAGTGCATTGATTTATAAACAAATTAAATTTAGGTTCTGATTAAAAATCTGGCTTAAAAGGAACTTTCCAAATTTGTAAGTTTTCAGTTACTGCTTTGAAGTCTTCTGCTATGGATAACACACTCATGACATGTTGGACGAAAAAGACATTTTCAACTATTCTTGGTGATCCAGACCCCTTCACTGTAGAAATCAACATATGTATAAATTTTTTTTCCCCATGAAGATTTGACCTTCCACATTTTCAATAGAACTACAGTGGGATGTTTATGCCTATACTCTGAACAGTAAAGACTATACACCATTTTCCCTTAGTCTGCATCCTATTTTTGAGAATAGCTGCATTTTTTTCAAGTTCCAACCCACAATTCACGTTTGCCTGCATCCTTTGGAGCACAGACTTGACTGATACTCTGTAATACCTGGATGCATTGAAATGACTGTTTCTATTACAGCAGATTTTCTTTTTCTAGTCAGTAATATTATTTCTAAAAATTTAAATGTTCTAGAAATAATAAATGAGGAAGAGGGGCCTCACCTCTTGATGAAATATGGGTGCTTAAATTTCCTTGACATAATCTCCAGTACATTTCAAATATGATGCAGTTCAAAGCTTAGCTTGGGATAAAACTTTGTTGAGTTTATGTCCTGTTTGGACAGACAACTTGAAACAGATAGCAGGAATCCAGTGAAGAACAGAGGGAGAGGTCAGTGGTCAGGATGAAGTAAACAGAACAGCTGGAGAAGAAAAAGTAAGAAGTGCACTAAAGGAATAAATATTTTGTACAAAGCCTTACTTTTGATGGTGTCACTGGCTTTCACCTACGTTGTTCTCTGAGGACAGTCCAAAAAATTGCTGGATACGTTGAACCTGCTGAGCATCACCTATTGTCATCACCAGTCCCATAACTGTTGGTAGAGAGAAATGTCTGTAGACCAAAAAAGTAAACACCAATGGAACATGCCTTCACTGGTGTGAATGAAACTATCCTGCCTGGTTGCCTCCAAGCAGGAACCTGGATATGCTGGTTTAATTGTTCTGCGACAGTTTTCATTTATGAAACATGAGGGATTCAGGCACTCAGGTTGATCTGAAAACCATATGAGATTATGAGATTATGAGAGTCAACTCAGAAGTCCTGAATAATTAAAATTTTAACATCTGAAAGTCCAAACTGATGGAAAAGCATCCACTCCCTTCCCCGTGCATAAAGTCTCTTCAAAGAAGTGACTCTTCTGTATTCTGTGGGTTCCAAAGTGATCCAAACAGACATTTATACCTTTGTCACCAGTGAGACTGTAAAAATCCACCCAACATTTTACTTATATTCTGTATGTGTTTCTTCCTTCTTCTCTGCTGATTCAGAATTTCCTTTTCTGTTTATATGCGTAAATTCTCCCCCTTCTACTGCGAACCAACTGTCACAACCTTTCTGCAAAGGTCCCATTTTTCACACCCTTCTCAGCTGCTGCTGGATGCCCTCTCAACTCTCTCACAGTGTCTGGCTGGAAAACTTTGCCAGGTTTTGTAACCTCATTCTTGAGACCAGGGGTCTTGAGAAGGCCACCTGGGAGCTCTGCAAAGCAAGGCAGAACAAGGTGGATAGGAGCAGTGGCCATAGAGATGTGTCCCAATAAATTATCTCTAGTCAGGATGTTATGTTAATGATACTGGAAATAGTCCTAGTCTGTCCCATTTGTCAAGTAAAACATGAAGATGGTTTAAACTACTTCATAAGCGAGGAGAGGTGTAGAGAGTTGTGAGGGTTTGGCTGGTGAATGGATTGTGACTTGACCTCATTCATTTACAGCTGAGACATCTTCAAAACCAGCACTGGTTTAATAAGAAAAACAATTGCCATAGCTTTCCAGTGCGGATAACACACTGTGGCTTTATTTCTAAGTTGTAGGATATCTGCAACAGTGCACTGTAAAACCAAGAGAGGTTTGGGATTTTGTATGGAAAACTCATCTACGTCTTAGGTATATCTTTTAGGCCTTTATTAATGGAATAAACCTTTTTTTAATTATTATTTTTGGAGGAGGAAAGATAGGGAGATCTGTTCATTTTATTTCAATCAGATACAGCAAGATCTTTATTTGAGATAAGACTTTATTCCCATAAAAACTCTTGCACAAGAACAAAGTCCCAACAGGCAAGTTGTGAAATAAGAAATGGTAAGAAAAAACCACAATTTGGTCAGTGAGATGCTGAAAGCATTGCTCCACAGGCAGCAGTAAGTGATTTGTTTAACCATGCATCACTCAGGAGCTCTGCTAGGAAACACCTGATAATACTTTTGTGGCTGAATCCAGAGGTCTACTGAACAGTAGTAGGAAGTACACGATGCAAACCAAATGAAGTGAAACATTCTGTAGTGCACAAACGTGATATAATTGCACTACGATTACATCTTCTTGGAAGCCTCCTCATGAGCAGTCTAAGGAAGCAGGAGGCTGGAAAAATAATGACACCATGGGAAAAGCAGATGACATGACATTGGATGTGCACAGGCAGAGTTGTGCAAAATTTTCCTTATTGAAAGATGGTCTCCATCTCTGGTTTTGGTTACTGTTTTACGAGGGTGAGCTGACATTAGACTTTAGATATCAGACCTAACATATCAACCAGTTAAAGCAAAGCACTTGGTGTATCTGTTTCAAACTAATTCTGACTTCTTACCCAACAGTGGGTTTGACTGGATATCCATAAAGCAGTGTTCAGTTGTCTTTGAGATTCCCTGGGGTACGCAGCCTGGCCTCCTGCTGATAGCCAAGAATAGCTCTGTCCTGTAAAATGCTTTGGTCATCAGGCATGGAGTTATTATGGCAGCTACATTTCCATCTACAGTTTCTACAGAGTTTTTCCCAGCAGTGATGTTTTGGAAATGTTAACCCACTTAGGAGATGTGGCACAGGGATGCTCAACACTAGAGTGTTGGGGCTTACACAGATATAAGTGGTTTTGTGCTGTTTGTGGTATTTCTGAATATGACAGTGAGAAGACTGTGAAATCCATAGGTAATTTCAACATTAAACATAGTCCTCTGTGGACTTTAGGCACCAGGTGGAAGAATGAGCAACTGAACAAGGACTGTAAAGATTTATATTCTGGACTTTGGCAATTAAAGCACCCAAATCCTTCCCTGGATCTTAACTTCACTGGGCATCATTCTTTCCAAACAGTAAAGGAACTCAATTTAATGGTGATGGGTCCAGTTCAGCAATGCAGTAACTTGCCTGATGTCTGTGGTGAAACACGAGGGACTGATTAGAGGAAACATATGGTCGTGGATCACATGTGTAAGGTAAAAAACATATGCTAAGGTCTGTTACAAAGAGCTTTTTCCAAGAGTAAACAGCAATTAATGAAGCTGAAAGTTTGTAACTCTTCAATGTACAACTCTTGGCAGACTTTCTTGTAGCAACATTTTGAAGTGAAAGACAGTGGAGTCATAAAACTTATAAATATAAAAAAACCACAAATTACAATACAAGTGCCCATGACGGAAGAAAGTTTTAACAATAAAAAGCATTTTTCAATGAAAATCTTACCTGATATATATCTTCTGGGATTTGAAAAGGTTACTACAATTATTTTATTTTATGTTCTTTCTGTATCCCAGAATTATTTGAAGTGAAAAATATTAAAAGCTTTATATAGTTTCAACAGCCTAATATTTTGGTTTTACTTTGTTTTGGTTTATTTTGCGTTGTTTTGTTTTAGTGACAGCTGGGAAGGACGTTATTTAGCATTAGCTGATTGAAACATTTCTTCATCTTCTCTAGAACAAAGGTGGTAAAAGCAGACTGAATGTTGCAATAATTACTTTTTTATTAATATTTTATTGTATGAGAATGTTCATGCTGCAGTAGGAATATCTCAATTCAAATTGAATCTCTCTTTGTAAGGACTCATTTCCCAAATACCAATTTTTTCAGAATTTTCATGGAAAATTCTGAAAATATTAATTTCAATTTTGAGCTATAAAAAGAAAAAAAGAAAAAAAATGAAAAGAGAAATAGGGAAAAATTATGTGAACTCAGACCTCCATATTCTGACTAGCTCTTCCCACATATGACATCATCACCCACTTTTTCCATCTCTCTGGACACTTCTACTTCCAAATCCCTTCCCAGCTTCAGTCCAGGGAGCAGACACCATTTACAGGCTAAGTTTCTCTATTCCTCACTTAAGTGCATGACCCATTTTTGTTTTGCAAATACTGGAGAATAACTCAAATTGTGAGGAGCATCTGGAGAGCTCCAGTACAGCTCCCTGATCAAAACAGGGTCAACTTCAGTGTCAGAATTGCTCCAGGCCTTGCCCTTACGAGTTTTGAAAGTCTCTAAGGATTTTCCACAGTTTGGCCTCCTTTATTATGAAGAATTTTTTCCATATGTTTAGCGTGAACATCTGCAGTTGTAACTCTCAGAGGTTGCAACTTGTGCTTGAACTGAATACTCCCTCCTCCTAGGAGGACCTGACACTGTCCTCCTTGTAACTGCCCATGAAGTATTGAAAAAAGTTTTTCCTCCAAGACTTCCTCTTCTCCAGGCTGAATAAGTCTAGTTTTCTCTGTCTCTCTCAGATATCGTATGCTCCTGCTCCCTGACCATCTTGGTGGCCTCTGCTGGATTCAGTCCAGTTTGTCAGTCTCTCTATCGCACTGTGAGACCCAACAGCCTGATACAGTAATCAGATGTGGTGTTAGATGTGCTGAATACAGGGGAGTAACAGCATTCCTTGACTTTCTAACTAAGCTTCTGAAAATACCCCTCAGTATGTAGCTGTATTTCATTCTAACTAGGGCATGATGATGACTCATGGACAACTTATTGTCCTTTCAGACCCTCAGATCATCTTCTGCAAAGATAATTTTCATTCATCTTGTCCCTAGACTGCAGTGTTACACGAGCTTGTTCTGTCCAAGGTGCAGGTCTTTGCTGAACATCATGAAGCTTCTCTCTGACCATTGTTATGATGCGGAAGCTTCCTCTAAATAACAGCTCTACCCCAGCATACCAAGCACTGATCTGTTTGGTGTCAGCCACAAACACAGTAAAGGCTCTGTCCCATCAGCTTAAATGTATTTTTTATTTATTTATTATGTTTGTTATTATAGATGATCATGTAGCACAGGCTGTTCTAATTTAGGTCAAACAAAGCTAATCCTGAAGTGATGCATTTCGTAGACTAGCTTGTGTGCATCTGTGCCTTTGTACATCTGTGCACAAACAGAATTGGTAACTGTTTATAGAAAATAATAGGGCCAGAGGTTACCTTGCTGTGCAAGGTAGGACCTGTTTTTCTTTCTCATGAAGATACAGGGGATTCGGGTTGTGGTTTCGGTTTGTTTCTCCTCAGAAAAATAAAAGGGTACTGAAAGGCATGGGGAATAGATAGGAACAGGAAAGCAAATGCTTTGGGCTCCCAAAATATTAGAAAGCCCTTACTTGTGTTGCATACTGTGGGTAGTTCAGGGCTGAGCAGGTGCCCTGCAGAGAGATCTGTAGCCAGAGACTCTGGTGCTCTATTAGGGTATTCTCTTGGCTTCACAGAAACAAAGAAAAGCCAATATCTCTGTAAAATGAGACTTTACTTTCTACAAAATGTCAGTATGAGTCCTGACTTGCTGAACTTTCAGGGCCTGTCTCTGTTTCTAGAATTTCTAGTGTTTCTAGTTTTTCAACTGTTTATCTCTACCTGATCCCACAGCAGAGGATTGTTTTCGGAAAAAAAACCCCAGCAAACCATGGTAGGAAATATTTGTTCAGCATGGAGAAAAGAAGGTTTTGGGGAGACCTCATTGCACCTTTTCAGTACCTAAAGCGGGCATATATATATAAGAGTGAGGGAGAGGGACTTTTTTATGTGGGCAGATAATGACAGAACAAGGAGGAACAGTTTTGAACTGAAAGATGACACGTTTAGATTAGATGTTATGAAGAAATTCTTTACTCAGAGAGTGGTGAAACACTGGAACAGGTTGCCTGGAGAACTTGTGGATGCCCCATCCCTGGAAGAATTCAAGGCCAAGTTGGATGAGCAACCTGATGTACTGGAAGGTGTCTCTGTCCATGGTAGGCAACCTGGAACTAGATGATCTTTAAGGTCGCTTTCCATTCTCTAATTCCATGATTCTATTGTCCTGTCCTATGCAAACACCTGCAGAGAAGAAGGCACTTGTTGCATGCAGCAATTAAAAAAAAAAAAAAAAAAAAAGTGTTGGCTGCATAAAACCCAAACACTTTATTACATACCCCAGAGTCCCAGAAGGATATCCTTGGCTTAGCAGTATGAGATCTTTTTGCCTCAACAGAGTTTGTTGCAAGGACTTTATGAAAAATAATGACTGAAGGTGTAAAATTTTTATTGCAAAATTACAGTCAAAACAGCTTTTATTGTGCCTACTATCCTGGTTTTTACGGGAGCCCCTGGTGGTCTAGTGGTTAAGGACGCGGCGCTGTCACCGCCGAGACCCGGGTTCGATTCCTGGTCAGG
>JAYRBT010000001.1:29544507-29576848 GCA_036023395.1 Myiotriccus ornatus
TAATGACTGAAGGTGTAAAATTTTTATTGCAAAATTACAGTCAAAACAGCTTTTATTGTGCCTACTATCCTGGTTTTGGACGGGATAGGGTTAATCTTCTTTTTCATTAAACCATTACACTAACCTATTAGGAAAATGGGGCTGACTGGCAGAAAGATGCAGACACAGTAACAAACAGAAAAGGCAAGACTGGGGATGCCATCTGCCTACCCCTATTTTGAGAAGAAATATCATGTAGAGATCACATTTCTACCTGTTTTTCCTCTCTATTTTATTCATACTTTCTTGCCCTCGTGCTCCTCACCCCATCCAAAATAACATAATTAGCTGGAGCAGGGTCATGTCACTTCTTGGTTTATTATGCTGCTAACAGGGAAATACAAACAAGCCATGCTGCATTTTGCTCCTGAGACTTATTCTTAAGAAAACTGTTTCTGCTCCCAAGGAAGTCAGTGGAAGTCTAATTAGTCCCAGATGTTAAGTAATAACAAGCATTTCTTATTGGGAGACCCAAGCAAAAATAATGTTAAAACTGTTAATTAAAAGGGTTTGACTCTGTCATCAGATATTTAACTAAGTCCAGCTTGATGCTAATCAAGCTAATACTGGCTCTCAGAGGGAGATATAATCTTGCCATGTTCAACACAAAGGCTGTGAATTCAGTGCATGGCAAATCAGCCCATGTCTGGGCACACAGCTCAGCCTGCCTTCACACCAAAGGCAAAGCTCATCAGCTTCAGCATCAGGCTTCTCTGCAGCTGCTGCTTGTGTAAACGTTTTCCTACAAGAATAAGGTCTTGAGCCAATGATTAGCATGGGCTTTTGTAGATGTTTGATCAGGCCCCATAGCTGCTGATGTTTTGTGCAAATTTGTAGAATCACAGAGTGATTTGTGTTGGAAGGCACCTTCAAGACCACCTAGTTCCAACCCCCTTGCCATAGACAGGGACACTTTCCACTAGACTAGGTTGCTCAAAGCCCCATCCAACCTGCCCTTGAACACTTCCAAGTATGGGGCTGCCACAGTTTCTCTGGAAACCTGTTCCAAATTTTTGCCTCCATCTTCACTAGATCTCCTTGTTCTCCATTGGTCATACTCTGAGAGACGGAGCAGCTGTCCCTGCTCCAGGGCCAGGAGGTAAAAGGTGAAGTCTGAACACCACAGAAAAATACGAAGGCTTTTTTTTTAATCTATGGAGCATTCCAAGCTGGTGCTTTAATATATTCACAACCCTCTGCTTTTTACAAAGTTCAAAGATGTTTTTTATTGTACAAAATTCCACAGTGAAAATCACCAGCCAGGTTCTTGCAGAAATGCTTTAAAATAGAATTATACACCTTTTTGTAGTGTGTTAATTTTGACAATCACCAGCTGGAACAAACAGGTATGGAGCAGCAATTTGACTCTGAGTTATTTCCTTGGACAGGTTTCAGTTTGACCTCTCTTACTCTTTTGACTGTATGTTTTAATGTACAGTTACTGTCATTAAAAGAAAACCTGATACAGTTCCTTTCAAAGCCATTGGACCCAGTTAGCAGATCAGGCTCCCCCTGTTGGTGAGCTTTTCTTAACCTCAAAATGGTGAATTTTCTGTCAGGGTACAGAACATAAGGTATGTCAGTGACAACTTTTGGCAATGGAACAGGTTAGCCACATTAAACCCATCGTAGAATGAGGATCAACATAACTTTTCTTGCAGCCCATCCTATAGGCCATAATATCCTTTTAGGGAGAGACAGTGGATATCTGATCTGAATAATGTCTCAGGACTAGGTTCCCTGTATATCATTTCACAGTGGTATCTTTAAAGTCCCTTTTTGTTGTCTAAATCCTATGACCTTTAAAAATAGATATATTATTCTTCTGCATTGAAATGCAACTGTATGCAGTGAATTGCCAACAGTTTTCCTCAGAAATACAAAAATTTCAGTCCAATGATAGCTGGTTGAAATTCATCTCCAGGATTTTTCTTTTAAAAAATGTTCATGCTGGAGATTAATTGCTTCACATTAAACCCAGTTAAATATGCATTGCACATGAGGGGCAAATTTCTCCTCTTCTAGTTGAACTGTGGGACCTGTGAGCTTCTGAGCAGATCTGGGCAGATCTAGTGCAGTTGTTTCATGCTTGAGACTTCTTCTACATCTCTCATGGGTAATAAGTGCCAGGACTACCTCATCTACCTCTCACATCTTGCCCTTGTGACTGCAGCAACATCCTAACAAACATTTTCTAGATTTTCTAGATGGTAGCCATGAGCACAATAGACTGTAATTTCCTTTTTTCTTTTTTTTTTTTTTTTTTTTTAGCGAAATTCTCATGGTTTTGGAACTCACGGGAAATTTTCAACCAACTTCAAGGAGTGAAGACTGTGCTTTGACCCACTCTGGCACATGTTGGTATGATTTCAGTTTCAGAAGTATTAGGAGCTAACCACTTAGGAAAAAACAAAGCTCAGACCAGCCCCAATCTAAACATTTGATGGAGGCACATAACTTTGAGAAGGGATTTCCTACTGATGGCTGATGTAATTAATGAGCTCTGAGATTAGTGGAAAGCCTTGTGTCTGAAGGTTAGAGAGCTTTTTCTTTTGGTCTGGTTTAAATTACACATCCCTCAAAACAACAGCATCACTTTACAATGACCTCCTCTACCACTGTATGAACTTGTTAAGCAGATCTGCATGTGAATGAAGCAAGTGCAAAACGTGGCAAATTCTCCTTCTAGTCACTGCAACCCAGACCACTACAGTGGTGCAGTTCAGGGGCACTTCAAAACCATTTTAAAATCCACAGTTAAAAATCAAAGTTGAGAGTTTTACCCTTTATTTATAGACACTGCCAGTGTAGCACCCAATTTCTTCAATTTTCAAGGCATTTTGTGTTTCTATGCTTTAAACTGATGGCTGAAGTTTTGCCTGCGGAAGCAAAAAAACAAACCTGCACCAATGATAATCACAGATAAAACCAATACAAATGGTAATATAATAAGGATGTTGATTTTCTTCAGATCCTCTTTTTCACAGTCTTCTGGTCTAATGTTCCAAATGTACATTTCCTCCTGATACCCAAAGTTCTGAGTGTACTGGCACGTTAGTTGCTCCACGTTGGGGATCTGGACATTTTTGTTTTGTATCATTGATGAAAGCCAGATGTTTCCACAGCAGTCGAGTGGGTTCCCAGTGAGATATAGATTTTTAAGTGAATTTTCTAACGCTAAAATGTTGCTGTTCTGTAATGTACTGAACTTATTGTTCCGTAGGTCCAGAACTTCCAGTGGAGAGTCATTACCCCACTTAGGCAGCCAGTTCAGCTGATTTTCAGAGAGGTTTAAATGTTTAAGGTGACTAAAACAAGGCAAGTCGATATTTAAATCCATCAAGCTATTGCCATGTAAATACAAATATTCCAGAGACTTTTCCAGTCCTGATAGTGCTTTAAATTCTATTTTCAATCCAGGGTTCATGGTGAGATCTAAGACAATCAAAGAAGTCTTGTAGAAGCTGCACGCTGGTAGGGTGTTCAGCATGTTGTCAGCTAGGTACAAGTACTGAAGACTAGGAGAATCAACAAACGATACACAACCACTTTCCTCTCCAGCAAGTCTTTGCTTTTCTAATCCGGAGTACATGCTGCAAAGGCTGATGTTATTGCTTTGTAGATTAAGCAGTCTCAGACTAGGAAGACTAGAGAAGGTGTCAAATTGCAGGGTCTGAAGATGGTTGTTTTGAATATAAAGCTCCTTCAAATTTGACAACACACCAGCATCAAGGAGAAGGTTCTGCAAAGCATTGTAGCTCAAGTCAAGAACAGTTAGGGACATTAATGCATTGTCATAAGTTACTAAAAATGCCTGGAGACAGTTTTTACTGAGATTAAGGGTGTGAAGGGACAACATTGATTCAAAGAATTTATCCGGAATGGATTTGATTTCGTTATAACTTAAGTCTAAATATACAAGCTGGGATAAATAAGGAGAACTTATATTTCTACTTTGCTTCTGATCAAGAAGATGAAAAGAAGCATCTAGCCATTCATTTTCCATGTAATCTTTTTTATTATGAGGGGATTCAGCAGTGAGCTGGATTAAATTATTTGACAAATTCAGAGTTACCAGTTTATTTACCTGAGGGAAGACTGGGAAGTGAAGCAATTTGTTTTCACTCAGATCCAGACATCTTAAGCTATATTCATCATCTGACTTTTTGATGTGGAAGGTCTCAATGCTATTCCTGCTAAGGTCAAGTATCTCCAGCTGCCTGAGGTTGAAATCAGAGATGCAAGTAATTGAATTTGTGGAGAGATTGAGTTTGGAAAGGTTTAGTAGAGTCTCAAAAGCACCTTCTTCTATTTCCATGATGATATTACTCTGAAGATCTATCTCCACAAGACTGGGAGATCCCTGAAACATCTTGTGTGATATCATTACAATACTGTTGTCTGCCAACGAAAGATACCGCAGTGTTGGAGCTTGTTTAATGAAATACTCAGCCATCTCATTGTACAGACTGTTGTGGGACAAGTCCATTATTTCCACCTTGGGTAAAAGTCCAATCCCCTCTGTTCCATTCTGAGCAAGCTCATATAAGTGATTGTTGGCTAAATTTATTTCCAGCAAACTCATCATGTGTGCAAACACTCCAGGCGTGATGAAGCTTATCTGGTTAGAACTCAAATCCAGACACTGGAGAGAAGTGTAAAATGATAATGGCATTTCAGGGATGCTTTGAATCAGATTTCCAGACAGATCTATTTTGTTTACGTTCAGATGGAGCTCATGAGGGATTTGGTGGAGGTCTTTGTTGCGGCAAAATGCCTGTGAGTTTTCCTGCCGGAAAAATAGAGAAAAGGGCCTGTTACACTACAAATGAAAAACATGTTTGCATTAAATACAAGGAAAATAACATTCAGCATCCAGGCAGATCCTTCTTCTGAAACACTGATCACACCACTTTTTCTGAGCACTGAAAACAGCAAGAACAACAATCATAACACTTCTTTGCAGCTAACAGCACTCATTTCATTTTAAAGAAATTTCTGACTTACAGCAGTAGCATTTTATCTGCATGTGATACCTACTAAATGTTCTCCTTCTTGTACCTTTATCCTGGACTCATTTTAATAGTCCCAAGTGAAGAAGTTTTGCCCTTTTTTTTTCATTGCAATCAAGCACTATTTCTTATTTTTAGTTCTGATGTTTAATTTTCTTACTTTTGTCACTCTATTAGATTTTTCAAACTCTACTTTCAATATGAAGTACTACTTAAAAGAGTTTCACTCTGTTGGCAGCATGGGTCCCAAAGCAAAGGGGTGGAAAAACATAAAAGGATCCTATAGCCCAAACCCCATCTCCCCTTCATATTCATATCCTCAGATATTTGATTATGTCTTCCTTTGGCCACGGCTTAGTTAAGCAATGCATCTTTAACCAAATGGGTCATTCAACAACTGAAGCATTTCTGATGAAAATCTCCGAACTCTTCTGCTTTTACTATTCGTGTTTACCCTTTTCCTAAGGCAACAGTTTCCTTCCTCTTGCATGAGGAGCACACCTTGTGAAACCATCCATGCAGGACACCCATGATACAACATGGAAAAGACAAATTATGTAAAGCCAGCTTTTGAGAGGGAAAAAGCTGTGATGTGCAGTGAGGGTCATGCCTTTTCAGGCCAATTCTCAGTAGCAGATAGATTAAAAAACAAGCATCAAAGTCAAATTCATCTTCCAGATGCAAGTCTGTTTAATTGCAGCTAGGATTGAGTCTGTGTCCAGACCAAAGTTTAGAGTGTGTGTTCATCAGCAAGATCAGAAACATGGGCATGACCACCCTTGCATAAATGTCAAGCTATATTTTGTTTTTAAGGAGAACATACAGCAGTGTGAGGAAGTGGAATGTGAAGGGCTTAGGCGGCATTTAATTCACTGCAGTAAAACTCTTGTTATGAATGTATTTGGGTGTTTGTGGAAAGATCACAAAAGAAGGAAGTAAAGAGAGAAATCTGTTGAATCTTAACTTCACTGGAGAAGCAGAATCCAGATTCCATGACACAAAGCTTTTCAGACATTAAAGAAACATTTAAAGTCAAAAATACTAAACCCCGTCTGTTTCACGTGAACTTTGAGTTGAATTAATTGGCAGATCTGTTTAGGAGAAGTGGGACACTAGTCAGTGTTTTGTGAATTTCTTTTGCATCATCTAAATTTTGGAGACCACACAAAAATATGCCAGAGAAGCGTAAGTGCTTATCCAAACTCTAGATATACACACACTGCTCCCCATTCCTTCAGTGATACATCTTTTCCCAAAGACCTGAAGTAACTGACTATTAAACCCTGAACCCCTTCCTTTTTTTCCCCACCAACTCACTTAAATCTCAATCAGATTAAAAAAAGTCAGGGAAAAAAAAAAAACGGAAATTTTCTGGCTTCTCCCTGAAATTATTTCTATCCTGCAAAGTCCCCATAGAATTGCTCATTTTGAGCTAAAATATGCCCAGACTTGGCTTAGCTCCAAGGCACAAGAAGGAAGCCTCTTCTTGTTTGGTTTGTGGAAGAGGGAGAAGCCAGAAGGATACAAAAATACAGAGTGAGAAAGCAGCAGGTGCTTTGCAGCCTAAGGCAGATGCCAGGTTTCTTCTTGCACTTTGAGCCAGACCTCAACAGTGTAGAGCCCCCTCCACTCCTTGCGGGTAATGAGCATCTTAGCAAAGTTCTGATTCAACTCTTGTTGATGCCAGTCAGCTGGCTTTCACTGAAGTCGATGGCTGAGAAGTCAGTCCCAGATCACCAAGTGCCTTGCAGGATTTGGTCTTTAATTTACATCCATGGAACCTTCCTAATGATAAAAGAGACTGATCAAATCTGGACCTCCCACTGCCTGACATTTGTTCCTGTAACATTTCCCCTCCCATTATTCTTTTTAAAGTTTTATTCCTTTTCACGGACTGTTTTGATCCTCACCAAATTTCTTCTCTCCTGCACCATCTTTTCTCCCCGAGGCTCAAACAGCATGAATGTCATTCTCATCAGCAGTAGAAAGACGAAGCACATCTCAGTGGATTGGATCAAACAGCATCTGTTTGGTGTACATCCCCATCTCTCACCTCTTAGCCCAATGGGTTGACAGCCTGAGACTGGAAAAGTCTCAGGCTTCTCAGGCTTTTGCCTCACATTCTGACTTCATCATCTTTGCCACTGCTGTCATCAGTTTATTCCACATCTATTGGCAAGAAGTACTGCAGGGTGAGGAGCACTTGACTCTTTCAGTGTCTAGTTCCATTCATTTGCTGGCAAAAAATGACCCAACAGTTCAAAAGCTGAGCATCATTTGGATTCTGACTCCAATTCTTCACTGCTCAGCACTGTGTGGAAGTTGTCATACACCTTGGTAAGAGCCCTACAAAAATGTGGCTGGATCCAAGCCTTCACTTGTGTTCTCTGTTATCAGCTCATGAACATGTGAACCAAAGAATTTGGGCTGGAGCCACTTGGCAATAACCTGCTCTTGAATAGTGTCCATGACCGTTCTCAGAAGGGCTCCCCAGATACACAGCCAAACCTTGGCAGTTTGCCGAGGTACTCCACATCAGCTGACCTATTATAACCAGTTATGCACATATTCTTGCATCACCTCAATGCAAGGTGAAATAGAATTTCTTAAAATCCCCTCCCTTCCATAAATTATTTCAAAGCTTATCCTTTGCCAGTTAACAAGAATTAGCAGAAACATCTTTCTTTGGGAAGTGAACACGATCTAGTTAAGCCCCACCTGTCTGTGGAAGGCAATAGGAGTTAGGAAGAAGCTCCTGACATTTAAGCTGTGCCTTGTTGTCTTGCAAATGTGTAGATTGCCATAACTTGTACAATCAGTGCATCTCAGTCCCGTGTGGGGGTTCTCATAGGAAGCATTCAATTCCTCTTTTAGGATTCTCGTTCAATGACAGGAGCAGCAGTGGTGAGTCAGAGAAAGGCATAAGTTTCTGACTCATCCCTCTGCCAGGAGACTTGGGATGAAAGTTTCCATTTCTGAGCTTTTGCTACTCTAAAGTGTCACCACAAGGAAGGTACCAAGTAAAACAGTAAGGTTGGGATGAAAAATGATAATGCAGGACTTATGGACTATCAGCTAATCCAGTAGCTCCCTCTTTCTTTAAGCTGTGTTTTGATTTACACCCACCTTCCACTGGACCAAACATCCTCTGACGGAAGGCAATCAGCAAGGGCATTAGCAATGCTGAGCTGTTAATTTATGTCAGATGAGCATCCCAGATGTTGACTGCAGCGTGTTTTCTGTCAGAGCTAAATTTATCGCAGTTTAACTGTGTAGAGCCCTGGATTATTTGCTTGATAAAAGCAGTGGAGTGGTGGAAACAAGCATGTGTTTACTTCTCAGCAGTCAGCCTGGTCTGTGACCCATCAAGAAATGGGATGGGATGAATCTGCTTGGGTTATTGCATGTCTTGCCCAGCCTTCATGTGACTATGATACATGGGACCCCAGCTGACATGTTGACAGTGGCTTCATCAGTCTTCCTTCTCCAGCCAATGAATTGAGCTGCCCAGTCACCTTCCCAAGATCTTTTTATATATACTAGGTCTTAATTTCTTTGGAATTCAGGAAGTGCAGCAAAATGTCAGAGTGGACAGGAATGGAATGAGTCCCATAAGGGAGTTGTGTACAGCTAGCAAATAATTCTTTTCCCTATTTGGAAATTCTTGAGGATTTGTGCTGAACAGCTTCAATGTTCAGGGAAAAAAAAGGTATTCTTAAATGGCCTGTCACAATCAGAAGCACTTCCTTTGATAGGGAAGGGAGGAAGTTCAGCTATGAATAACATTTATAATACTGTACCAGGTACTTGCAAAAATTTAAGGAACAAATTTTGTACTAGGTCAGGAGGCTTTGTCACTTCATTTCCCTTCAGCAGAAGTCAGGTACAACTTCCCTGGCAGCAATGCTGTGTCAGGGCAGAGGAGGTCAGTCTCCCTGTTATTACAAAAGGGCTTGTATAGATGCATTTCACAGAAGATACTTTATTTAAAGCACAAAGAACATGGGCTTGATATAAAGGAGATGATTTTAGGTCTAAGTTCTTGCTCTGTCTCAGTCAGAGAATCCCTGTACGGTCTTGGGGAAAACAGGTCAAATTTCTTTTAGCCAGCTCCCTCTTAAAGAAAACTGAGATAATGACCCTTCTTCCAACCTCGCCCACTCCACCTCTTTTATGTGCTGTCACTACAACAAGGACACAGCCCCAGAACAGCCTGCTAACCACCCCGTAACCCTGCAAATCCCATCTCTGCCGTCACGGAGAGTCTGGTTCTGGGGGATTCCCATTTTCAGAGACTGTAGCTGTTTGTACAGTGCCTGTAACAAGGGCGTCTCAGCCTCATTCAGGATGTCAAGGGGCTTGAGTAGAGAGACAGCCTTACCATTTCACAGGATGTCCCTTCTGTGGTTCCTGTGTTCACCACTGCCAGTAAGAAGATGATGTACAGTTTCATGGTTCTGCAGGTAAAATTAATTATTGTTAGATTTCAGCTGGGACACAGCAGCCAACACGTGCGAAAGCTGGCACCAGATCATCACCAAGTATGGAGATGGACAAGCAGTGCAATAAATTAACCCATCTCTGAGCTTAACGACCTACCTGTGTAGCCTTGCATTCCTTTGAGTCTGGTGGGAAAGGAGATTTATATGAGCACTTGAAAGGAAGGTCCAAGGAATTTAATGGGTTTGCCCCAGTGTGATTTCAGCCGTTGCTTAGATGATACGCAGGCCACCCAACGAAGCCCAGATGCTCATGCTGGGCAGTGTGTCTGGCATCATGGGGAAGGACGACCACTCAACACTGAGTTACCCACACTGTCCCCATAAAGCCAGCTTAGTTGCTTTCAACTGGGCTGAAGTTTTGGGGTTCTGAGTTTTGGGGTTTTTGAAGTTCTGAGCGAAGCGAACAGGCACCACTCAGAAACAACCAGCATTGGGAACAGTTTCCATTTCCATTCACAATATTTTCTACTCATCTAGTCTCAGGGTGCCAAAGAGCTTTTACATGTTCATCCTTGTTGAGTTAGTACAAGCAGTTTAAAGAATGGACTGACAACTTTTTGTCCAAATATTAGTTTTCTAACATTTTTTCTAGTTTTCTAGCTTAGGATTTTTTCACATCTCAGGTGAGGGCAGGCTTTTAAATACATCTGAAAGGAGATCACAGAATAATTTGGGTTGGAAGGGGCCATTAAAGGTCATCTAGTCCAACCCTTCTGCCATGGGCAGGCACAGATGCCTTATAAAGAGGCAAATATGAAATAGAATGGATTTGTGTGAATCAAAGGATTCATCAGAGTTTACCTGTTTGGAAAACACTCCAGAAAAGAGCATAGAAATAACTGCAAAAGGAGCAAACACCACTGGGAGGCCTGTCACTAGGTAATAGGAGAAAAATACAACCAAAGCCAAAGGAAAGCATTCCTCCTCCAAACAGCTTGTTTCTAGATGGACACTAATGAGGCCTCTGGCTGTGGGCAGCACTGGTGTGAGCTCAGGATGTTATGTCAAACTCTGCCGCAAACATATGGACTCTGCCTGTGTTTGTACGGCTTCTTGCTGACAGATCTGAGCTGGTCTTGCCTGCACCCAGAGCCGGTGAGACACAACTGGAAGGCATGCAGCACTGCTTAGCTAGCACTGCTCTTGAGTTATCCCAGGAACAAGCCTGGATTTGGCAACCTCCAAACACACACCAATCCCATGTACATGAGCCAGAAAATTACTGCATCAATGGACTGTTACTCAGTGGCTTCTACCTAGAGAGCATCAGGAGGCTGAAAACAAAAGAGATGGGATCATTCCTGGCTATTGTAAATCCGGCTGCTTAGTCACTGTTTGAGGGAAGCAGCAGATGGCCATGGTCCCTCACAGCAATGGCAGCTGCTGAACAGCACTGCCAAGAGGTTCACGATTGGAACATGCCCACTCCTCCCCTTCCCAACCACAGGATAGAGTTGTGTACTAGCAAGAAAGAAACTGGGGAGGATTAGACCACAGCTACTCTATTTGCAGATTGCAAACTCCTTTAATTTCACAAGAACAACCAGCAATGGATGATAATCTGCAACCCCAAGGTGAAAGAACTTGGAGTTTGTCTTTGGTTGTCAGTAGCAGGATCAGAAGTGTGCTCATCCAATCTAAAACAACACCAATAATATAAATTCTTGACCTTTTAATTAATGTTTGCAAAATACACTGAAATCATCCTATGGAAGGAGGAATTGCTGAAGCCACTACCTATTCCGTCTCTGTCTCCCCCTCTCTGTTCCTCATTCCCCATGTTTAGAGTAGTGGATGCCTCCTAAAGAGCAGAAAATTAGTTTTGTCATTTCAGTATTAGTTTGCTGGGATGGAGAGAAAAGACAAACATACCAAGGCTTACAAAGCTTTACTGAGAGCCTTCAAATGGAAAAGCTTTCTGTTTAGATCCAATGAATTAAGCTGAGGATATTACCCCCAGCAGGACACCACCCTGCTGGACAGTATGTGACCTGTGCACTCTGCAATATCTTCCCTTGTCACACCATCAGTCAAAAAAAACCCACAAAAGAATCATCCCTTTGCTTCTTAAATAGTAAACCTGGTGCTTCCCTGCATTTTAAGTTTATGAAACAACTGGGAAATTATGCATTTTAACACAAAAATCTGATGTAATGGCTTGCTGTGTAAAACAGATCTGTAGTAAGCAAGGATGCTGTCTCTCAACATGTTTCTAAGGTGACTGTCACATGCTGAAGCACTAGGACATGGTGGTCTCTTCAACCTGAGACCACATGGACTCTGACCAGAAGAAGGTAAGCCACTCCTCATAGAATCATTTAGGTTGGAAAAGCCTCGTAATATCATCAAGTCCCGCCATTAACCCAGCATGGCCAAGACCACCACTACACCATGTCCCCAAGTGCCACATCTACACATCTTTTAAGGCTATTTCCTCTTGAGCTGTCATGGTACACCCCAAGCTCCTTGAACATGAAGACTCCCTTCCCAGGGTGGTTTTCAGTTCTGCTATCCAGCTGCGGAGCTTTTCCTGATTACCTTTTCTCTGGACAACCTTTAGACCCTCCTCAGCAACACCTACTGTGACACAGCACTGTGTCCCCCTCCTCCCTACCCTCTGGACAGGTCTGAAACAGTCCCCCCTCCCGTTTCCCCAGTGCAGAGCTCAGGGCTCACAGGGCCCGCATTACCCTGGTCTCAGAGAGCATCACCACGAAGCTCTGTCTGCTGGCACTGATGTCTCTAACCACAGCTTACAAAAAACAATCTGGGAGCAGCAGTAGCAACAGCTCAACCTAAAGAGGCTTTTACTGCCCTGAGGCTTTCCCGGACTTGAAGCAGCTTCTTGCTCAGTGTTACTTTGCTCCCACTGGCAGCTGTGATAAAAATCCCAGCATACCTGAGAGCAAGACTGAGCTCTGAAACCTATTTAGTGTCATTGCTTTCCATCACAGTACTTCAAAATCATCCATCCTCAGCTGAAAAATATAAGTGGGGTCAGTGAACATCATCCCCAAGTAGTCTTATTAAGTGTATCAAACAATTTAATGTCTGGAAAAAGCACGGTACACAAACCAAGTCATCATGTCCACTTAACAAATGGAGGGCAAAGGCAGAGAAGAACAGTCATTTGACCCAAGACACATTTGAAACCATGGAATAACTAGGGTTTAATCCCGGTTTTCCCATTTCCCACTCAGAACAATACTTGCCTCCATTCCTACTACAATAATAACCCTGAAACTACTTTATAGATATTGCTTGCAGCTAATAACAGCAGCACTGTCCAAATTTCTCCCACAAGTAATTTTTGTTACTGCTTAGACAATTAACACCGATGTCCTCCTGTGCCAAAGAGAGTTAAATACAAGAGAACACAGAAAACACAAACCAAACTCCCTGAGATCTGATCCTTTTCCACACAAGACTTTTAACTGCCAAGTTAGAGCCTTCAGGGCTAAAAAGATTGAATATTTAACATTTACCTTTTTTCAAGGGTTTCTTGCATCCTCAAACACCACTTATTATCTCTTTAAAAAGCTCTTCAAAACAGATTCAGTCCTGGCACCAATGGAATTGTTCTTCAGTTTCTCAGGATGCCAAGACACTTGCTCATAAATTCAGAAAAAAGGCATTTTTTGTGAAATAATCTCAATTGGAACAGTGTCTGTTTTAATTATGCTGCTTGTCTTTCTCCGCACTCCTCTCTGAATGGAGTTGTCTACTGTGCAACATCCTGAAGGCCTTCCTTGGGACAGGATTGAGAAATGGGGAGATTTTTGCCAGAGGAACTGCCATGATTGGGCCATGGATTTGTCAGGGGAATAAGTGACTTATTATTGCCACTGCCACTGTATGTCTGTGTGTGTGAGGCATGGCAATGTGTTTACTTTAGGGTTTTGTGTCTATTTCTGGGGGCATTGTAGCTTCCTGAACCTAAATATTTCTCTGCATTTTCAGGGAAACAGCCCTTGAAGATTAAAAGTTTAAAATTCATGGCTGATAAATATAAAGCCCAGAATTCAGAAACCTGTCCTGGAATAAATAACTCTTTTTCTTTTCAGTGATGGGCTCTTAGCATCTTATTTGCTTTGCAATGCACTCTGATATGAGAGGCATAAATCTTATAATCATAAAATCACAGAATAATTTGGGTTAACAGATCACCTGGTTCCAACCCCTCTGCCATGGACAGAGACACCTTTCTCTAGACCAGGTTGCCGCTCTAGCTATGAAGACACTATGAAAAAAAACACAGGTGAGGGCATGATTAAGTGCAATGGACAGAAAAATCCACATTAAGTTCTCAAGAGAACAGCCTGCCACTGGGATTATCACAACCTCAGACTGATTGTCCTTGACTGGGCTCTCATCAGACTAGTTTTGATCACCTTCACCCAAGCACATTGTGTCTTGAGCTTCCCTAGGTTGCAGCTCACTGCAGTGCTGTTTTTCACTTGATCCCTTTGGCACGCTTCCTGAAGTCAAGCTGTCTATCTGCAATCCCCTTGGGATAAGCAGAAAACTCATGTCAAAATTGGGGACTGGTGTCTAAAGATTTAAATTCCTTTTGGATGCTCTGTGTTTAGAGTTTGCCTTGTCAGCAGTGTGCAATAGCACTTGACATGCACAGACACTTTCGCAAGGAAAACCTCAATTATTTGAGGCCTTCAAGAGAAAAAAAAAAAAAAAGAGAATTACAAATGATATTTTTATTTGGAGATGGAGTACTAATACGCCTGAAATGAAGAGCAGCAAGTGACCAGGTTGATTGCAACTTCACAAGGATGTTCAGAGCACTTGAGGAAGTTTGGATTTGAAGGGATAAAAATAGTAGAGGTTTTGTTGGTTGTGCTTTTTAATAAGCCAGCTCTGTTCCTCAAGCTGTTTTACTCAGTGGCCAAGCAGCTGTGCCAGCTGAACTGTGAAGAAGAGCCTGGACAGAAACAAATGCCAAAGCAGGAGGGAAGGGCATGCACTGATTCTGCTGTTCAGGACTTTCCTTCATTAAAATCACAGCCTCAGAGGACACCAGCCATGCTGGGAAAGATCAGTGCTGTCCTTACCATCTTTGTCCTTTCCTAAAGGGGATCTGACAGCAATCGGTTTCAAAGACCCTGAAGCATTTGGCTGATTTCCCATTTTCACTATTTTTGTGCTTTGGGCTACCCAGCAGTTTACACCTTGAAGTGATGTTGAAATATTAGCTTGGTATGGGCTTGGTAAGCCATGTCTGCAAAGCAAGTGTCACCTTCATCAGACAGGCTGGGTCAGAGAATCATAGAATCCTAGAATGGCTTGAGTTGCAACAGACCTTGAAGATCATATAGTTCCAATCTCTCTGCCATGGGCAAGGACATCTTCTCTAGACCAGGCTGCTCAGAGCCCCATCCAGCCTCATCTCCATCAGGCAGAGTGGAGAACTGAGGTCTTTTGCCCAAAAAATAGCAAGAGCTCTCCCATGCCACTGATGTCAAAGGGTTTGCACCTGTGACTGTGTGAAATCAGGCCCTTCCTGATTTTTCAGCTCTCTCCTCAGCAATCATTGCCTGCTTGTTTTCTGTCAACATCAGCTGAATTACACCCTATGCCACATGAAGCCAAGGGCACTTCCTTAGACCTCCCTCTCCTCTCCTTCTCCTCCAAACCCTCTTCACAGCATGACCCAGAGCAAGAAGGAAAAGCCAGACCGTAATCTGCTGCACCTTCCTAAGGGTTTCAGAGAAACAAAAATATATTTTGATTAGCATGTGTCTTGAACCTCCAGACCTTATTAGAGTCTGTCCATCCATAACACTGCTGTTTTCTAAGGCACTGCTTTTGGCTTGAGTCCTGTGTCAAGCCATATGAATCAAACTCTTCAGAGAAGAATTTACATCAGTATTACACTCTAGATTTTAAGCTATAAGATCCACGGAGTGGTTGTATTTTATTTAAGAGTTTTTAAAAGCCTTTTGGTTCATTATAACTTTGAATTCACATCCGGAGAGTCACACACTTTTTTCTAAGAGAAATTAGTTCAATTTAGTAAGAATAATAAGATATTTTAGGAAACAGTTTTAAAGGAGTAAAATACAACCAAGAAAAAGTATTTCACTAAAACACCTGACACAAAGACCCAGTCCACAGAATCAGTATACCAGCTTTAGTAAAACACAATTAATTGTTTTAAGTTATCCAGAAGAGAAGGAAAAGAGTAAAAGAAGCAAAGAGATAAAAAGGGTAAAGAAAGAGAAAAGAAAGAGAGAAGGAGACAGAGAAAAGGAGAAATGGTTACCGACAAGATTCGATGATTGACACAGTGCAAGTTGCAGGAGAAAAGAGAGAGCTCCCGTGGAGTCTCAGTTTAGTTTTGCCTCCCAAGTCTTACAGTGCCTTCCAGGCCAGAGTGAGGGGTGCAGTAGCCAGTCACAGGCTCCAGGGGTGTGTGGGTGGGCTACCAGGGGCAGGTCTGCCTTGGCTGACAGCTCAGCTGCATGGCCTCAGCTCTGCCATGTGCTTTCCATGGGCTCAGCCTTGTTGGCCACAGGCTTTCCAGCTCTGTCATGTGCTCCCAGCAGGTTTTCTGTGCAGGACTTACCACGTCCTAGACCTCTGGGTCTAGGCCCAGTCCTTATACACACACACACACACACACACACAGAGTGAGTTGGTTCCGACCCATATCAATAATTCAGTGAGATTCAGATCCAGTATCTCACAATCAGTGAAGTAAAAAAAACAAGCTCTTGGAAAGTGGGTCTGAACTACAAGTGCAGGAGCAGTATGAGTCTTGCTGCCTTTCAGCTCAAATAGCTCCCTGGTGATTTGTCCCACCAGGGGGCTGGAGATATCAATACTAACCCTATTAAAAAAAAAAATAGCTGATGTCATCCTCAGCTACAGCCTTTGAGAAGGAGGTGCAGCTCCAGGTCTTGAGACCCTATAACATCTCCAGGAGTTGCTTCTCCTAGTTCATTTTGCTTGTGCCATTGCTTAGTGTCTCATGGGCAGGTGCAGCCTCATACCTCTCTGGTATAAAGTCCAGATGTCAAAATAAGGCATTCTACATCTCTTGTAACCCCAACATGTCTTTTCTCCTGTCTTTTGAAGCTGCTGCCTTCCTCCTTTCTCTCTCTGTCCCCTCTCCATCTGCACCTGTACTAGGTGTTTAGCCAACATCGTTTCTCCACTAAAAATTAACATCTTCAATTAATTGGACACACAGAGTTTAGCCAGATTCCCTATTTTATTACCATTTTTTAATACTCCTCTTTCCAGGAAAGAAAATTTAAATGAACCAGAATTGCATGAAACCCATGGGCCTGGAGACTTCCTGAGTGATGGGTTGGGGGAAGGGACAATAGGAGATGGGAAAATAAAAACACATTAGCAAAAAAGTGACATTTGCAGATTAAACTATGTGACCATGAAATACTTTCCTTGTTGACCAAAGCTCCTGAGGAAACTCAAATTCAGGATCTAAAACAAAATAATTTCTTACTGTCTTAGTGCAGAAAAAAAGAGAAAAATAGGCTTTTAATTCAGCATTTCTGTTTTAATTGACAGTTAAGTCAGTGTTTGGGAAAAGGTGTATTTAACTTATATGGCCTGACAGGAGACAAAATGAGGAAAATTACTCAATACTGATATCACCCACTGAAACCATCCACTGTTTATTAGTAAAAGGTTAAGCAACTATACAGTCAATGAGATGTAATCATCTGCCTTAAAAAGAAATGACTAGTTGTGAATTTTTGTTATTGAAAATGAAAGGATTTTAGCATTTTAGAGTAATAAGTTGATTTCAAACTTGAAATGATAGCATCTTATTTTAAAAAAACACACACAAAAAAACCAAAACAAACAACCAAAACCAAACCAAACCAAAACCAAACCAAAAACAGAAAAAAACCCCAAAATCAGATTTCCACTGTTGTGGAAATTCAAACTTTTGATTCTGTGTAAGGGAAACATATCTGCACTTTTATAAAAAATACAAGAGGCTTTGGCTTTATAAATTTATCTGTGATAAAAATTAGGATTTTCTAAAACTTTACAATTCCAAATATTGTCTAAATGTTAATTGTCTTGATAACAGTCCAGATGCAGCAAAACCCTCTCAGTAAGTCATCGTTCACCCAAGGTGACATTCAAGCTGTCACGATCTTAAGAGTAGCAAAATAACCCTGACATCCCACACCTCTTGCTCCAACAGGGAGAGCTCAATGACAGTGCTGATAGTAAGAAGAGCAGATGAGCCAAACAGCCTTTTGGTCATTTTTCCTGGGACTGTGTGATTTGCCTAAGGCTATATTAGGATTCAGTGTCGGAGAGATGGGCGAATGGCATTTAATCAGTATACAGTGCTGATCTCTGCAGTACTCCTGGTTCAGAGCACTATAATGCAGTGATACCATAAATAGACTAAAGTCCTGTGAAGAAAGAAAAAATACCCAAACATGTCCCCATCTTTCATTACTGTAAGCACGGAGAATAGTAACAAACTCTGCATATGACAATTGTGTTGTTATAAACTAACCAGTGCCTCCTTAACATAAGGGATCTAACTCGCTGCAGTGCAAGTCCCTTATGGATTAAATATACAGCTGTGTGGATAAAGCCATCTACACAGTGTGTTTAGCCAGTTCCTCAGCCTATCCATAAACACAGAATATTTTATTTATAGTGTAACTTCCTCATCTGTGTTACTTTTAAAGGCTGCAGCTCCAAGTCACTGGAGCCCTCATCTCTCCTGCAGTCAAAAGCTCAACTTTCCACTACGCTCCCACGTTCACACGCATCTCCACGTACCTGTTCCGTGGCTTGAGGAGAATGAGGAGGAGGTTTTGCCTCTGCTTGCAGCCTTCTGCCTCCCAGGCTCTCCCAGCAGCTTTTCCAGAGTAAGCCGAGGAAGAGTTTCCTTAGGGGAGTCGTACCTCTATTGCATGCCAGCTGACTAAAATTCTGTGAGCTCCGAGAGAAGTTTGAAGTCACAGGGAAAAAAAAACTCCCCACAGACTGGTCCTTGAATTCATTCCTTTGCAGTCATGATCTCTTATATATTCCCAGGCTCCCACGAGCGTGTGAATACATACCTCCATAATTGTTTTAAAATGTGTGTGTCCTCTGCTCCTCTCTTTATTTTCCATTTCGTTCATTCAATCTTGGCTTATTTCCTGCAGTTTCTCAGCTGGTAATTATGCTCCTCTCACATCGACACATGAAACAGCCTGTGAATACCACAAAAAATTCTATCTGCAGACTTTGGGGACATGTGCTTGTCTCTGAGGTTATCTGTGCCTGCCCCATGGCTGTCAGCCTGCAGATTCTCAGGGGGTGGGGTAAATGAGGGATACTGAGCTAGCTGCAAACCCTAAACTCCAAGGCCGTGCAGGATGGGTTGTGTAGGAAAATGGTATATGAAACGGAAACTTCACAGTAGGGAAAACACATCATGTTTGGTGTTCCAACAGCTCAGGTGCGTCTCTGTGGCAAAGCAGTGGGATGACCAAATGCACCCCTGGGGGAAAGGATAAATTCAATTTAATACTTGAATGAGTAATAATGAAAATGCATTCTAGAAAAGGGAATGGGATAGATTTTTCTTTCTTTTCCTTGGGTGTGAGGCTCCCTTTTATTTCAGAAGAAATGCTCTTGTGTAAACCAGTGGTGGACCTGCGCACTGCCTGTGTTGTCTTCTGCTTAGATGTACCCTTATACCCGGGCAGGTGTACACTGGCCTCTCCACATTAGTTTGCAGCAGAGCAAACTTCTAACAGAGTTTTTCCAGCTCCTCCATGGGTATCTTAGGATCAAAATGAGTCTTGGCTTCGGCAGCCAGGACATGACCTCTCCTGGGCCACCCCACCGGGAATCTACCACAGGCACCAGGGACCAAAGCAAATCTCCCAGGAATCACTGCAAACCTCCCACCTTCTTCCCTGGATGCATGAGGAGTATCTCCACTGAGTGACCTCCACCCTGAAGGAGAGGTTTGCCTTCAGCATTGTGTGTTCTGCACACTTTGCACTGAGATAGGCAATGATGGCCAAGGATTTTGGATGGACCAAAAAAACAGAGGGTACTGACTCCCTTCTCCTGGACAGCATAAATTTTGTCCAGCTTTCCTGGATCTGCTTATTAAAATCAAATAAAATCCATGACCTTTAACACCATATACCAAGCAGCTCTGTGGATTCTGCTAAACATGTGCTGGCTCCAGCCTTTATTTCTCTGCAACAGGTTACTGTTTGTTCTGTGTAGCACACACCAGCTCCCGTCAGAGTTACTTCAGGTCTGCTCTGTACTGGGAGATCCAAGATGAAAGCATCTACAGATGTGAAAGATGTGGTTAGTTAAATATCACAATAAGTACATTTTGCACATGTTATTGCAATAAGAATGTAACAAGGATAATCCATTTAAAAGGAACGTATACATTATAGTAAAGAATAAACAATAAAAATTTTAATACCACAATAGCTATTGCCTGTGTACATGTATAGCATATTTTTTAAAGGCCAAATGCCTTAACAATAGTAAGTGAACAATTTATTGTTCACTTGCCTTGGCAACAGAAGCAGATCTGGAGGAGCTTTCCTGTGTACAGCAGTTCCAAAACCTTATTGATGACCTCAGAATAGAACTTCTACAGGACATAGCTGGTCCCAAGGATATAGGGCAATACCAATGAGCAAACATGTGGTACGAAAGCCACAACAACCCTGTGCTGTGTGTAAACAAGGAGTCCACTATCGCTCATCTCATGGCACTGTGCCTAGTGAATATGGCTGTGGTGCTTGGTTTGGCATCAGCTTGACCTTGATGTGTTGATGTTGATCTCCTGCCTAAGATAAACACACCTCATAATTCCTTCTGGTTCATTTGGCTGGGACTGATAATGGGAGTTCACCAAAGCACAAGGAGATACTGTATCCCCTCCTCATATGTAACCAGGTCAGGCCAACCTGATGGCCAACTTTATGTCACAGCAGCCAGGCCTAGAGGATGGCTGTGTACCTGCTGCTTAGAGATGTGTGTCCCATTGTATTTTCCAAGTGGTGCATGGCTATCTAACAGGAAAATGGCCTGTCACAGAACGGATTGGAAGTCTCCCAAAAATTAATTTCAGACTTATATGAAAGCAGAAAAAATTATTCACAGAGATCCTGCTGCTGTTAGACCTCCTTCTCTGGTGTGTGGGCTGTAGAAACTTGGATCAACCCAACTGGGTGGACACCCAGTGACACCTGAGTGCTGATACTTCTCCGCTTCTCTCCCACTAAAGATAGCTCTCCCAAGGAGTGATCCCTGGCCTGATCCACACAGTCCTTTCCCTTCTCTAGAGCAGGCTGGCTATGTCCAGGTGTGTAGCACTCAGACATCTACCTCTGGATGGTGCCCGCACAGCCCTGGGATTGTTCTTTCACTGTTAGCTTTCTTCCAGAATGCCTTGAATAAGGAGGGGACAGCATGCAAAGCTGCTTTGTAATACTCTAGGAGGACTGTGTGGAGCAGAAGTAACCAAACCTGAAGCAGGCCCTGAAGGAAATCCCAGCTTGGAGGAAACAAGCTGGTTTGGTGGGGATGGGTGCCCACAAGAGAGCTAACCCTCAGTGTGGTTGATTGGTGGGAGGGGGCAGAGGTTATCTAACAGCATCAATGCACCCATGTGCACCCCATGAAACAACCTGAGCACACTAGGAGGACACCACACCCTGAAGACCTGTAGAGTCTTGCCACTGGAACTGCTTACAAGCACCAATCCTGCAATAATTTCTGCTGGTACCTGCCATGCACAAATCCAATACGTCTCAGTACTAGGGCAGCAGGATGTGGCAACCAGCAAATCCCACTTCAAAAAAAAGGCCACAGGTCAGTTCTGGTCACAAAAAGTCAATCCTGGGCCACCTCCTCCCCTTCCAAGTCTCACAAGATTCCCACTGTTTCATGAGAGAGAGAAACAGTCTTGGTTTGTGGGGCTGGCATGGAGACAAACAGAAGTGCATGAACAGAAAGCAAAATTCCCAGCTACTGAGATGCTCCAAGTCATCCCTGCCAGTATAAGCATCATTATTTTGAACTGACGTTAGCCCAGTTACTTTTTTAGAAATTACACTAAAAAAGAAAAAAAAAAAAAAAGAAAATAAATCAGCCAGGAAGAACTGGCAGTTTTTAAACACCAGCAGAAGATTAGAGGTTGACCATGTGCTCACCTCATGATTAAAATAGGTTGTACCTTGTCAAAAAGATGCCCATCTCTAATTATAAATTATATTTCCCCAGACTAAACAAAGTTTGATATTTATGCTCCATTTCCTCCAGCTCTGATTACAGCCTGATCTTTTGAAAAAAGAAATGAGGAAGAAGAGGGCCAAGAGCTTTGTTCTGGCCACTCTTTCTGTTCCTGTTGTTGTTGAGGAATTTTGCTACTGGGATTGTGATGATGCTTCAGGTTCTGGGATTTTGGCTTGCCCTGGGGCTGATGCTGATGGTAAGCAAACTGGTGAAGTTGTCCTTGTTACCAGGTCAACTGTGATTCTTGTCCCATCTCAGCCTCATCATATGATGCCTGCAGGTCTCAGGAACTGTGACTTCGTTTGAACTCAAAGATGTTGCTGCTCTTGGCATTTCCCCAGACTAGGTTTGTCTCAGTCCCCTTTTGTGCCAGCCATAGCCTTCCTCAGGTCCACCTGGCTCTAAAGACATTTGGCATTGCAAGATGCAGACAGATCCACTTTAAACTGCAAAGGAGACATACCTTAGCTAACTCCAAATCAGCTACCAGTAACCTAAGCAGCTGTGAAATTCACCCAAAAAGTGGAGTGAAAAATGCATGTCCAGTTCTTCTGGGACACTCCACACTTACCCAGCCTGATATGACCAGCTATGAGAAGTTAGCTGTGTCCATGTTACGCTGCAGTGATTTGAAGGGTTAGCACAGTCATAGCTCATCTTGTTACTCTTGGGTGACAGGGTCCCCAAGCACTGCTTGACACCTGGGCAGGAAGTGCCAGAAAACCAAGCAAGAAAGCAAAATGCACCTAATGATGTTCAAGACATTAATAGAATGCTTGAGGGATGCTGTACATCACTTGGAGTGACAGATATTGTGGAAACTCCCTGAGCAGGTACCGCCACAGGATACAGGTGGGTTGACTTCGGTGATACCGGTCTTCTGCAGAGTCTTCTGAGAGAACACAGAAGACAACAAAAAAAAAAACTTGGGGAAAAAACAGTGCCAGATGGGGAGATTGCTGGGGCATATAGCAGTGAGGCAATAAGATAAAAAAAGACAAGGAAAACATGTGGGCAAAAATCCCAGATAAGTAAACTTATATCACAGGAGTTTCAGAGAACCCTCTGATTTTCTGACTGTTTAAATGGGGCAAATGGATTTTTTATTAGTATTGGCTGCAGAGGGGTTGGGAAACTATCTCCATGGTCCTCTGGTTTTATTTCCCAACCCCTGAGGTCCTTAGACATACACCATTGTCCAGTGAGACTTTGAGGTATGGCTCGCAAGCAAAGTTGCCAGGTGAACATCTCAAGAAGACAGAAATAAGGGCAGAGACCTTCTGCCTTGCACTTGCCCTGCCCTCTGGTTGTAGTGAGCCTGCAGCCAACACAGATTTTTGAAGTCTCTCTGGGCTTTTTCTGCCCTCCACTGCCACCTCCAGGGACATCTTCTAGCCTCTGCTTGAAACACCCCAGAACTTTATCAACAGGTTCAGGAAACTGCTACGTGTGACAAATCTGGTTTATCTTGAAATGCAAACCAAGTGAGACTGATGTGGTTTCTCTTACAAATATTTCCTACATGTCTGCTGTACCACTGCAATAGTAGGAGGTTCTATAAATCAGGTGGTGCCAAACAAGCTGCTGAATGGTTTGCTCTGTCTTCTGTGATAGTGGGGTTAAGGATCATGTTTGTCTCTAAATCTCCTGCTTAATTTAAATTGTGAAATTTCATCCATTCTTCTTCCTTCTTTTTGTTTTCTCTTGGGTGGGAGAATGAAAAGGAAAGATGTTCTATCCCTCCAGCATTTTCAGTCCCTGCTATTGAATCAGAACTTACAAAAATTACTTTAGGCTATCAGCCACCATTAAAATAATAAATTTTCCCTTTTTGTTGTCCCTTCTTTCCATCTCTTTACTGTGTTTGTTTTGGGTATTATTTCAGGGAAGCTATAGTGAAGGGATTACTGGCATCATATCTACAAGGCTGATTATGATACAGGTAATCTTCAGGTCCTGCAGAAAGAGATTTCACCACAGTTAGAGTGGAGAGTATGATCTATTCTGTCCTTTGCTCCTTTTACTTTTTTTTTTTTAAGGCAAATGCTGATAAAAAAAGGTTGCATTTGTAATCATAGGGAGAGAAGAACTGAGTTAGCAATGCTCTATTTTTGTCATGTTCCTTAAACCCTTTGATACTTCCCATAGCCCCTTGATCCACCACTATGTCATCACTTATTGAAATCCTGGGGTTTTTTTAAATCCCACAGCTGGATTCTGGGTTATTTCCAAAATGTCTTTCTTTGCTTCCTGCACACTGTGTTGGCTTTTCTTGAATAATCTAACTCTGACCCCCAATGATGTATTTGGGATTTTTTTTTGCATGAAGGAAAAATGCATAAATCCTTACTTAGTCCATGAGCATGGTCCTTGCTGTGCTAAAACCACGTATCATGGCAGTCGCTGTGTGCAGTGCTTTAGGTGGAATGTACTTCTGGAAGAGAAAGGTACCTGTACCATCTAACAACACCTCTGAACCAAATAATGAAGAAGGGGATACATTGGGAGACATAGGGAGATGCTGGAGTTATTTCAGTGGAGACAGAAAGCAGTTGTAGTGCAACAACCTGAAGGAAACAACCCTGCTCATCTATCTCTTTTTTTCAAACACCGAAAATGTAATTTGCTCCTGAACATCCCCTTCTAGATTTCAAAAGTGGAGTGCACTCAAAAAACTTTGAAACCAGTGCACAGGCTACACTTGCACTAGGAAGTTTAGTGCACTGGAATGGTGAAATATGGGGAACACAGAAGCACAGCTAATTATGCTCAAACATGTATCACCTGCTCACTGTCAAGCACACACAGAAGTAGTGAAGGCAGCAGCATGGAAGAGCTGATAAAACTCCTGGTGTCCTTTTTCTCATAAAAATTTCTAACCCCAGAATGATGTCATGGGTGAAAAAGATGAGCTATCTTTCATCAAACAGAATCATAGAATATGCTGAGTTGGAAGGGACCCACAAGGATCATCGAGTCCAACCCTTAGCCCTGCACAGGACCACCCCCAAGAGTCACACCATGTGCCTAGAAATATTGTCCAAACACTTCTTGAACTCTGTTATGCTTGGTGTTGTGACCACCTCCCTGGGGAGCCTGTTCCAGCATCCAACCATCCTCTGAGTGAAGAACCTTTTTCTAATATCCAACCTAAACCTCACCTGACAACTTCAGGCCATTCCCTTGGGTCCTGTCACTGGTCACCACAAAAAAGAGATCAGTATCTATTCCTCCTCTTCCCCTCATGAGGAAGCTGTAGACTGCAATGAGGTCCCCCCTCAGTCTCCTCTTCTCCAGGATGAACAGACCAAATGACCTCAGCTGCTTCTCATACAGCTTCCCCTTAAGGCCCTTTGCCATCTTTGTTGCCCTCCTTTGGACTCTCTCTAAGAGCTTAATGTCTGTCTTATATTGTGGAGACCAAAACTGCCATGATATTCAAGGTGAGGCTGCACCAGGGCAGAGTAGGATCGCTCAAACACATCCCTGGAAACATTCAAGACCAGGATGGACAGGGCTCTGAGCCACCAGATCCAGTTGCAGGTGTCCCTGCTCAATGCAGGAGGGGTGGACTAGATGACCTTCAATTTTCCCTTCTAACCCAAACTATTCTATGATAACAAAGTCATTGGAGATGGTCAAAGAAAACTGTGGTGATATATTTCTGGCCACTGAACAGTTTACTCACTGACGTCTGGAGTATCACACAGGACAATTGACTTTCATATTCTTTGCCTGCCCTCTGGTGGTGAATGGCTGCTGAATAATTGTATGCATATGTATCTATTTATATATACACACACATATATATATGTACATATGTATATAGGTACATACACAATGACTTATACAGCATAAAGTGCTTACATCTGAATTGTACCTTGAATTTGAATGTTACAGATGCAAGCAATAGTTAATTGTTGTCACTGGCTGTAGCTGGTTTTTTTAAGGCTGAAGATTTTCCTGTGTTTGTTTTAAAATTTAGCTCAGCTGACATATTTCAGAATGAGAATAATAGAAGTATAGTGAAATAGTTGTTCCAGCTTGAGAGACCAGTGAGGTCGTCTTCTGTCCTTTTCTTCTCTGTGAATAAACTCTGCTGAAACTGAGTGAGCTGTACAAAATCAAGGGCAACATGTTTTTTCAGAATCAGTTCTTATAAAGAATATGGGACAGCACAAAGATAACTGCCACAGCATGGATGTACCTTTTCCTACGTAATGCCAGCCTAGGATACTGAGAGGGAACAGAGAGAAATAACTTTGGCGCCTTATTTGGATAACAACCTGTGGTTATTCCCTCTGGTTCTTTCTATGGTGTTTGGGGAGCTAAGAGTTACAGATTTGGCAGCACAGGCAATCACCTCCACAGGGAGCCCACACAAGTAGGTTAAACAAAAGTTTTATTTCAACACAGTGTTCTTGGTACACAGTGCCAAGATTTCACAGACAGCTCAAAACAAGGTTTGGCAAAGAGTGCTGTGCTCCTGTGATGCTTTCTCATTGCAAACAGCCCTGAGTCACAAAATGCATGTTCTGAGCCAAGTCTGATCTTGCTTTAAAATCAGAATTGTTCAGATTAATAGTTTTTAGCTTTTTCTGTTAAAGCAATAATGTACTAAAGCAGAGCTCACATGCAGGGAAATGTAAGCAATAGCACTAGACTATCAATACGTGATTTAACACCTCTGGTACAACAACAGAAAAAATATTTGATAAGCCATGGTTATTAAAGCAGTTAATTGCAGTACATCTGCCATCAGATATTATTCAGTGATGTTCGGACAGTGACTTTCTTCTGGTAAGAAAAGACCTCAAGGCTGGAGCTTTAGCTGTACAGAGTCTGTTTGCTGCCTTTTCTTCCTGCCCACATTTTTCTGGTGAGTGTGGAGAAAGGTCAGTTGGTTTCCTGCAGGATTTCACTATTTTGAAATACTATTTCAGTTCCAGCGTTTGAATGAAAAAATAAGTAAAGGAGGAAATTGTATGTGGAGATTGGAGCTGAGACATCTGCCTCCAGGGTTGCTTTGGAATCGGTGACTGGAATAGCCCAGCAGATGGGCAGCTGACGTGTCTGGGAAACAAACTGTCCAAGAACCAGACCATTTTCCACTTGAAAACTGCAGAACATTTGCAGCTTGGCAAATTTTAACAACAATAGAAAAAACAGGCTTCAGCACTTAATAAATGCCTTCTGTTCAAGACCAACTGGAATTTCATGCATTGTATTGTGGTTTCCATTTGGGTATCAGGCCTATGCGGATATAACATATTTCAGCATGGGCCCTTGGCCCTGAATTGGTTTCTCCTGCACTTCTCTGCATATGTTAATGAACATGTTTCAGACATCTAGATTTGTGAAAATGAGTGTATTTATTTCAGCATCTGTTAGTTTTTTAACTGTGCCTGATGTCTGTGCTATCAAGTCTGGCTCCTGCACAGCCCCAAGTTGAGAACAGAACATGGCAAAAAGGGAATTTAATTTCTTTGAATAAAATAATCGCAATGTGTCAAAGAAAACAAGCAATAAAAGAGAACCAGCTGATAAATTTCTTCTTCATTTTCAAGTGATTCTAAACAGGTCCTGTGCAGAAAAGGAGGCTGCATTGCACCAAGCAATGACAGAGTGAAGCAGATCAGGACTGATGTGGAGTCAGGAAACCAAGCAGAGAATTGCCTGATCAGGAAGCGTTGTGCAAGAACTTTTGTGGGTGGTCCTCACAGTCCCTCCACCGGGTCCTGTGCTTGTTAACAGAATTTAGGGATGCTCAGGGAAGGAAGGAGAAGCATGGGATGCTAACATCTGCAAATAGCATGAAGTCAGGCTTGGGAAGGATTGTGAAAAACTCTAATGAATGAGGAAAAAGATTGATGAATAAAATTTAATACCAACAGCTGTAAAATAACGAGCATCAGAGGAAAAGCATCAGGTGCTTCTTACACTGCAGAGAACACGGACCTGGTTTCATCAGCTCAGGGAACTCTCTCTTGTGGTCATTGCAAGAAGACTGGAGGAGTATCCTGGTATGGGATGAATACAGAAAAGCTTCCCCTGCACACTTGTTTCAGCAGATGCTGGCCTAGGAGCACTGTGTGTTGCTGCTCACCCAGCAGCTGCAGGAGGCTGGAGGAGAGGATTGCAAACGCCCAGGGTCTGGAAATGATCCTTAATGCAATGGCTCTCAGTGCATTTTAGGAGGTCTGCTTCAACTCTATGTGCTAATACAACCTCCCTGTACATCAAGCTCTCTGTATTCTACAGCAATCCTATAGCTCTTCTTCAGGCTGAGTTTTATCTGTAAGAGCTTTAGCTAACACCATCATTTCACAAAGCTTTAGTTTGTGTGTGAAGAGCTGCAGTTTCTCTGCCTTCTCCCATGTATTCTTTTATTTTGTTCATTTTCTGCAACTACCTAAAAGATGGATGTATCCATGTGGGAGTGAGTCTCTTCTCCTAGATAAAAAAAAATAGGACAAGAGGAAACAGCCTCAAGTTGTACAAGGGGAGGTTTCAATAGACTGGATATTAGGAAAAATTTCTTCATTGAAAGGGTTGTCAAGTATTGGAACTGGGAAGTGGTGGAGTCACCATTCCTGGAGGTATTTAAAAGACATGCAGGTGTGGCACCTGGAGACATGGCTTAGCAGTGGGCTTGGCAGAGCTGGGTTAATGGTAGGACTTGATGACCTCGGAGTCTTTTCCAACCTAACCAGTTCTATGATATAATTCCTTTTTATGATTCAAACCATTATTTTTAACACAGATGAGGCTAGTGAGTGCCACAGTAGGGCCTTCCGGCATGCCTGAAGGTGAAAGAAAGGATGTGTGGCTACACCAGGAGGTAATCCTTAGCCCACGTTCACCAGTGATACATCCAGCTGATGACCCCTGTGTGTGAGTGAGTAGGTGAAGGGGGGTTTAAGAATCTGCCTGTGCATAGCCCTTGCCAGACTATGTCCTTTACATGGATAGAAAGCAGCAGGTTGATGTGATGTTTCCAATGCATTTATTTGATAGTTTCTTTGCTGGTGTGAGGACAGAATCATAGAATTATCCTGGGATTACTTACCTTCAGTTCTACTCCTGCCTTCACTAGGCTGTAGTTCCATAACCCAGAGAAACATCTTCATATTTTCTAATAAGAAATGTGCTGTGGGGAGTGGTATTGCCCCATCCTTGCATTAATACCTGCTGTCATAGGAAATTTTCCCAGACATCAGCCCTTGCAGCTGTTTGGACACCCATCCACATTGTGGCTCCTCCATGTCTTCCCAGGGTTCTTCTGCATCTCATACCTTCTTTCCCTGACTGTCCTGCCTCTGGCTTGTATATTTTGAGACCTGCCTCTAAATTACTGTATAATCAAGCAAATATATGAACAGGGGGCTCCACAGGTGCCTCCTCTGCACAGTGAGCTGAAAAGTAAGCTGAAAAGTCAGCTGAAGGTAAATATACAAACTAGAATGAGATTTTCAGGTGGAGGGGTAGGTCTTCAAGGATTTTTATTGTCATGTTATAAATTGCTGAAAATACTGTATGAAACATGAACTATATTCAGACAGTGTTTATTGCATATAAATACATCTTCTACAGTTCTCAGTGGGTTTGCACAACTGTGTTAAAATTCAATCTATAACATCAGTGGTAAAACCTCCAGCAACCATGTGGTAGATTCTTGTTGATAGTGGTTTCTACAGTGTGCACTTCACTACCCAAGAATCCACCAAGTGCCTTGTCCACAGTCAGCTGAGAAGTCTGATGTGGAGTTACAAAAATTTACATTTGCTGCTACCAGCCCACATCTTCCTCATTGCAACATCCGAAAACTGGAGTAAACTAGGAGCAAACTAACAAAATTAGAGGCTTATACAGTAATCGTAGTTAGTATGAGAAGAAATCTTGTGAGTGAACCTAAATCTATCTAAACAGAGTAATGTCAGAAAAATATAAATATATTTCATGTATTTCTAACAGTAGAAGTGGTCACACTCAGGGATGAGTCCTTGGCCTCTTCCTGTTGAAATTAGGAGGAAACAAAAATACCACTGTCTTCAAAGAGAATTAAGAATTATCCTGGGATTACTAAAGTCATCAGTTAATAGAACTTTGCTTCTCTTCTACCCTTTCCCACAGCTTTACTATTTTATTTTCTAAAATAAATTCAAAGAATGTTGTTTATTTTAGAAGACTAGGGGCTGAAAAAAAAAACTGTACAGAAGGATGGATTGAAATCCTCTTACTTCAGTCATCTTCAGATGGAACATTCACATTGATTTACCCACTGTGCTAAGTAGCAGGACAGCACCGGAAAACGTTTTTTAAATGGGAAAATAATGGAAAAGACATGAATTATGGAGAAATTGTTTGATTTTAAACTCAAAATTTGTACAAACCAACCCAGATAATGTACCCGCCTGGAACTGTATACTGAGGTATACTGTGTCAGGATTACCTGCCCCATGTCTCTTCCATAGGACTTTATTTCTGAATGAATTCTTGAACAGAGGGTGAGCAGAGGGCGGAATGTGAAAGCTTTCCTAACCCTATTTGACAGCTCAAGTGTTGTATGAGCTTTTAACAGATGTCATTCAAGGGCCAACTTCTACCTGGAATATCTACTCTCATCACAAAATAAGCAAAAACTTCTTTCACCAAACCAGGTGCCATAGAGTAAAATCTCATTATTGAATAACATTAATTAATATCCCTTCTGGTTTTGCTTTTCAGATGTTTATACTCCAAACAGCTCCTGCTTTGACAGTGTACATTTTTTACTTGATACGGTAAAGAAAATACTATGTTCCTCAGCTTTGTGATGTCTGACTCACCTCGTTCCATAAAGATATTTGTTATATCCAAAGAATGTTTGCCAAGTGGTTCTTGACTCTTATTTGAATGGTAAAAATCTGCTTAGGTTGTTCTGATGAGAAGAGTTCAAACTAAGTTTGAGAAAGGTCTCAGTGTCCACAATGAGCACCTTCTGGTGGTAATATCCATTGAATTAACATACCTGCTCTTCTCTTCAGCCTTGAAGAAGGGAGAATAATGATTCTCAGAAGTTTATTAGAAGCCAGATGTTGAACAGGAATAAAAAACCCAGGAGAAGAAGAGGCCAACACCAAAATTATTTGACCTTGATGAAGTGTGCTCTGTGAGAAGTGTCTACAGGCCGAATGTCAACCCTTTACAGAAAGTTTTTTACCCACTGGGAGGCTTCCTTTATAGACAAGTGCCTTAGAGAACACTTGGAGAATGGGAAGGAAAGAGCGTGATGGGTTTTAGGCCTTGAACTGCTTTAGTGATGTACTTTTTGTCCCATCAGCCCCACCTTTGCAGTAAAAAAAGTGTATTTTATTAGTATTACTCAGCTAATGTACCTGCATCTCAGTTTTGCAATATCTTGGCATTCTGTTTTCATCTTGCTTTGGGATAAACGCATAAAATGTTTTGCAATTGGATCTGGATTTACAAAGATGACATATTTTGACATTTTGAGCAGAATCTCATTTTGCCATTTGAAATAAATATTGATTCATACCAAACTCTTTTGATTCAAAACTGTCATTTCAGTTTGAAAATAGCATTAAATTGGCATTTGCAGCTGAAATGTCAATTTAAAAGAGAATGTTTCAGCTTAAATTGACATGCAGGAACAAAACATTTTGCTTCAGAATTTCCATCTGTGAGAGTGTAAAAATATTTTTTCTTGTTGTCCAAAACATTTTTTCTCAATTGCAATGATTTTTATGAAACCAGAGTTTCCTACAACAACAGGAAAACAATTATTTAATGCAAAACAGTTAAGTCATTCTAGCACTTGGCATTATTGTTCAAATCCAGGCCCAAGAGCAGCCAGACTTGTTTGTGCTGCCACGCAGACCGAGCTAAAATATTTGAGTTCATTCCTGTGACAGTTGCTCGTGAAGAGCATCATCACCATCATCATCACCATCATTTTCCTCCCCATTGGACTCCCGTCCCCCCCCCCCCAAAAAAAAAAATGCACACATACAGCTCTGAGCTGGTGCCCAGTTTCACAAGAGAAGATGGTCAGGATTCATCTGCCTGCTCAGGTTCACCCTCTGCAAGAGTCAAGAGGCTTCATTAATTATACTGCTTTTGGGTGGTTGGGAACTAAAGGGAGAGTGAGCTCTGCTGGATTGGCTTCGAGTCCTGATCTTGCTAATTCTTTGCTGTGCTCTTCTCAAATGTCATCGTCTTCAAAACTTATATCAGACTCCTTCATGCTCCCCAGCTCTTTAAAGGTTGCTTTTGTTAGTGTTCTCTTTGTGTCCCTCAGGACAGATTTCAGCTTCTTAGTCAGTACATCTGGCCAGTTGTGGCTGTAAAACAGAAGAGGACAGAACAGGACAGGAAAGGACAGGACAGGAGAGGAGAGGACAGAACAGGACAGGAGAGGACAGGACAGGAGAGGAGAGGACAGGACAGGAGAGGAGAGGATAGGACAGGAGAGGACAGGACAGGACAGGAGAGGACAGGAGAGGAGTT